>CM075066.1:64262102-65480227 GCA_037428765.1 Rubia yunnanensis
ACGATAATTTCCACCGCATATATTCGCGTGAAATGATATATTCTAGGTTATTTTCAACTTGAAATTTACAACAAGTTCGTCCATGATATTTTAAAAATGACAAGTACATTGTCTAGAGTAAATTGTAGATGATGGCTTATAAACATACAAGGATCATTCGTGAAGAAGTTGTGGAACTCTCTTTGTGACTATGCGAGTTTCTTTATCAGTTATGGTGTTAAAGAGTTTGACTTGGGATTGCATGTGTCCCGTCCGCGATCTGTCCCGAGGTAAATGTCAATCAATTATGTTAGTATTCCATTATTACCCTTTCAATAACCATTACATATGAGAACAATAATTTCCACTGCAAATATTCGCGTGAAATTATATTGTCTAGAGTAAATTGTAGATGAGGACTTATAAACATACAAGGATCATTCGTGAAGAAGGTTTGGAACTCTCTTTGTGACTATGCGAGTTGCTTTATCAGTTATGGTTTTAAAGAGTTTGACTTGGGATGGCAAGTGTCCCGTCCGCGATCTGTCCCGAGGTAAATATGAATCAATTATGTTAGAATTCCATTATTACCCTTTCAATAACCATTACATATGAGAACGATAATTTCCACTGCAAATATTCGCGTGAAATTAAATATTCCGCGTTATTCATCAAATTAAATGGTAATACAAGTATGCTAATCAATTTTTAAAAAGCACAAGTACATTGCCCACAGTAAATTATAGATGATGACTTATAATCAGACAAAGACCACAAGTAAGGAAGTTGTGAAATTCTCTAAGGCACTCTGCGTGTTTCTTTATTAATTACGGTGTTAATAAGTTTGAATTGGGATTTCAAGTGCCCCGTCCCTGATTTGTCCCGGGGTAACCGTCTATCAATTGGGTTATTATTCCATTATTACCCTTAAAATAATCGTTACAGATGAGAACAATAATTTCCACCGCATAGATTCATGTGAAGTGATATATTCTAGGTTATTTTCAACTTGAAAGGTACAACAAGTTCGTCCATGATATTTTAATAATCAAAAGTACATTGTCTAGAGTAAATTGTAGATGATGGCTTATAAACATACAAGGATTATTCGTGAAGAAGTTGTGGAACTCTCTTTGTGACTATGCGAGTTTCTTTATCAGTTATGGTGTTAAACAGTTTGACTTGGGATTGAAAGTGTCCCGTCCACAATCTTCCCCAGAGTAACTGTCAATCAATTATGTTAGTATTCCATTATTACCCTTTCAATAACCATTACATATGAGAACGCTAATTTCCACCGCAAAGAGTCGCGTGAAATAATATATTCTAGGTAATATATCAAATTAAATGGTAATACGAGTACGTTAATCAATTTTTTAAAAGCAAAAGTACATTGCCCATAGTAAATTATAGATGATGACTTATATGTACAAAAGGATAATTTGTAAGCAAGTTGTGGAAGTCTCTATGGGAAATTGCATGTTTCTTTATCAGTTACGGTGTTTAAGAGTTTGAATTGTACAAGTCCATCAATCAATTTTAAAAAAGAACAGGTACATTGTCTGTGGTAAATTTTGATGATGAATTATAATCATACAAAGATCATACGTAAGGAGGTTGTGAAATTCTCTAAGGTACTATGCGTGTTTCTTTATTAATTACGGTGTTAAAAAGTTTGACTTGGAATTTCAAGTGCCCCATCCCCAATTTGCCCCGAGGTAACCGTCTATCAATTGGGTTATTATTCCATTATTACCCTTAAAATAATTGTTACAGGTGAGAATGATAATTTCCACCGCATAGATTCGGGTGAAATGATATATTCTATGTCATTTTCAACTTGAAATTTACAACCAGTTCGTCCATGATATTTTAAAAATCACAAGTACATTGTCTAGTGTAAATTGTAGATGATGGCTTATAAACATACAAGGATCATTCGTGAAGAAGTTGTGGAACTCTCTTTGTGACTATGCGAGTTTCTTTATCAGTTATGGTGTTAAAGAGTTTGACTTGGGATTGCAAGTGTCCCGTCCGCGATCTGTCCTGAGGTAAATGTCAATCAATTATGTTAGTATTCCATTATTACCCTTTCAATAACCATTACATATGAGAACAATAATTTCCACTGCAAATATTCGCTTGAAATTATATATTCTATGTTATTCATCAAATTAAATGGTAATACAATTACGCTAATCAATTTTTAAAAAGCACAAGTACATTGCCCACAGTAAATTATAGATGATGACTTATAATCTGACAAAGACCACACGTAAGGAAGTTGTGAAATTCTCTAAGGCACTCTGTGTGTTTCTTTATTAATTACGGTGTTAATAAGTTTGAATTGGGATTTCAAGTGCCCCGTCCCTGATTTGTCCCGGGGTAACCGTCTATCAATTGGGTTATTATTCCATAATTACCCTTAAAATAATCGTTACGGATGAGAACGATAATTTCCACCGCATAGATTCACGTGAAGTGATATATTCTAGGTTATTTTCAACTTGAAAGGTACAACAAGTTCGTCCATGATATTTTAATAATCACAAGTACATTGTCTAGAGTAAATTGTAGATGATGGCTTATAAACATACAAGGATCATTCGTGAAGAAGTTGTGGAACTCTCTTTGTGACTATGCGAGTTTCTTTATCAGTTATGGTGTTAAACAGTTTGACTTGGGATTGAAAGTGTCCCGTCCACAATCTGCCCCAGAGTAACTGTCAATCAATTATGTTAGTATTCCATTATTACCCTTTCAATAACCATTACATATGAGAACGCTAATTTCCACCGCAAAGAGTCGCGTGAAATAATATATTCTAGGTAATATATCAAATTAAATGGTAATACGAGTACGTTAATCAATTTTTTAAAAGCAAAAGTACATTGCCCATAGTAAATTATAGATGATGACTTATATGTACAAAAGGATAATTTGTAAGCAAGTTGTGGAAGTCTCTATGGGAAATTGCATGTTTCTTTATCAGTTACGGTGTTTAAGAGTTTGAATTGTACAAGTCCATCAATCAATTTTAAAAAAGAACAGGTACATTGTCCGTGGTAAATTTTGATGATGAATTATAATCATACAAAGATCATACGTAAGGAGGTTGTGAAATTCTCTAAGGTACTATGCGTGTTTCTTTATTAATTACGGTGTTAAAAAGTTTGACTTTGAATTTCAAGTGCCCCATCCCCAATTTGTCCTGAGGTAACCGTCTATCAATTGGGTTATTATTCCATTATTACCCTTAAAATAATTGTTACAGGTGAGAATGATAATTTCCACCGCATAGATTCGGGTGAAATGATATATTCTAGGTCATTTTCAACTTGAAATTTACAACCAGTTCGTCCATGATATTTTAAAAATCACAAGTACATTGTCTAGTGTAAATTGTAGATGATGGCTTATAAACATACAAGGATCATTCGTGAAGAAGTTGTGGAACTCTCTTTGCGACTATGCGAGTTTCTTTATCAGTTATGGTGTTAAAGAGTTTGACTTGGGATTGCAAGTGTCCCGTCCGCGATCTGTCCTGAGGTAAATGTCAATCAATTATGTTAGTATTCCATTATTACCCTTTCAATAACCATTACATATGAGAACAATAATTTCCACTGCAAATATTCGCTTGAAATTATATATTCTATGTTATTCATCAAATTAAATGGTAATACAATTACGCTAATCAATTTTTATAAAGCACAAGTACATTGCCCACAGTAAATTATAAATGATGACTTATAATCTGACAAAGACCACACGTAAGGAAGTTGTGAAATTCTCTAAGGCACTCTGTGCGTTTCTTTATTAATTACGGTGTTAATAAGTTTGAATTGGGATTTCAAGTGCCCCGTCCCTGATTTGTCCCGGGGTAACCGTCTATCAATTGGGTTATTATTCCATAATTACCCTTAAAATAATCGTTACGGATGAGAACGATAATTTCCACCGCATAGATTCACGTGAAGTGATATATTCTAGGTTATTTTCAACTTGAAAGGTACAACAAGTTCGTCCATGATATTTTAATAATCACGAGTACATTGTCTAGAGTAAATTGTAGATGATGGCTTATAAACATACAAGGATCATTCGTGAAGAAGTTGTGGAACTCTCTTTGTGACTATGCGAGTTTCTTTATCAGTTATGGTGTCAAACAGTTTGACTTGGGATTGAAAGTGTCCCGTCCACAATCTGCCCCAGAGTAACTGTCAATCAATTATGTTAGTATTCCATTATTACCCTTTCAATAACCATTACATATGAGAACGCTAATTTCCACTGCAAAGAGTTGCGTGAAATAATATATTCTAGGTAATTTATCAAATTAAATGGTAATACGAGTACGTTAATCAATTTTTTAAAAGCACAAGTACATTGCCAATAGTAAATTATAAATGATGACTTATATGTACAAAAGGATAATTTGTGAGCATGTTGTGGAAGTCTCTATGGGAAATTGCATGTTTCTTTATCAGTTACGGTGTTTAAGAGTTTGACTTGTACAAGTCCATCTATCCATTTTTTAAAAGGACAAGTACATTGTCCATGGTAAATTGTTGATGATGACTTATAATCATACAAAGATCATACGTAAGGAGGTTGTGAAATTCTCTAAGGCACTATGCGTGTTTCTCTATTAATTACTGTGTTGAAAAGTTTGACTTGGAATTTCAAGTGCCCCATCCCCAATTTGTCCCGAGGTAACTGTCTATCAATTGGGTTATTATTCCATTATTACCCTTAAAATAATTGTTACAGGTGAGAATGATAATTTCCACCGCATAGATTCGGGTGAAATGATATATTCTAGGTCATTTTCAACTTGAAATTTACAACCAGTTCGTCCATGATATTTTAAAAATCACAAGTACATTGTCTAGAGTAAATTGTAGATGATGGCTTATAAACATACAAGGATCATTCGTGAAGAAGTTGTGGAACTCTATTTGTGACTATGCGAGTTTCTTTATCTGTTATGGTGTTAAACAGTTTGACTTGGGATTGCAAGTGTCCCGTCCGCGATCTGTCCCGAGGTAAATGTCAATCAATTATGTATGTATTCCATTATTACCCTTTCAATAACCATTACATGTGAGAACAATAATTTCCACTGCAAATATTCGCGTGCGATTATATATTCTAGGTTATTCATCAAATTAAATGGTAATACAAGTACGCTAATCAATTTTTAAAAAGCACAAGTACATTGCCCACAGTAAATTATAGATGATGACTTATAATCAGGCAAAGACCACACGTAAGGAAGTTGTGAAATTCTCTAAGGCACTCTGTGTGTTTCTTTATTAATTACGGTGTTAATAAGTTTGAATTGGGATTTCAAGTGCCCCGTCCCTGATTTGTCCCGGGGTAACCGTCTATCAATTGGGTTATTATTCCATAATTACCCTTAAAATAATCGTTACGGATGAGAACGATAATTTCCACCGCATAGATTCACGTGAAGTGATATATTCTAGGTTATTTTCAACTTGAAAGGTACAACAAGTTCGTCCATGATATTTTAATAATCACAAGTACATTGTCTAGAGTAAATTGTAGATGATGGCTTATAAACATACAAGGATCATTCGTGAAGAAGTTGTGGAACTCTCTTTGTGACTATGCGAGTTTCTTTATCAGTTATGGTGTCAAACAGTTTGACTTGGGATTGAAAGTGTCCCGTCCACAATCTGCCCCAGAGTAACTGTCAATCAATTATGTTAGTATTCCATTATTACCCTTT
Organism: Rubia yunnanensis; assembly: GCA_037428765.1. Classification (NCBI taxonomy): domain Eukaryota; kingdom Viridiplantae; phylum Streptophyta; class Magnoliopsida; order Gentianales; family Rubiaceae; genus Rubia; species Rubia yunnanensis. The sequence continues at coordinate 64,267,840 of CM075066.1, forward strand.
CAATAACCATTACATATGAGAACGCTAATTTCCACTGCAAAGAGTTGCGTGAAATAATATATTCTAGGTAATTTATCAAATTAAATGGTAATACGAGTACGTTAATCAATTTTTTAAAAGCACAAGTACATTGCCAATAGTAAATTATAGATGATGACTTATATGTACAAAAGGATAATTTGTAAGCATGTTGTGGAAGTCTCTATGGGAAATTGCATGTTTCTTTATCAGTTACGGTGTTTAAGAGTTTGACTTGTACAAGTCCATCTATCCATTTTTTAAAAGGACAAGTACATTGTCCATGGTAAATTGTTGATGATGACTTATAATCATACAAAGATCATACATAAGGAGGTTGTGAAATTCTCTAAAGCACTATGCGTGTTTCTCTATTAATTACTGTGTTGAAAAGTTTGGCTTGGAATTTCAAGTGCCCCATCCCCAATTTGTCCCGAGGTAACCGTCTATCAATTGGGTTATTATTCCATTATTACCCTTAAAATAATTGTTACAGGTGAGAATGATAATTTCCACCGCATAGATTCGGGTGAAATGATATATTCTAGGTCATTTTCAACTTGAAATTTACAACCAGTTCGTCCATGATATTTTAAAAATCACAAGTACATTGTCTTGTTTAAATTGTAGATGATGACTTATAAACATACAAGGATCATTCGTGAAGAAGTTGTGGAACTCTCTTTGTGACTATGCGAGTTTCTTTATCAGTTATGGTGTTAAAGAGTTTGACTTGGGATTGCAAGTGTCCCGTCCGCGATCTGTCCTGAGGTAAATGTCAATCAATTATGTTAGTATTCCATTATTACCCTTTCAATAACCATTACATATGAGAACAATAATTTCCACTGCAAATATTCGCTTGAAATTATATATTCTATGTTATTCATCAAATTAAATGGTAATACAATTACGCTAATCAATTTTTAAAAAGCACAAGTACATTGCCCACAGTAAATTATAGATGATGACTTATAATCTGACAAAGACCACACGTAAGGAAGTTGTGAAATTCTCTAAGGCACTCTGTGTGTTTCTTTATTAATTACGGTGTTAATAAGTTTGAATTGGGATTTCAAGTGCCCCGTCCCTGATTTGTCCCGGGGTAACCGTCTATCAATTGGGTTATTATTCCATAATTACCCTTAAAATAATCGTTACGGATGAGAACGATAATTTCCACCGCATAGATTCACGTGAAGTGATATATTCTAGGTTATTCTCAACTTGAAAGCTAAAACAAGTTCGTCCATGATATTTCAATAATCACAAGTACATTTTCTAGAGTAAATTGTAAATGATGGCTTATAAACATACAAGTATCATTCGTGAAGAAGTTGTGGAACTCTCTTTGTGACTTTGCGAGTTTCTTTATCAGTTTGGGTGTTAAACAGTTTGACTTGGAATTGAATGTGTCCCGTCCACAATCTGCCCCAGAGTAACTGTCAATCGATTATGTTAGTATTCCACTATTACCCTTTCAATAACCATTACATATGAGAACGATAATTTCCACTGGAAAGAATCGTGTGAAATTATTTATTCTAGGTAATTTATCAAATTAAATGGTAATACAAGTACGTTAATCAATTTTTTAAAAGCACAAGTACATTGCCAATAGTAAATTATAGATGATGACTTATATGTACAAAAGGATAATTTGTGAGCATGTTGTGGAAGTCTCTATGGGAAATTGCATGTTTCTTTATCAGTTACGGTGTTTAAGAGTTTGACTTGTACAAGTCCATCTATCCATTTTTTAAAAGGACAAGTACATTGTCCATGGTAAATTGTTGATGATGACTTATAATCATACAAAGATCATACGTAAGGAGGTTGTGAAATTCTCTAAGGCACTATGCGTGTTTCTCTATTAATTACTGTGTTGAAAAGTTTGACTTGGAATTTCAAGTGCCCCATCCCCAATTTGTCCCGAGGTAACTGTCTATCAATTGGGTTATTATTCCATTATTACCCTTAAAATAATTGTTACAGGTGAGAATGATAATTTCCACCGCATAGATTCGGGTGAAATGATATATTCTAGGTCATTTTCAACTTGAAATTTACAACCAGTTCATCCATGATATTTTAAAAATCACAAGTACATTGTCTAGAGTAAATTGTAGATGATGGCTTATAAACATACAAGGATCATTCGTGAAGAAGTTGTGGAACTCTATTTGTGACTATGCGAGTTTCTTTATCTGTTATGGTGTTAAACAGTTTGACTTGGGATTGCAAGTGTCCCGTCCGCGATCTGTCCCGAGGTAAATGTCAATCAATTATGTATGTATTCCATTATTACCCTTTCAATAACCATTACATGTGAGAACAATAATTTCCACTGCAAATATTCGCGTGCGATTATATATTCTAGGTTATTCATCAAATTAAATGGTAATACAAGTACGCTGATCAATTTTTAAAAAGCACAAGTACATTGCCCACAGTAAATTATAGATGATGACTTATAATCAGGCAAAGACCACACGTAAGGAAGTTGTGAAATTCTCTAAGGCACTCTGTGTGTTTCTTTATTAATTACGGTGTTAATAAGTTTGAATTGGGATTTCAAGTGCCCCGTCCCTGATTTGTCCCGGGGTAACCGTCTATCAATTGGGTTATTATTCCATAATTACCCTTAAAATAATCGTTACGGATGAGAACGATAATTTCCACCGCATAGATTCACGTGAAGTGATATATTCTAGGTTATTTTCAACTTGAAAGGTACAACAAGTTCGTCCATGATATTTTAATAATCACAAGTACATTGTCTAGAGTAAATTGTAGATGATGGCTTATAAACATACAAGGATCATTCGTGAAGAAGTTGTGGAACTCTCTTTGTGACTATGCGAGTTTCTTTATCAGTTATGGTGTCAAACAGTTTGACTTGGGATTGAAAGTGTCCCGTCCACAATCTGCCCCAGAGTAACTGTCAATCAATTATGTTAGTATTCCATTATTACCCTTTCAATAACCATTACATATGAGAACGCTAATTTCCACTGCAAAGAGTTGCGTGAAATAATATATTCTAGGTAATTTATCAAATTAAATGGTAATACGAGTACGTTAATCAATTTTTTAAAAGCACAAGTACATTGCCAATAGTAAATTATAGATGATGACTTATATGTACAAAAGGATAATTTGTAAGCATGTTGTGGAAGTCTCTATGGGAAATTGCATGTTTCTTTATCAGTTACGGTGTTTAAGAGTTTGACTTGTACAAGTCCATCTATCCATTTTTTAAAAGGACAAGTACATTGTCCATGGTAAATTGTTGATGATGACTTATAATCATACAAAGATCATACATAAGGAGGTTGTGAAATTCTCTAAAGCACTATGCGTGTTTCTCTATTAATTACTGTGTTGAAAAGTTTGGCTTGGAATTTCAAGTGCCCCATCCCCAATTTGTCCCGAGGTAACCGTCTATCAATTGGGTTATTATTCCATTATTACCCTTAAAATAATTGTTACAGGTGAGAATGATAATTTCCACCGCATAGATTCGGGTGAAATGATATATTCTAGGTCATTTTCAACTTGAAATTTACAACCAGTTCGTCCATGATATTTTAAAAATCACAAGTACATTGTCTTGTGTAAATTGTAGATGATGACTTATAAACATACAAGGATCATTCGTGAAGAAGTTGTGGAACTCTCTTTGTGACTATGCGAGTTTCTTTATCAGTTATGGTGTTAAAGAGTTTGACTTGGGATTGCAAGTGTCCCGTCCGCGATCTGTCCTGAGGTAAATGTCAATCAATTATGTTAGTATTCCATTATTACCCTTTCAATAACCATTACATATGAGAACAATAATTTCCACTGCAAATATTCGCTTGAAATTATATATTCTATGTTATTCATCAAATTAAATGGTAATACAATTACGCTAATCAATTTTTAAAAAGCACAAGTACATTGCCCACAGTAAATTATAGATGATGACTTATAATCTGACAAAGACCACACGTAAGGAAGTTGTGAAATTCTCTAAGGCACTCTGTGTGTTTCTTTATTAATTACGGTGTTAATAAGTTTGAATTGGGATTTCAAGTGCCCCGTCCCTGATTTGTCCCGGGGTAACCGTCTATCAATTGGGTTATTATTCCATAATTACCCTTAAAATAATCGTTACGGATGAGAACGATAATTTCCACCGCATAGATTCACGTGAAGTGATATATTCTAGGTTATTCTCAACTTGAAAGCTAAAACAAGTTCGTCCATGATATTTCAATAATCACAAGTACATTTTCTAGAGTAAATTGTAAATGATGGCTTATAAACATACAAGTATCATTCGTGAAGAAGTTGTGGAACTCTCTTTGTGACTTTGCGAGTTTCTTTATCAGTTTGGGTGTTAAACAGTTTGACTTGGAATTGAATGTGTCCCGTCCACAATCTGCCCCAGAGTAACTGTCAATCGATTATGTTAGTATTCCACTATTACCCTTTCAATAACCATTACATATGAGAACGATAATTTCCACTGGAAAGAATCGTGTGAAATTATTTATTCTAGGTAATTTATCAAATTAAATGGTAATACAAGTACGTTAATCAATTTTTTAAAAGCACAAGTACATTGCCCATAGTAAATTATAGATGATGACTTATATGTACAAAAGGATAATTTGTAAGCAAGTTGTGGAAGTCTCTATGGGAAATTGCATGTTTGTTTATCAGTTACGGTGTTTAAGTGTTTGACTAGTACAAGTCAATCTATCAATTTTGAAAAAGAACAGGTACATTATCCGTGGTAAATTGTTGATGATGACTTATAATCATACAAAGATCATATGTAAGGAGGTTGTGAAATTCTCTAAGGTACTAAGCGTGTTTCTTTATTAATTATGGTGTTAAAAAGTTTGACTTGGGATTTCAAGTGCCCTGTCCCCGATTTGTCGCGGGGTAACCGTCTATCAGTTGGGTTATTATTCCATTATTACCCTTACAATAATCGTTACAGATGAGAATGAAAATTTATCAGTTAGGGTGTTAACTAGTTTGACTTGGGATTGCAAGTGTCCCGTCCACGATCTGTTCCAGAGTAACTGTCAAAGAATTGTGTTAGTATTCCATTATTACCCTTTCAATAACCATTTCATAAGAGAACGATAATTTCCACCGCAACTAGTCGCGTGTAATTATATATTCTAGGTATTTTATCAAATTAAATGGTAATACAAGTACGTTATTCAATTTTAAAAAGCACAAGTACATTGCTCATAGTAAATTATAAATGATGATTTATAAGTATAAAAGAATCATTTGTAAGGAAGTTGTGGATCTCTATGGGAAAATGCACGTTTCTTTATCAGTTACGGTGTTTAAGAATTTGACTTGTACAAGTCCATCTATCGATTTTTAAAAAGAATAAGTACATTGTCCACGGTAAATTGTAGATGATGACTTATAATCATACAAAGACCATACGTAAGGAAGTTGTGAAATTCTCTACGGCACTATGCATGGTTCTTTATTCATTACGGTGTTAATAAGTTTGACTTAGGAATTCAAGTTCCCCATCCCCGATTTGTCCCGGGGTTACCGTCTATCAATTGGGTTATTATTCCATTATTACCCTTACAATAATCGTTACATATGAGAACGATAATTTCCACCGCATAGATTCGCGTGAAATGATATATTCAAGGTTACTTACAACTTGAAAGGTACAACAAATTTGTCCACGATATTTTAGTAATCACGAGTACATCGTCTAGAGTAAATTGTAAATGGTGGCTTATAAACATACAAGCATCCTTCGTGAAGAAGTTGTGGAACTCTCTTTGTGACTATGCTAGTTTCTTTATCAGTTAGGGTGTTAAACAGTTTGACTTGGGATTGCAAGTGTCCCGTCGGCGATCTGTCCCAGAGTAACTGTCAATCAATTATGTTAGTATTTCATTATTACCCTTTCAATAACCGTTACATACGAGAACGATAATTACCACCACAAATATTCGCGTGAAATTATATATTCTAGGTTATTTATTAAATTAAATGGTAATACAAGTACATTAATCAATTTTTAAAAAGCACAAGTACATTGCCCATAGTAATTATAGATGATGACTTATAAGTATAAAAGAATCTCTTGTAAGGAAGTTGCAGATCTCTCTATGGGAAAATGCATTTTTCTTTATCAGTTACGGTGTTTAAGAGTTTGACTTGTACAAGTCCACCTATCGATTTTTAAAAAGAGCAAGTACATTGCCCACAGTAATTGTATATGATGACTTATAATCATACAAAGATCATACGTAAGGAAGTTGTGAAATTCTCTAAGGCACTATGCGGGTTTCTTTATTAATTACGGTGTTAAAAATTTTAACTTGGGATTTCAAGTGCCCCGTCCCCGATTTGTCCTAGGGTAACCGTCTATCAGTTGGGTTATTATTCCATTATTACCCTTACAATAGTCGTTACAGATGAGAATGAAAATTTATCAGTTAGGGTGTTAACTAGTTTGACTTGGGATTGCAAGTGTTCCGTCCGCGATCTGTCCTAGAGTAACTGTCAATCAATTATGTTAGTATTCCATTACTACCGTTTCAATAACCATTACATATGAGAACGATAATTTCCACCGCAAAGATTCGCGTGTAATTATATATTCTAGGTATTTTATCAAATTAAATGGTAATACAAGTACCTTAATCAATTTTAAAAAGCACAAGTACATTGCCCATAGTAAATTATAAATGATGACTTATAAGTATAAAAGAATCATTTGTAAGGAAGTTGTGGATCTCTATGGGAAAATGCACGTTTCTTTATCAGTTACGGTGTTTACGAATTTGACTTGTACAAGTCCATCTATCGATTTTTAAAAAGAACAAGTACATTGTCCACGGTAAATTGTAGATGATGACTTATAATCATACAAAGACCATACGTAAGGAAGTTGTGAAATTCTCTACGGCACTATGCATGGTTCTTTATTAATTACGGTGTTAAAAAGTTTGACTTGGGAATTCAAGTGCCCCGTCCCCGATTTGTCCCGGGGTAACCGTCTATCAATTGGGTTATTATTCCATTATTACCCTTACAATAATCGTTACATATGAGAACGATAATTTCCCCCGCATAGATTCGCATGAAATGATATATTCAAGGTTACTTACAACTTGAAAGGTACAACAAATTTGTCCACGATATTTTAGTAATCACGAGTACATCGTCTAGAGTAAATTGTAGATGGTGGCTTATAAACATACAAGCATCCTTCGTGAAGAAGTTGTGGAACTCTCTTTGTGACTATGCTAGTTTCTTTATCAGTTAGGGTGTTAAACAGTTTGACTTGGGATTGCAAGTGTCCCGTCGGCGATCTGTCCCAGAGTAACTGTCAATCAATTATGTTAGTATTTCATTATTACCCTTTCAATAACCGTTACATACGAGAACGATAATTACCACCACAAATATTCGCGTGAAATTATATATTCTAGGTTATTTATTAAATTAAATGGTAATACAAGTACATTAATCAATTTTTAAAAAGCACAAGTACATTGCCCATAGTAATTATAGATGATGACTTATAAGTATAAAAGAATCTCTTGTAAGGAAGTTGCGGATCTCTCTATGGGAAAATGCATGTTTCTTTATCAGTTACGGTGTTTAAGAGTTTGACTTGTACAAGTCCACCTATCGATTTTTAAAAAGAGCAAGTACATTGCCCACAGTAATTGTGTATGATGACTTATAATCATACAAAGATCATACGTAAGGAAGTTGTGAAATTCTCTAAGGCACTATGCGGGTTTCTTTATTAATTACGGTGTTAAAAATTTTAACTTGGGATTTCAAGTGCCCCATCCCCGATTTGTCCCAGGGTAACCGTCTATCAGTTGGGTTATTATTCCATTATTACCCTTACAATAATCGTTACAGATGAGAATGAAAATTTATCAGTTAGGGTGTTAACTAGTTTGACTTGGGATTGCAAGTGTCCCGTCCGCGATCTGTCCCAGAGTAACTGTCAATCAATTATGTTAGTATTCCATTATTACCGTTTCAATAACCATTACATATGAGAACGATAATTTCCACCGCAAAGATTCGCGTGTAATTATATATTCTAGGTATTTTATCAAATTAAATGGTAATACAAGTACGTTAATCAATTTTAAAAAGCACAAGTACATTTCCCATAGTAAATTATAAATGATGACTTATAAGTATAAAAGAATCATTTGTAAGGAAGTTGTGGATCTCTATGGGAAAATGCAAGTTTCTTTTTCAGTTACTGTGTTTACGAATTTAACTTGTACAAGTCCATCTATCGATTTTTAAAAAGAAGAAGTACATTGTCCATGGTAAATTGTAGATGGTGACTTATAATCATACAATGACCATACGTAAGGAAGTTGTGAAACTCCCTATGGCACTATGCATGGTTCTTTATTAATTACGGTATTAAAAAGTTTGACTTAGGAATTCAGGTTCCCCGTCCCCGATTTGTCCCAGGGTAACCGTCTATCAATTGGGTTATTTTTCCATTATTACCCTTACAATAATCGTTACATATGAGAACGATAATTTCCACCGAATAGATTCACGTGAAATGATATATTCAAGGTTACTTACAACTTGAAAGGTACAACAAATTCGTCCATGATATTTTAGTAATCACGAGTACATTGTCTAGAGGAAATTGTAGATGGTGGCTTATAAATATACAAGGATCCTTCGTGATGAAGTTGTGGAACTCTCTTTGTAACTATGCTAGTTTCTTTATTAGTTAGGGTGTCAAACAATTTGACTTGGGATTGCAAGTGTCCCGTCCGCAATCTGTCCCCGAGTAACTGTCAATCAATTATGTTAGTATTCCATTATTACCCTTTCAATAACCATTACATATGAGAACGATTATTTCCTCGGAAAATATTTGCGGTAAATGATATATTCCAGGTATTTTATCAAATTAAATGGTAATACAAGAACGTTAATCATTTTTTAAAAAGCACAAGTACATTGCCCATAATAAATTATAGATGATGACTTATAAGTATAAAAGAATCATTAGTAAGGAAGTTGTGGAACTCAGTATGGGAAAATGCATGTTTCTTTGTAAGTTACGGTGTTTAAGAGTTTGACTTGTACAAGTCCATCCATCAATTTTTAAAAAGAACAAGTACATTGTCCACGGTAATTGTGGATGATGACTTATAATCATACAAAGATCACACGTAAGGAAGTTGTGAAATTCTCAAAGGCACTATGTGTGTTTCTTTATTAATTACGCTGTTAAAAATTTTAACTTGGGATTTCATGTCCGCCGTCCCCGATTTGTCCCAGGGTAACCGTCTATCAATTGGGTTATTATTCCATTATTACCCTTAAAATAATCGTTACAGATGAGAACGATAATTTCCACTGCACAGATTCACGTGAAATTATATATTCTAGATTATTAACGACGTGAAAGGTACTACAAGTTCGTCCATGATATTTTAATAATCACAAGTATGTTGTCTGGAGTAAATTGTAGATGATGGCTCATAAACATACAAGGATCATTCGTGAAGAAGTTGTGGAACTCTCTTTGTGACTATGCGAGTTTCTTTATCAGTTAGGGTGTTAAACAATTTGACTTGGGAATAAAAGTGTCTCCTCCGCGATCTATCCCAGAGTAACTGTCAATCATTTATGTTAGTATTCCATAATTACCCTTTCAATAACCGTTACATATGAGAACGATAATTTCCACCCCAAAGATTCACGTGAATTATATATTCTAGGTATTTTATCAAATTAATGGTAATACAAGTACATTAATCAATTTTAAAAAGCACAAGTACATTTCCCATAGTAAATTATAGATGATGACTTATAAGTATAAAAGAATCATTTGTACGGAAGTTGTGGATCTCTCTATGGGAAAATGCATGTTTCTTTATCAGTTACGGTGTTGAAGAGTTTGACTTGTACAAGTCCATCTATCGATTTTTAAAAAGAACAAGTACATCGTCCACGGTAAAATGTAGATGATGACTTATAATCATACAAAGATCATACGTAAGGAAGTTGTGGAAGTCTCTAAGGTACTATGCGTGTTTCTTTATTCATTACCGTGTTAAAAACTTTGACTTGGGATTTCAAGTGCCCCGTCCCCAATGTTTCCCGGGGTAACCTTCTATCAATTGGGTTATTATTCCTGTGTTACGTTTACAATAATCGTTACAGATGAGAAAGATAATATCCACCGCATAGATTCGAGTGAAATGATATATTCTAAGTTATTTACAACTTAAAAGGTACAACAAGTTCGTCCATGATATTTTAATAATCACAAGTACATTGTGTAGTGTAAATTGTAGATGGCGGCTTACAAACAGACAAGGATCATTCGAGAAGAAGTTGTGGAACTCTCTTTGGGACTATGCGAGTTTCTTTATCAGTTAGGGTGTCAAACAGTTAGACTTGGGATTGCAAGTGTCCCGTCCGCGTTCTGTCCCAGAGTAACTGTCAATCAATTATGTTAGTATTCCATTATTACCCTTTCAATAACCATTACATATGAGAACGATTATTTCCACGGCAAGGATTTGCGTTAAATGATATATTCCAGGTATTTTATCAAATTAAATGGTAATACAAGAACGTTAATCAATTTTTTAAAAGCACAAGTACATTGCCCATAGTAAATTATAGATGATGACTTATAAGTATAAAAGAATCATTAGTAAGGAAGTTGTGGAACTCTCTATGGGAAAATGCATGTTCCTTTGTAAGTTACGGTGTTTAAGAGTTTGACTTGTACAAGTCCATCCATCAATTTTTAAAAAGAACAAGTACATTGTCCACGGTAATTGTGGATGATGACTTATAATCATACAAAGATCACACGTAAGGAAGTTGTGAAATTCTCAAAGGCACTATGTGTGTTTCTTTATTAATTACGCTGTTAAAAATTTTAACTTGGGATTTCATGTCCGCCGTCCCCGATTTGTCCCAGGGTAACCGTCTATCAATTGGGTTATTATTCCATTATTACCCTTAAAATAATCGTTACAGATGAGAACGATAATTTTCACCGCACAGATTCACGTGAAATTATATATTCTAGATTATTAACAACGTGAAAGGTACTACAAGTTCGTCCATGATATTTTAATAATCACAAGTATATTGTCTAGAGTAAATTGTAGATGATGGCTTATAAACATACAAGGATCATTCGTGAAGAAGTTGTGGAACTCTCTTTGTGACTATGCGAGTTTCTTTATCAGTTAGGGTGTTAAACAATTTGACTTGGGATTAAAAGTGTCTCGTCCGCGATCTATCCCAGAGTAACTGTCAATCAATTATGTTAGTATTCCATTATTTCCCTTTCAATAACCATTACATATGAGAACGATTATTTCCACTACATAGATTTGCGTTAAATGATATATTCCAGGTATTTTATCAAATTAAATGGTAATACAAGTACTTTAATAAATTTTGAAAAGCACAAGTACATTACCCATAGTAAATTATAAATGATGACTTATAAGTATAAAAGAATCTCTTGTAAGGAATTTGTGGATCTCTCTTTAAGAAAATGCATGTTTCTTTATCAGTTGCGCTGTTTAAGAGTTTGACTTGTACAAGTCCATCTATCGATTTTTAAAAAGAACAAGTACATCGTCCACGGTAAATGGTAGATGATGACTTATAATCATACAAAGACCATACGTAAGGAAGTTGTGGAATTCTCGAAGGCACTATGTGTGTTCCTTTATTAATTACGATGTTAAAAACATTGACTTGGGATTTCAAGTGCCCCTTCCCCGATTTGTCCCGGGGTAACCGTTTATCAATTGGGTTATTATTCCATTACTAAACTTACAATAATCGTTACGGATGAGAACGATAATTTCCACCACATAGACTCGTGGGAATTGATATATTCTAAGTTATTTACAACTTAGAAGGCACACCAAGTTCATCCATGATATTTTAATAATCAAAAGTACATTGTCTAGTGTAAATTGTAGATGACGGCTTATAAACATACAAGGATCATTCGTGAAGAAGTTGTGGAACTCTCTTTGTGACTATGCGAGTTTCTTTATCAGTTAGGGTGTCAAACAATTTGACTTGGGATTGCAAGTGTCCCATCCGCGTTCTTTCCCAGAGTAAATGTCAATCAATTACGATAGTTTTCCATTATTACCCTTACAATAACCGTTACATATGAGAACGATAATTTCCATCCCAAATATTCACGTGAATTATATATTCTAGGTATTTTTATCAAATTAAATGGTAATACAAGTACGTTAATCAATTTTAAAAAGCACAAGTACATTTCCCATAGTAAATTATAGATGATGACTTATAAGTATAAAAGAATCATTTGTAAGGAAGTTGTGGATCTCTCTATGGGAAAATACATGTTTCTTTATCAGTTACGGTGTTTAAGAATTTGACCTGTACAAGTCCTTTTATCGACTTTTAAAAAGAACAAGTACATCGTCCACGGTAAATTGTAGATGATGACTTATAATCATACAAAGATCATACGTAAGGAAGTTGTGGAATTCTCGAGGGCACTATGTGTGTTCCTTTATCAATTACGGTGTTAAAAAATTTGACTTGGGATTTCAAGTGCCCCATCCCCGATTTGTCCTGGGGTAACCGTCTATCAATTGGGTTATTATTCCATTATTACACTTACAATAATCGTTACAGATGAGAACGATAATTTCCACCGCATAGATTCGCGTGAAATGATATATTCTAAGTTATTTACAACTTGAAAGGTACAACAAGTTCGCCCATGATAGTTTAATAATCACAAGTACATTGTCTAGTGTAAATTGTAGATGACGGCTTATAAACATACAAGGATCATTCATGAAGAAGTTGTGGAACACTCTTTGAGACTATGCGAGTTTCTTTATCAATTAGGGTGTTAAACAATTTGACTTGAGATTGCAAGTGTCCCGTCTGCGATCTGTCCCAGAGTGGCTGTCAATCAATTATGTTAGTATTCCATTATCACCCTTTCAATAACCGTTACATATGAGAAAGATTATTTCCACCCCAAAGATTCACGGGAATTATATATTCTAGGTATTTTATCAAATTAAATGGTAATACAAGAACATTAATCAATTTTAAAAAGCACAAGTACATTTCCCATAGTAAATTATAGATGATGACTTATAAGTATAGAAGAATCATTTGTAAGGAAGTTGTGGATCTCTCTATGGGAAAATGCATGTTTCTTTATCAGTTACGGTGTTTAAGAATTTGACTTGTACAAGTCCTTCTATCGACTTTTAAAAAGAACAAGTACATCGTCCACGGTAAATTGTAGATGATGACTTATAATCATACAAAGATCATACGTAAGGAAGTTGTGGAATTCTCGAGGGCACTATGTGTGTTCCTTTATTAATTATGGTGTTAAAAACTTTGACTTGGGATTTCAAGTGCCCCATCCCCGATTTGTCCTGGGGTAACCGTCTATCAATTGGGTTATTATTCTATTATTACACTTACAATAATCGTTACAGATGAGAACGATAACTTCCACTGCATAGATTCGCGTGAAATGATATATTCTAAGTTATTTACAACTTGAAAGGTACAACTAGTTCGCCCATGATAGTTTAATAATCACAAGTACATTGTCTAGTGTAAATTGTAGATGACGGCTTATAAACATACAAGGATCATTCGTGAAGAAGTTGTGGAACACTCTTTGTGACTATGCGAGTTTCTTTATCAATTAGGGTGTTAAACAATTTGACTTGAGATTGCAAGTGTCCCGTCTGCGATCTGTCCCAGAGTGGCTGTCAATCAATTATGTTAGTATTCCATTATCACCCTTTCAATAACCGTTACATATGAGAAAGATTATTTCCACCCCAAAGATTCACGTGAATTATATATTCTAGGTATTTTATCAAATTAAATGGTAATACAAGTACGTTAATCAATTTTAATAAGCACAAGTACATTTCCCATAGTAAATTATAGATGATGACTTATAAGTATAAAAGAATCATTTTTAAGGAAGTTGTGGATCTCTCTATGGGAAAATGCATGTTTCTTTATCAGTTACGGTGTTTAAGAATTTGACTTGTACAAGTCCATCTATCGATTTTTAAAAACAGAAAGTACATCGTCCACGGTAAATTGTAGATGATGACTTATAATCATACAAAGATCATACGTAAGGAAGTTGTGGAATTCTCGAAGGCACTATGTGTGTTCCTTTATTAATTACGGTGTTAAAAACTTTGACTTGGGATTTCAAGTGCCCCATCCCCGATTTGTCCTGGGGTAACCGTCTATCAATTGGGTTATTATTCCATTATTACACTTACAATAATCGTTACAGATGAGAACAATAATTTCCACCACATAGATTCACGTGAAATGATATATTCTAAGTTATTTACAACTTGAAAGGTACAACAAGTTCGCCCATGATATTTTAATAATCACAAGTACATTTTCTTGTGTAAAATGTAGATGACGGCTTATAAACATACAAGGATTATTCGTGATGAAGTTGTGGAACACTCTTTGTGACTATGCGAGTTTCTTTATCAATTAGGGTGTTAAACAGTTTGACTTGAGATTGCAAGTGTCCCGTCTGCGATCTGTCCCAGAGTGGCTGTCAATCAATTATGTTAGTATTCCATTATCACCCTTTCAATAACCGTTACATATGAGAAAGATTATTTCCACCCCAAAGATTCACGTGAATTATATATTCTAGGTATTTTATCAAATTAAATGGTAATACAAGTACGTTAATCAATTTTAAAAAGCACAAGTACATTTCCCATAGTAAATTATAGATGCTGACTTATAAGTATAAAACAATCATTTGTAAGGAAGTTGTGGATCTCTCTATGGGAAAATACATGTTTCTTTATCAGTTACGGTGTTTAAGAATTTGACTTGTACAAGTCCTTCAATCGACTTTTAAAAAGAACAAGTACATCGTCCACGGTAAATTGTAGATGATGACTTATAATCTACAAAGATCATACGTAAGGAAGTTGTGGAATTCTCGAGGGCACTATGTGTGTTCCTTTATTAATTATGGTGTTAAAAACTTTGACTTGGGATTTCAAGTGCCCCATCCCCGATTTGTCCTGGGGTAACCGTCTATCAATTGGGTTATTATTCCATTATTACACTTACAATAATCGTTACAGATGAGAACGATAACTTCCACTGCATAGATTCGCGTGAAATGATATATTCTAAGTTATTTACAACTTGAAAGGTACAACAAGTTCACCCATGATAGTTTAATAATCACAAGTACATTGTCTAGTGTAAATTGTAGATGACGGCTTATAAACATACAAGGATCATTCGTGAAGAAGTTGTGGAACACTCTTTGTGACTATGCGAGTTTCTTTATCAATTAGGGTGTTAAACAATTCGACTTAAGATTGCAAGTGTCCCGTCTGCGATCTGTCCCAGAGCGGCTGTCAATCAATTATGTTAGTATTCCATTATCACCCTTTCAATAACCGTTACATATGAAAAAGATTATTTCCACCCCAAAGATTCACGTGAATTATATATTCTAGGTATTTTATCAAATTAAATGGTAATACAAGTACGTTAATCAATTTTAAAAAGCACAAGTACATTTCCCATAGTAAATTATAGATGATGACTTATAAGTATAAAAGAATCATTTGTAAGGAAGTTGTGGATCTCTCTATGGGAAAATGCATGTTTCTTTATCAGTTACGGTGTTTAAGAATTTGACTTGTACAAGTCCATCTATCGATTTTTAAAAACAGCAAGTACGTCGTCCACGGTAAATTGTAGATGATGACTTATAATCATACAAAGATCATACGTAAGGAAGTTGTGGAATTCTCGAAGGCACTATGTGTGTTCCTTCATTAATTACGATGTTAAAAACTTTGACTTGGGATTTCAAGTGCCCCATCCCCGATTTTTCCTGGGGTAACCATCTATCAATTGGGTCATTATTCCATTATTACACTTACAAGAATCGTTACAGATGAGAACGATAATTTCCACCACATAGATTCACATGAAATGATATATTCTAAGTTATTTACAACTTGAAAGGTACAACAAGTTCGTCCATGATATTTTAATAATCACAAGTACATTGTATTGTGTAAATTGTAGATGACGACTTTTAAACATACAAGGATCATTCGTGAAGAAGTTGTGGAACTCTCTTTGTGACTATGCGAGTTTATTTATCAGTTAGGGTGTCAAACAATTTGACTTGGGATTGCAAGTGTCCCATCTGTATTCTGTCCCATAGTAAATGTCAATCAATTATGTTAGTATTCCATTATTACCTTTTCAATAACCGTTACATATGAGAACAATAATTTCTATCCCAAAGATTCACGTGAATCATATATTCTAGGTATTTAAACAAATTAAATGGTAATACAAGTATGTTAATCAATTTTAAAAATCACTAGTACGTTTCTTATAGTAAATTATAGATGATGACTTATAAGTATAAACGAATCATTTGTAAGGAAGTTGTGGATCTCTCTGTGGGAAAATGCATGTTTCATTATCAGTTACGCTGTTTAAGAATTTGACTTGTACAAGTCCATCTATCGATTTTTAAAACCAGCAAGTACATCGTCCACGGTAAATTGTAGATGATGACTTGTAATCATACAAAGATCGTACGTAGGAAGTTGTGGAATTCTCGAAGGCACTATGTGTGTTCCTTTATTAATTACGGTGTTAAAAACTTTGACTTGGGATTTCAAGTGCCCCATCCCCGATTTTTCCTGGGGTAACCGTCTATCAATTGGATCATTATTCCATTATTACACTTACAATAATCGTTACAGATGAGAACGACAATTTCCATCGCATAGATTCGCGTGAAATGATATATTCTAAGTTATTTACAACTTGAAAGGTACAACAAGTTTGCCCATGATATTTTAATAATCACAAGTACATTGTCTGGTGTAAAATGTAGATGACGGCTTATAAACATACAAGGATCATTCGTGAATAAGTTGTGGAACTCTCTTTGTGACTATGCGAGTTTCTTTATCAATTAGGGTGTTAAACAGTTTGACTTGAGATTGCAAGTGTCCCGTCTGCGATCTGTCCCAGAGTGGCTGTCAATCAATTATGTTAGTATTCCATTATCACCCTTTCAATAACCGTTACATATGAGAAAGATTATTTCCACACCAAAGATTCACATGAATTATATATTCTAGGTATTTTATCAAATTAAATGGTAATACAAGTACGTTAATCAATTTTAAAAAGCACAAGTACATTTCCCATAGTAAATTATAGATGATGACTTATAAGTATAAAAGAATCACTTGTAATGAAGTTGTGGATCTCTCTATGGGAAAATGCATGTTTCTTTATCAGTTACGGTGTTTAAGAATTTGACTTGTACAAGTCTTTCTATAGATTGTTAGAAAGACCAAGTACATCGTCCACGGTAAATTGTAGATGATGACTTATAATCATACAATGATAATTCGTATGGAAGTTGTGGAATTTTCTAAGGCACTATGTGTGTTTGTTTATTAATTACGGTGTTAAAAACTTTGACTTGGTATTTCAAGTGCCCTGTCCCCGATTTGTCCCGGGGTAACCATCTATCGATTGGGTTATTATTCCATTATTACACTTACAATAATCGGTATAGATGAGAACGATAATTTCCACGGCATAGATTCACGTGAAATGATATATTCTAAGTTATTTACAACTTGAAAGGTACAACAAGTTCATCCATGATATTTTAATAATCACAAGTACATTGTATTGTGTAAATTATAGGTGACGGCTTTTAAACATACAAGGATCATTCGTGAAGAAGTTGTGGAACTCTCTTTGTGACTATGCGAGTTTCTTTATCAATTAGGGTGTTAAACAATTTGACTTGGGCTTGCAAGTGTCCCATCCGCGTTCTGCCCCAGAGAAAATGCCAATCAATTATGTTAGTATTCCATTATTACCCTTTCAGTAACCGTTACATATGAGAACGATGATATCCATCCCAAAGATTCACGTAAATTTAATATTCTAGGTATTTTATTAAATTAAATGGTAATACAAGTACGTTAATCAATTTTAAAATGCGCTAGTGCATGTCCTATAGTAAATTATAGATGATGACTTATAAGTATAAAAGAATCATTTGTAAGGAAGTTGTGGATCTCTCTATGGGAAAATGTATGTTTCTTTATCAGTTAAGGTGTTTAAGAATTTGACTTTTAGAAGTCCATCTATCGATTTTTAAAAAGAACAAGTACATCGTCCACGGTAAATTGTAAATGATGACTTATAATCATACAAAGATCATACGTAAGGAAATTGGGGAATTCTCGAAGGCACTATGTGTGTTCCTTTATTAATTACGGTGTTAAAAACTTTGACTTGGGATTTCAAGTGCCCCATCCCCGATTTTTCCTGGGTAACCGTCTATCAATTGGGTCATTATTCCATTATTACACTTACAATAATCGTTACAGATGAGAACGACAATTTCCACCGCATAGATTCGCGTGAAATGATATATTCTAAGTTATTTACAACTTGAAAGGTACAACAAGTTCGCCCATGATATTTTAATAATCACAAGTACATTGTCTGGTGTAAAATGTAGATGACGGCTTATAAACATACAAGTATCATTCGTGAATAAGTTGTGGAACTCTCTTTGTGACTATGCGAGTTTCTTTATCAATTAGGGTGTTAAACAGTTTGACTTGAGATTGCAAGTGTCCCGTCTGCGATCTGTCCTAGAGTGGCTGTCAATCAATTATGTTAGTATTCCATTATCACCCTTTCAATAACCGTTACATATGAGAAAGATTATTTCCACCCCAAAGATTCACATGAATTATATATTCTAGGTATTTATCAAATATGGTAATACAAGTACGTTAATCAATTTTAAAAAGCACAAGTACATTTCCCATAGTAAATTATAGATGATGACTTATAAGTATAAAAGAATCACTTGTAAGGAAGTTGTGGATCTCTCTATGGGAAAATGCATGTTTCTTTATCAGATACGGTGTTTAAGAATTTGACTTGTACAAGTCTTTCTATAGATTGTTAGAAAGACCAAGTACATCGTCCACAGTAAATTGTAGATGATGACTTATAATCATACAATGATCATACGTAAGGAAGTTGTGGAATTCTCTGAGGCACTATGCGTGTTTTTTATTAATTACGGTGTTAAAAACTTTGACTTGGGATCTCAAGTGCCCCATCCCCGATTTGTCCCGGGGTAACCGTCTATCAATTCGGTTATTATTCCATTATTACACTTACAATAATCGTTACAGATGAGAACGATAATTTCCACCACATAGATTCGCGTGAAATGATATATTCTAAGTTATTTACAACTTGAAAGGTACAACAAGTTCCCCCATGATATTTTAATAATCACAAGTACATTGTCTAGTGTAAAATGTAGATGACGGCTTATAAACATACAAGGCTCAACCGTGAAGAAGTTGTGGAACTCTCTTTGTGACTATGCGAGTTTCTTTATCAATTAGGGTGTTAAACAGTTTGACTTGAGATTGCAAGTGTCCCGTCTGCGATCTGTCCCAGAGTGGCTGTCAATCAATTATGTTAGCATTCCATTATCACCCTTTCAATAACCGTTACATATGAGACACATTGTTTCCACCCCAAAGATTCACGTGAATTATATATTCTAGGTATTTTATCAAATTAAATGGTAATACAAGTACGTTAATCAATTTTAAAAATCCCAAGTACATTTCCCATAGTAAATTATAGATAACGACTTAAAAGTATAAAAGAATCACTTGTAAGGAAGTTGTGTATCTCTCTATGGAAAATTTATGTTTCTTTATCAGTTACGGTGTTTAAGAATTTGACTTGTACAAGTCTTTCTATAGATTGATAGTAGGAACAAGTACATCGTCCATGGTAAATTGTAGATGATGACTTATAATCATACAATGATCATACGTAAGGAAGTTGTGGAATTCTCTGAGGCACTATGCGTGTTTTTTATTAATTACGGTGTTAAAAACTTTGACTTGGGATCTCAAGTGCCCCATCCCCGATTTGTCCTGGGGTAACCGTCTATCAATTGGGTTATTATTCCTTTCTTACACTTACAATAATCGTTACAGATGAGAACGATAATCTCCACCACATAGATTCGCGTGAAATGATATATTCTAAGTTATTTAAAACTTGAAAGGTACAACAAGTTCGCCCACGATATTTTAATAATCACAAGTACATTGTCTAGTGTAAAATGTAGATGACGGCTTATAAACATACAAGGCTCATTCGTGAAGAAGTTGTGGAACTCTCTTTGTGACTATGCGAGTTTCTTTATCAATTAGGGTGTTAAACAGTTTGACTTGAGATTGCAAGTGTCCCGTCTGCGATCTGTCCCAGAGTGGCTGTCAATCAATTATGTTAGTATTCCATTAGCACACTTTCAATAACCGTAACATATGAGAAAGATTATTTCCACCCCAAAGATTCACGTGAATTATATATTCTAGGTATTTTATCAAATTAAATGGTAATACAAGTACGTTAATCAATTTTAAAAAGCCCAAGTACATATCCCATAGTAAATTATAGATGATGACTTATAAGTATAAAAGAATCACTTGTAAGGAAGTTGTGTACCTCTCTATGGGAAAATTTATGTTTCTTTCTCAGTTACGGTGTTTAAGAATTTGACTTGTACAAGTCTTTCTATCGATTTTTAGAATGAACAAGTACATCGTCCATGGTAAATTGTAGATGATGACTTATAATCATACAAAGATCATACGTAAGGAAGTTGTGGAATTCTCTGAGGCACTATGCGTGTTTTTTATTAATTACGGTGTTAAAAACTTTGACTTGGGATCTCAAGTGCCCCGTCCCCGATTTGTCCCAGGGTAACCGTCTATCAATTGGGTTATTATTCCATTATTACACTTACAATAATCGTTACAGATGAGAACGATAATTTCCACCGCATAGATTCGCGTGAAATGATATATTCTAAGTTATTTACAACTTGAAAGGTACAACAAGTTTGCCCATGATATTTTAATAATCACAAGTACATTGTCTAGTGTAAAATGTAGATGACGGCTAATAAACATACAAGGATCATTCGTGAAGAAGTTGTGGAACTCTCTTTGTGACTATGCGAGTTTCTTTATCAATTAGGGTGTTAAACAGTTTGACTTGAGATTGCAAGTGTCCCGTCTGCGATCTGTCCCAGAGTGGCTGTCAATCAATTATGTTAGTATTCCATTATCACCCTTTCAATAACCGTTACATATGAGAAACATTGTTTCCACCCCAAAGATTCACTTGAATTATATAATCTAGGTATTTTATCAAATTAAATGGTAATACAAGTACGTTAATCAATTTTAAAAAGCCCAAGTACATTTCCAATAGTAAATTATAGATGATGACTTATAAGTATAAAAGAATCACTTGTAAGGAAGTTGTGTATCTCTCTATGGGAAAATTTATGTTTCATTATCAGTTACGGTGTTTAAGAATTTGACTTGTACAAGTCTTTCTATAGATTGATAGTATGAACAAGTACATCGTCCACGGTAAATTGTAGATGATGACTTATAATCATACAATGATCATACGTAAGGAAGTTGTGGAATTCTATAAGGCACTATGTGTGTTTCTTTATTAATTACGGTGTTAAAAACTTTGACTTGGTATTTCAAGTGCCCCGTCCCCGATTTGTCCCGGGGTAACTATCTATCAATTGGGTTATTATTCCATTATTACACTTACAATAATCGTTACAAATGAGAACAATAATTTCCACCGCATAGATTCACGTGAAATGATATATTCTAAGTTATTTACAACTTGAAAGGTACAACAAGTTCGTCCATGATATTTTAATAATCACAAGTACATTGTATTGTGTAAATTGTAGATGACGGCTTTTAAACATACAAGGATCATTCGTGAAGAAGTTGTGGAACTCTCTTTGTGACTATGCGAGTTTCTTTATTAGTTAGGTTGTTAAACAATTTGACTTGCTCTTGCAAGTGTCCCATCCGCGTTCTGTCCCAGAGTAAATGTCAATCAATTATGTTAGTATTCCATTATTACCCTTTCAATAACCGTTACATATGAGAACAATAATTTCCATCCCAAAGATTCACGTGAGTGACATATTCTAGGTATTTTATCAAATTAAATGGTAATACAAGTACGTTAATCAATTTTAAAAAGCACTAGTGCATTGCCTATAGTAAATTATAGATGATGACTTATAAGTATAAAAGAATCATTTGTAAGGAAGTTGTGGATCTCTCTACGGGAAAATGAATATTTCTTTACAGTTAAGGTGTTTAAGAATTTGACTTGTATAAGTCCATCTATTGATTTTTAAAAAGAACAAGTACATCGTCCACGGTAAATTGTAGATGATGACTTATAATCATACAAAGATCATACGTAAGGAAGTTGGGGAATTCTCGAAGGCACTATGTGTGTTCCTTTATTAATTACGGTGTTAAAAACTTTGACTTGGGATTTCAAGTGCCCCGTCCCTGATTTGTCCCGGGGTAACCGTCTATCAATTGGGTTATTATTCCAGTATTACACTTACAATAATCGTTACAGATGAGAACAATAATTTCCACCGCATAGATTTGCGTGAAGTGATATATTCTAAGTTATTTACAACTTGAAAGGTACAACAAGTTCTCCCATGATATTTTAATAATCACAAGTACATTGTCTAGTGTAAATTGTAGATGACGGCTTATAAACATACAAGGATCATTCGTGAAGAAGTTGTGGAACACACTTTGTGACTATGCGAGTTTCTTTATCAATTAGGGTGTTAAACAATTTGACTTGGGCTTGCAAGTGTCCCATCCGCGTTCTGTCCCAGAGTAAATGTAAATCAATTATGTTATTATTCCCCTTTCAATAACCGTTACATATGAGAACGATAATTTCCATCCCAAAGATTCACGTGAATTATATATTCTAGGTATTTTATCAAATTAAATGGTAATACAAGTACGTTAATCAATTTTAAAAAGCACCAGTGCATTTCCTGTAGTAAATTATAGATGATTGCTTATAAGTATAAAAGAATAATTTGTAAGGAAGTTGTGGATCTCTCTATGGGAAAATGCATGTTTCTTTATCAGTTACGGTGTTTAAGAATTTGACTTGTACAAGTCTTTCTATCGATTTTTAAAAAGAACAAGTACATCGTCCACGTTAAATTATAGATGATGACTAATAATCATACAAAGATCATACGTAAGGAAGTTGTGGAATTCTCTAAGGCACTATGCTTGTTTTTTATTAATTACGGTGTTAAATACTTTGACTTGGGATCTCAAGTGCCCCGTCCCCGATTTGTCCCGGGCTAACCGTCTATCAATTGGGTTATTATTCCATTATTACACTTACAAAAATCGTAACAGATGAGAACGATAATTTCCACCGCATAGATTTGCGTGAAATGATATATTCTAAGTTATTTACAACTTGAAAGGTACAACAAGTTCGCCCATGATATTTTAATAATCAAAAGTACATTGTCTAGCGTAAATTGTAGATGACGGCTTATAAACATACAAGGATCATTCGTGAAGAAGTTGTGGAACTCTCTTTGTGACTATTTGAGTTTCTTTATCAATTAGGGTATTAAACAGTTTGACTTGAGATTGCAAGTGTCCCGTCTACGATCTGTCCCAGAGTGGCTGTCAATCAATTATGTTAGTATTCCATTATCATCCTTTACATAACCGTTACATATGAGTAATATTATTTCCACCCGAAAGATTCACGTGAATTATATATTCTAGGTATTTTATCAAATTAAATGGTAATACAAGTACGTTAATCAATTTTAAAAAGCACCAGTGCATTTCATATAGTAAATTATAGATGATGACTTATAAGTATAAAAGAATCATTTGTAAGGAAGTTGTGGATCCCTCTATGGGAAAATGCATGTTTCTTTACAGTTAAGGTGTTTAAGAATTTGATTTGTACAAGTCCATTTATCGATTTTTTAAAAAGAACAAGTATATCGTCCACGGTATATTGTAGATGATGACTTATAATCATACAAAGATCATACGTAAGGAAGTTGTGGAATTCTCTAAGGCACTATGCGTGTTTTTTATTAATTACGGTGTTAAAAACATTGACTTGGGATCTCAAGTGCCCCGTCCCCGATTTGTCCCTGGGAAACCGTCTATCAATTGGGTTATTATTCCATTATTACACTTACAATAATCGTTACAGATGAGAACGATAATTTCCACCGCATAGATTTGCGTGAAATGATATATTCTAAGTTATTTACAAATTGAAAGGTACAACAAGTTCGTCCATGATATTTTAACAATCACAAGTACATTGTATGGTGTAAATTGTAGATGACGGCTTTTAAACATACAAGGATCATTCGTGAAGAAGTTGTGGAACTCTCTTTGTGACTATGCGAGTTTCTTTATCAGTTAGGGTGTTAAACAATTTGACTTGGGCTTGCAAGTGTCCCATCCGCATTCTGTCCTAGAGTAAATGTCAATCAATTATGTTAGTATTCCATTATTACCCTTTAAAAAACCGTTACATATGAGAACGATAATTTCCATCCCAAATATTCACGTGAATTATATATTCTAGGTATTTTATCAAATTAAATGGTAATAAAAGTACGTTAATCAATTTTAAAAAGTACAAGTACATTACCCATAGTAAATTATAGATGATGACTTATAAGTATAAAAGAATCATTTGTAAGGTAGTTGTGGATCTCTCTATGGGAAAATGCATATTTCTTTACAGTTAAGGTGTTTAAGAATTTGACTTGTATAAGTCCATCTATTGATTTTTAAAAAGAACAAGTACATCGTCCACGGTAAATTGTAGATGATGACTTATAATCATACAAAGATCATACGTAAGGAAGTTGTGGAATTCTCTAAGGCACTATATGTGTTTCTTTATTAATTACGGTGTTAAAAACTTTGACTTGGTATTTCAAGTGCCCCGTCCCCGATTTGTGCCAGGGTAACCGTCTATCAATCGGGTTATAATTCCATTATTACACTTACAATAATCGTTACAGATGAGAACGATAATTTCCACCGCATAGATTCGCGTGAAATGATATATTTTAAGTTATTTACAACTTAAAAGGTACAACAAGTTCGTCCATGATATTTTAATAATCACAAGTACATTGTCTAGTGTAAATTGTATATGGCGGATTATAAACATATAAGGATCATTCGTGAAGAAGTTGTGGAACTCTCTTTGTGACTATGCGAGTTTCTTTATCAATTAGGGTGTTAAACCGTTTGACTTGAGATTGCAAGTGTCCCATGTGTGATCTGTCCCAGAGTGGCTGTCAATCAATTATGTTAGTATTCCATTATCACCCTTTCAATAACCGTTACATATGAGAACGATAATTTCCACCGCAAAGATTCAGGTGAATTATATATTCTAGGTATTTTATCAAATTAAATGGTAATAAAAGTACGTTAATCAATTTTAAAAAGTACAAGTACATTACCCATAGTAAATTATAGATGATGACTTATAAGTATAAAAGAATCATTTGTAAGGTAGTTGTGGATCTCTCTATGGGAAAATGCATATTTCTTTACAGTTAAGGTGTTTAAGAATTTGACTTGTATAAGTCCATCTATTGATTTTTAAAAAGAACAAGTACATCGTCCACGGTAAATTGTAGATGATGACTTATAATCATACAAAGATCATACGTAAGGAAGTTGTGGAATTCTCTAAGGCACTATATGTGTTTCTTTATTAATTACGGTGTTAAAAACTTTGACTTGGTATTTCAAGTGCCCCGTCCCCGATTTGTGCCAGGGTAACCGTCTATCAATTGGGTTATAATTCCATTATTACACTTACAATAATCGTTACAGATGAGAACGATAATTTCCACCGCATAGATTCGCGTGAAATGATATATTTTAAGTTATTTACAACTTAAAAGGTACAACAAGTTCGTCCATGATATTTTAATAATCACAAGTACATTGTCTAGTGTAAATTGTATATGGCGGATTATAAACATATAAGGATCATTCGTGAAGAAGTTGTGGAACTCTCTTTGTGACTATGCGAGTTTCTTTATCAATTAGGGTGTTAAACCATTTGACTTGAGATTGCAAGTGTCCCATGTGTGATCTGTCCCTGAGTGGCTGTCAATCAATTATGTTAGTATTCCATTATCACCCTTTCAATAACCGTTACATATGAGAACGATAATTTCCACCGCAAAGATTCAGGTGAATTATATATTCTAGGTATTTTAACAAATTAAATGGTAATACAAGTACGTTAATCAATTTTAAAAAGTACAAGTACATTACCCATAGTAAATTATAGATGATGAGAGTTAAAATGAGAGTTAAAACTTTTCTGAGTCCAACCCCCTTACATGTTGAACTGTTATCTATTCAATATGGTTATGACATCTATTCAGAACTAGCTTTAGGTACTTGTGTAATCGAATCTGATTGCTTAACTGCTGTTAGGGGCATTCAAAACCCATTGTGCTGCCCTTGGAGAAGTTTCTCCATCTGCAGTGCACTTAATGTAGAACATCTCACACACCCAATCTAGCACACTCCTAGAGAAGCTAACTTGGCTGCTGATTTCTTGGCAAAATTTGCCAGGGAACATCTCTTACAGGGAGACTTAGATACTAGGTCAATTCCCCTCTTCCTTAGGGGATTACTTTCACTTGATAGCATTGGTTATCCAGCGATTAGAATTGGATCTCCTCTGGATACCAGAAGAAATTAGAAAAGGAATGTTCAGTATGCTATTATGGGTATCTTTTACTGTTTTGTCACTATTTTGGAAGTGTGGGTATCTGCATTTCGTACAAATACTGCTGGTTTTTCTCTTCTTGTAATTTTAGGTATTTCGAATGTATGTATGGATAGGACACAGATGTCTAGCAACGGCGACAGGCAAAGGTGGCAGGGCGAGAATCTAGATCTATAGCTGTACTGATGCTGCTGCCTTTTGTCCTACTTCACCCTCTGATGCTGCCTAGATACTATGCTCTTGGTTTTCAAGGAAGTTAATGCAGGATGCTGGCTCCTTAAATCGTGAGCAGCTAATCTATGCCTCCTCATGTTTCAGATGCTCTATGCTTTTAGTATTGGGGAGCTCCACTTCATACAAGACCCTATCATCCGGCTGGCATATCGTTGACAAATAGGAGTCTCAAATACTCGATTCGCCGAACTATTCGCGGTATATCAGCTAGATGGAAGTCTACGACAGTCCTATGTTAGTACATCGACGAACTATAGTTCTCTTTTAGCTTTGATCAGGTGGAAACACCGCTTTTGGTAGCATGCTTCAAGAGCTTTTTTGGCTCTGGGATTCATCGGTTGGATGATCCAGTTGTAATGTTCCAAGACATTCTGCACCTAATTTGGCTCTCTCAATTCGGCTTGGGGAGCCTAATAAAATCCCCCCATCATCGGATGGTTTAAATTAAAAAAAAAGAAAAAAAAGATGACTTATAAGTATAAAAGAATCATTTGTAATGAAGTTGTGGATCTCTCTATGGGAAAATGCATGTTTCTTTATCAGTTACGGTGTTTCAGAATTTGACTTGTACAAGTCCTTCTATCGATTTTTAAAAAGGACAAGTAAATCGTCCACGGTAAATTGTAGTTGATGACTTATAATCGTACAAAGATCATACGTAAGGAAGTTTTGGAATTCTCTAAGGCACTATGCGTGTTTCTTTATTAATTACGGTGTTAAAAACTTTGACTTGGGATTTCAAGTGCCCCGTCCCCGATTTATCCCGGGGAAACCGTCTATCAATTGGGTTATTATTCCATTATTACCCTTACAATAATCGTTACAGATGAGAACGATAATTTTTACTGCATAGATTCACGTGAAATGATATATTTTAGGTTATTTAGAACCTGAAATGTACAACAAGTTCGTCCATGATATTTTAATGATCACAAGTACATTGTCTAGAGTAAATTGTAGATGATGGCTTATAAATAGACAAGGATTATTCGTGAAGAAGTTGTGGAACTCTCTTTGTGACTATGCGAGTTTCTTTATCAGTTAGGGTGTTAAATAGTTTGACTTAAGATTGCAAGTGTCCCGTCTGTGATCTGTCCCAGAGTACCTGTCAATCAAATTATGTTAGTATTCCATTATCACCCTTTAAATAACTGTTACATATGAGAACGATAATTTCCATCGCAAATATTCTCGTGAAATTATATATTCTAGGTTATTGATCAGATTAAATCGTTATACAAGTATGTTAATCAATTTTTAAAAATCACAAGTACATTGCCCATAGTAAATTTTAGATGATGACTTATAAGTATAAAAGAATCACTCGTAAAGAAGTTGCGGATCTCTCTATGGGAAAATGCATGTTTCTTTATCAGTTACGGTGTTTAAGAGTTTTACTTGAACAAGTCCATCTATCCATTTTTAAAATGAACAAGTACATTGTCCACGGTAAATTTTAGATGATGACTTATAATTGTACAAAGATCATACGTAAGGAAGTTGTGAAATTCTCTAAGGCACTATGCGGGTTTCTTTATTAATTACGGTGTAAAAAATTTTAACTTGGTATTTCAAGTGCCCCGACCCCGATTTTTCCCGAGGTAACCGTCTAGCAATTGGGTTATTATTCCATTATTACTCTTACAATTATCGTTACAGATGAGAACGATAATTTCCACCGCATAGATTCGCGTGAAATGATATATTCTAGGTTATTCACAACTTGAAAGGTACAACAAGTTCGTCCGTGATATTTTAATGACCACAAGTACATTGTCTAGAGTAAATTGTAGATGATGGCTTATAAACATACAAGGATTATTCGTGAAGAAGTTGTGGAACTCTCTTTTTTCCTATGCGAGTTTCTTTATCAGTTAGGGTGTTAAACAGTTTGACTTGAGATTGCAAGGGTCCCGTCTGTGATCTGTCCCAGAGTACCTGTCAATCAAATTATGTTAGTATTCCATTATCACCCTTTAAATAACTGTTACATATGAGAACGATAATTTCCATCGCAAATATTCTCGTGAAATTATATATTCTAGGTTATTTATCAGATTAAATGGTAATACAAGTATGTTAATCAATTTTAAAAAATCACAAGTGCATTGCCCATAGTAAATTTTAGATGATGAATTATAAGTATAAAAGAATCAGTCGTAAATAAGTTGCGGATCTCTCTATGGGAAAATGCATGTTTCTTTATCAGTTACGGTGTTTAAGAGTTTTACTTGAACAAGTCCATCTATCCATTTTTAAAATGAACAAGTACATTGTCCACGGTAAATTGTAGATGATGACTTATAATTGTACAAAGATCATACGTAAGGAAGTTGTGAAATTCTCTAAGGCACTATGCGGGTTTCTTTATTAATTACGGTGTTAAAAATTTTAACTTGGCATTTCAAGTGCCCCGACCCCAATTTTTCCCGAGGTAACCGTCTATCAATTGGGTTATTATTCCATTATTACCCTTACAATAATCGTTACAGATGAGAACGATAATTTCCACTGCATAGATTCGCGTGAAATGATATATTCTAGGTTATTCACAACTTGAATGGTACAACAAGTTCGTCCGTGATATTTTAATGACCACAAGTACATTGTCTAGAGTAAATTGTAGATGATGGCTTATAAACATACAAGGATTATTCGTGAAGAAGTTGTGGAACTCTCTTTTTTCCTATGCGAGTTTCTTTATCAGTTAGGGTGTTAAACAGTTTGACTTGAGATTGCAAGGGTCCCGTCTGTGATCTGTCCCAGAGTACCTGTCAATCAAATTATGTTAGTATTCCATTATCACCCTTTAAATAACTGTTACATATGAGAACGATAATTTCCATCGCAAATATTCTCGTGAAATTATATATTCTAGGTTATTTATCAGATTAAATGGTAATACAAGTATGTTAATCAATTTTTAAAAATCACAAGTGCATTGCCCATAGTAAATTTTAGATGATGACTTATAAGTATAAAAGAATCACTCGTAAAGAAGTTGCGGATCTCTCTATGGGAAAATGCATGTTTCTTTATCAGTTACGGTGTTTAAGAGTTTTACTTGAACAAGTCCATCTA
Organism: Rubia yunnanensis; assembly: GCA_037428765.1. Classification (NCBI taxonomy): domain Eukaryota; kingdom Viridiplantae; phylum Streptophyta; class Magnoliopsida; order Gentianales; family Rubiaceae; genus Rubia; species Rubia yunnanensis. Next base: position 64,298,053 of record CM075066.1, read on the forward strand.
TCCATTTTTAAAATGAACAAGTACATTGTCCACGGTAAATTGTAGATGATGACTTATAATTGTACAAAGATCATACGTAAGGAAGTTGTGAAATTCTCTAAGGCACTATGCCGGTTTCTTTATTAATTACGGTGTAAAAAATTTTAACTTGGTATTTCAAGTGCCCCGACCCCGATTTTTCCCGGGGTAACCGTCTATCAATTGGGTTATTATTTCATTATTACCCTTACAATAATCGTTACAGATGAGAACGATAATTTCCACCGCATAGATTCACGTGAAATGATATATTCTAGCTTATTCGCAACTTAAAAGGTACAACAAGTTCGGGCATGATATTTTAATAATCACAAGTACATTTTGTAGAGTAAATTGTATATGATGGCTTATAAACATACAAGGATCATTCGTGAAGAAGTTGTGGAACTCTCTTTGTGACTATGCAAGATTCTTTATCAGTTAGGCTGTTAAAGAGTTTGACTTGGGATTGCAAGTGTCCCGTCCGCGATCTATCCCAAAGTGGCTGTCAATCAATTATGTTAGTATTCCATTATCACCCTTTCAATAATCGTTACATATGAGAACGATAATTTCCATCGCAAATATTCGCGTGAAATTATATATTCTAGGTTATTTATCAAATTAAATGGTAATACAAGTACGTTAATCAATTTTTAAAAATCACAAGTACATTGCCTGTAGTAAATTATAGATGATGACTTATAAGTATAAAAGAATCACTTGTACGGAAGTTGTGGATCTCTCTATGGGAAAATGCGTGTTTCGTTATCAGTTACGGTGTTTAAGAGTTTTACTTGAACAAGTCCATCTATCCATTTTTAAAATGAACAACTACATTGTCCACGGTAAATTGTTGATGATGACTTATAATCATACAAAGATAATACGTAAGGAAGTTGTGAAATTCTCTACGGCACTAAGCGTGTTTCTTTATTAATTACGGTGTTAAAAAGTTTGACTTGGGATTTCAAGTGCCCCGTCCCCAATTTGTCCGGGGTAACCGTCTATCAATTGGGTTATATTTCATTATTACCCTTACAATAACCATTACATATGAGAACGATAATTTCCACTGCAAAGATTCGCGTGAAATTATATATAGGTTATTCATCAAATTAAATGGTAATACAAGTACGCTAATCAATTCTTAAAAAGCACAAGTACATTGCCCATAGTAAATTATGGATGATGACTTATAAGTATAAAAGAATCATTTCTAAGGAAGTTGTGGATATATCTATGGGAATATGCATGTTTCTTTATCAGTTACGGTGTTTAAGAGATTGACTTGTACAAGTCCATTCATCCATTTTTAAAGAGAACAAGTTCAATGCCCACGGTAATTGTAGATGATGACTTATAATCATACAAAGATCATACGTAAGGAAGTTGTGAAATTCTCTAAGGCACTGTGCGTGTTTCTTTATTAATTACGGTGTTAAAAAAGATTAACTTGGGAATTCAAGTGCCCCGCCCCCAATTTGTCCTGGGGTAACCATCTATCAATTGGGTTATTATTCCATTATTACCCTTACAATAATCATTACAGATGAGAACGATAATTTCCACTGCATAGATTCACGTGAAATGATATATTCTAGGTTATTCATAACCTGAAAGGTATAACAAGTTCGTCAATGATATTTTAATAAGCACAAGTACATTGTCTAGAGTAAATTGTAGATGATGGCTTATAAACATACAAGGATTATTCGTGAAGAAGTTGTGGAACTCACTTTGTGACTATGGGAGTTTCTTTGTCAGTTAGGGTGTTAAACAGTTTGACTTGAGATTGCAAGTGTCCCGGCTGCGATCTGTCCCAGAGTAACTGTCAATCAAATTATGTTAGCATTCCGTTATCACCCTTTCAATAAACGTTACATATGGGAACGATAATTTCCATTGAAAATATTCGCGTGAAATTATGTATTCTCAGTTATTTATCAAATTAAATGGTAATACAAGTACGTTAATCAATTTTTTAAAATCACAAGTACATTGCCCATAGTAAATTATAGATGATTTCTTATAAGTATAAAAGAATCACCTGTAAGGAATTGTGGATCTCTCTATGGGAAAATGCATGTTTCTTTATCAGTTACAGTGTTTAAGAGTTTTACTTGAACAAGTCCATCTATCCATTTTTAAAATGAACAAGTACGTTGTCCACGGTAAATTGTAGATGATGACTTATAATCATACTAAGATAATACGTAAGGAAGTTGTGAAATGCTCTAAGGCACTATGAGTGTTTCTTTATTAATTACGGTGTTAAAAAGTTTGACTTGGGATTTCTAGTGCCCCGTCCCCGATTTGTCCGGGGTAACCGTCTATCAATTGGGTTATTATTCCATTATTACCCTTACAATAACCATTACATATGAGAATGATAATTTCCACTGCAAAGATTCACATGAAATTATATATAGGTTATTCATCAAATTAAATGGTAATACAAGTACGCTAATCAATTCTTAGAAAGCACAAGTACATTGCCCATAGTAAATTATAGATGTTGACTTATAAGTATAAAAGAATCATTTCTAAGGAAGTTGTGGATCTCACTATGGGAATATGCATGTTTCTTTATCAGTTACGATGTTAAGAGATTGACTTGTACAAGTCCATCATCCATTTTTAAAGAGAAAAAGTACATTGTCCACGGTAATTGTAGATGATGACTTATAATCATACAAAGATCATACGTAAAGAAGTTGTGAAATTCTCTAAGGCACTGTGCGTGTTTCTTTATTAATTACGGTGTTAAAAAGTTTGACTTGGGAATTCAAGTGACCCATCCCCGATTTGTCCTGGGGTAACCATCTATCAAGTGGGTTATTATTCCATTATTACCCTCACAATAATCATTACAGATGAGAACGATAATTTCCACTGCATAGATTCGCTTGAATGGATATATTCTAGGTTATTCATAACCTGAAAGGTACAACAAGTTTGTCAATGATATTTTAATAATCACAAGTACATTGTCTAGAGTAAATTATAGATGATGGCTTATAAACATACAAGGATTATTCGTGAAGAAGTTGTGGAACTCACTTTCTGACTATGCGAGTTTCTTTGTCAGTTAGAGTGTTAAACAGTTTGACTTGAGATTACAAGTGTCTCGGCTGCGATCTGTCCCAGAATAACTGTCAATCAAATATGTTAGTATTCCGTTATCACCCTTTCAATGACCGTTACATATGAGAACGATAATTTCCAACGCAAAAATAGCGTGAAATTATATATTCTCGGTTATTTATCAAATTAAATGGTAATACAAGTACGTTAATCAATTTTTAAAAATCACAGGTACGTTGCCCATAGTAAATTACAGATGATTACTTATAAGTATAAAAGAATCACTTGTAAGAAAGTTGTGGATCTCTCTATGGGAAAATGCATGTTTCTTTATCAGTTACGGTGTTTATATGTTTTACTTGAACAAGTCCATCTATCAATTTTTAAAATGAACAAGTACATTGTCCACGGTAAAGTTTAGATGATGACTTATAATCATACAAAGATAATACGTAAGGAAGTTTTGAAATTCTCTATGGCACTATGCGTATATCTTTATTAATTACGGTGTTAAAAAGTTTTACTTGGGATTTCTAGTGCCCCGTCCCCATTTTGTCCGGGGTAACCGTCTATCAATTGGGTTATTATTCCATTATTACCCTTACAATAACCATTACATATGAGAACGAAAATTTCCACTGCAAAGATTCGCGTGAAATTATATATGGGTTATTCATCAAATTAAATGGTAATACAAGTACGCTAATCAATTCTTAAAAAACACAAGTACATTGCCCATAGTAAATTATGGATAAGACTTATAAGTATAAAAGAATCATTTCTAAGGAAGTTGTGGATCTCTCTATGGGAATATGCATGTTTCTTTATCATTTACGGTGTTTAAGAGATTGACTTGTACAAGTCCATCCATCCATTTTTAAAGAGAACAAGTACATAGCCCACGGTAATTGTAGATGATGATTTATAATCATACAAAGATCATACGTAAGGAAGTTGTGAAATTCTCTAAGGCACTGTGCGTGTTTCTTTATTAATTACGGTGTTAAAAAGTTTGACTTGGGAATTCAAGTGCCCCGTCCCCGATTTGTCCTGGGGTAACCGTCTATCAATTGGGTTATTATTCCATTATTACCTTTACAATAATCATTACGGATGAGAACGATAATTTCCACCGCATAGATTCGTGTGAAATGATATATTCTAGGTTATTCATAACCTGAAAGGTACAACAAGTTCGTCAATGATATTTTAATAATCACAAGTACATTGTCTAGAGTAAATTGTAGATGATGGCTTATAAACATACAAGGATTATTCGTGAAGACGTTGTGGAACTCACTTTGTGACTATGCGAGTTTCTTTGTCAGTTAGGGTGTTAAACAGTTTGACTGGAGATTGCAAGTGTCCCGGCTGCGATCTGTCCCAGAGTAACTGTCAATCAAATTATGTTAGTATTCCGTTATCACCCTTTCAATAAACGTTACATATGAGAACGATAATTTCCATCGAAAATATTCGCGTGAAATTATATATTCTCGGTTATTTATCAAATTAAATGGTAATACAAGTACGCTAATCAATTTTTAAAAATCATAAGTACATTGCCCATAGTAAATTATAGGTGATTACTTATAAGTATAAAAGAATCACTTGTAAGGAAGTTGTGGATCTCTCTATGGGAAAATGCATGTTTCTTTATCAGTTATAGTGTTTAAGAGTTTTACTTGAACAAGTCCATCTATCCATTTTTAAAATGAACATGTACATTGTCCACGGTAAATTGTAGATGATTACTTATAATCATACAAAGATAATACGTAAGGAAGTTGTGAAATTCTCTAAGGCACTATGCGTATTTCTTTATTAATTACGGTGTCAAAAAGTTTGACTTGGAATTTCTAGTGCCCCGTCCCCGATTTGTCCGGGGTAACCGTCTATCAATTGGGTTATTATTCCATTATTACCCTTACAATAACCATTACATATGAGAACGATAATTTCCACTGCAAAGATTCGCGTGAAATTATATATAGGTTATTCATCAAATTAAATGGTAATACAAATATGCTAATCAATTCTTAAAAAGCACAAGTACATTGCCCATAGTAAATTATAGATGATGACTTATAAGTATAAAAGAATCACTTGTAAGGAAGTTGTGGATCTCTCTATGGGAAAATGCATGTTTCTTTATCAGTTACGGTGTTTAAGAGTTTGGCTTGTGCAAGTCCATCTATCGATTTTTAAAAAGAACAAGTACTTTGTCCACGGTAAATTGTAGATGATGACTTATAATCATACAAAGATCATATGTAAGGAAGTTGTGAAATTCTCTAAGGCACTATGTGTGTTTCTTTATTAATTACGGTGTTAAAAATTTTGACTTGGGATTTCAAGTGCTCTGTCCCCAATTTTTCCCGGGGTAACCGTCTATCAATTGGTTTATTATTCCATTATTACCCTTACAATAACCATTACATATGAGAACGATAATTTCCACTACAAAGATTCGAGTGAAATTATATATAGGTTATTCATCAAATTAAATGGTAATACAAATATGCTAATCAATTCTTAAAAAGCACAAGTACATTGCCCATAGTAAATTATAGATGATGACTTATAAGTATAAAAGAATCATTTCTAAGGAAGTTGTGGATCTCTCTATGGGAATATGATTGTTTCTTTATCAGTTACGGTGTTTAAGAGAATGACTTGTACAAGTCCATCTATCCATTTTAAAAAAGAACAAGTACATTGTCCACGGTAATTGTAGATGATGACTTATAATCATACAAAGATCGTATGTAAGGAAGTTGTGAAATTCTCTAAGGCACTGTGTGTGTTTCTTTATTAGTTACGGTGCTAAAAAGTTTGACTTGGGAATTCAAGTGCCCCGTCCCCGATTTGTCCTGGGGTAACCGCCTATCAATTGGGTTATATTTCATTATTACCCTTACAATAATCGTTACAGATGAGAACGATAATTTCCACCGCATAGATTCCCGTGAAATGATATATTTTAGGTTATTTACAACCTGAAAGGTACAACAAGTTCATCCATGATATTTTAATAATCACAAGTACATTGTATAGAGTAAATTGTAGATGATGGCTTATAAACATACAAGGATTATTCGTGAAGAAGTTGTGGAACAATCTTTGTGACTATGCGAGTTTCTTTATCAGTTAGGGTGTTAAATAGTTTGGCTTGAGATTGTAAGTGTCCATTCTGCGATTTGTCCCAGAGTAACTGTCAATCAAATTATGTTAGTATTCCATTATCACCCTTTCAATAACCGTTACATATGAGAACGATAATTTCCATCGCAAATATTCTCGTGAAATTATATATTCTAGGATATTTATCAAATTAAATGGTAATACAAGTACGTTAATCAATTTTTAAAAATCACAAGTACATTGCCCATAGTAAATTATAGATGATGACTTATAATTATAAAAGAATCACTTGTAAGGAAGTTGTGGATCTCTCTATGGGAAAATGCATGTTTCTTTATCAGTTGCGGTTTTTAAGAGTTTGACTTGTACATGTCCATCTATCCATTTTTAAAATGAACAAGTACATTGTCCACGGTAAATTGTAGATGATGACTTATAACTATACAAAGATCATACGTAAGGAAGTTGTGAAATTCTCTAAGGCACTGTGCGGGTTTCTTTATTAAGTACGGTGTTAAAAATTTTAACTTGGGATTTCTAGTGCCCCGTCCCCAATTTTTCCTGGGGTAACCGTCTATCAATTGGGTTTTTATTTCATTATTACCCTTACAATAATCGTTACAGATGAGAACGATAATTTCCACCGCATAGATTCACATGAAATGATATATTCTAGGTTATTCACAACTTGAAAGGTACAACAAGTTCGTCCATGATATTTTAATTATCACAAGTACATTGTCTAGTGTAAATTGTAAATAACGGCTTATAAACATACAAGGATCATTCTTGAAGAAGTTGTGGAACTCTCTTTGTGACTATGCGAGTTTCTTTATCCGTTAAGGTGTTAAACATTTTGACTTGGGATTGAAAGTGTCTCCTCCGTGATCAATCCCTGAGTAACTGTAAATCAATTATGTTAGCATTCCATTGTTAACCTTTCAATAACCGTTACATATGAGAAAGATTATTTCCACCCCAAAGATTCACGTGAATTATATATTCTAGGTATTTTATAAATTTAATGGTAATACAAGTACGTTAATCAATTTTAAAAACACAAGTACATTTCCCATAGTAAATTATAGATGATGACTTATAAGTATAAAAGAATCATTTGTAAGGAAGTTGTGGATCTCTCTATGGAAAAATGCATGTGTCTTTATAAGTTACGGTGTTTAAGAATTTGACTTGTACAAGTCCATCTATCGATTTTTAAAAAGAACAAGTACATCGTCAACGGTAAATTGTAGATGATGACTTATAATCATACAAAGATCATACGGTGTTAAAAACTTTGACTTGGGATTTCAAGTGCCCCATCCCCAATTTTTCCCCGTGTAACCGTCTATCAATTAGGTTATTATTCCATTATTACACAAACAATAATCGTTAAATATGAGAACGATAATTTCCACCGCATAGATTTGCGTGAAATGATATATTCTAAGTTATTGACAACTTGAAAGTTACAACAAGTTCGTCCATGATATTTTAATAATCACAAGTACATTGCCTAGTGTAAATTGTAGATGACGGCTTATAAACATACATGGATCATCTGTGAAGAAGTTGTGGAACTCTCTTTGTGACTATGCGAGTTTCTTTATCAGTTAGGGTTTTAAACAATTTGACTTGGGATTTAAAGTGGCTCGTCCGTGATCTATCCCAGAGTAACTGTCAATCAATTATGTTAGCATTCCATTATTACCCTTTCAATAACCGTTACGTATGAGAAAGATTATTTCCACCCCAAAGATTCCCGTGAATTATATATTCGAGGTATTTTATCAAATTAAATGGTAATACATGTACGTTAATCAATATTAAAAAGCACACGTACATTTCCCATAGCAAATTATAGATGATGACTTATAAGTATAAAAGAATCATTTGTAAGGAAGTTGTGGATCTCTCTATGGGAAAATGCATGTTTCTTTATCAGTTACGGTGTTTAAGAATTTGACCTGTACAAGTCAAACTATCAATTTTTTAAAAGAACAAGTACATCGTCCACGGTAAATTGAAGATGATGACTTAAAATCATACAAAGATCATACGTAAGGAAGTTGTGGAATTCTCTAAGGCACTATGCGTGTTTCTTTATTAATTACAGTGTTAAAAACTTTGACTTGGGATTTCAAGTGCACCGTCCCTGATTTGTCCCGGGGTAACCGTCTATCAATTGGGTTATTATTCCATTATTACACTTACAATAATCGTTACAGATGAGAACGATAATTTCCACTTCATAGATTCGCGTGAAATGATATATTCTAAGTTATTTACAACTTGAAAGGTACAACAAGTTCGTCCATGATATTTTAATAATCACAAGTACATTGTCTAGTGTAAATTTTAGATGATGGCTTATAAGCATACAAGGATCATTCGTAAAGAAGTTGTGGAACTCTCTTTGTGACTATGCGAGTTTCTTTATCAGTTAGAGTGTTAAACAATTTGACTTGGGATCGCAAGTGTCTCATCCGCGTTCTGTCCCAGAGTAAATGTCAATCAATTATGTTAGTATTCCATTATTACCATTTCAATAACCGTTACATATGAGAACAATAATTTCCACCCCAAAGATTCACTTGAATTATATATTCTAGGTATTTTATCAAATTAAATGGTAATACAAGTACGTTAATCAATTTTAAAAGCACAAGTACACTTCTCATAGTAAATTATAGATGATGACTTATAAGTATAAAAGAATAATTTGTAAGGAAGTTGTGGATCCCTCTATGGGAAAATGCATGTTTCTTTATCAGTTACGGTGTTTAAGAATTTGACTTGTACAAGTCCATCTATCAATTTTTAAAAAGAACAAGTACATCGTCCACGGTAAATTGTAGATGATGACCTATAATCATACAAATATCATGCGTAAGGAAGTTGTGGAATTCTCTAAGGCACTATGCGTGTTTCTTTATTAATTACGGTGTTAAAAATTTTGACTTGGGATTTCAAGTGCCCCGTCCCCGATTTGTCCCGGGGTAACCGTCTATCAATTGGGCTATTATTCCATTATTACACTTACAATAATCGTTACAGATGAGAACAATAATTCCCACAGCATAGATTCGCTCGAAATGATATATTCTAAGTTATTTAAAACTTGAAAGGTACAACAAGTTCGTCCATGATATTTTAATAATCACAAGTACATTTTCTAGTGTACATTGTAGATGACGGCTTATAAACATACATGGATCATCCGTGAAGAAGTTGTGGAACTCTCTTTGTGACTATGCGAGTTTCTTTATCAGTTAGGGTGTTACACTATTTGACTTGGGATTGCAAGTGTCCCATCTGCGTTCTGTCCCAGAGTAAATGTCAATCAATTCTATTAGTATTTCATTATTACCCTTTCAATAACCGTTACATATGAGAACGATAATTTCCACAGCAAAGATTCACGTGAATTATATATTCTAGGTTTTTTTATCAAATTAAATGCTAATACAAGTACGTTAATCAATTTTAAAAGCACAAGTACACTTCTCATAGTAAATTATAGATGATGACTTATAAGTATAAAAGAATAATTTGTAAGGAAGTTGTGGATCCCTCTATGGGAAAATGCATGTTTCTTTATCAGTTACGGTGTTTAAGAATTTGACTTGTACAAGTCCATCTATCAATTTTTAAAAAGAACAAGTACATCGTCCACGGTAAATTGTAGATGATGACTTATAATCATACAAATATCATACGTAAGGAAGTTGTGGAATTCTCTAAGGCACTATGCGTGTTTCTTTATTAATTACGGTGTTAAAAATTTTGACTTGGGATTTCAAGTGCCCCATCCCCGATTTGTCCCGGGGTAACCGTCTATCAATTGGGTTATTATTCCATTATTACACTTACAATAATCGTTACAGATGAGAACGATAATTCCCACCGCATAGATTCGCTCAAAATGATATATTCTAAGTTATTTAAAACTTGAAAGGAACAACAAGTTCGTCCATGATATTTTAATAATCACAAGTACATTTTCTAGTGTAAATTGTAGATGACGGCTTATAAACATACATGGATCATCCGTGAAGAAGTTGTGGAACTCTCTTTGTGACTATGCGAGTTTCTTTATCAGTTAGGGTGTTACACTATTTGACTTGGGATTGCAAGTGTCCCATCTGCGTTCTGTCCCAGAGTAAATGTCAATCAATTCTATTAGTATGCCATTATTACCCTTTCAATAACCGTTACATATGAGAACGATAATTTCCACAGCAAAGATTCACGTGAATTATATATTCTAGGTTTTTTATCAAATTAAATGCTAATACATGTACGTTAATCAATTTTAAAAAGTACAAATACATTACCCATAGTAAATTATAGATGATTACATATAAGTATAAAATAATCATTTGTAAGGAAGTTGTGGATCTCTCTATGGGAAAATGTATATTTCTTTATCAGTTACGGTGTTTAAGAATTTGACTTGTACAAGTCCATCTATCGATTTTTAAAAAGAACAAGTACATTGTCCACGGTAAATTGTAGATGATAACTTATAATCATTCAAAGATAATACGTAAGAAAGTTGTGAAATTCTCTAAGGCACTATGCGTGTTTCTTTATTAATTACGTTGTTAAAAAGTTTGACTTGGGAATTCAAGTGCCCCATCCCTGATTTGTCCCGGAGTAACTGTCTATCAATTGGGTTATTATTCCATTATTACCCTTTCAATAACCGTTACATATGAGAATGATAATTTCCACCGCAAAGATTCACGTGAATTATATATTCTAGGTATTTTATCAAATTAAATGGTAATACAAGTACGTTAATTAATTTTAAAGAGAAAAAGTACATTGCCCATAGTAAATTATAGATGATGACTTATAAGTATAAAAGAATCATTTGGAAGGAAGTTGTGGATCTCTCTATGGGAAAATGCATGTTTCTTTATCAGTCACGGTGTTTAAGAATTTGACTTGCACAAGTCCATCTATCGATTTTTAAAAAGAACAAGTATATCGTCCACGGTAAATTGTAGATGATGACTTATAATCATACAAAGATCATACGTAAGGAAGTTGTTGAATTCTCTAAGGCACTATGCGTGTTTCTTTATTAATTACGGTGTTAAAAAGTTTGACTTGGGAATTCAAGTGCCCCGTCCCCGATTTGTCCTGGGGTAACCATCTATCAATTGGGTTATTATTCCATTATTACACTTACAATAATCATTACAGATGAGAACGATAATTTCCACCACATAGATTTGCGTGAAATGATATATTCTAGGTTATTCATAACCTGAAAGGTACAACAAGTTCGTCAATGATATTTTAATAATCACAAGTACATTGTCTAGAGTAAATTGTAGATGATGGCTTATAAACATACAAGGATTATTTGTGAAGAAGTTGTGGAACTCACTTTGTGACTATGCAAGTTTCTTTGTCAGTTAGGGTGTTAAACAGTTTGACTTGAGATTGCAAGTGTCCCGGCTGCGATCTGTCCCAGAGTAACTGTCAATCAAATTATGTTAGTATTCCGTTATCACCCTTTCAATAAACGTTACATATGGGAACGATAATTTGCATCGCAAATATTCGCGTGAAATTATGTATTCTCGGTTATTTATCAAATTAAATGGTAATACAAGTACGTTAATCAATTTTTAAAAATCACAAGTACATTGCCCATAGTAAATTATAGATGATTACTTATAAGTATAAAAGAATCACTAGTAAGGAAGTTGTGGATCTCTCTATGGGAAAATGCATGTTTCTTTATCAGATACAGTGTTTAAGTGTTTGGCTTGTGCAAGTCCATCTATCGATTTTTAAAAAGAACAAGTACTTTGTCCACGGTAAATTGTAGATGATGACTTATAATCATACAAAGATCATATGTAAGGAAGTTGTGAAATTCTCTAAGGCACTATGTGTGTTTCTTTATTAATTACGGTGTTAAAAATTTTGACTTGGGATTTCTAGTGCCCCGTCCCCGATTTGTCCGGGGTAACTGTCTATCAATTGGGTTATTATTCCATTATTACCCTTACAATAACCATTACATATGAGAACGATAATTTCCACTGCAAAGATTCGAGTGAAATTATATATAGGTTATTCATCAAATTAAATGGTAATACAAGTATGCTAATCAATTCTTAAAAAGCATAAGTACATTGCCCATAGTAAATTATAGATGATGACTTATAAGTATAAAAGAATCATTTCTAAGGAAGTTGTGGATCTCTCTATGGGAATATGATTGTTTATTTATCAGTTACGGTGTTTAAGAGATTGACTTGTACAAGTCCATCTATCCATTTTAAAAAAGAACAAGTACACTGTCCACGGTAATTGTAGATGATGACTTATAATCATACAAAGATCGTATGTAAGGAAGTTGTGAAATTCTCTAAGGCACTGTGCGTGTTTCTTTATTAAGTACGGTGTTAAAAATTTTAACTTGGGATTTCTAGTGCCCCGTCCCCGATTTTTCCCAGGGTAACCGTCTATCAATTGGATTGTTATTCCATTATTACCCTTACAATAATCGTTACAGATGAGAACGATAATTTCCACCGCATAGATTCACATGAAATGATATATTCTAGGTTATTCACAACTTGAAAGGTACATCAAGTTTGTCCATGATATTTTAATTATCACAAGTACATTGTCTAGTGTAAATTGCAGATAACGGCTTAAAAACATACAAGGATCATTCGTGAAGAATTTGTGGAACTCTCTTTGTGACTATGCGAGTTTCTTTATCAGTTAGGGTGTTAAACAATTTGACTTGGGATTGAAAGTGTCTCGTCCGTGATCAATCCCTGAGTAACTGTAAATCAATTATGTTAGCATTCCATTGTTAACCTTTCAATAACCGTTACATATGAGAAAGATTATTTCCACCCCAAAGATTCACGTGAATTATATATTCTAGGTATTTTATAAATTTAATGGTAATACAAGTACGTTAATCAATTTTAAAAACACAAGTACATTTCCCATAGTAAATTATAGATGATGACTTATAAGTATAAAAGAATCATTTGTAAGGAAGTTGTGGATCTCTCTATGGGAAAATGCATGTTTCTTTATCAGTCACAGTGTTTAAGAATTTGACTTGCACAAGTCCATCTATCGATTTTTAAAAAGAACAAGTACATTGTCCAGGGTAAATTGTAGATGATGACTTATAATCATACAAAGATAATACGTAAGGAAGTTGCAAAATTCTCTAAGGCACTATGCGTGTTTCTTTATTAATTACGGAATTAAAAAGTTTGACTTGGGATTTCAAGTACCCCGTCCCCAATTTGTCCCGGGGTAACCGTCTATCATTTGGGTTATTATTCCATTAATACCCTTACAATAATCGTTACAGATGAGAACGATAATTTCCACCGCATAGATTCACGTGAAAATATATATTCTAGGTTATTTACAACTTGAAAGGTACAACAAGTTGTCCATGATATTTTAATAATCACAAGTACATTGTCTAGAGTAAATTGTGGATGATGGGTTATAAGCATATAAGGATCATTCGTGAAGAAGTTGTGGAACTCTCTTTGTGACTATGCGAGTTTCTTTATCAGTTAGGGTGTTAAACAATTTGACTTGGGATTGCTAGTGTCCCATCTGCGTTCTGTCCCAGAGTAAATGTCAATCAATTATGTTAGTATTCCATTATTACCCTTTCAATAACCGTTACATATGAGAACGATAATTTCCACCCCAAAGATTCACTTGAATTATATATTCTAGGTATTTTATCAAATGAAATGGTAATACAAGTACGTTAATCAATTTTAAAAAGAACAAGTACATTTGCCATAGTAAATAATAGATGATGAGTTATAGGTATAAAAGAATCATTTGTAAGGAAGTTGTGGATCTCTCTATGGGAAAATGCATGTTTCTTTATCAGTCCACGGTAAATTGTAGATGATGTCATATAATCATACAAAGATCATACGTAAGGAAGTCGTGGAATTCTCTAAGGCACTATGCATGTTTTTTTATTAATTACAGTGTTAAAAACTTTGACTTGGGATTTCAAGTGCACCGTCCCCAATTTGTCCCGGGGTAACCGTCTATCAATTGGGTTATTATTCCATTAATACCTTACAATAATCGTTACAGATGAGAACGATAATTTCCACCGCATAGATTCGCGTGAAATGATATATTCTAGGATATTTACAACTTGAAAGGTACAACAAGTTATCAATGATATTTTATTAATCAGAAGTACATTGTCTAGAGTAAATTGTAGATGATTGGTTATAAGCATACAAGTATCATTCGTGAAGAAATTGTGGAACTCTCGTTGTGACTATGCGAGTTTCTTTATCAGTTAGGGTGTTAAACAATTTCACTTGGGATTGCTAGTGTCCCATCCGCATTCTGTCCCAAAGTAACTGTCAATAAATTATGTTAGTATTCCATTATTACCCTTTCAATAACCGTTACACATGAGAACGATAATTTCCACCCCAAAGATTAACTTGAATTATATATTCTAGGTATTTTATCAAATTAAATGGTAATACAAGTACGTTAATCAATTTTAAAAAGAACAAGTACATTTCCCATAGTAAATTATAGATGATGACTTATAAGTATAAAAGAATCATTTGTAAGGAAGTTGTGGATCTCCCTATGGGAAAATGCATGTTTCTTTATCAGTTACGGTGTTTAAGAATTTGACTTGTACAAGTCCATCTATCGATTTTTAAAAAGAACAAGTACATTGTCCACAGTAATTGTAGATGATGACATATAATAATACAAAGATCATACGCAAGGAAGTTGTGAAATTCTCTAAGGCACTATGTGTGTTTCTTTATTAATTACGGTGTTAAAAATTTTGACTTGGGATTTCAAGTGCCCCGTCCCCAATTTGTCCCGGGGTAACCGTCTATCAATTGGGTAATTATTCCATTATTACCCTTACAATAATCGTTAAAGTTGAGAACAATAATTTCCACCGCATAGATTCGAATGAAATGATATATTCTAGGTTATTTACAACTTGAAAGGTACAATAAGTTCTTCCATGATATTTTAATAATCACGAGTACATTGTCTTGTGTAAATTGTAGATGACGGTTTACAAATATACAAGGATCATTCGTAAAGAAGTTGTGGAACTCTGTTTGGGACTATGCGAGTTTCTTTATCAGTTAGGGTGTTAAATAGTACGACTTGGGATTTAAAGTGTGTCCCGTCCGTGATCTATCCCAGAGTAACTGTCAATCAATTATGTTAGTATTCCATTATTACCCTTTCAATAACCGTTACATATGAGAATGATAATTTCCAACGCAAAGATTCACGTGAATTATATATTCTAGGTATTTTATCAAATTAAATGGTTATACAAGTACATTAATTAATTTTAAAGAGCACAAGCACATTGCCCATAGTAAATTATAGATGATGACTTATAAGGATAAAAGAATCATTTAGAAGGAAGTTGTGGATCTCTCTATGGGAAAATGCATGTTTCTTTATCAGTCACAGTGTTTAAGAATTTGACTTGCACAAGTCCATCTATCAATTTTTAAAAAGAACAAGTACATTGTCCTGGGTAAATTGTAGATGATGACTTATAATCATACAAAGACAATACGTAAGGAAGTTGCAAAATTCTCTAAGGCACTATGCGTGTTTCTTTATTAATTACGGAATTAAAAAGTTTGACTTGGGATTTCAAGTGCCCCGTCCCCAATTTGTCCCGGGGTAACCGTCTATCATTTGGGTTATTATTCCATTAATACCCTTACAATAATCGTTACAGATGAGAACGATAATTTCCACCGCATAGATTCACGTGAAATGATATATTCTAGGTTATTTACAACTTGAAAGGTACAATAAGTTCGTCCATGATATTTTAATAATCACAATTACATTGTCTTGTGTAAATTGTAGATGACGGTTTACAAATATACAAGGATCATTCGTAAAGAAGTTGTGGAACTCTGTTTAGGACTATGTGAGTTTCTTTATTAGTTAGGGTGTTAAACAGTACGACTTGGGATTTGAAGTGTGTCCCGTCCGTGATCTATCCCAGAGTAACTGTCAATCAATTATGTTAGTATTCCATTATTACCCTTTCAATAACCGTTACATATGAGAATGATAATTTCCACCGCAAAGATTCACGTGAATTATATATTCTAGGTATTTTATCAAATTAAATGGTAATACAAGTACATTAATTAATTTTAAAGAGCACAAGTACATTGCCCATAGTAAATTATAGATGATGACTTATAAGTATAAAAGAATCATTTAGAAGGAAGTTTTGGATCTCTCTATGGGAAAATGCATGTTTCTTTATCAGTCACAGTGTTTAAGAATTTGACTTGCACAAGTCCATCTATCGATTTTAAAAAAGAACAAGTACATTGTCCAGGGTAAATTGTAGATGATGACTTATAATCATACAAATATAATACGTAAGGAAGTTGTGAAATATGCATGTTTCTTTATTAATTACGGCGTTAAAAAGTTTGACTTGGGATTTCAAGTGCCCCGTCCCCGATTTGTCCCGGGGTAACCGTCTATCAATTGGGTTATTATTTCATTATTACCCTAACAATAATTGTTACAGATGAGAACGGTAATTTCCACCGCATTGATTAGCGTGAAATTATAAATTCTAGGCTATTTACAACATGAAAGGTACAACAAATTCATCCACGATATTTTAATAATCACAAGTACATTGTCTAAACTAAATTGTAGATGATAGCTTATAAACATACAAGGATCATTCGTGAAGAAGTTGTGGGACTCTCTTTGTGACTATGCGAGTTTCTTTATCACTCAGGGTGTTAAACAGTTTGACTTGGGTTTGCAAGTGTCCCGTCCGGGATCTGTCCCAGAGTAACTGTCAATCAATTATGTTAGTATTCCATTATCACCCGTTTTAATGACCGTTACATATGAGAACGATTGTTTCCACCGTAAAGATTCACGTGTATTATATATTCTAGGTATTTTATCAAATTAAATGGTAATACAAGTACGTTAATTAATTTTTAAAAAGTACAAGTACATGGCCCATAGTAAATTATAGATGATGACTTATAAGTATAAAAGAATCATTTGTAAGGAAGTTGTGGATCTCTCTTTAAGAAAATGCTTGTTTCTTTATCAGTTACGGTGTTTAAGAGTTTGACTTGTACAAGTCCATCTATCCATTTTAAAAAAGAACTAGTACTTTGTCTATGGTAAATTGTAGATGATGACTTATGATCATACAAAGATCATACGTAAGGAAGTTGTGAAATTCTCTAAGGCACTATGCGTGTTTCTTTATTAATTACGGTGTTAAAAATTTTGACTTGGGATTTCAAGTGCCCCGTCCCCAATTTATCCCTGGCTTACCGTCTATCAATTGGGTTATTATTTCATTATTACTCTTACATTAATTGTTACAGATGAGAACGATAATTTCCACCGCATAGATTTGCGTGAAATGATATATTCTCGGTTATTTACAACTTGAAAGGTACAACAAGTTCGTCCATGATTTTTTTAATAAACACAGGTACATTGTCTGGTTTAAATTGTAGATGACGGCTTACAAATATACAAGGATCATTCGTGAAGAAGTTGTGGAACTCTCTTTGTGACTATGCGAGTTTCTTTATCAGTTAGGGTGTTAAACAGTTCGACTTGGGATCGCAAGTGTCCCGTCCGTGTTCTGTCCCGGAGTAATGGTTAATCAATTATGTTAGTATTCCATTAACACCCTTTCCATAATCGTTACATATGAGAACGGTAATTTCCACCGCAAAGAATCGCGTGAAATTATATATTCTGGGTTATTTATCAAATTAAATGGTAATACAAGTATGTTAATCAATTTTTAAAAAGCACAAGTACATTGCCCATAGTAAATTATAGATAATGACTTATAAGTATAAAAGAATCATTTGGAAGGAAGTTGTGAATCTCTCTATGGGAAAATGAATGTTTCTTTATCAGTTACGGTGTTTAAGAATTTGTTTTGCACAAGTCCATCTATCGATTTTTAAAAAGAACAAGTACATTGTCCTGGGTAAATTGTAGATGATGACTTATAATCATACAAAGATAATACGTAAGGAAGTTGTGAAATATGCATGTTTCTTTATTAATTACGGCGTTAAAAAGTTTGACTTGGGATTTCGAGTGCCCCGTCCCCGATTTGTCCCGGGGTAACCGTCTATCAATTGGGTTATTATTTCATTATTACCCTAACAATAATTGTTACAGATGAGAACGGTAATTTCCACCGCATTGATTAGCGTGAAATTATAAATTCTAGGCTATTTACAACATGAAAGGTACAACAAATTCATCCACGATATTTTAATAATCACAAGTACATTGTCTAGAGTAAATTGTAGATGATAGCTTATAAACATACAAGGATCATTCGTGAAGAAGTTGTGGGACTCTCTTTGTGACTATGCGAGTTTCTTTATCACTTAGGGTGTTAAACAGTTTGACTTGGGTTTGCAAGTGTCCCGCCCGACATCTGTCCCAGAGTAACTGTCAATCAATTATGTTAGTATTCCATTATCACCCGTTTTAATGACCGTTACATATGAGGACGATTGTTTCCACCGTAAAGATTCACGTGTATTATATATTCTAGGTATTTTATCAAATTAAATGGTAATACAAGTACGTTAATTAATTTTTAAAAAGCACAAGTACATTGCCCATAGTAAATTATAGATGATGACTTATAAGTATAAAAGAATCATTTGTAAGGAAGTTGTGGATCTCTCTTTAAGAAAATGCTTGTTTCTTTATCAGTTACGGTGTTTAAGAGTTTGACTTGTACAAGTCCATCTATCCATTTTAAAAAAGAACTAGTACTTTGTCTGTGGTAAATTGTAGATGATGACTTATGATCATACAAAGATCATTCGTAAGGAAGTTGTGAAATTCTCTAAGGCACTATGCGTGTTTCTTTATTAATTACGGTGTTAAAAATTTTGACTTGGGATTTCAAGTGCCCTGTCCCCCATTTTTCCCTGGGTTACCGTCTATCAATTGGGTTATTATTTCATTATTACTCTTACATTAATTGTTACAGATGAGAACGATAATTTCCACCGCATAGATTTGCGTGAAATGATATATTATAGGTTATTTACAACTTGAAAGGTACAACAAGTTCGTCCTTGATTTTTTTAATAATCACAGGTACATTGTCTAGCTTAAATTGTAGATGACGGCTTACAAATATACAAGGATCATTCGTGAAGAAGTTGTGGAACTCTCTTTGTGACTATGCGAGTTTCTTTATCAGTTAGGGTGTTAAACAGTTCGACTTGGGATCGCAAGTGTCCCATCCGTGTTCTGTCCCAGAGTAACGGTCAATCAATTATGTTAGTATTCCATTAACACCCTTTCCATAATCATTACATATGAGAACGGTAATTTCCACCGCAAAGAATCGCGTGAAATTATATATTCTGGGTTATTTATCAAATTAAATGGTAATACAAGTATGTTAATCAATTTTTAAAAAGCACAAGTACATTGCCCATAGTAAATTATAGATGATGACTTATAAGTATAAAAGAATCATTAGTAAGGAAGTTGTGGAACTCTCTATGGGAAAATGCATGTTTCTTTGTCAGTTACGGTGTTTAAGAGTTTGACTTGTACAAGTCCATCCATCAATTTTTAAAAATAACAAGTACATTGTCCACGGTAATTGTGGACGATGACTTATAATCATACAAAGATCACACGTAAGGAAGTTGTGAAATTCTCAAAGGCACTATGCGTGTTTCTTTATTAATTATGGTGTTAAATATTTTGACTTTGGATTTCAAGTGCCCCATCCCCGATTCGTCCCAGGGTAACTGTCTATCAACTGGGTTATTATTCCATTAATACCCTTACATTAATCGTTACAGATGAGAACGATAATTTCCACCGCATAGATTCGCGTGAAATGATATATTCTAGGTTATATACAACTTGAAAGGTACAACAAGTTCGTCCATGATATTTTAATAGTCACACGTACATTGTCTAGAGTAAATTGTATATGATGGCTTATAAACATACAATGATCATTTGTGAAGAAGTAGTGGAACTCTCTTTGTGACTATACGAGTTTCTTTATAAGTTAGGGTGTTAAACAATTTGACTATGGATTGAAAGTGTGTCGTCCGTGATCTATCCCAGAGTAACTGTCAAGCAATTATGTTAGTATTCCATTATTACACTTTCAATAACCGTTACATATGAGAATGATAATTTCCACCGCAAAGATTCACGTGAATTATATATTCTAGGTATTTTATCAAATTAAATGGTAATAAAAGTACGTTAATTAATTTTAAAGAGCACAAGTACATTGCCCATAGTAAATTATAGATGATGACTTATAAGTATAAAAGAATCATTTGTAAGGGAGTTGTGGATCTCTCCATGGGAAAATGCATGTTTCTTTATCAGTTACAGTGTTTAAGAGTTTGACTTGTACAAGTCCATCCATCAATTTTTAAAAATAACAAGTACATTGTCCACGGTAATTGTGGATGATGACTTATAATCATACAAAGATCATACGTGAGGAAGATGTGAAATTCTCAAAGGCACTACGCGTGTTTCTTTATTAATCACGGCTTTAAAAACTTTAACTATGGAATTCAAGTGCCCCATCCCCAATTTTTCCCGGGGTAACCCTCTATCAATTGGGTTAGTATTCCATTATTACCCTTTATCAGTTAGGGTGTTAAATAGTTTGACTTGGGATTGCAAGTGTCCCATCCGCGATTTGTCCCAGAGTAACCGTCAATCAATTATGTTAGTATTCCATTATTACCCTTTCAATAACCGTTACATATAAGGACGATAATTTCCACCGCAAAGATTCTCGTGAAATTATATATTCTAGGTTATTTATCAAATTAAATGGTAATACAAGTACGTTAATTAATTTTAAAAAGCACAAGTACATTGGCCGTAGTAAATTATAGATGGTGACTTATAAGTATTAAAGAATCATTTGTAAGGAAGTTGTGGATCTCTCTATGGGAAAATGCATGTTTCTTTATCAGTTACGGTGTTTAAGAACTTGACTCGTACAAGTCCATCTATCGGTTTTTAAAAAGAACAAGTACATTTTCCACGGTAAATTGTAGATGATGACTTATAATCATACAAAGATCATACAAAAGGAAGTTGTGAAATTCTCTAAGGCACTATGTGTGTTTCTTTATTAATTACGGTGTTAAAAATTTTGACATGGGATTTCAAGTGCCCCGTCCCCAATTTGTCACGGGGTAACCGTCTGTCAATTGCGTTATTATTCCATTATTACCCTTAAAATAATCATTACAGATGAGAACGATAATTTCCACCGCATAGATTCGCGTGAAATGATATATTCTAGGTTATTTACAACTTGAAATGTACAACAAATTCGTCCATGATATTTTAATAATCACAAGTACATTGTCTAGAGTAAATTGTAGATGATGGCTTATAAACATACAGGGATCATTCGTGAAGAAGTTGTGGAACTCTCTTTCTGACAATGCGAGTTTCTTTATCAGTTAGGGTGTTAAACTATTTGACTTGGGATTGCATGTGTCCCATCCGCGATCTATCCCAGAGTAACTGTCAATCAATTACGTTAGTATTCATTATTACCCTTTCAATAACCGTTACATATAAGAACGATAATTTCCACCTCAAAGATCGCTTGAAATTATATATTCAGGGTTATTTAACAAATTAAATTGTAGATGATGGCTTATAAACATACAAGGATCATTTGTGAAGAAGTTGTGAAACTCTCTTCGAGCCTATGCAAGTTTCTTTATCAGTTAGGGTGTTAAACAGTTTCACTTGGGATTGCAAGTGTCCCGGCTGGGATCTGTCCAAGAGTAACTGTCAATCAATTATGTTAGTATTCCATTATTACCCTTTCAATAACTGTTACATAAGAGTACGATAATTTCCAGCGCAAAGATTAACGTGAATTATATATTCTAGGTATTTTATCAAATTAAATGGTAATACAAGTACGTTAATCAATTTTAAAAAGCACAAGTACATTTCCCATAGTAAATTATAGATGATGACTTATAAGAATAAAAGAATCATTTGTAAGGAAGTTGTGGAACTCACTATGGGAAAATGCATGTTTCTTTATCAGTTACGGTGTTTAAGAAGTTGACTTGTACAACTCCATCTATCGGTTTTTAAAAAGAACAAGTACATTTTCCACAGTAAATTGTAGATGATGACTTATAATCATACAAAGACCATACGAAAGGAAGTTGTGAAATTCTCTAAGGCACTATGTGCGTTTCTTCATTTATTACGGTGTTAAAAATTTTGACTAGGGATTTCAAGTGCCCTGTCCCCAATTTGTCCCGGGGTAACCGTCTATCAATTGGGTTATTATTCCATTATTACCCTTACTATAATCATTACAGATGAGAACGA
This sequence comes from Rubia yunnanensis, assembly GCA_037428765.1. Lineage (NCBI taxonomy): Eukaryota > Viridiplantae > Streptophyta > Magnoliopsida > Gentianales > Rubiaceae > Rubia > Rubia yunnanensis. The sequence goes on from CM075066.1 coordinate 64,320,775, forward strand.
TAATTTCCACCTCATAGATTTACGCGAAATGATATTCTAGGATATTTACAAGTTGAAAGGGACAACAAGTTCGTCCATGATATTTTAATAATTACAAGTACGTTGTCTACAGAAATTTGTAGATGATGGCTTTTAAACATGCAAGGATCGTTCGTGAAGAAGTTGTGGAACTCTCTTTCTGACTATGCGAGTTTCTTTATCAGTTAGGGTATTAAACTGTTTGACATGGGATTGCAAGTGTCACATCCGCGATCTGTCCCAGAGTAACTGTCAATCAATTACGTTAGTATTCCATTATTACCCTTTCAATAACCATTACATATGAGAACGATAATTTCCACCGAAAAGAATCACGTGAATTATATATTCTAGGTATTTTATCAAATTAAATGATAATACAAGTACGCTAATAAATTTTAAAAAAGCACAAGTACATTGCCCATAGTAAATTATAGATGATGACATATAAGTATAAAATAATCATTTGTAACGAAGTTGTGGATCTCTCTATGGGAAAATGCATGTTTCTTTATCAGTTACGATGTTTAAGAAGTTGACTTGTACAAGTCTATCTATCGGTTTTTAAAAAGAACAAGTACATTTTCCACGGTAAATTGTAGATGATGACTTATAATCATACAAAGATCATACGCAAGGAAGTTGTGAAATTCTCTAAGGCACTATGTGTGTTTCTTTAATAATTACGGTGTTAAAAATTTTGACTTGGGCTTTCAAGTGCCCCGTCCCCAATTTGTCTCGGGTAACCGTCTATCAATTGGGTTATTATTCCATTATTACCCTTGAAATAATCGTTATAGATGAGAACGATAATTTCCACCGCATAGATTCGTGTGAAATGATATATTCTACGTTATTTACAACTTGAAAGGTACATTGTCCATGATATTTTAATAATCACAAGTACATTGTCTAGAGTAAAAATTAGATGATGGCTTATAAACATACAAGGATCATTCGTGAAGAAGTTGTGGAACTTTCTTCGAGCCTATGCGAGTTTATTTATCAGTTAGGGTGTTAAACAATTTGACTTGGGATTGCATGTGTCCCGGCCGGGATGTGTCCCAGAGTAACTGTCAATCAATTATGTTAGTATTCCATTATTACCCTTTCAATAACCGTTACATAAGAGAAAGATAATTTCCACCGCAAAGATTCACGTGAATTATATATTCTAGGTATTTTATCAAATTAAATGGTAATACAAGTACATTAATCAATTTTAAGAAGCACAAGTACATTGCCCATAGTTAATTATAGATGATGACTTATAAGTATAAAATAATCATTTGTAAGGATGTTGTGGAACTCTCTATAGAAAATGCATGTTTCTTTATCAGTTACGGTGTTTAAGAAGTTGACTTGTACAACTACATCTATCGGTTTTTAAAAAGAACAAGTACATTCTCCACGGTAAATTGTAGATGATGACTTATAATCATACAAAGATCATACGAAAGGAAGTTGTGAAATTCTCTAAGGCACTATGTGTGTTTCCTTATTAATTACGGTGTTAAAATTTTGACTTGGGATTTCAAGTGCCCTGTCCCCAATTTGTCCCGGGGTAACCGTCTATCAATTGGGTTATTATTCCATTATTACCCTTACTATAATCATTACAGATGAGAACGATAATTTCCACCGCATAGATTTACGCAAAATGATATATTCTAGGATATTTACAACTTGAAAGGGACAACAAGTTCGTCCAAGATATTTTAATAATTACAAGTACATTGTCTAGAGAAAATTTTAGATGATGGCTTATAAACATACAAGGATCGTTCGTGAAGAAGTTGTGGAACTCTCTTTCTGACTATGTGAGTTTCTTTATCAGTTAGGGTGTTAAACAGTTTGACTTGGGATTGCAAGTGTCCCGGCCAGGATCTGTCCCAGAGTAACTGTCAATCAATTATGTTAGTATTCCATTATTACCCTTTCAATAACCGTTACATATGAGAACGATAATTTCCACCACAAAGATTCACTTGAATTATATATTCTAGGTATTTTATCAAATTAAATGGTAATACAAGTACGTTAATCAATTTTAAAAAGCACAAGTACATTGCCCATAGTAAATTATAGATGATGACATATAAGTATAAAAGAATCATTTGTAACGAAGTTGTGGAACTCTCTATGGGAAAATGCATGTTTCTTTATCAGTTACGGTGTTTAAGAACTTGACTTGTACAACTCCATCTATCGGTTTTTAAAAAGAACAAGTACATTTTCCACGGTAAATTGTAGATGATGACTTATAATCATACAAAGATTATATGAAAGGAAGTTGTGAAATTCTCTAAGGCACTATGTGTGTTTCTTTATTAATTACGGTGTTAAAATTTTGACTTGGGATTTCAATTGCCCCGTCCCCAATTTGTCCCGGGGTAACCGTCTATCAATTGGGTTATTATTCCATTATTACCCTTACTATAATCATTACAGACGAGAACGATAATTTCCACCGCATAGATTTACGCGAAATGATATATTCTAGGATATTTGCAACTTCAAAGGGACAACAAGTTCGTCCATGATATTTTAATAATTAAAAGTACATTTTCTAGTGAAAATTGTAGATGATGGCTTATAAACATACAAGGATCGTTCGTGAAGAAGTTGTGGAACTCTCTTTCTGACTATGTGAGTTTCTTTATCAGTAAACCAAAAGGGTAATAAGTCGCTCAAGTACATTATCTATTGTTCCTAGGTGCGGAATTTTGGCGAAAAAAGTGCGAAAAAAACACTACTGTCTCTCTGCATCCCTTTCTTTCCATCCTTGTCACTGTGCTCAGCCATTAACGGTCATATTTGCCGTTAATGGCGTTGTCGACACCCAATCCCACTGCGGATATGGGTACCGCCACCAATAAGAGCTTTGTCCAAGCCCTAACTGCCAAACCACCTCCGCTCTTTACTTCCCTTCCCGACACACCAAATCTACACCCAGTCACTGAGTATAAGGGAAAGATTGCATTTATCCTTCCTCAAGAGGAAGGAGAACGCCTGGCATCCCACTACCAGAACGCACTTGTTGGAAAATTCAATCGGGGAAAACCATCGATGGAGCATCTTCTTTCTGCTTTCAAGTTAATTGGATTTAAATTTAAATTTCAACTTGGTTCAATTGACTATCGTCATGTGCTTATTAGGTTTCAGGATCATGAAGACTATCAGCAATGCTGGATGAAGGGGCAATGGATGATTCAAGGGGCTGCGATGAAAGTGCAGAAATGGTCACCTGAATTCTCACCAACTACTGAATCTTCGATTGTCCCAGCGTGGGTAACGATTCACAAACTTCCTCTTCACTTTTATAATACCTCTGCTATCATTGGAATGAGTAGTCAGATAGGTAGGTTTTTAAAAATGGATGCTACAACTGCAGCTCTGACTAGACCCTCGACAATTAAAGTCTGTGTTGAAATAGATCTTCTGTCACAACTGCCAGCATCTATAGTGGTAGGAATAGGGAATAAGGTTGCAGATTATCCCATAGAATATGAGGAACTACCATACTATTGTACTCACTGTAAGATTATTGGTCATAATCAGGATAAATGCAATTTCCTACACCCTGAGTTAAAAAGGAAGGCTATAGAGACAAAAACAAAAACTGGGAAAATGGACAGTAACAATCAGGAACATTTTGATTCCAAGAAACAATTACACTCTGAAGATATAGCTAAGGATAATGCAGCAGGTTCATCTGCTTTAACGGTGTCCCAAAAAGAATTTGAATTCCAAAACCAAAGTAATCAATCAGGCCATCACCAGGATAATAATTCCAATTTATTCACCAATACTCATAAGAAAAGAGCTGATTTCTACTCTCTGGATGATATTTCAAAACCTATTACAACTACTCTCTGGAGAAAGAAGAATAAACAGCCAGAAATACCCCTAGTGGAAGATCTAGCAATAACACATACTGTGTCAATTTCTAATGCTTTTCATACCTTAGATGTCTTTACTGAAGAAGAACAGGAGGGAGAGGCTGTGGAGATCTTCCATGAATCTCTGGAAACTCATGAGCAATTAGCCACCCCAGCAATAACAGGTGCATCTGTAAACACAACAGAGGGGCAACAAACCCCAGGAAAAAAACAAGATGATCGAAACCCGGAGAAAATCTTCACATCAGCAACAAAATCACCAACAATTCATGATCTGGACCCCGCTCAGAATGAAGTACAAACAGATGTAACAAGCAAGGCAGATCAATCCACAAAGGTGGAACACACTAAGGTACACACTAAGGTAGGTACTCCAAATCTGAAAATATCTACTGACAGTAGTGAAAAAGGTGAGGAGACTATAGGTATTATTAGTAAAGCCTCTACTGTCAAACCTAGGAAGCTAAGATCCTCACACAAAGCAATTCCAATGGTTTTTAAATGATTAGATACACAATGATAGGAAACATTTTAGTGTGGAATGTTAGAGGATATGAATCATCCATGGATAGACTAAAAACTCTTAAGTTGAACCATAAGATAGATATACTTTGTCTAATCGAACCCTGGCATGATAAGCAACATGTTAATACTTTAATGCATGACCTAGGTTTTAATCATGCTCTCACAGCTCAAACTGCTAAAATCTGGATCCTTTGGAATCAATCCTTCACTTAAACTGTATCAACGAATCGGATCAATATCTACAAGCTAGAATCACTGAAGTAGCTACCTCGGTTAGTTGGAACTGCTTTTTTATCTATGCTAGTGTTCATAGAAATAGTAGGGAAACTCTCTGGAAAGACCTATGCACTCCACCTACTGAACCTTCCATATATATTGGTGATTTTAACACGGTGGCTTCAGTTTCTAAATATAAAGGAAGGAAAACAACTCCTCATAAAAGCATGAAACAATTTAATGACTTCATTAATAACTCTGATTTGCATGAAATTACAACGGTAGGTAATTCTTTTACTTGGTCCAATAACCGTGTTAAGGATAGATGTAAAGATCTCACTTTCGAAAGACTAGATAGGGGACTCAGTAATCTAGACTGGTTGGATTTATACCCTAATAGTTCTATACAAGTGTTAAATCGGATTACATCAGATCACTCTCCTTTACTATTGTCCATACAATCTGCTACTGAAATGGTTCCTAGGCCTTTTAGATATCAGGATATGTGGTCTAATAGACAAGATTTCCAGGAATTGGTGATCAGAAATTGGAACTTATTAGGAATTGGTGATCAGAAATTGGAACTTATTATCCCCTTTGAATGGAATGACTGGTTTTGTTTATAAACTTAAGAGGCTCAAGTGTGAAATTAAAGAATGGAACAAGACCAGTTTTGGGAATGTTAAGCTAAACCTCATCCAAGCTGAAGAAAGAGTTAGTGAATTGGAAATAATTTTCCAACAATCTCAAAACGAACAGGATTTAGTTGAACTAAACAAATCTAAAGCTTTATTGCTTAGAGCTCAGAAAGAGAAGATCATTTTCTTAAAACAAAAGGCTAGGTTAAATTGGCTTAAGTTTGGAGATGCCAACACTAGTTATTTTCACCATGCCATTAGGGAAAAAAGAGCTAGGTCTCGAATTAGCAAAATTAAAGATTGTTCTGGTAACTGGATTTCAGATCCTAATTTGATTAAAGAGGAAGGCATTCGCTTTTATAAAGAATTACTAAATGAGGAATCTCCTCCAAAATTAGGATCTTACTTTAACTATTTTCTAAAGGAAATACCAAAGGTAATTTCTGAAGAACAAAACACACTCCTTCTCCAACATTTTACAGTTCAGGAACTTAGGCATGCTGTCTTTAATTTAAACAAAAGTAGTGCCCATGGCTCTGATGGTTTCTCAGGTGATTTTTATACAACCTTCTAGGAAACCATTAAAACTGATTTGCTAGATGCTGCAAATGATTTCCTGTCATCTGGAAATATCCCAAAAGCCATATCTAGCACCTGGTTGACCCTGATACCCAAAAAACCCATCCCAATCTCCTTCTCTGATTTTAGACCAATTAGTCTATCTAACTTTATTAATAAAGTGTTTTCAAAAATGCTAATGGAATGGATCAAACCTTTAATGCATTCTTTAATCTCTCTTGAACAAAGTGCTTTTATCAATGGTAGAGATATCACTGATAATGTGCTCCAAATGCAGGAAATGACCAGAATTTTAAACAGAAAATCAAAGGCTCATAATATAATTGTGAAGCTTGACATGCAAAAGGCTTTTGATCGAGTCTCATGGTCTTTCCTCAACTCTATACTTCTTAATTTTGGATTTCATGGGAATTTTGTTAAAATTATATTGAGTAATATAGCCTCAGCTCATTTCTCTGTCCTAATCAATGGAGTCACCTCAGGATTCTTTACATCTTCTAGAGGCATAAAACAGGGAGACCCCCTATCCCCTTTTCTTTATAACCTGCTATCCGAGGCTTTCTCAAGAGTTTAAAAAAAATGATTAACACTGGATATCTCCAACATTTCAGTTTACCTCGGTCTTGTTTAACTGTCTCTCACCTAATGTATGCGGATGACACAGCAATATTTCTCAATGCTAAACCTACAACCCTGAGGAGGTTTAAAAGCTTTTTACTTGCTTACGAACTTACTACTGGTCAAAAGGTTAATTTTGGGAAGTCAGAATTTTTTGTTTCACATAGAACCCCTTCTCAGACCATTCTCTCTATTAAGAGATTATTGGGAATGGAACAAGGTTATTTTCCCTTCAAGTATTTGGGAGTCCCTGTTTTCTATGGTCGTAATCTACAGGTACATTACAAGCCTATGCTCGAAAGGATGGAGAAGACAATCAACAACTGGAAGAATAAGTGGCTTACTAGTGCTGGTAAAATAGTACTTATTAATCATTGCCTAATTTCGATTCCTACGCATATCTTTTCTGTACTAAGCCCTCCTAAGATAGTTTTAAGGAAAATCAAAAAAATTGCTTCAAATTTCTTCTGGGGGAAAGTAGACAATACTGACAGGAAAAAATGGAGATCTTGGAAAAACATGAGCCTACCAATAGATGAAAATGGAATCGGTTTAAGAGATATAGAGGCTATAGTGGATGCATTCTCATGTAAACTGTGGTGGAAATTACAGGCTAATAAAAATCAGTGGACCTCTTTAATATGGTCACTACCCAATTCATATAAAAAATCTCACACTTGGAAAAGAATTTTCCATATCACTGATAAGGCAAACAGATACACTAAAGTGCTATATGGATTGGGGGAATGCTCCTTTTGGAACTCTAATTGGACTGGACAGGGTGCACTTTTCTATGAATGGCCAGATGGAAGAAATATCCCATTCTCAGATATCTCCCTTAGGTTTTTCATACAAAATAAACCTAATCTCCTCCCACAACTGCAGCCATATCTGGCTACCAATATTATTGCCACATTGCAGGTAGCAGAATTGGAACATCACCATGAGGATAGGCTGATTTGGACCCCAAACACTGACGGTAATTTTACAATACGTTCGGCATACCACACGTTCAGGCAAAGGAAATTTAGAATCAGACATTTTTCCAAGGTATGGAGTTGTTTCATCCCTAGGAAAATGTCACTCATTTTGTGGCGTGCAATGAATGGCATTCTGCCTTTCGATAATATTTTAGCTAGGTTAGGATTCATATTTGCTTCGAGGTCTCCTTTCTGCATGAACCATACAGATAATCTAGATCATTTTTTCAATTCATGTTCATCTTCTATTGCTGTTTGGGAGACAGTTGGTGATCTGATACATCTTTAGCAACCTTTTTTTGAAAATTTGAAGAACAGAGTTGATTTCTTCCTCTCCTTTAAAGCTGAAACTAAGATTCACTCTAATATTATCACTGCTTCCCTTCTGGTGACAATATGGACCCTGTGGGTAAAGAGGAACAAAATCATTTATGAAAATGAACTTTTCTCCAGTGCAGCCTGCATACATGAGATTAAATGCATCATCCATGAAATTTTCACTGTGCACCACCTTTTTGGTAAGATAGATAAGCATAAGTATTGGATTGAAACTAACATTATCCCTCACATTTATCCCAAGAGGAGGAAACCTTTAATTTCTGTAACATGGAAGAAACCATTCTTGGGATATAAGATCAATGCAGATGCTTTATGGAAAATGTGTGGTTTGTCTTCTTCGGCTGTAGTAGTTAGGGATACTTTTGGGAATGTGGCTACTATGAGAACAAAAATTTTCCAATCCCCCACACCACTACATGCTGAATTGATAGCTATTCAATTTGGATATGAAATATGTGCAGAATTGGTTACTGAAAATTGTGAATTGGAATCTGATTGCTTAGTTGCTGTCAGAGGTATTCATAATCCGATGACTGCCCCTTGGAGGAATTTTTCTATTTGTAGTTCACTTAGCCTTATGCATATTAAATATCCAATTACACACATTCATAGAGAGGCTAATAGTGTCGCCGATTTTCTGGCTAAATATTCATTAGAGAATAATCTACAAGGTAACATAGATATCCAATCTGCTCCTCCAGTGCTCAGAGGACTTATATCTCTAGATAGACTTGGTTTGCCAATTATACGTGTAGGTTCTTGATTTCGTGATCTTTCTCAGGAGATACATCCGCACTCTATTTTCTTTCAATTCTATAGAATGGAATCTACTCTGCTCTTTCTTTTTGCATCAGGTCGGCTGGCGCCTGCATCTCAATGACTTTGGATGACCTACTGATTAATACCACTGGACTCAGACGTAACTATACTGCACTGGACAAACAAGAGATTACACTCAAGCCATCACTCGGACCAGCGTCTCTCATGCACTTTACCTATTTCGATTAGCTACCCACATAATAACTTTTGGCTATGGTTATTTTTCTTTCTATATATCCATTTCTGCTGTCCTTCCACTGACATACTCGGGTTTCAATTTCTCGATTCGCCGACCTGTTTAGGGAAAACAGCAGCATGCTATATATAGAAAGTAATTTTTTTTTCTTCATACCCTCATGACCTTTAGCTCAATTTAGGCAACATTTTGGTAGGATCATCACTTTTGATAGCAAGTATCTTTGCTACAGGAGCTACAGATTGCTCTTGGATCATCATAATGATGATCTTTTGTATACATGTATGAATTTACAGGCATATTTGCCGTTTCTATGGGTAAGGGGAGCCTAATCTTCCCCCCATCCTCGGATGGTTTAACTTAAAAAAAGAGTTTCTTTATCAGTTAGGGTGTTAAACAGTTTGACCTGGGATTGCAAGTGTCCCATCCGCGATCTGTCCCAGAGTAACTGTCAATCAATTATGTTAGTATTCCATTATTACCCTTTCAATAACCGTTACATATGAGAACGATAATTTCCACCGAAAAGAATCACGTGAATTATATATTCTAGGTATTTTTATCAAATTAAATGATAATACAAGTACGCTAATCAATTTTTAAAAAACACGAGTACATTGCCAATAGTAAATTATAGATGATGACTTATAAGTATAAAAGAATCATTTGTAACGAAGTTGTGGAACTCTCTATGGGAAAATGCATGTTTCTTTATCAGTTACGGTGTTTAAGAAGTTGACTTGTACAACTCCATCTATCGGTTTTTAAAAAGAACAAGTACATTTTCCACGGTAAATTGTATATGATGACTTATAATCATACAAAGATCATACGAAAGGAAGTTGTGAAATTATCTAAGGCACTATGTGTGTTTCTTTATTAATTACGGTGCTAAAAATTTTGACTTGGGATTTCAAGTGCCCCGTCCCCAATTTGTCCCGGGGTAACCATCTATCAATTGAGTTATTATTCCATTATTACCCTTACTATAATCGTTACAGATAAGAACGATAATTTCCACCGCATAGATTTGCGCAAAATGATATATTCTAGGATATTTACAACTTGAAAGGGACAACAAGTTCGTCCATGATATTTTAATAATCACAAGTACATTGTCCAGAGTAAATTGTAGATGATGGCTTATAAACATACAAGGATCATTCGTGAAGAAGTTGTGGAACTCTCTTTCTGACTATGCAAGTTTCTTTATCAGTTAGGGTATTAAATTGTTTGACTTGGGATTGCAAGTGTCCCATCCGCGATCTGTCCCAGAGTAACTGTCAATCAATTACGTTAGTATTCCATTATTACCCTTTCAATAACCGTTACACATGAGAACGATATTTTCCACCGAAAAGATTCACGTGAATTATATATTCTAGGTATTTTTATCAAATTAAATGGTAATACAAGTACGTTAATAAATTTTAAAAGCACAAGTACATTTCCCATAGTAAATTATAGATGATGACTTATAAGTATAAAAGAATCATTTGTAAGGAAGTTGTGGAACTCTCTATGGGAAAATGCATGTTTCTTTACCAGTTACGGTGTTTAAGAACTTGACTTGTACAAGTCCATCTATCGGTTTTTAAAAAGAACAAGTACATTTTCCATGGTTAATTGTAGATGATGACTTATAATCATACAAAGATCATACGAAAGGAAGTTGTGAAATTCTCAAAGGCACTATGTGTGTTTCTTTATTAATTACGGTGTTAAAAATTTTGACTTGGGATTTCAAGTGCCCCATCCCCAATTTGTCCCGGGGTAACCGTCTATCAATTGGGTTATTATTCCATTATTACACTTAAAATAATCGTTACAGATGAGAACGATAATTTCCACCACATAGATTCGCATGAAATGATATATTCTAGATTATTTACAACTTGAAAGGTACAACAAATTCGTCCATGATATTTTAATAATCACAAGTACATTGTCGAGAAAAAATTGTAGATGATGGCTTATAAACATACAAGGATCATTCGAGAAGTAGTTGTGGAACTCTCTTTGTGACTTTGCGAGTTTCTTTATCAGTTAGGGTGTTAAACAATTAGACTTGGGATTGCAAGTGTCCCATCCGCGATCTGTCCCAGAGTAACTGTCAATCAATTACGTTAGTATTCCATTATTACCCTTTAAATAACCGATACATATAAGAACGATAATTTCCACCGCAAAGATTCGCGTGAAATTATATATTCTAGGTTATTTATCAAATTAAATGGTAATACAAGTACGTTAATTAATTTTAAAAAGCACAAGTACATTGCCCATAGTAAATTATAGATGATGACTTATAAGTATAAAAGAATCATTTGTAAGGAAGTTGTGGAACTCTCTATGGGAAAATGCATGTTTCTTTATCAGTTACGGTGTTTAAGAAGTTGACTTGTACAAGTCCATCTATCGGTTTTTAAAAAGAACGAGTACATTTTCCACGGTAAATTGTAGATGATGACTTATAATCATACAAAGATCAAACGAAAGGAAGTCGTGAAATTCTCTAAGGCACTATGTGTGTTTCTTTATTAATTACGGTGTTAAAAATTTTGTCTTGGGATTTCAAGTGCCCCATCCCCAATTTGTCCCGGGGTAACCGTCTATCAGTTGGGTTATTATTCCATTATTACACTTAAAATAATCGTTACAGATGAGAACGATAATTTCCACCGCATAGATTCGCGTGAAATGATATATTCTAGATTATTTACGACTTGAAAGGTACAACAAATTCGTCCATGATATTTTAATAATGACAAGTACATTGTCGAGAGAAAATTGTAGATGATGGCTTATAAACATACAAGGATCATTCGAGAAGTAGTTGTGGAACTCTCTTTGTGACTTTGCGAGTTTCTTTATCAGTTAGGGTGTTAAACAGTTTGACTTGGGATTGCAAGTGTCCCATCCGCGATCTATCCCAGAGTAACTGTCAATCAATTACGTTAGTATTCCATTATTACCCTTTAAATAACCGATACATATAAGAACGATAATTTCCACCGCAAAGATTCGCGTGAAATTATATATTCTAGGTTAATTATCAAATTAAATGGTAATACAAGTACGTTAATTAATTTTAAAAAGCACAAGTACATTGCCCATAGTAAATTATAGATGATGACTTATAAGTATAAAAGAATCATTTGTAACGAAGTTGTGGATCTCTCCATGGGAAAATGAATGTTTCTTTATTAGTTACGGTGTTTAAGAATTTTACTTGTACAAGTCCATCTATCGATTTTTAAAAAGAACAAGTACATTGTCCAGGGTAAATTGTAGATGATGACTTATAATCATACAAAGATAATACGTAAGGAAGTTGTGAAATTCTCTAAGGCACTATGCGTGTTTGTTTATTAATTACGGCGTTAAAAAGTTTGACTTGGGATTTCAAGTGCCCCGTCCCCGATGTTTCCCGAGGTAACCGTCTATCAATTGGGTTATTATTCCATTATTACCCTAACAATAATCGTTACAGATGAGTACGATAATTTTCACCGCATAGATTCGCGTGAAATGATATATTCTAGGTTATTTACAACTTGAAAGGGACAACAAGTTCATCCATGATATTTTAATAATCACAAGTACATTTTCTAGAGTAAATTGTAGATGATGGCTTACAAACATTCAAGGATGATTCGTGAAGAAGTTGTGAAACTCTCTTCGAGCCTATGCGAGTTTCTTTATCAGTTAGGGTGTTAAACAGCTTGACTTGGGATTGCAAGTGTCTCATCCGCGATCTGTCCCAGAGTAACTGTCAATCAATTACATTAGTATTCCATTATTACCCTTTCAATAACCGTTACATATGAGAACGATAATTTCCACCGAAAAGATTCACGTGAATTATATATTCTAGGTATTTTATCAAATTAAATGGTAATACAAGTACCCTAATCAATTTTTGAAAAGCACAAGTACATTGCCCATAGTAAATTATAGATGATGACTTATAAGTATAAAAGAATCATTCGTAAGGAAGTTGTGGAACTCTCTATGGGAAAATGCATGTTTCTTTATCAGTTACGGTGTTTAAGAAGTTGACTTGTACAAGTCCATCTATCGGTTTTTAAAAAGAACGAGTACATTTTCCACGGTAAATTGTAGATGATGACTTATAATCATACAAAAATCATACGAATGGAAGTTGTGATATTCTCTAAGGCACTATGTGTGTTTCTTTATTAATTACGTTGTTAAAAATTTTGACTTGGGATTTCAAGTGCCCCGTCCCCAATTTTTCCCAGGGTAACCATCTATCAATTGGGTTATTATTCCATTATTACCCTAACAATAATCGTTACAGATGAGTACGATAATTTTCACCGCATAGATTCGCGTGAAATGATATATTCTAGGATATTTACAACTTGAAAGGGACAACAAGTTCGTCCATGATATTTTAATAATCACAAGTACATTGTCTAGACTAAATTGTAGATGATGGCTTATAAACATACAAGGATCGTTCGTGAAGAAGTTGTGGAACTCTCTTTCTCACTATGCGAGTTTCTTTATCAGTTAGGGTATTAAACTGTTTGACTTGGGATTGCAAGTGCCTCATCCGTGATCTGTCCCAGAGTAACTGTCAATCAATTACGTTAGTATTCCACTATTACACTTTCAATAACCGTTACATATGAGAACGATATTTTCCACCGAAAAGATTCATGTGAATTATATATTCTAGGTATTTTATCAAATTAAATGGTAATACAAGTACGCTATTCAATTTTAAAAAATTACAAGTACATTGCCATAGTAAAATATAGATGATGACTTATAAGTATAAAAGAATCATTTGTAAGGAAGTTGTGGAACTCTCTATGGGAAAATGCATGTTTCTTTATCAGTTACGGTGTTTAAGAACTTGACTTGTACAAGTCCATCTATCGGTTTTTAAAAAGAACAAGTACATTTTCCATGGTTAATTGTAGATGATGACTTATAATCATACAAAGATCATACGAAAGGAAGTTGTGAAATTCTCAAAGGCACTATGTGTGTTTCTTTATTAATTACGGTGTTAAAAATTTTGACTTGGGATTTCAAGTGCCCCATCTCCAATTTGTCCCGGGGTAACCGTCTATCAATTGGGTTATTATTCCATTATTACACTTAAAATAATCGTTACAGATGAGAACGATAATTTCCACCACATAGATTCGCATGAAATGATATATTCTAGATTATTTACAACTTGAAAGGTACAACAAATTCGTCCATGATATTTTAATAATCACAAGTACATTGTCGAGAAAAAATTGTAGATGATGGCTTATAAACATACAAGGATCATTCGAGAAGTAGTTGTGGAACTCTCTTTGTGACTTTGCGAGTTTCTTTATCAGTTAGGGTGTTAAACAGTTAGACTTGGGATTGCAAGTGTCCCATCCGCGATCTGTCCCAGAGTAACTGTCAATCAATTACTTTAGTATTCCATTATTACCCTTCAAATAACCGTTACATATAAGAACGATAATTTCCACTGCAAAGATTCGCGTGAAATTATATATTCTAGGTTATTTATCAAATTAAATGGTAATACAAGTACGTTAATTAATTTTAAAAAGCACAAGTACATTGCCCATAGTAAATTATAGATGATGACTTATAAGTATAAAAGAATCATTTGTAACGAAGTTGTGGATCTCTCCATGGGAAAATGAATGTTTCTTTATTAGTTACGGTGTTTAAGAATTTTACTTGTACAAGTCCATCTATCGATTTTTAAAAAGAACAAGTACATTGTCCAGGGTAAATTGTAGATGATGACTTATAATCATACAAAGATAATACGTAAGGAAGTTGTGAAATTCTCTAAGGCACTATGCGTGTTTGTTTATTAATTACGGCATTAAAAAGTTTGACTTGGGATTTCAAGTGCCCCGTCCCCGATTTTTCCCGAGGTAACCGTCTATCTATTGGGTTATTATTCCATTATTACCCTAACAATAATCGTTACAGATGAGTACAATAATTTTCACCACATAGATTCGCGTGAAATGATATATTCTAGGTTATTTACGACTTGAAAGGGACAACAAGTTCATCCATGATATTTTAATAATCACAAGTACATTGTCTAGAGTAAATTGTAGCTGATGGCTTACAAACATTCAAGGATGATTCGTGAAGAAGTTGTGAAACTCTCTTCGAGCCTATGCGAGTTTCTTTATCAGTTAGGGTGTTAAACAGCTTGACTTGGGATTGCAAGTGTCCCATCCGCGATCTGTCCCAGAGTAACTGTCAATCAATTACATTAGTATTCCATTATTACCCTTTCAATAACCGTTACATATGAGAACGATAATTTCCACCGAAAAGATTCACGTGAATTATATATTCTAGGTATTTTATCAAATTAATTGGTAATACAAGTACCCTAATCAATTTTTGAAAAGCACAAGTACATTGCCCATAGTAAATTATAGATGATGACTTCTAAGTATAAAAGAATCATTTGTAAGGAAGTTGTGGAACTCTCTATGGGAAAATGCATGTTTCTTTATCAGTTACGGTGTTTAAGAAGTTGACTTGTACAAGTCCATCTATCGGTTTTTAAAAAGAACAAGTACATTTTCCACGGTAAATTGTAGATGATGACTTATAATCATACAAAAATCATATGAATGGAAGTTGTGAAATTCTCTAAGGCACTATGTGTATTTATTTATTAATTACGGTGTTCAAAATTTTGACTTGGGATTTCAAGTGCCCCGTCCCCAATTTGTCCCGGGGTAACCGTCTATCAATTGAGTTATTATTCCATTATTACCCTTACTATAATTGTTACAGATAAGATCGATAATATCCACCCCATAGATTTGCGCGAAATGATATATTCTAGGATATTTACAACTTGAAAGGGACAACAAGTTCGTCCATGATATTTTAATAATCACAAGTACATTGTCGAGATTAAATTGTAGATGATGGCTTATAAACATACAAGGATCATTCGTGAAGAAGTTGTGGAACTCTCCTTCTGACTATGCGAGTTTCTTTATCAGTTAGGGTATTAAATTGTTTGACTTGGGATTGCAAGTGTCCCATCCGCGATCTGTCCCAGAGTAACTATCAATCAATTACGTTAGTATTCCATTATTACCTTTTCAATAACCGTTACATATGAGAACAATAATTTCCACCGAAAAGATTCACGTGAATTTTATATTCTAGGTATTTTATCAAATTAAATGGTAATACAAGTACGCTAATCAATTTTTAAAAAGCACAAGTACATTGTCCATAGTAAATTATAGGTGATGACTTATAAGTATAAAAGAATCATTTGTAAGGAAGTTGAGGAACTCTCTATGGGAAAATGCATGTTTCTTTATCAGTTACGGTGTTTAAGAAGTTGACTTGTACAAGTCCATCAATCGGTTTTTAAAAAGAACAAGTACATTTTCCATGGTAAATTGTAGATGATGACTTATAATCATACAAAGATCATACGAAAGGAAGTTGGGAAATTCTCTAAGGCACTATGTGTGTTTATTTATTACTTACGGTGTTAAAAATTTTGACTTGCGATTTCAAGTGCCCCGTCCCCAATTTGTCCCGGTGTAACCGTCTATAAATTGAGTTATTATTCCATTATTACCCTTACTATAATCGTTACAGATAAGAACGATAATTTAAACTGCATTGATTTACGGGAAATGATATATTCTAGGTTATTTACAACTTGAAAGGGACAAAAAGTTCATCCATGATATTTTAATAATCACAAGTACATTGTCTGGAGTAAATTGTAGATGATGGCATATAAACATACAAGGATCATTCGTGAAGAAGTTGCGGAACTATCTTTCTGACTATGCAAGTTTCTTTATTAGTTAGGGTGTTAAACTGTTTGACTTGGGATTGCAAGTGTCCCATCCGCGATCTGTCCCAGAGTAACTATCAATCAATTACGTTAGTATTCCATTATTACCCTTTCAATAACCGTTACATATGAGAACAATAATTTCCACCGAAAAGATTCACATGAATTATATATTCTAGGTATTTTATCAAATTAAATGGTAATACAAGTACGCTAATCAATTTTAAAAAAGCACAAGTACATTGCCCATAGTAAATTATAGATGATGACTTATAAGTATAGAAGAATCATTTGTAAGGAAGTTGTGGAACTCTCTATGGGAAAATGCATGTTTCTTTATCAGTTACGGTGTTTATGAAGTTGGCTTGTACAAGTCCATCTATCGGTTTTTAAAAAGAACAAGTACATTTTCCACAGTAAATTGTAGATGATGACTTATAATCATACAAAGATCATACGAAAGGAAGTTGTGAAATTGTCTAAGGCACTGTGTGTTTATTTATTAATTACGATGTTAAAAATTTTGACTTGGGATTTCAAGTGCCCCGTCCCTAATTTGTCCCGGGGTAACCGTCTATCAATTGAGTTATTATTCCGTTAATTACCCTTACTATAATCGTTACAGATAAGAACGATAATTTCCACCCCATAGATTTGCGCGAAATGATATATTCTAGGATATTTACAAATTGAAAGGGACAAAAAGTTCATCCATGATATTTTAATAATCACAAGTACATTGTCTGGAGTAAATTGTAGATGATGGCATATAAATATACAAGGATCATTCGTGAAGAAGTTGCGGAACTATCTTTCTGACTATGCAAGTTTCTTTATCAGTTAGGGTATTAAACTGTTTGACTTGGGATTGCAAGTGTCCCATCCGCGATCTGTCCCAGAGTAACTGTCAATCAATCACGTTAGTATTCCATTATTACCCTTTTAATAACCGTTACATATGAGAACGATAATTTACACCGAAAATATTCACGTGAATGATATATTCTAGGTATTTTATCAAATTAAATGGTAATACAAGTACGCTAATCAATTTTAAAAAAAGCACAAGTACATTGCCCATAGTAAATTATAGATGATGACTTATAAGTATAAAAGAATCATTTGTAAGGAAGTTGTGGAACTCTCTATGGGAAAATGCATGTTTCTTTATTAATTACGGTGTTTAAGAAGTTGGCTTGTACAAGTCCATCTATCGGTTTTTAAAAAGAACAAGTACATTTTCCACAGTAAATTGTAGATGATGACTTATAATCATACAAAGATCATACAAAAGGAAGTTGTGAAATTCTCTAAGGCACTATGTGTGTTTATTTATTAATTACGGTGTTAAAAATTTTGACTTGGGATTTCAAGTGCCCCGTCCCCCATTTGTCCCGGGGTAACCGTCTATCAATTGAGTTATTATTCCATTATTACCCTTACTATAATCGTTACAGATAAGAATGATAATATCCACCACATAGATTTGCGTGAAATGATATATTCTAGGATATTTACAACTTGAAAAGGACAACAAGTTCGTCCATGATATTGTAATTATCACATGTACATTGTCTAGAATAAATTGTAGATGATGGCTTATGAACATACAAGGATTATTCGTGAAGACGTTGTGGAACTCTCTTTCTGACTATGCGAGTTTCTTTATCAGTTAGGGTATTAAACTGTTTGACTTGGGATTGCAAGTGTCCCATCCGCGATCTGTCCTAGAGTAACTGTCAATCAATTACGTTAGTATTCCATTATTACCCTTTCAATAACCGTTACATATGAGAACGATAATTTCCACCGAAAAGATTCACGTGAATTTTATATTCTAGGTATTTTATCAAATTAAATAGTAATACAAGTACGCTAATCAATTTTTAAAAATCACAAGTACATTGCCCATAGTTAATTATAGGTGATGACTTATAAGTATAAAAGAATCATTTGTAAGGAAGTTGTGGAACTCTCTATGGGAAAATGCATGTTTCTTTATCAGTTACGGTGTTTAAGAAGTTGACTTGTACAAGTTCATCTATCGGTTTTTAAAAAGAACAAGTACATTTTCCACGGTAAATTGTAGATGATGTCTTATAATCATACAAAGATCATACGAAAGGAAGTTGTGAAATTCTTTAAGGCACTATGTGTGTTTCTTTATTAATTACGGTGTTAAAAATTTTGACTTGGGATTTCAAGTGCCCCGTCCGCAATTTGTCCCGGGGTAACCGTCTATCAATTAGGTTATTATTCCATTATTACCCTTACAATAATCGTTACAGATGAGAACATTAATTTCCACTGCATAGATTCACGTGAAATGATATATTCTTGGTTATTTACAACTTGAAAGGTACAACAAATTCGTCCATGATATTATAATAATCACAAGTACATTGTCTAGAGTAAATTGTAGATGATGGCTTATAAACATACAAGGATCATTCGTGAAGAAGTTGTGGAACTCTCTTTCTGACTATGCGAGTTTCTTTATCAGTTAGGGTATTAAACTGTTTGACTTGGGATTGTAAGTGTCCCATCCGCAATCTGTCCCATAGTAACTGTCAATCAATTACGTTAGTATTCCATTATTACCATTTCAATAACCGTTACATATGAGAACGATAATTTCCACCGAAAAGATTCACGTAAATTATATATTCTAGGTATTTTATCATATTAAATGGTAATACAAGTACGCTAATCAATTTTTAAAAAGCACAAGTGCATTGCCCATAGTAAATTATAGATGATGACTTATAAGTATAAAAGAATCATTTGTAAGGAAGTTGTGGAACTCTCTATAGGATAATGCATGTTTCTTTATCAGTTACGGTGTTTAAGAAGTTGACTTGTACACGTCCATCTATCGGTTTTTAAAAAGAACAAGTACATTTTCCACGGTAAATTGTAGATGATGACTTATAATCATACAAAGATCATACGAAAGGAAGTTGTGAAATTCTCTAAGGCACTATGTGTGTTATTTATTAATTACGGTGTTAAAAATTTTGACTTGGGATTTCAAGTGCCCGTCCACAATTTGTCCCAGAGTAACTGTCAATCAATTACGTTAGTATTCCATTATTACCCTTTAAATAACCGTTACATATAAGAACGATAATTTCCACCACAAAGATTTGCGTGAAATTATATATTCTAGGTTATTTATCAAATTAAATGGTAATACAAGTACGTTAATAAATTTTAAAAGCACAAGTACATTTCCCATAGTAAATTATAGATGATGACTTATAAGTATAAAAGAATCATTTGTAAGGAAGTTGTTGATCTCTCTATGGGAAAATGAATGTTTCTTTATCAGTTACGGTGTTTAAGAATTTGACTTGTACAAGTCCATCTATCAATTTTTAAAAAGAACAAGTACATTGCCCAGGGTAAATTGTAGATGATGACATATAATCATACAAAGATAATACGTAAGGAAGTTGTGAAATTCTCTAAGGCACTATGCGTGTTTCTTTATTAATTACGGCATTAAAAAGTTTGACTTGGGATTTCAAGTGCCCCGTCCCTGATTAGTCCCGAGGTAACCGTCTATCAATTGGGTTATTAATCCATTATTACCCTAACAATAATCGTTACAGATGAGAACGATAATTTCCACCGCATAGATTCGTGTGAAATGATATATTCTACGTTATTTACAACTTGAAAGGTACAACAAGTTTGTCCATGATATTTTAATAATCACAAGTACATTGTCTAGAGTAAATTGTAGATGATGGCTTATAAACATACAAGGACCATTCGTGAAGAAGTAGTGGAACTCTCTTTGTGACTTTGCAAGTTTCTTTATTAGTTAGGGTGTTAAACAGTTTGACTTGGGATTGCAAGTGTCCCATCCGCGATCTGTCCCAGAGTAACTGTCAATCAATTACGTTAGTATTCCATTATTACCCTTTAAATAACCGCTACATATAAGAACGATAATTTCCACCGCAAAGATTCGCGTGAAATTATATATTCTAGGTTATTTATCAAATTAAATGGTAATACAAGTACATTAATTAATTTTAAAAAGCACAAGTACATTTCCCATAGTAAATTATAGATAATGACTTACATGTATAAAAGAATCATTTGTAAGGAAGCTGTTGATCTCTCTATGGGAAAATGAATGTTTCTTTATCAGTTACGGTGTTTAAGAATTTGACTTGTACAAGTCCATCTATCAATTTTTAAAAAGAACAAGTACATTGCCCAGGGTAAATTGTAGATGATGACATATAATCATACAAAGATAATACGTAAGGAAGTTGTGAAATTCTCTAAGGCACTATGCGTGTTTCTTTATTAATTACGGCATTAAAAAGTTTGACTTGGGATTTCAAGTGCCCCGTCCCTGATTTGTCCCGAGGTAACCGTCTATCAATTGGGTTATTAATCCATTATTACCCTAACAATAATCGTTACGGATGAGAACGATAATTTCCACCGCATAGATTCGTGTGAAATGATATATTCTAGGTTATTTACAACTTGAAAGGTACAACAAGTTCGTCCATGAAATTTTAATGATCACAAATACATTGTCTAGAATAAATTATAGATGATGGCTTATAAACATACAAGGATCATTCTTGAAGAAGTTGTGGAACTCTTTTTTTGACTATGCAAGTTTCTTTATCAGTTAAGGTGTTAAACAGTTTAACTTGGGATTGCAAGTGTCTCGTCCGGGATCTGTCCCGGAGTAACTGTCAATCAATTATGTTTGTATTCCATTATCACCCTTTCAATAACTTTTACATATAAGAACGATAATTTCAACCACAAATATTCGCGTGAAATTGTATATTCTAGGTTATTTATAAAATTAAATGGTAATACAAGACGTTAATCAATTTTTAAAAAGAACAAGTACATTGCCCATAGTAAATTATAGATGATGACTTATAAGTATAAAAGAATCATTTGTAAGGATGTTGTGGAACTCTCTTTGAGAAAATGCATGTTTATTTATCAGTTACGGTGTTTAAGAGTTTGACTTGTACAAGTCCATCTATCAATTTTTAAAAAAAACAAGTGCATTGTCCACAGTAATTGTAGATGATTACTTATAATCATACAAAGATCATACGTAAGGAAGTTGTGAAATTCTCTAAGGCACTATGTGTGTTTCTTTATTAATTACGGTGTTAAAAAGTTTGACTTGGGATTTCAAGTGCCCCGTCCCCGATTTGTCCCGGGGTAACCGTCAATCAATTGTTTTATTATTCCTTTATTACCCTTACAATAATCGTTACAGATGAGAACGATAATTTCCACCGCATACATTCGCATGAAATGATATATTCTAGGTTATTTACAACTTGAAAGGGACAACAAGTTCGTCCATGTTATTTTAATAATCACAAGTACATTGTCTAGAGTAAATTGTAGATGATGGCTTATAAACATACAAGGATCATTCGTGAAGAAGTTGTGGAACTCTCTTTGTGCCTATGCGAGTTTCTTTATCAATTAGGGTGTTAAGCAATTTGACTTGGGATTGCAAATGTCCCGTCCGGGATATGTCCCAGAGTAACTTTCAACCAATTATGTTAGTATTCCATTATTACCTTTCAATAATAGTTACATATGAGAACGATAATTTCCACTGCAAAGATTCACGTGAATTATATATTCCAGGTATTTTATCAAATTAAATGGTAATACAAGTTCGCTAATCAATTTTTAAAAAGCACAAATAAATTGCCCGTAGTAAATTATAGATGATGACTTATAAGTATAAAAGAATCATTTGTAAGGAAGTTCTGGAACTCTCTATGGGAAAATGCATGTTTCTTTATCAGTTACGGTGTTTAAGAGTTTGACTTGTACAAATCCATCTATCGATTTTTAAAAAGAACAAGTACATTGTCCACGGTAGTAGTAGATGATGACTTATACTCACAAAAAGATCATGCGTAAGGATGTTGTGAAATTCTCTAAGGCACAATGCGTGTTTCTTTATTAATTACGGTGTTAAAAAGTTTGACTAGGGATTTCAAGTGCCCCGTCCCCGATTTGTCCGGGGTAACTGCCTATCAATTGGGTTATTATTCCATTATTACCCGTACAATAATCGTTACAGATGAGAAACGATAATTTCCACCGCATAGATTCGGGTGAAATATATATTCTAGGTTATTTACATCTTGAAAGGTACAACAAGTTCGTCCATGATATTTTAATAATCACATGTACATTGTCTAGAATAAATTGTAGATGATGGCTTATAAACATACAAGGATCATTCGTGAAGAAGTTGTGGAACTCTCTTTTTCACTATGCGAGCTTCTTTATCAGTTAGGGTGTTAAACAGTTTGACTTGGGATTGCAAGTGTCCCGTCCGGGATCTGTCCCAGAGTAACTTTCAATCAATTATGTTAGTATTCCATTATCACCCTTTCAATTACCGTTACATATTTGAACGATAATTTCCACCGCAAATATTCGTGTGAAATTATATATTCTAGGTTATTTATCAAATTAAGTGTTAATACAAGTACGTTAATAAATTTTAAAAAGCACAAGTACATTGCCCATAGTAAATTATAGTTGATAACTTATAAGTATAAAAGAATCATTTGTAAGGAAGTTGTGGAACTCTTTATGGGAAAATGCATGTTTCTTTATCAGTTACGGTGTTTAAGAGTTTGACTTGCACAAGTCCATCTATCGGTTTTTAAAAGAACAAGTACATTGTCCACGGTTGTAGATGATGACTTATAATCACACAAAGATCATACATAAGTAAGTTGTGAAATTCTCCAAGGCACTATGCGTGTTTCTTTATTGATTACAGTGTTAAAAAGTTTGACTTGGGATTTCAAGTGCCCCGTCACCGATTTGTCCCGGGGTAACCGCCTATCAATTGGGTTATTATTCTATTATTACCCTTACAATAATCGTTATGGGTGAGACCAATAATTTCCACCACATAGATTCGCGTTAAATTATATATTCTAGGTTATTTAAAACTTGAAAGGTACAACAAGTTCGTCCATGATATTTTAATAATCACAAGTGCATTTTCTAGAATAAATTGTAGATGATGGCTTATAAACATACAAGGATCATTCTTGAAGAAGTTGTGGAACTCTCTTTGTGACTATGCGAGTTTCTTTATCAGTTAGGGTGTTAAACAGTTTGACTTGGGATTGTAAGTGTCCCGTTCGGGATCTGCCCCAGAGTAATTGTCAATCAATTATGTTAGTATTCCATTATCACCCTTTCGATAACCGTTACATATAAGAACGATAACTTCCACCGCAAATATTCACGTGAAATTATATATTCTAGGTTATTAATCAAATTAAATGGTAATACAAGTACGTTAATCAATTTTTAAAAAGCACAAGTACATTGCCCATAGTAAATTATAGATCATGACTTATAAGTATAAAAGAATCATTTGTAAAGAAGTTGTAGGAACTCTCTTTGGGAAAATGCATGTTTCTTTATCAGTTACGGTGTTTAAGAGTTTGACTTGTACAAGTCCATCTATCGATTTTTAAAAAGAACAAGTACATTGTCCACGGTAAATTGTAGATGATGACTTATATTCATACAAAGATCATACGTAAGGAGGTTGTGAAATTATCTAAGGCACAATGCATGTTTCTTTATTAATTACGGTGTTAAAAAGTTTGACTTGGGATTTCTAGTGCCCCGTCCCCGATTTGTCTCGGGGTAACCATCTATCAATTGGGTTATTATTCCACTATTACCCTTACAATAATCGTTACAGATGAGAACGATAATTTCCACCGTATAGATTCGTGTTAAATGATATATTCTAGGTTATTTACAACTTGAAAGGTACAACAAGTTCGTCCATGATATTTTAATAATCACAAGTACATTGTCTAGAGTAAATTGTACATGATGGCTTATAAACATACAAGGATCATTTGTGAAGAAGTTGTGGAACTCTCTTTGTGACTATGCGAGTTTCTTTATCAGTTAGGGTGGTAAACAGTTTAACTTGGGATTGCAAGTGTCCCGTCTGCGATCTGTCCCAGAGTAACTGAAAATAAAATATGTTAGTATTCCATTATTATCCTTTCAATAACCGTTACAAATGAGAACGATAATTTCCTCCACAAAGATTCACGTGAATTATATATTCTAGGTATTTTATCAAATTAAATGGTAATACAAGTACGTTAATCAACTTTAAAAAGCACAAGTACATTACCCATAGTAAATTACAGATGACGACTTATAAGTATAAAAGAATCATTTGTAAGGAAGTTGTGGAACTCTCTATGGGAAAATGCATGTTTCTTTATCAGTTACGGTGTTTAAGAGTTTGACTTGTACAAGTACATCTATCGATTTTTCAAAAGAACAAGTACATTGTCCACGGTAAATTATAGATGATGACTTATAATCATACAAAGATCATACGAAAGGAAGTTGTGAAATTCTCTAAGGCACGATGTGTGTTCCTTTATTAATTACGGTGTTAAAAATTTTGACTTGGGATTTCAAGTGCCCCGTCCCCAATTTGTCCCAGGGTAACCGTCTATCAATTGGGTTATTATTCCATTATTACCCTTAGAATAATCGTTACAGATGAGAACGATAATTTCCACTGCATAGATTCGTGTAAAATGATATATTCTTGGTTATTTACAACTTGAGAGGTACAACAAATTCGTCCATGATATTTTAATAGTGACAAGTACATTGTCTAGAGTAAATTGTAGATGATGGCTTATAAACATACAAGGATCATTCGTGAAGAAGTTGTGGAACTCACTTTGTGTCTATGCGAGTTTCTTTATCAGTTAGGGTGTTAAACAGTTTGACTTGGGATTGCAAGTGTCCCTTTCGGGATCTGTCCCAGAGTATCTGTCAATCAATTATGTTAGTATTCCATTATCACTCTTTCAATAACCGTTACATATGAGAAGTATAATTTTCACCGCAAATATTCGCATGAAATTATATATTCTAGGTTATTTATAAAATTAAATGGTAATACAAGTACGTTAATCAATTTTTAAAAAACACAAGTACATTGCCTATAGTAAGTTATAGATTATGACTTATAAGTATAAAAGAATCATTTGTAAGGAAGTTGTGGAAATCTCTATGGGAAAATGCATGTTTCTTTATCAGTTACGGTGTTTAAGAGTTTGACTTGTACAAGTCCATCTATAGATTTTTACAAAGAACAAGTACATTGTCCACGGTAATTGTAGATGATGACTTATAATCATACAAAGATCATAGGTAATGAAGTTGTGAAATTCTCTAAGGCACTATGCGTGTTTCTTTATTAATTACGGTGTTAAAGAGTTTGACTTGGGATTTTAAGTTCCCCGTCCCCGATTTGTCCCGGGGTAACCGTATATCAATTGGGTTATTATTCCATTATTACCATTACAATAATCGTTACAGATGAGAACGATAATGTCCACAGCATAGATTCACGTGAAATGATATATTTTAGGTTATTTACAACTTGAAAGGTACAACAAGTTCGTCCATGATATTTTAATAATCACAAGTACATTGTCTAGAGTAAATTGTAGATGATGGCTTATAAACATACAAGGATCATTCGTGAAGAAGTTGTGGAACTCTCTTTGTGACTATGCAAGTTTCCTTATCAGTTAGGGTGTTAAACAATTTGACTCTAGATTGAAAGTGTCTCGTACGTGATCTATCCCAGAGTAACTGTCAATCAATTATGTCAATATTCCATTATTACCCTTTCAATAACTATTACATAGGAGAACGATAATTTCCACCCCAAATATTCGTGTGAAATTATATACTCTAGGTTATTTATCAAATTAAATGGTAATATAAGTACGTTAATCAATTTTTAAAAAGCACAATTACATTGCCCATAGTAACTTATAGATGATGACTTATAAGTATAAAAGAATCATTTGTAAGGAAGTTGTGGAAATCTCTATGGGAAAATGCATGTTTCTTTATCAGTTACGGTGTTTAAGAGTTTGACTTGTACAAGTCCATCTATAGATGTTTACAAAGAACAAGTACATTGTCCACGGTAATTGTAGATGATGACTTATAATCATACAAAGATCATAGGTAATGAAGTTGTGAAATTCTCTAAGGCACTATGCGTGTTTCTTTATTAATTACGGTGTTAAAGAGTTTGACTTGGGATTTTAAGTTCCCCGTCCCCGATTTGTCCCGGGGTAACCGTATATCAATTGGGTTATTATTCCATTATTACCATTACAATAATCGTTACAGATGAGAACGATAATGTCCACAGCATAGATTCACGTGAAATGATATATTCTAGGTTATTTACAACTTGAAAGGTACAACAAGTTCGTCCATGATATTTTAATAATCACAAGTACATTGTCTAGAGTAAATTGTAGATGATGGCTTATAAACATACAAGGATCATTTGTGAAGAAGTTGTGGAACTCTCTTTGTGACTATGCGAGTTTCTTTATCAGTTAGGGTGGTAAACAGTTTAACTTGGGATTGCAAGTGTCCCGTCTGCGATCTGTCCCAGAGTAACTGAAAATAAATTATGTTAGTATTCCATTATTACCCTTTCAATAACCGTTGCATATGAGAATGATAATTTACACCGCAAAGATTTGCGTGAAATATATATTCTAGGTTATTTATCAAATTAAATGGTAATACAAGTGCGTTAATCAATTTTTAAAAAGCACAAGTACA
This sequence comes from Rubia yunnanensis, assembly GCA_037428765.1. Taxonomy (NCBI): domain Eukaryota; kingdom Viridiplantae; phylum Streptophyta; class Magnoliopsida; order Gentianales; family Rubiaceae; genus Rubia; species Rubia yunnanensis. The sequence continues at coordinate 64,348,158 of CM075066.1, forward strand.
TTTCCCATAGTAAATTATAGATGATGACTTATTAGTATAAAAGAATCATTTGTAAGGAAGTTGTGGAACTCTCTATGGGAAAATGCATGTTTCTTTATCTGTTACGGTGTTTAAGAGTTTGACTTGTAAAAGTCCATCTATCAATTTTTAAAGAGAAGAAGTACATTGTCCATGGTAAATTGTAGATGATGACTTATAATCATACAAAGATCATACGTAAGGATGTTGTGAAATTCTGTAAGGCACTATGCATGTTTCTTTAATAATTACAGTGTTAAAAAGTTTGACTTGGGATTTCAAGTGCCCCGTCCCCGATTTGTCCCGGGGTAACCGTCTATCAATTGGGTTATTATTCCATTATTACCCTTACAATAATCATTATAGATGAGAACGATAATTTCCACCGCATAGATTCGCGTAAAATTATATATTCTAGGTTATTTACAACTTGAAAGGTACAACTAGTTCGTCCATGATATTTTAATAATCACAAGTACATTGTCTAGAGTAAATTGTAGATGATGGCTTATAAACATACAAGGATCATTCGTGAAGAAGTTGTGGAACTCCCTTTGTGACTATGCAAGTTTCTTCATCAGTTAGGGTGTTAAACACTTTGACATGGGATTGAAAGTGTCTCGTCCGTGATCTATCCCAGAGTAACTGTCAATCAATTATGTTAGTATTCCACTATTACCCTTTCAATAACCGTCACAAATGGGAACGATAGTTTCCACAATAAAGATTGGCATAAAATTATATATTCTAGATAATTTATCAAATTAAAAGGTAATACAAGTCCGTCAATAGATTTTAAAAAATGCACAAGTACATTGTCCAGAGTAAATTGTAGATTATAACTTATAAGTATACAAGGATCGTTTGTAAGGAAGTTGAGGAACTCTCTGTGGAACTGTTCAAGTTTCTTAATCAGTTACGGTGTTAAAGAGATTGATTTGGGATTTCAAGTGCCCCATCCGCGATCCGTCCCGGGGAATCCATCCATCAGTCGTGTTAGTATTCCATTGTTACTCTTACAATAAGCGTTACATATAAGAACAACAATTCCACCGCGTAAAATCACGTGAAATTATATATTCTAGGTTATTTATCAAATCACAAGTTAATACTAGTCTATCAATCAATTTTTAAGAAGCACTAGTACATTGTTGAGAGTAAATTGTAGGTAATGACTTATAAGTATATAAGGATCATTCGTAAGTAAGTTGTGAAACTCTCTATGGGACTAAGGATCCTTCCCTCAATTGTGTTTGTATTCCATTTTTACACTTACAATAAGCAATACATATGAGAACAATAATTTCCACCGCATAGATTCACTTGAAACGATATATTCCAGGTTATTTATCAACTTAAAAGGTAGTACAAGTGCATCCAAAAAATTTTAAAAAGCACAAGTACATTGTCCACTATAAATTTTAGATGATGACTTATAAGCATACAAGGATCAACAGTAATGAAGTTGTGTTACTCTGTATGGGATTGTGCAAGTTTCTTTATCAGTTACGGTGTTATGTATTTTGACTTGGGATTGCAAGTGTCCCATCCGTGATCTGTCTTAGGGTAACTGTCAATCAACTATGACAGTATTCCATTATTACCCTTTTAATAACCGTTATATATGAGAACGATAATTTCCACCGCAGAGATTCATGTGAAATTATCTACTCTAGGTTATTTATCAAATTAAAAGGTAATACAAGTCCATCAATAAATTTTTAAAAAGCACTAGTATATTGTCTAGAGTGAATTCTAGATGATGACTTATAAGTATATAAGGATCATTCGTAAGTAAGTTTTGGAACTCTCTTTGGGACTATTTAAGTTTCTTTATATGTTATGGTGTTAAAGAGTTTGACTTGGGATTGCAAATACCCAATCCGTGATCGTCCCCTGGGTAACTTTCCCTGAATCATCTTTGTATTTCATTTTTACACTTACAATAAGTGTTACATATGAGAACGATGATTTCCACTACATAGAATCACTTGAAATGATATATTCCAGGTTATTTATCAACTTAAAAGGTAGTACAAGTGCAATCATCGATTTTTAAAAAGCACAAGTACATTGTCCACTGTAAATTGTAAATGATGACTTATAAGCATACAAGGATCATTCAAAAGGAAATTGTGGAATTCTCTGTGGGACTATACGAGTTTCTTTATCAGTTATGGTGTTAAATCGTTTGAATTGTGATTGCATGTACCCCATCCTCGATCTTTCCCAGGGTAACTGTCTATCAATTGTGTTAGTATTCGATTATTACCCTTACAATAATAGTTACAGATGAGAACAATAATTTCCACCACATAGATTCACGTGAAATGATATATTCTGGGTTATTTATCAACTTAAAAGATAGTACTAGTCCGTCCATAGATTTTTTAAAAGCACAAGTATGTCCCGGGTACATTGTAGATGATGAGTTTAAGCATACAAGGATTATACGTAAGGAAGTTATGGAACTCTTTGTGGGACTATCTAAGCTTCTTTTTCAAATACAGTGTTAAAGAATTTGACTTAGGATTGCAAGTATCTTATTTGTGATCTGTCCCGGGGTAACCGTCATCAATTGTGTTAGTATTTCATTATTACCCTTACAATAACCCTTACATATGAGAACGATAATTTCCACTGCTAAGATTTGCGTGAAATTATATATTCTAGATAATTTATCAAATTAAAAGGTAATATAAGTTCGTCAATAAATTTTAAAAAAGCACAAGTACATTGTCCAAAGTATCGTGTAGATTATAACTCATAAGTATACAAGGATCATTTGTAAGGAACTTGTGGAACTCTCTGTGGGACTTTGTGAGTTTCTTTATCAATTGCGGTGTTAAAGAGATTGACTTGGGATTGCAAGTGTCTCGTCCGCTATCCGTATCGGGTAATCCGTCCATCAATCGTGTTAGAATTCCATTATTACTCCGACAATAAGGGTTACATATAAGAACAATAATTCCACCGCATAGATTCACGTAAAATTATATATTCTAGGTTATTTATGAGATTAAAAGGTAATACTAGTTTGTTAATCAATTTTTAAAAAGCACTAGTACATTGTTCAAAGTAAAATGTAGATGATGACTTATAAGTATATAAGGATCATTCGTAAGTAAGTTGTGGAACTCTCTGTAGGACTATGTATGTTTCTTTATCAGTTGCAGTGTAAAAGAGTTTGACTTAGGATTGCAAGTGCCCTATCAGCAATCTGCCCCAGGGTAACCGTCCATCAATCATTTTGTATTCCATTATTACCCTTACAATAAGCGTTTTATATGAGAAAGATAATTCCACCGCATAGATTTAGGTTAAATTATATATTCTAGGTTATTTATGAAATTAAAAGGTAATACAAGTCAATCAATCAATTTTTTAAAAGTACAAGTACATTGTCAGGAGTGAATTGTAGATGATGACATTTAAGCATACAAGGATCAACCGTAAGGAAGTCGTGGAACTCTCTGTGGGATTAGGCAAGTTTCTTTATCAGTTACTGTGTTAAGTATTTTTACTTGGGATTGCTAGTTTCCCATCTGTGATATGTCCTAGGGTAACCGTCAATCAACTCTATTAATATTCCATTATTACCCTTTCAATAACCATTACATATGAGAAAAATAATTTCTACCACAGAGATTCGCGTGAAATTATATATTCTAGGTTATTTATCAAATTAAAGGTAATACAAGTCCGTTAATCAATTTTTAAAAAGAACTAGTATATTGTCTAGAGAAAATTGTAGATGATGACTTATAAGTATATAATGATCATTTATAAGTAAGTTGTGGTACTCTCCTTGGGACCTTTTAAGTTTCTTTATCAGTTACGGTGTTAAAGAGTTTAACTTGGGATTGCAAGTGCCCTGTCTACGATCTGCCCCGGGGTAACTTTCCCTCAATCTTGTTTGTATTCCATTTTTACACTTACAATAAGCGTTACATATGATAAGGATAATTGCCACCGCATAGATTCACTTGAAATGATAAATTCCGGGTTATTTATCAACTTAAAAGGTAGTACAAGTGCATTCATTGATTTTTAAAAAGAACAAGTACATTGACCACAGTATATTGTAGATGATAGCTAATAAGCTTACAAGGATCATATGTGAGGAAGTTGTGGAACTCTCTGTAGGACTATGCGAGCTTCTTTATCTGTTACTATGTTAAAGAATTTGACTTTGGATTGCAAGTATCCCGTCCGTAGTCTGTCCTGGGGTAACCGTTAATTAGTTGCGCTAGTGTTTATTTATTACCCTTACAATAATTGTGACAAATGATAATGATAATTTCCACTGCAAAGATTTGCGTGAAATTATTATTCTAAATAATTTATCAAATTAAAATGTAATACAAGTCCATCAATAAATTTTAAAAAAGCACAAGTACATTGTCATCATCTACAAGAGTAAATTGTAGATGATAACTTATAAGGAAGTTGTGGAACTCTCTTCGAGACTATCCGAGTTTCTTTATCAGTTACGGTGTTAAAGAGTTTGACAAGGGATTGCAAGTACCCCGTCCGAGATCCACCTGGGGGTAACCGTCCCTCAATCGTGTTTGTATTCCAATATTACACTTACAATGAGCGTTACATATGAGAACGATAATTCCACCGCATAGATTAGGGTAAAATTTTATATTCTAGGTTATTTAACAAATTAAAGGGTAATACAAGTCCGTCATCAATTTTTAAAAAGTACAAATAAATTGTCAAGTGTAAATTGTAGATGATGACATATAAGCATACAAGGATCAACTGTAAGTAAGTTGAGGAACTCTCTGTGGGATTGTACAAGTATCTTTATCAGTTACAGTGTTAAGTATTTTGACTTGGGATTGCAAGTGTCCCGTCTGTGATCTGTCCTGGGGTAAACGTCAAGCAACTCTGTTAGTATTCCATTATCACCCTTTCAATAACCGTTACATATGAGAACGATAAGTTCCACCGCAGAGATTCGCGTGAAATTATATATTCTAGGTTATTTATCAAATTAAAAGGTAATACAAGTCCGTTAATCAATTTTTAAAAAACACTAGTACATTGTCTAGAGAAAATTGTAAATGATGACTTGTAAGTATATAAGGATCATTCGTAAGTAAGTTGTGGAACTTTCTTTGGGACTATTTAAGCTTCTTTATCATGTACGGTGTTAAAGAGTTTGACCTTGGATTACAAGTGCCCCATCCGCAATCCACCCCGGGGTAACCTTCCCTCAATCGTGTTTGTATTCCATTTTTACACTTACAATAAGCGTTACATATGAGAACGATAATTTACGCATCATAGATTTACTTGAAATGATATATTCCAGTACGAGTGCATCCATCAATTTTTAAATGCACAAGAACTCTTCACTAGCCTTTGATCCTCATCAAGAAGGCCATTGAAGAAATAGTAGACTAAATCTCCCTCCGAATATCCATGGTAAGGACAACTTGAGAGAAGTCTCTTGAATCTCTCCCAATAGTCAGAGAGTGACTCTTCATGCCATTGAAGGATGTTGCTAATGTCCTTCTTCAAAGAGGCAAACCGTGAGGCCTGGAAGTACTTGGCTGGAAATTTTAGAATCATGCCATCCCAACATTTCATGTTTTTGGGTGGTTAGTAGTGAAGCCAATCCTTTGCGGCATCCTTCAATGTGAATGGGAATGCCTTCAACTTGTAGAGATCTCCAACCACTCTGTGGAGAACCGTACCACAACACAGAAATTCAAACTCGGTGAGATGCTTGTTTGCATTCTCCCCTTGCCTACCAAAGAGGATAGGTTGCAAGTTGATCAACCCAGTCTTGAGTTTGAAGTGGCCATTTGGTCCAACCAACGGATAATCTATGCACATCGATTATTGATTAAGTATGACGGCTATGATTTCCCCCAATAAGGGTTGCCTCAAAGGAATTTCCCTTCCTTGTATGGGAGGAGCTCTTCCTTGGATAGGAGGATGTTGAGGTCCTCCTTCTGGAATGTGACCTCCATGCTTGTCTTCATGTTCCATGGACGTAGAAGTGTCCACAAAATGGTTATTAGGAGGGGTGTTATTCACACTTTCCAAAGAAAGCCTCCTAGCCCTTCCAAATTCAACTCTAACTCGAGGTCGTAGTGTAGGGGTTCTTGTGAAGAGGAGCGTACGAACCATACACCAAGAACTCGAACAATACATTTTCAAGCAAAGAAAAAAATGGAGAATCAACTAAAGTAAAAAACAAATTAACAAATATTTACAACTAGCACATACTCACACATAATATGCCCAAACTCTTAATAAAAATAAACACCTCTTCCACGGAAGTAGTGCCAAAATTTGGGAGGTCACTGTTGTACCTCTCAAAGTTACTATCTTTAAGCCCTAAATGCTTCTTATCTACAATTAAGTAGATAATATCAAGTTGGGGTCATCCACAAGAAGAGGGATCTTCTAAGTGTTTCAACGTATATAGTGGGCATAGACAAATATAGATACACATAAAAGCATGTAAATGGGGGGAGGGGGGTTGGTTTTTCCTAAGTTACCAAATTTAAAGACAAGTTAGCTAGTAAGCTAGATAGAACTAGGAAGTAGGTAACAAACTTAGAGAATAAGATCTAAAACACAAGTTACGGAACCTTGGGCACAATTGACTTCCACTTCCAGACCTCTTATCTATCATTGAACATGTAACATATTTATTACTTTCATTACTTGTTGTAAAGACAAATCTTCTACCCTTCTTATATAGTAGTTTGCAAGAGTGAATTCAGCATCTCTTGTCAAACATCACTAATTACTCCCTTAGTCATAACAGTACATGACTAAAAGTATCCCATTGATGGCATTGAGCACGAAGAGCCAACAAGCTTGGTAACACTTATAAACACTACACTGTATCTAAGTATTGAACCAATTTATGCATTTACATAAGATTAGTCAAGAACGTTCAACGTTCATAGACTTCTCTCATTTGGTATAAGGAACAAACATGACAAAGAGTTCAACATTATCATATTTATGTAGCAATTATCGATCCATCAACACAATTAGAAGCTCTAAATTGTACTCTTGGATTTCCTATCAAGAAAATGAGAAATCAACCTACTTCCCCAAACCCTAACAAGCATATCATATAAGTACTTCATATACTCAAGCTTTCAAGAACATTAAAGAAATTAACAAACACATTAAATGCTCCATAAATACAATAATAAAGGCATTAAATAGGCTACAATATGTTCTTAAGACATGGGTTTTGAAGCTCTGGTCAATTACTCCCGAGAACTAGATTTAGTTACTAATTATCAACAATAATTCAAACATAAATCAAAGATGAAACAAGGTGAAAAAGAGAAAAAAAAAACCTAAGGTTTTTGGTCTGAAATCGCGAAGGAGAATAATAGGGGAAAGAGAAGAGATAAAGTGCTATTTATAGTACAAGAAAATGAAAGTGGAATTCTGGCCACCCATTCATCACTCGGTGTGATGGTTCCATCGCACGGTGCGAAGGGTGCCCAGAATCCTCAAGTGATTTCTTTCTTCTTCTTGGTTTCTCCTTCACTTCACCATAACAAGTTTCTTTCCTTCTTCAAGTTTTCAAATCTTCAAGTCTTCAAATCTTCAAAGCTAGTCTTCAAATCTTCAAAGTATTCAAAAGATGATCTTCAATGGCATCCGGCCTTCAAGTCTCGATATTCTTTCCTTGTCAAATAAAATCGACTTAGAAAAGGTAAAAATGCGTAAAATCTCTCTTACCTCTCCTAGGAGAATTTCAAGGTAAAACACAAGCTATTGATAACAAAAGAGCACAAAAGTGATCCCAAAAAGTCCCAAAATATACACGAAAAATGGACACATCAACATCAGTGGTGGATTATGAAGAGGACGTGTCTAATGAGGCTCCAAAGAGAGTAGTTTTCTTGATACATGGGTCAACAGAGTCCTATCAAATAATGCTTGGAAGGCTAAGGCCAGGTATTCACCACCACATGAGCCCATAGACAAAAAATTCTACATGGATGAAACAATCACATTTAGCGAAGAAGATGCAGTCCCTAATGCTTCACCTCACAATTATTCGATGGTCATATTACTAAAATTGGAAATGCAGTCCATAGAGTGTTCGTAGACGATGGAAGCAGAGTAGAAATCCTTTTCGTAGACTTCTTCGACAGACTGGGGTTCAAGATGACTTGTCTAAAAAAATCCACATCCTCACTTGTACGGTTTACGGGACAAGCAGAGATGTCGTTAAGCACCATACAATTGGCAAAAATGATAGGAACTTCACTATAATTTATGACTTTGTCTTCGTGGATGCTCCAAGTTTGTTTAGCACTATCATCGGCAGACCATGGATGAATAGATCAAAACTAATATGGTCACCGTACCATTTAGTTATGAATTTTCCAACCCCAATAGGGATCGTAACGATGAGAGGAAACTAACAAACTTCCCGACAGTGTACAGTTACCTCAATGAGAGCAAGAAAGAATGTGGAGAAAACGAAGATGGGTAGTACTATCACGAATAGTGATTACCCAACCAAGTGGACCCTCCAGTTGATCTAGGAGAAACTGAAGATGTCATTGTGGATGACAATGATACTTCTAAGTGTGTCAAAATAGGGAAACGTCTTCCGAATCAGGAGAATAAAAAGATGATACAGATTCTGCGAGATCACAAGGACACGTTCGCATGGAGTGTACAGAACATGAGAGGAGTCAACCTGAGTATTGTAACTTATTCTTTGAATATCACTAATTCGATTAAACCGGTTAAGAAGAAGCAAAGAAGCTTCGCTGATGATAGAAAAAAGGCAATCAAGGAAGAGGTAAAGGTGTTGTTCCAAGCCGGGATCATAAAGTAGGTGATACACCCAAAAACGGCTAGCGAACCTAGTGATGGCAAAAAAGGCAGATTCTGAGTGAAGAATGTGCATAGATTATACCGATTTAAATTAAGCATGCCCAAAGGATTGTTATCCCCAGCCAAAGATAGATTAATTCGTAGCAGCAATTGCTAGATACGAGGTCCTAGCCTTCTTGGATGCCTACAAAGGATATCATCAGATATTGATGAACTTGAAGGATGCCAAAAAAACATTTTTCATTACGAGCTTCGGGATATTTTTTTACGTGAAGATGTCATTTGGGCTGAAAAATGCAGGGGAAACATATCAGAGAGTGGTTGATAATATTTTTCGCAGTCAAATAGGGTGAAACATAGAAGCATATGTGGATGATATGGTCATAAAAAGTAGGTGAGTATGTGACTTCGCAAAGGACTTAAGGGAAACCCTGGATACATTAAGTGCAATTGGAATGAAGTTAAATCCCAAAAAAACACAATTGGGGTAGGTGCAAGAAAATTCCTGGGATACAAGGTTTCCTCAAAAGGAAGTGAACCTAATTCAGAAAAATATACAAGCAATTGTTAACCTCCCCTAGCCTTGCAGTTAAGGAAGTCCAAATCTTAATTCCCACTCTTTAAAGTCTTTAAAAAAGCCAAGAAGTTCAGCTGGAGCGATAAGTTCGAAACAGCATACGAATCATTGAGGGGGAAACTTCAAACATTCTAACGTTGAAATCAACAATTCCGGAAGAAACATATACTTATACTTGGCAGTTTCAATAAACACAGTGAGCTTAGTTTTGGTGAGGCAAGAAGGCTCTACCAGCAGAATACTACAGCAGGCTGAAAAAGCGTATCTGCCAATTGAGAAGTTGACTCAAGCATTAATATATTCAGCATAAAGACTGCGAACCTATTTCCACAGTAATAGGATTGTAGTCTATACTGCCTACCCAATCAAGAACATCTGGAGCAAGTCTGAGTTATCTAGGAGAATAAATAGATAGGCTCTTGAACTGTGGCAATTTGAGATTTGGTTTAAACCACAAACACAATCAAAGCACAGGCTTTGGCATACTTCATCGCGGAAATGACAAGCTAAGAAGGGAAACAGGTGAAAATACACCAGTATCTAGACATGGACAAAGGAAAATCCAAATGGGAAGACACTGCCTGGAAACTATTCGTGGATGGAGCATCTAGCAAGGTTAGATGTTGAGCAGGTATCCTGTTGATCAACATAGACTGGGGATAACACCGATACTTGCTTCATTTTTTATTTCTTACTTACCAATAACAAAGGTGAGTACGAGGCGTAAATATGTGGCTTAGATATCACAGTACAGATGAAGGTCAAGAGCGTTCAGGCATTTAGCGATTCATAGATAGTATTCTAACAGGTGCTAGGAGACTACGAAGTACGAGAGGAGAAATTCGTGAAATACTTAACTAGGGTTCATTAACTCATCGCTCACCTTGAATACTTCAACATCCAGCATGTTCCAAGAAGTGAAAATACAAAAGCAGATGCCCTTAGCAAGCTAGCAACAACAAGATTCAAGTCATTAGCGGAACACAAGGATGTGAAGGTGAAGGTCATTCCAGTTAGGAGCACAACAATGACGACTATGTCAACTGTTCAGACAGAGGGGGTAAACTGGAGGACACTGTTTATTGATTACTTTGAAAAGGAGAAGCTGCTAACAAACAAGGTACACGCCCGGAAGTTAGAAATTTGATCTATGAACAAGGGACCTTATATAAGAAATGAATCCTTTCTCCATGGATAAAGTGTGTGGGGCCATCGCAAGTGAACGGGATCTTGAAGGAAGTACATGAAGGATTATGTGGGATGCACCAAGGGCCTTGAATAATTGCAAAGAAGATCATTTGAGCCAGATATTACTAGCCAACCATGTTTAATGATGCATACAACTTCTTCCTCATGTGTAAAAGTTTCCAGATTAATGCTCCATTATCACACAAGCCGCAGTCTGCCTTAGAGGGAATATGTGGAGCTTGGTCTTCCGATAAATGGGGAATCAATCTGGTCGGACTGTTTCCAAAAGGTGTTGGCAGTGCCAAGTTTCTAATCGCGACAATCAATTATTTTTTAAAATGGGTGGAAGCAAAGCCATTAGGAAGAGTCACGGCAGAAGTAAAAAAGAAAGTTTCTCAGGCAAAATATAGTTTGTTGCATTGGAGTTCTGCAAGCCATCACCACCGAAAATGGAACACAATTCACAAGTAGAGTCTTTAACAAAAGGTGTTCGAAGCTGGGAATTGCACAAAAGTTCACTTTCGTACCTAAGCCAATGGACAGGTGGAGGTAACAAGAACAATTGTTCAAGGTATCCAGAAAAAACTAGAAGGAAAGCGAGCAGGCTGGATAGATAAGGTACCTAACACCTTGTGGTCATACAGAACAACGGTGTGACAACCAACAGGAGAAGACCATGCAATCTTGTATATTGGCACAAAGCGGTAATACCAATAGAGATTGGGAACTCAAGCCTTCGAGTCGAAGAATATAAAGAAGACAAAAATCCAGAGATGATGAGGTTGGATTTAGATGTACTCAAAGAAAAAAGACAAGAAGGTCACGATCACGTAAGAAAAGTACAAAGAAATGATGGCTAGCATACAACCAGAAAGTCGAGGAAACACAATTTCAAGTTGGTGATCTGGTGCTAAGGAAGAATGAAGCTAGCCTGGCTGAGAAGAAAGGAAAGGTATGCCCAAAATAGGAAGGACCATAAAAGATAACGAAGACATATTGATCCAACTTCTATGAGTTAGTGAGAATGAATGGTAGCAGGTTTCCCAACACTTGGCACATAGTAAACTTGAGAAAGTTTTATGTGTTGGATTATCGGAGAGGGCGGGGAAATATAGTTTCATTGTACAAAAACCATGACATGATCAATGGTGGTGTTCGTTCCCTTGTTCTGTTTTGAAGGAGATATTATCGCAGTATAAATATTAACCTTTTGGAGCAAAAATCTTTACTTACCTAATGGCTCGCTACACAAAACAAAGTTAGAAAATATTAAAAGAAATGTGAATGATTCTAGTGGTATAAGTTGTTGATTATGAAAGCTATACATCTTTCCACTTCACACAGTAAAAACCTTAAGTCTGCAAGCTATAAGTCTTGTAATAAGGCAGATATATGTACAACGAAGCAACAAAAGCAAGCAATAGATCTTGTGACTTCTCACAATACAAACTTTCAAGTACGCTATAGACCTTGCTACTAGGAAAACCTGCCTTTAATACAGTGACAAAAGCAAGCGATAGATCATGCTATAAGGCAGATATGCCTACAAAAAAGTGACTAAATCAAGTGATAGATCTTGCGGCTTTGCATATAGTACAATTTTAATGTCCATACAAACTTAGTGTACGTAAAATAAATATATCTTCCAATGAAAAAAAGAACTACACAAGAAAATACATGTAAAGTTTGATGTCTGGTTTTATTGAAAATAAACTACCGTATCTTCTAGAAGCTAGAGCAAAAAGAAAATTGTGCTAGAGATGTTCAAAGAAAAAAATCATTACAAATTATCTACATCGCGAGGCACGAGAAGATTAAGAAGAGGAAGAACTGCCACAGCAACGATATTGCGATGCCTGATGTTCTTCAGCGACCATATGATCATTACGCCATTTCATGTGCAAGTAAGAAAGGTGATAAATTTGACCACTTTCCTCCATGCGATCAAGATACTTAGCATAATAAGCTTTAAATTCTTTGATAAGACCGAACTTCTACCGATTGAGTTGCATACTCCTAAGGTCAAAAGTTTCTTAATAGCTCTTATTAGTTTCCTCCAAATTATTGATCGTCTCCTTTAATTGGCGAATATGCAAGCAAACAACCTCATATAAATTAACTCTCTGGCCACCAGTACCCATAGTCAGATCGCCCCGACAATTAGAACCACGATGACCAGCAAACATAGCTTTAATCCCATCCTTACAATTGAAGCAAACTTGCTCAAGTTGATGAACACTTGAATCCAAACGGGTACACTCCGCATGAAGGTGATCATTGTCAGTATGCAATTGGATATTCAATGCAACCTACTCGCTATACTTGCTTTGCCATTCTGGGGAACAATGGGAAAGATCATCACATTCGTCTTGCTTTTTCTTCAAATGGTTGAATGAGTCGTCGATACGGGAACACTGTTTTTTTATGATACCAGTCTTCTGATAAGCTTCATGTCCCTTATTCACAGCAAAATTCGTTGCTTCCTCTTACTGGCGAATCATTTTAATCAAGTTAAGCTGCTGGCAATGGATAAGATCATTCCGCTCTGAACATAACCATTTCATTCCATGAAAATGCTCTTGGGTCTCAGTAAGAGTCTTCTTCCATCCAAACTCCAAATTGTTAACACCAAGTCGCATGTACTTCAAGCGAAGACCCAATCACATCGCCCACTCTTCAACGTGTTCAGGGAGCTTAAGATAATGAACTTAAGCCCCAGCAAATTCCAGGTTAATTAAAGTGCAAACAATATCTTTACCAAGTGATTCTAGGCTATAACCGTCAGGAAAAAACTTGCCACATGGAAAATTCCTAGAAGATGACGTAGCCACTGAGGGAGTAGAAATGTCTCATCCAAGACATAAAGGTATTGAGTTTGGTTCAGAATCACAAATAATAGACAAATAATCACCAGAAAATAGCTCAAGATACTCCAAGAAGATATAGCTAGAAGCTTCAGTTACCATGCCAGAATACCAAATATCAGAAAACATAGACCCAAGAGGAGGTCCAAAATGACACTAGACCCAAACAAGCCACGAAGATTCAAAAACTTGTGGTCAATGAAAATATAAATTCCTTGACTACTAGCCAATTTGAAGCGAAGGTATAAAACAGAATCGGAAAATTAAGAGAAGTCAAACAAAGCACACAATTTAAAGATACATAATAATGTCATTTGATATTACAGACAAAGGTTAATAATTTTCCAAATTATATCATAGCTCTAAAGTTCAACTGACTTCTGTGTGAAAGGGTGGAGTGCTCTAAATAGCAAGGGCATTTTCACTTTGGCTCACATCCTGGCTAGGTTTCTCTATTTTCCCTTAGGACACTAAGAGATGGATCGACGTAGCTTCAGGAGAAGCAAAAGGAAGGCTTTCAAACTAGTCGACCCAACAACGTTTGAGCTCAGAGATAGAGGGTAATGAAGGAAAGCCCGTTAGATGCAACAACACCATCAAAAATATTTCCAATAAAACCATTATTGAGCATGGCCTTCCGATTCGCCAATGCTGCAGTACACTTTGTCAAAGAGGTTAAGTTCTTCATTGTCATAGTCGGGTTCAAATCATGCAAGTCCTTCACAGCCTTGCAATAACCAATGGTGCGAGCAGAGCTGGAAACATCCTCAAATAACTTGAAGAATAAGTTTATATTGCAGATCCGATCAACTAAAACTTGAGGATACTTTGGGGAAGCAAGTCCATGTGTGTGCATTTCCTTAAGCTCATATCGAAGCTTAGTCATTTCTTCCTCGATGATCCTTGTACGTTGTTCAGCAGTGTTTGTACGTTCCTCCACGGATTTTAGGGAAGTCTCTAGGGTCGCACATCCTTTCACTTAGTCTTATACTTCTCCAAGAGCATCTTGTCTGTAGGGGAGAACTTCAAAAGTCGCTCACTCATAAGGTGAAAACTCTCCCCGATCTTACAAAGAAAAATGCATATGAACGGGATAGTCAATCATCTAAATACAAGGTATCAAACCATAGTGAAAGTTACTCAAACTAGCTAGCAAACTTACCACAACCAAAGTATCATGAAGAGAGAGTTTGGAGAGAGTATCATGTATTATTTCCTCCACAAGAAGATTATCAGTTCGTGCTAGAGCCTTCGGGCGAGGCTGGTTGCCACAACCCTTTTTTACCAGAGGTGGTATATGACTTGATGATCCATCAGTCTTCTCTTTTTTATTCTTCTTCTCCTTCAACTCACTAGTGGTGCTATCACCACTCATCTCTCCGCCCTCAATTGACTTGCCCTTAGCAAGTATGGTTCCAGTGTAGGTTTTGTTAACACCCTTTTGTAGGATGTCACTTGAAGTAGTATTATCAAGCTAGACAAGATTTTGAGCCACGTCCTCAACATCGCCATTAAAAAGAGATATGTCAATAGCACCTTCAGCTAGGTCCATGTCTACAAATAAGTAAACATCATATATCAGACGAACGCACAAAGGACGTACACATTCGTAAAAAAATAAGGCAACATACAGATCCAATAAAGCGAAATAATAACAAACCAAACACCTCCAGGATCAAAATAATATTGGTGGAGATGTTGTGTATGAGCGAAAAGTGTTACCACAATCTCGGTATCAGTAATAAAACGAACACTAAGACCAGGAAGCTTAGATTTGGGAACTTTGTAGTTCCAAGATGGAAGGGCCACTTCAGTATTTTGGTTTAGTTTAAAAAAGAATTGGTACGCCAAAGACCAATTTTGCTAGGGAAACTTCTCACAAGTTCAAGCTCAGCAACCACAGGATAAAATGTAAACTCATCTATGGTATTTTTTACTTTCCGAAGATGGTAAAAGTTACAAAACAAATCAAGGGTGAAAGGAACGTCCACTTTCTCACACACCTGAAGAAACCCCATTATGATAGTGATGACCTTGAGATGTAATCTGCTTCATTTCGTGTGTGTTAACCGATGTACTTGGCCTACTTTTTAGTTACTTTTACTTGGTGGATTGCTAGTATTAGTTGAGTTTACATAACAAGGGGTTTAGACAGCCCTGTTTGGTTTACTTGTTTAAATCTCATGTTTTGTTAACTTAATTGGTACTAATGGACATCTTGTATCCACGGGCTCCTCTATCTTCCTTGTGATCATCTTTAGTAGGTCACTCGTGGGTACTTTTTGTTTACATTCTATGTGAAGGCCGTTCCTCAAGGGCGGTATAAGATATTGAAGGTCGTTCGCAAGAGCGATTGTAGAGATAAAGGCAACAATCATCAATGTGTGGTAGAAGGAGATTGAATCCAAAGATAGGCGGCAACGGAGTTCATAGCGGCTAACAAAGAAATGGGGAATCGTGGTCCAATGAGTTGAGTCTGAGAACGTTCCAAGAAGAATTAGCCTTCAAGGCTGGTTCCATTGGATTTTTTCTTCTCGATTACTATAAAATTGACTACTAAAACTCTTAAATCGGACTCACGGATCTCCCATAGCGAAGGAAACTAGTTCGGCCGGCCAACACACCAATGGGTCGGCGCGGGCCATGCACAGTTTAGCACCAACGGCCCGCGCCAAAGAGGATTCCTCGCGCCAAGAAGACCAGCATGAGGCTATGGCGTGACCCATGCCAGAAGCCATGGACTGCCAGCATGAAATTAAGAACCCCCCACACGGCTAAGTATAGGCGCGTGATGTCCCGTTTTAGGCGTCCCGTGACGTCCCATGCAAAGACCAGCACGTGGGGTGTGGGAAATCACATGGCCCGTGCCAAAGGTTTTGAATGAGCACCCTTGCTAACCACGCCCTGCGCCAACAGTCATGGCAACCGTGACATTCACATCGACATCCCTTGCTGGGCAATCACAAAGCATAGTGCGATCCTCCGCACTTAAAGCAGCCATCTATTTTCTTTTCTTTGCCTGAACTTTCAGTGAGAGCCTCAAGTGGATTATCCTTTAGAATATGGTCATAATCCAGTATTCATATCAATGCCAGCTTTCCACTCCTTTAAATTTGAGTCATTCAGTAACTCAATCTGAAAAATGCTTAGTGGAAACTGCATAGTTGTACATTAAAATCAAGTTCCAAATGAATGGAAATATATCTTAAGAATTTCATTATTTATAAATAAACTAAACAAAAGATAAAATTCGGACACCTTTGGGTGCACTGATTTCATAGTGATTATAAAAATTTTAATTACTGATATGTATATGTGTAAATTGATAAACCAGATGCTTAATACATTCTTCTTTGGAAATTTAAATTAATTTAATTTTAAGATTTCAATGTACACATAGATGCACGTAAGGAAACTCTGATACACTAAAAGTACTTTGGTAACAAATATTGAATGAGTTTCAAACACATCTTATAACTAAATCCTAATATAAATTCTGTTTTCATAATTACTTTGGTAATATATGAATAAATTTAAACAGTATTCATCAAAATAGGTTACTGTAGAACTAATTGATAAGGTCTTGTAAGCATAAAAAGAATTAAATCATACAAGAAAATATTGTTCAAAGGAAACTTTCAATTCCTAAACATGCAACAGTAACCCTACGGCATTCATCCCTATCAACACATTTACTAATCTGATTAGTAAGAAGAATTAAACTTGCACTTCATAGAATGTATCGGGAATTAATATGCAAAATTGCAATGTTCGGATGATAGTAACAATAATATCATGAATTGTATCAACTATTTTGCATGGCTCCTCCAAAATTGCAATGTTCGGATGATAGTAACAATAATATCATGAATTGTATTAACTATTTGCATGGCTCCTCCAATTATATCGTTTATTAATAATGACATCAGTATTTCAACAATGTATATGTTGACGCAAAGACTTTTATATAGAGAGAGAGATGTATACATAGATATATGTATATATGTGTATGCATAGATATATGTATATATATATATATATGTGCATAGATATATGATATATATATATATATATATGTGCATAGATATATGATATATATATGTGCATAGATATATGATATATATATATATGTGCATAGATATATGATATATATATGTGCATAGATATATGATATATATATGTGCATAGATATATGATATATATATATATATGCATAGATATATGTGTATGTATATATGCATATATATGCATACATATATATATGTATATATATATATGTATATATAGAGAGAGAGAGAGAAAAACTCCCGTGAGACCGTCTCACCATAGGAAATGGTGAGATCGGGGACCAAATTGCAATAAATAAGAGAGGAACTAAGAAATGGGATCAGACTGCAAATATATAGAAAATGGGAGCTGAAGAAAACGGGTCTAAATTCGGGTTATAAGGGAATGGGTCACCAATCTGGTTCATAACCAACTGCCATATTTTGGAAACAAAAACTCCAAAATCAGGGAATCTGAATCCCTATGAAATTCAATCCGATAAAAACGGATTTAATGTCGCAAATCGCCAATCAATCCTCTGAAATCAACGAATTGTCCTCAGGTTTTTAGGTCTGCATCGGATTTGCTTCAAATTCACATCGGATTGAGTTCAGGTTGAAGCTTGCGATCTCCAAAATCAGGTCTGCAATTTTGCGACAGAATTACATCGGATTTTCTTTGGATTTGTGCCGGAATCGGATTCGAGACAACTTTGCGACGAAAATATGAAAGAAAGGTTCTATATCTGCAAAGGTGAGAACTGGAATTTTAAGATCATAGTTTTACAGTTTAAAATCTTAGTTTTAACGGTTGAAATCTACAATCTAAGGTGTTGCTGGTATACACTATGGAACACGAAGCAATTCAAGGCAGTGGCATTGTTCTGTATGAAGGAGAAAGCAACGATTATGTTCAATCTGAAAATTCAACTAGTTTACATCCAGGTTAGGTTTTGATTTTGTATATACAGTTAAACGCATGAAGTAGTTGCATGAACACATGAAGTAATGTTTATTTGTTCTGAATTTTATTGTGACAGATATGGTATTCAGTTATGGCATGTACTGAAGAAACGTTGGTGTTTTACAATTTTCTGAAACATATAGGTAATATAAGAAACATTGGATGTAATTGCATGAACACATGAAGTAACGCAATAATATTCTAATAAACAATTCCCCAAAGGCTGAAATTTGGTTGTAGACAAATTGTTGGGAAGATGTTGATGTTTTTAAATTTTCTAAAATATATGAGGTAATATGATGAACAAATGATGTAGCTACATAAACACATGAAGTATCGTGATGTTATTCTGATTTTTTTGAGAAAAAATAGGTGTTTTATAATTTTCTAAAACACATGAGGTAATATGATGAACACTAGATGTAACTGTATGAACACATGTTGTAACGTGAAAATTATCTGATTGACAAATCCCCAAGGTCTAAAATATGGTTATATGCAAATTGTTGGGAAAATGTAGGTGTTTTTAAATTTTCTGAAATATTTGAAGTAACATAGTAAATCAATTATGTGACTGCATGAACACATGAACTAAAATCAGTTACATTCATTTGGTTAAGACTATTTTCATATTTTCAAAGTTACTTTATCACAACAAGTAATATGTTAAATACACGATGTAATTTAATAAAAATATAATATGTTGTGATTAATGTCTGAAATTTAATTAGTAGGATATATTATCAAAATATTTAGAAATTGTACAAATATATCAGTGACTTAACAACTGTTAATGAATGCCGAACTAAATTGTGAAATACACGAACAAACTAATATAATAGTTGATGTAATGAGTTACTGAAAGAATACAATTTTGCAACAGGATCAGATTCTGTCACCAATTTAAGCGACCTATCGAAAGTTGATGTCACAGATTGCTTCAAAGGTTTGAGAGAAAAAACACTGTCAGAGTTCCATGATTTATACAGAAAACAGTCAAATGCATTGGGATTTGGGGTGCGATGTTCAACCCAAAGAGGTAAAAAAGACGGAACCATCCTAGAGAAGTATTTTGTTTGCTCAAATCAGGGAAACACAAAATTGAAGAATGAAACACCCGACACACCTTCCAATAACAATATCATTGAATTGGGCTCTGAGAAAAAAAGAAGAAAAACAAAGAAAAATGTGGTTACGAGAACTGGATGCAAGGCTGGAATTTGGGTTAAATTTATCAATGGTGCCTATGAAGTTTTGCATCATGTGACATCTCACAATCATCCTTTCCCTCAAGTCGAATAGCAGTATTTACAGAGAAGTGAAAGGAGAATTACCGAAGAAAAAGGGAAAACTATAGAAGGAATGGAAGGTGCAGGATTAAAACCAAGTCATGGATTCAAGTTTATGGCTTTTGAAGCTGGTGGTATTCAGAATCTAGGACACATGATTAAGGATCATCTAAACTACGTGAACAGGTTGCGCATGAGGGAGATTGAAGGAGGCGATGCTCAGTAAGTAATTGAAAGACTCTCACATAAGTGTACCGAAGAGGATGATTTCTTCTTTAGAGTTAAATTGGATGATAATGGTAGGCTGACAACATTATTTTGGAGGGACTCAATGATGAAGGAAGACTACTCCCTCTTTGGTGATCTAATGGTATTTGACACCACATACAGGTATGATTTATATTTTGTAAAATACATTTAAACACATGAAGTAACATCTGGAACACATTAAGTAGTATGTTATACACATGATGTAGATTCATTACAGTACAAAAACATGAATAAAAGTAATATAATTCAACTTGATAATTCACAAAAGTCTAAAATGAGTTAACATGATCTAACTTTGTTAAGTGATCTGTCAACATACAAAACCAACAAATACAACTTGATCTGTGCTCCAATAGTCGGAATGAACAACCACGGCAATATAGTGATGTTTGGATGTGCTTTCATTACTGAGGAAAAAGCTTCAACTTTTGAATGGCTTCTTAATGTTTTCAGAAAATCAATGGGTGGTAAAAAACCAGTAACAATATTTACAGACCAAATCCAGCCATGGCCAAAGCAATCGAAAAGGTAACCATTCTTTAATTTGATTGATCTGGTATATAATTGGTTGATGCGTTTATGTACTTACAATTAGTATTTAGTTTAATAGTTCTCATATATGTTCACAACATCTAATGTAATTTCAGTAATCATTGTCAATATAAAAAAAACCTGATAATTGGGAAAAAAATCAGGAACAATTACATTTAAAGTTTACATTTTAGTTCATGTTTAATTGTTTTTAGATCATAAGTTTATACATGAACTTGTTTTGAATAAAATTATTCATGAAATTTTACAGGTTTTCACAAACACGAGGCATAGATTATGCTTGTGGCACATTACACAAAATGCCATCAGTCATTTTGGTGAATTAAAAAAGAATGGTCCCTTCAAGGAAGCATTTGAGCATTGTTTGAAATACTGTAAAAAAATAAGAAGAATTTGAAATGGCGTGGAACAATATGATCAAGAATTTTCAGCTTGAAGACAAGGAATGGTTCAAGAGGCTATATTCTATTAGAGATAAGTGGTGCCCTGCAATGAGCAAAGACTTTTTCTCCGTGGGAACTCTTTCATCACAACGAAGAAGTAAGGAAATGAGACGACTCTTTCTTTCACTGAGAGCACAAACAAAGATTTGTCATTCAATGCCAGCAAAATGACAACACTAAGCAGGTTCTTAATCATCTTTAATGAGACTATTGATCGCTGGAGGGCAAAGGAAATAGCGAAGGAAAATCAATGCTCAAAATCAGTGCCAAAGTCAGCTATACATGGATCAAAACTACTCAAACATGCAGCTCAAGAGTACACATTATCAATGTACTATAAGTTTGAGAAGGAATACAAGATTGCACAAGCAACAAAATCATGTAGAGTTTTCACCCTAGGATCGGCAACAAAGTATGAAGTAAGTTCAGAAGAAGATGATACAACAGTTGAAATTGTCACCTTCACACAACAAAGTGGAATGGTGGAAGTTAACTGCTCTTGCAAAACTTTTGAAGAAACAGGTATGTACTGATGAAATACAATTTACATGTTACCTTATATGTTAATATGTTTAGTTCTTCTATATATGTCATTAGTTCTTCATTCGCATATTTAACTTTAAAATGCAGGACATTATATGCTTTAGATCTAATTATATGCTTTAGGGTTTGGATGTTTATCTAATTAACTTGAATATATGCATGGTTATCTTTTTATGCTAGGAATGCTCTGCTTTCACTGTATTCGTATATTGCACATCAACTCAATCAGCGAGATACCATCAGAATAAATTCTGAAGCGATGTACAAAGCTTGCTAAAATGCAAGTATAGGACAAACTGAAAGCAGTACAAGAAAATCAAGAAGTAGACAAATCCAAAGACAAAGTTCCATGGTGACACCAAAAGGCAAGAAACTACTACAATCTGGTACTAAAATGTGAAGGTGACATAGAAACCCGGAAAATTCTTGAAGAAAGCTTCAAGAAATGCAATGAAAAGGTAGACCAAATTCTTGTCTCAAAAAGTACAAAAGAACATGAAAATTCAAGCAGCATAGCAGAATCTTCAATCACTAAACTGCCAACAACCCAAGATCCATCTCCCACAAAGATAAAAGGAAGAAGCAAGAGAATTGAAGGATGGAAGCACAGAAAGAAACCAAAAACAAAGGAGTTTGTACCAAGACACCAAAACAAGTCTAGACCTATGAGTTCCAATTTGAGATTTATTTATATTATCATTATGTACATGAACAAATCACTTAAATTGCCCTTCAAATGCTTGAAACACCCGAACTAACGAGTGCTGTTTAATTAAACAAAAATATATTCACTAAGTAAACTGTGTCTGAAACTAATGATTCTAACAAATGAGCTAAAGTGAAATATACATGAACTAATGATAGAAAAAGTAAATAAAAATATGTCAAAAATTGAAGACTAAATTGTTCAAGGGCTCGAGGTAGGAGGTTCGAGGGATCGAGAGCTCGAGGCAGGAGGACTATAAACCGAACTATATACCCAAATAACTGAACAATTTACCTAAAGGACACATGGCTTTGAACATACAAAATATAATTACTAGACAAACTGTTAAACTATAATAGAAACAAAAGAGATAAACAGTGCAACTAAATAGATAAACATAAGAACTAAACTCATACTGGAATCATCATAAAAAAAATTTAAAGTTTCAATCCATTCTAAAATCATCTAAAAAACATCATTCAGAATCAATCAATCCAACAACCTAGCAAATGGACCATTCAAAATCATCCATAACATCATTTCAACAAATTCAAACATTCAAATCACTACATAACAAATCCAAATCACATCATTCAAATCAATTCATATCTACGTTGTTTGTGGACATTCCTCCCATGCCATCCAATTCACCATCTTTAAACAAGTTAAAAGATGGAAGAGGCTCGTTCTGAGCCTGGTACTGTTTCCTTCTTATCCATTGGTTGCATGCTTCATCAACCATAGCAATCAACTTGTCATTCCATTCGATTGGTGATTCTTCAATTGGCGGCGAGTCATCTTGCTAATTTGGAAGTTCTGCACTCGTCCCAACAATAGGTGGCAAGTCTTGCAATGATTCATCCCTAACATCAGCCTTCACCATCTCCAACCTCTGATACATATCAGCGGTAACAACTTCAAAGTTACGCTTCACGATCATTAAAGCCTCATCATAAGCCTACACAAGAAAAAAATCTATAAGTTTATACATAAAACTAAAAAAAACATATTAAATAGCCAATGAAAGCATAATCAACTAACCATAAACAATTCATATATAAACCAAACCAAACTATTAAACACCCAAACAGAAAGATTAAGCACATGAACTAACTATACTAAAGTCAATATAAAATAATGAAACTAAAAACCTAAATATGCACATAAAAATTTAAGATACTGAAACACATAAAAAATCATGCTAACCACATAACTAACAAAGCAAAGACATCAGGTAAAGTTTTAAACACTTACATTCTTAGCAAGACTTTTAATCTTGGCGTCAGTCAAAACTTCACGTGGGATTTTGAACTGCAGCACTTCATCACCTTCAGGAATAGAATCAGCTCCAATTTCATGCTGAGCTCCAACATCACTCTTACCTCTATGACCCTCTTTCACTTTTCCGGCACAACTGATTGGATAACCCTTCACCATGATTGTCCTGTCAAAACCTCCTCCAATGTACAACATCTTCACTTTCTCCCTCAACTTCGCATCGGTCCAATGCTGGATTAGAGGAAGGCATGTTGGCTCCAACACACCACAGACAGGAAATCGGTGCAAATATAGAATCAAAAGGAGAAGGACACAAGCACTACAAGTTTGGTATTCTACATTGTTCTTATACCTCCTAATCATTGAAGCCATTTTGTCTAACACAAAAGTACACCAGTCGATATTCTTAATCTCGTCAACATTTTCAATAGCTTCAAGGATTTTCATATCTACCTTCCCAGTAGCTATAGGAGCTAAAAAGTATAAGAACAATAGATCACAAAAAGTCTCTTGAACTCATCCCCTCCCTCCTTAAGTTCATTTATCCTATCTAAAATCAAGTGAAGGGGTATATCATGTTCATTCTCCCTACCAAACCTAGCCTTGTAACTATCCTTCAATTGCGTACCTGAATTTCTCTTCTCCACAACTTCCCTACTAGGGTTTCGAGGCAAGCACAGAACATCATAAACATCATCAGCGGTAACAAAGTATCTATCTACCCCAACCAGCTGAACACGTGTACCAGGGTTAAAATTACTCACCAACCAAGGCACAATACCCGAGGGAAGTGCAATCTCCAATCTTAGTTTCAAAATGCCCCCAAAACCAATGTCTTCAACATTAGCCTTCTGCTTAGCACTGAGATCAGCGCACATATCTGTGATTTTTACATGCTGGCTTCCAGGCATAAACATCTTTAAAAACCTATAAAACAATATAACACAAGTTAGTAAATATAACAACTGTGCATACAAACACCCAAACTAAGATATAAAACACATCAAGTAAACATACAGTAATTTTAAAAAGAAAGTTCAATTAATAAACAGCAAAATCAATATGAAATTAATAAAAAAAAGTACATAAACAGGTAAACACATAAATAAAATCAACAAGTACATAAACTATTTATACTGTAACTCTACACATAAACAATCTAAAGTATAGTGAAACAAAACACTGAAAAACCAAAGAATGACAACATACCTAAACTAATAAACTCTAAATCATTCAAATTATTATGCAAAAATATTAAAACTGAAATATTCAAAGTATACATACATACATAAAGTAAAATTTTAAAATACTTAAAGTAATAAAACTTACCTAGAACCATCTGGAAGCTGAGTTTCACAGACTTGTTTAATTTGCCATGTCATTTCAATGCCATCATTAGTTTTCTTTGAGGCAGGTTCAGAAACACCATCTTCATCAAGCTTGCGCTTTCTCGTAGTAGAAGAATTCTTCGATGGCCCACTCCCATCTGCAACAACATCCTCATTATTGCTTCCAAATGACTTATTCTTAACAAGATTCTTCACTGCAGACACCTTCACTGCAGGCTCCAATGCGGCCTTCTTCAATGCAGGCTTCTTAGCTGTGGGCTTCACAGTCGGCCCCTTCACGGCTGGCTCGTTTGCAGCAGGCTTCTTTGGAGTGAGTTTCTTCGCTGCAGGATTCTTCGTTGTGGGCTTCACAGCCGGCTCCTTCACAACTGGCTCCACTGCAGCAGGCACATTTGCAGCAGGCTTCTTTGGAGAGGGATTCTTAGTTGCAAGCTTCACAGCCGACTCTTTCACAACTGCCTCCTTTGCAGCAGGCTCCTTCACAGCCAACTCATTTGCTGCAGGCTTCTTTGGAGCAGGCTTCTTTGGAGAGAGATTCTTAGCTGCAGGCTTCACAGCACGCTTTTTCACAACTGCCTCCTTTGCAGCAGGCTCCTTCACAGTCAACTCATTTGCTGCAGGCTTCTTTGGAGTGGGCTTCTTCGCTGCAGGCTTCACAGCCGGCTCTTTCACAACTGGCTCCTTCGCAGCAGGCTCGTTCACAGACGACTCGTTTGCAGCAGGCTTCTTTGGAGCCACCTTCATCGCAGCCGGTTTCTTTGGAGCCGCCTTCTTCACAACCGGGTCATTTCCTTTCCCTTCACAAACCTTTTGTTTTCCCTCTTTATTTGCATTCACAACAGCAGGAGGCCGATCAATAAAATCATCATTTTCCATATAATCTTCATCACTAATAATTCTTTTAAGTTTAACCTTCTTCCTAACACCTTTCTTTTGACACATTTTCTGACCTACAACACACAAATGAAAAATAAATACTAAATCAAAAACACAAAATTACAAGCAGAAAAATCAATACATACCAGAATTGGTTTCACATCTCAAATCTTCAATAACAACATTTATTTGGGCACTTATGGGACTTGCAGCCACACAAGTAGAACCTACAAATTTTAAAAATTAACAGATTCCAAATAAAACATAAAGTAATGAAAGATACACGATAACAAATATATTTAAACGTATAATCAACATTTCTTTCAACAGAACCCTCATTTCTTTCAACAGAAACATTTCCAGGCTTTGATGCAAAAAAAATACAAAAACTAATGAGTTTAACAGCAAAACTAAACAACAATAAATATGAACTAATAATTCAAATGCTAACCAATATGTTCAATATTAGTTGAAGTAGTAGGACAAATAATGTGTTAATGCATGCTAATCACATCACATGCATCCACAATAACAAAACAAAATGCAGAAATACCAAAGGGAACGCACTAAACACATTAAAAAATCACTAAACATTCAAAGTAAAACACAGAAAATTAGAATTCGAACCAGCAACTCTATGTGACCTATCCACATCAGATTTACTAGCACTTTTACGCAATCTCCTCACAATATCAGCTATAAACAAAAAGCAATTATCAGCAACACATAAAGCAATAAATTAAAAAACAATAAAAAATTTGAATAAAATTCAATCATATTTAAATACCTGTGCTAGCAGTTTTCTTCTGATTTTTTTTCGTTTTATGCAAAGGAGGTTTAGAACCTGAAAATTACACAATCAATTAAATAAAAACATTAAGATTAAAAAAAATTTACAAACTACCAACATACATACCATCCAGCAACTTAGCCTGCAATCTACTTGATTTTCTCAAGCAAATTCCATCACCTACATTTGAAAAGTAATCGCATAAAAACTTAAGGTAAAAACTGAAACACCTAAAGTACACAAACCAATATAACTGTGTATATACACATTCACAAAGGCAGTGAAAACAGAAAACACATAAACATGCGACCTAAACACAAAAATAGGCTAACTAAAAAAAGTGAAAACAAATAACATGCAAACTAAATAGATCCTAAACTAAACCACAACAGATCTACAACAAAGCCTGAACTAAATACATAAACAGCCTAACTAAACACAGAGCATAAAATAAACCACAAAAAAGGCACAACAAAGCTCGAACCAACCACATGGACATCCTAAGTTCCTAACTAAACACATGAACTGCCTAACTAAACACATGAACATCCTAAATAATTTGTTATACACTGTTTCATATATAAAATAGAGCAACCAACACAAAAAATAGAGCAAATTCAATAACAACGAACATCACATCAAATCAATAAATAGTGAAACATAAAAATCAAAGACACCGAACAAAAAACCCTAATAATACAAAAATTAGCAAAAAAATAGAACAAACCTTGAGATTCATGCATAGATGAGGAACGAACAACATCAACAACCTCCAATCTTCGTTGGACTTCATCATATCTACAAAATGCCAAAACAATACTCAGAAACACACAATATATTAATAAAAAAAACATGCACAACCGGATTTACAGAGATAAGCGCCGGAATGATATAGAAATAATAGGAGACGAAGAAGAAAAACAAAAAACCCTAAATATAAAACCCCAAATACAGTGAAAATAAGAAATTCTAACCTCTATAGAACCGGATTGAAGAAGGCAATGTAATGCAACTCAGAAATTGCAAATTTGAACGGATTTGAGCAGTTGAATCGGGAATTTATGGCAGCGATTTTCAGAGATTTGAGAAAGGGTTAATGCGGAAAATTGAAACGGAGGGGTTAATGTGAGAGAGAGAAACAGAGGGGTTAGTTGGGCGGTTGAATTTAAATGCGGAAGATTGAAAATTAACTAAAATATCTTCCATGCCCCTGAAAATATGTAATTTATGGTGAGACCCTTGGTCTCACCATAAGCTTGGGTGAGACGGTCTCACCCAAGTCTTTGTAATATATATATGTATGCATGTATATATATATATATGTATGCATATGTATGTATATATATGTATGTATATGTATGTATTTGTATATATATGTTTTACTATATATATATATATATATATATATACATACCGCAGAGTGTTACAAATTGAATTGTGTCTCTGATACCAATTGTTGGCCTAAACAATAATTTAATGGTTTAATTCAATAATACCCATGCATAAATAATAAAATATGACATACCCAAATTTGTTGATCGCTCCATTATGCAATTGATGATTGGTCTTCTGTAGAATACACTATTTGTGAATTCTAGATTGAATGAGAGTAATTATGAATTCGAATGTATTTTTGAAGGGACCAAACAAGGTTTATATAGAACACAAAACCAGTTGTCGCATCCATTAAACAAACCATTGTGTCTCTTCATATGTTCTTAAACAAATACATCTCTTCGATTCCTTATAAATAGATTCCACCTGCCCTCTCACCAGTCAACCACACCCTTCCTTGCTAGTAAACAACCCCCCAATAAATAGTTAACACCACCCACATTCTTCCAGCCATCACCCCTACCTTCTTCAACCCCTCACCACCACCCCTACCTTTGACCTCTCACCACCACCCAGAAAGTCCAAAAACCAGAGTAAGAAGAAAAAAAACTATAAATCAAACTCACTAAAATCGACTCACGTCGACTCCACCATCACCAAAATCACACTCCCTAATCGGCACCATCATCGACTTTCGTCGATTTCCTAAATCGCGCACCCAATTGAATTTGAGCGGCGTGTCCGATGAAGGTTTGAGTAGAGAGACAGAAGGTTTAGTTTTAGTTACAAGAATGGGATGGCAAGGCAGGGGCTAATACGGTGAGCAGGAAGAAGAAAATGAATAGGGAGGCAGAGGGACCAAGAAGAAGAAAATGAACGGGGAGGAAGAGTGACCAAGAAGAAGAAAATGAACAGGGAGGTACAGGGACTAGGGGATCTAGGAAGAAGAAAATGAATTGTAGGGAGGCAGAGATAGTGGGTTAGGTGAGTAATATTTATGTATTATAAGGGTATTTATGTCTTATGTCACATAAAAATTTTCTATTACAGAAACTATGTAGGGTTGGAACTCCTAAAAAAGGTTTACACAAATGGCTAGGAACGAGGGACTGAAAAAGTTAGACTTGACCAAGAAAGCTTAGAAAGGACATGCGATTAAACAAACCCAATCCAAGCCCAAACTTTGCACTAGTCCAATTTAAGAACGCGGTTTCTTTAACAAACTCCAAATTCCTCATTTTTGTGCCAGAGTGTTCCAGACGTATCATTCATTCCCTTCAATTCAACTTTCTCAAGGAAGATCAAGATCGACTCTTACCCTTGAAAATTGAATTGAATCGGAACTCTCGCGTTTCCAAATCTCGGCAAGCATTGCAGCTGTTGGGAATACAAATCCCACGAGATATCTATTAGATTGAAAAGATGGATAACAAAGAAAACGTAAAGGAACTAAAGGAAATAATGGATATAAGGATTTACGTGGTTCGGTCAAGTTGACCTACATCCACGGCCGGAGAAGATCGGAAGCTTCACCAAATTTGCATACCTCAATGGCAATGGAATAATCCTCATCTCCTGGTTGATCTTCAGCACGTTCATGATCAGATTCTTCAACCACTTTTGGGTTGGGTTTCTCCTAGAAGAACCACCAATTTATAACTCCACCTGCTTTTGTGCACTATCCTCCTTTTCTGAATCACAAGGATTACAAGACTCTTTTCCAGGATGTAATATATATGATTCATCAAATGTAACATCTCTACTAACCTCAAATTTTTGTGATTTGGGATCAGGATACCACAATCTATATCCTTTCACCCCTGAAGCATAACTGAGGAAACTACATTTCTTAGCCCTAGGCTGTAGCTTTCCCACGTTAACATGCATATAAGCTGGACACCCAAATATTCTTAAATTACAGTAATCAGTAGGAGTACCTAGCTAAACTTCATCCGGAGTCTTGAAATCAAGAGGTGCACATAGGGAGCAGTTGACGATGAGACAAGCCGTAGACATGGCTTCTGCCCAAAAGTCTAATGTCAACTTGGCATTTGAGATCATGCACCGAGCTGTTTCCAAAAGAGTACAATTCATCCGCTCTGCACACCATTATGTTAAGGTGTCATTCTAACAGTACGATGTCGAGTTATTCCTTCATTTTACAGAACTCATTAAATTCATTTCCACAAAATTTCAACCCATTGTCAGTCATCAGTAGCTTAATTTGTTTTCCTGTCTGTTTTTCAATCAAAGTCTTCCATTGTTTAAATGTTAGGAAAACATCACTTTTAGGCTTCAAAAAATATACCCAAACTTTTCTTGAATAGTCATCAATAAAAGTAAGCATATATCTTGCACCACCCTTAGAAGGAACACCAGAGGGCCCCACCTGAATATCTATACCCGAGAGCATCAAGAGTGCCAAGAGATATGAGATTTTTCTTTAAGCCAGGAACATGCCTAACATTAGTGAGTATCCTAATAATGCCATCGTACATTTTGTTTTGAATTTTTCTTCCCCTACCAACAACCTTACAAGGAGCATTATTACCCATCCACACAATTCCACCATCCCATTATTCATAAGTGGAAAAACACCCCCTATCATAACTCATGTGGTAACAACCTGGATCTAAGAGCCACTCACTAGAAGACCTTGACTTATTATCCATAACCACAAATATGATTCCATCACTCTCATCTTCTACTACACTAGCTTCGCCAGCATTACTGCTATTCTACTCATTTTTATATTTTTCTTCATTTTTCAATTTAAAACAATCAGCCATAATGTGCCCCTTTTTCTTGCAATAGTTGCAAATTTTATTTCTGTATCTAGACTTCGACCTCCCTTTGGATCTACCACCTTCTGAATCTCTATTTTTACCTCTACCCCTCACAAACAAACCCTTAGCATGAGTTCCACTCGATTCCCCCGTAATGTCCTATCAATTTGCTCTTTAGATTTTAATGCAGATTTTATACTATTGTATGAGACCGACTATTTCCCATAAATCATAGTATCTCGAAAATACTTAAAGGACGGGGGAAGGGAACATAACAATAACTTTAGCATCTACATTCTCCAAATCCAAAATGATGGAATCAAATTTATCAAGATGTGAGAGTATAGATGTACCTTCCGCCATTTTCAACATGTACAACTTTTGTTTTAAATAGAGGCGATCCTCCATTGTTTTCTTCATGTATGTAGATTTCAACTGATCCCACATACCTTTGCCAGTTCTCTCAATAGCAACTTCATGCAAAAACCTCGTTAGAGAGATTTAAAATAATGGCGGATCTAGCCTTCTTGTCTAAATCGCCAAAATCTTCCGGCAACATGTTCGTTGGCCTTTTCTCCACTCCTTCAAGGGCTAGCTCACATCCATCCTAGATTAGGATGGCTTCCATCTTGAGTTTCCACATACCTACACTCCGGTCAAACTTTTCAATAGAAGTCCTCGTTACCTTCATGATGGCTTAATAGATCAAAAATGAGATATGGCTCTGATACCAATTTGTTAGGAATACGAACCCCACGAGATATCTATTATCCCGAAAAGATAGATAACAAAGAAAATGTAAAGAAACTAAAGGAAATAATGGACACAGGGACTTACGTGGTTCGGTCAAGTTGACCTACATCCACGACCGGAAGCTTCACTATATGTGGAGAAAGTATTACGAGGCTTTGCCTACCACCTATGAAGGAATGATGTGGCAAAATATAAATATGAGGGCTTTGACTTCTACAACTATAAAGGAGAGTTAAAGGGAGAAGAAAAAAAGTAGCAAAGGAATGTTAAGCTTGAGGTGTGTTTGAACTACTAAGATCACCCCCCCCCCCCCTATTTATACTACTCCAAGTTCACCAATGACCAAGAGCTCTCAAAATAAACTTATCCCAATATCCCAAGAAATCCTTCTTCTTGCTTCAAGCATGGGTTGGGAACATTACTTCCAAATGGCTCCTGCCAAAAAAACTATGATAGTTGAACCCCAATAGTTAAAGAAATAATGCTTCAACTTGTTAAGCATGAGTGTTGCAATTTAATGCTTTAAATGATTGTCTTTGCTATCCTCCAAAAAAATAAATGTTCATGGATAATTGGCTGAAGACCATATTTCTTCACAACAGCATTGAAGATTGCAGGCTCATTGACTTTTTCCCAATGAAGAAGAAAATGAACAGGGAGGCAAAGGGACTAGGGGATCTAGGAAGAAGAAAATGAATTGTAAGAAGGCCGAGTGGGGTGTTCATCGGTCCAAGACCGGACCGGACCGGATCGGAACCGGAATCACCAAAAATCTTGGACTGAAGACCGGACCGGTTAGTGGGTATTTTGGACCGGGACCGGACCGGAATAATTCTGGTCTTAGACCGGTCCAGACCGGTTGGACCGGATTTTAGCATTCTTTATTTTTTTACTTTACATTTTGCTATAAAAATGCCAAATCAATATTTTTCCCCTTTAAAACATAATAAAATAGAAGTTATTAGAAAAATTCACCTCAAAATAATAAAAGAATACTAGTTATCATGAATACATCTAAACTAGTATTTCAAACTAATTCATTATCATTTTAAATATATATATATGTAAAATACCGGTCCATCCGATCCGGACCGGAAAAAAAATCTAATTTTGGACCGGACCGGAACCCGGAATCTAACAAAAATATGGACCGAGGACCGGACCGGAATTTCATCTATACAATTCCGGTCCTTACATTTCCGGTCCGGTCCGGTCTATTTTACCGGTCCCAACCGGATCATGCACACCCCTAGCCGAGATAGTGGATTATGTGAGGGTTTTTGAGTAATATTTATATATTTTAAGGGTATTTATGTCTTATGTCACATAAAAATGTTCTATTATAAAAAGTGTGCAGGGTTGGAACTCCTAAAAAAAAGTTTACATAAATGGCTAGTAACAAGGGACTGAAAAAGTTGGACTTGACCAAGAAAGCTTAGAAAGGACCTGCGATTAAACAAACCCAATCCAAGCCCAAACTTTGACACTGGTCCAATTTAAGAACGCGGTTTCTTTAACAAACGCCAAATTCCTCATTTTTGTGCCAGAGTGTTACAGACGTATCATTCATTCCCTTCAATTCAACTTTCTCAAGGAAGATCGGGATCGGCTCTTATCCTGTGAAAATTGAATTGAATGGGAACTCCCGCGTTTCCGAATCTCGGCAAGCATTGCAGCGTTGAAGATTGCAGGCTCATTGACTTTTTGCCTTTCACCTGCGATACCTGCAACGAGGTAAATCATTAATTTTTCTTGCATTTTCTTGTTCCGGATTTATTTTTTTCCTTGACCCTTTAAGCCCTTGTTGCGATTGAAAAAGTTTTGGTTTCTTTGATTAGCTTGAAATATGAAGGAGTTGTTTAATTTGGGTTTTGGAGATTTGAATTGAGATAAGCGTTGTAAGCTTAGTTTTGTGAACTTAGGTATTTACTTCAACAATGTTTAAAAGGTCAAACATATGTTCAAAGGTTTCATAATTTTGTGGTGGCTGATCGTGATAATCTCAGTTATACATTTACATGATCAAAAAATAAATCTCGGGTTCGATTTAGTAAAAGAGGATTGTAGGTTCGGAACTGACAGCACTTGTTGCATTGTGCTTATTACGATCAGATTGGTGTTTGCAAAGAGAATGTTTTACCTAAGAATTGAAGGAGGGTAACCATATTAACATAAAGGCAATTTAGGTTATTATTAGGCTCCTTGATGAATGATTATTGTACTGATATATCTTATTGTAGTTGTCAATATTGGTTTGCCAATGTGGTTGGCGTATCTGTATCAGTATGAAATGTTCTAGTCTATGTTGAAGTTTATTACTCCATCCATTTCTTCATTGTTGACACACTTTTGAGTTAACTTTTTCAAGATATGTTTGACCCTCTATAACTTGAATTACATATAATACCGGTATACTTATTTTTGGTGAAAAAATAGCCTTATATGATATGACTCCTGCAGGTATATTGTTTAGACCATCGGAGCTATGGTCGGCATCAATGTGCAAAAGCCAACAAAAATGATGTTACAGTTGTGGTTTGCCCCCTCTGTGCAAAAGGGGTTCGCTTAAATCCAGATGAAAACCCTAATATCACTTGGGAGTCACATGTAAACATCGACTGTGACCCGTCAAACTATGAGAAAGCCACCAAGAAAAGAAAGTGTCCTGTTCCTGGCTGCAGGGAGATTCTAACGTTTTCAACAACAATTAGGTGCAGAGATTGTACAATTGAGCATTGTTTGAAGCATAGGTTTGGACCTGATCACAGATGTCCTGGACCTAAGAAACCGGAAGCAGCGTTTCCATTTAGCAGTTTTTTGAACAGAAGTAGAAAACAAGAGCCAAAGCAGGCTTCAGGCACAGCTCCATCTAGCTGGACATCGAGTTTTCTTAAGGCCGCATCATCATTCAAGGCTACTGCTGAAGCTGGAATGTCGAGAATAAGCAATGATTTGAATCAAGCAATACAAGGGCAAAACAGTAGTGTTAGCACAAGTAAGGGTGGAAGCTCAAGCGGGCAAGTGGAACAATGTCCGCAGTGTAATTTGAGGTTTTCATCAGTTATAGATCTGATAAGTCATGTGGATAAAGTTCATGAAAAGAATGGCATTGTGAACGCCACAATCAACGTCTGCCCCAAATGCAGTAAAGGCTTTCGAGATCCTGTGAAACTTGTAGAACATGTCGAGAGGGAACATGCTGGCACTTCAAAAGCTTAGTGAGTGATGTTCGATGTTGAATCATTTAGTTGTTCCTTCCATGGAAAAAAAGACTTATTGCACAGTTAAAAAATGATTTTGCTGTGCAAGTCCGTCATTACAAAATGTACTGTAACCACAAAAGATAGAAAGTGAAAATATTTTTTTGTAAGACAATTTCTGACAGCTAGTTGTTCCTTCTACAATGATATTTCACCGTTACGACTTGGTTATGAAGAACAAATTAGCATCTTGCTTTCCAATTGTTCCACAGATTGCCACCGCTTGAGTGTACGCTGCTGTATCTAACAAGTTCAGCAACCACTTTGTTTGGAGGTGAGGATAGCAACCACTTTGTATTTGGTGATGAAAGTCCATGATTAAAATCGAAGCCTAGTGTAGATAATCTCCATACTCTGTGAGTGAGGGAAATCCACAAAGGTATCCTCCCACTAGCGGATTTAGAAAGTAAATTTATTGGGGGAAACCTTTAGTTGTTTTATACTCCATTAGAAAACAAAAATATAGGTTAAAAATATATTAATGAAACTTTAATCACAGTCTATATAATATAATTATATAATATTTCGATAATGTTTGAT
The DNA here is from genome assembly GCA_037428765.1 of Rubia yunnanensis. Lineage (NCBI taxonomy): Eukaryota > Viridiplantae > Streptophyta > Magnoliopsida > Gentianales > Rubiaceae > Rubia > Rubia yunnanensis. Next base: position 64,383,435 of record CM075066.1, read on the forward strand.
AACTCTTTCTTTAAGTACTCAATAAGATAATGTATTTTTTTCGATGAATGCAACAAGACTGACATGGATTGAACTAGGAATATTTCATTATGTTGCAAATGATTAGTACATTATTGAGTGGTATATAATGTATATTTAGATTCCTGATCATATCAATATTTTCTTGCAAATGATCCTGAGAAAAATTGATTAAAATAGGAAGAGTGCAAATGGACTCTTAAGACAAGTAATCATGTGAGTATTTTGTATTATGATGATGAATGAATAGAATGATAACTTTCCAAACTTTTATACTTATAAACATGAAAAAAATCTTTTAGTAGATACAATTATTAAATTTATTTAATATTGCTAAACTTTTACCTATAAATATTAGAAACATATACACAATTTTATTTTATTTTAAATCTAAAACTTAAGTCTATTAAGCATTAAAGGTAGGAGTCAGTGGGGGCACGTGCCCCTAGTGCCCCCACCCTAGATCCGCATCCCACTGAATCCCATATCTTGAACAGCATGTGCCCTATATCACTTTCCTGATGTGATCCATCACTGTGGGCAATGCCCTCTGGATTAGTCTCCAAGTCATAATAATGGCCGTCATTGCCATCCATGAGTACCAAATCCTCATTCATGCCTTCTAATAAGGTATGGGCGTAATCGGATCAGAAGACCAAATCGGCTCAAGTAAAGAAGGCCAACTCATATGGCCCCCCGAGGCCGGCCAACTCATATGGCCCCCCGACCGAGGCCAACTCATATGGCCCCCCGACCGAGGCCAACTCATATGGCCCCCCGACCGAGGCCAACTCATATGGCCCCCCGACCGAGGCCAACTCATATGGCCCCCCCACCGAGGCCAACTCATATGGCCCCCCCACCGAGGCCAACTCATATGCCCCCCCCCCCCACCGAGGCCAACTCATATGGCCAACTCATATGGCCAACAGTGGCCAACTCATATGGCCAACAGAGACCAACTCATATGGCCAACTCATATGGCCAACAGAGGCCAACTCATATGGCCAACAGAGGCCAACTCATATGGCCAACAGAGGCCAACTCATATGGCCAACAGAGGCCAACTCATATGGCCAACAGAGGCCAACTCATATGGCCAACAGAGGCCAACTCATATGGCCAATAGAGACCAACAAACAAGGCATGATGTGATGAGAAAGCCGATCATATCAGTTGTGATGGTTGATGTTGTTTTATCTATTAATATGATTGATGTTTCATATGAGAAGATCAGTTGTTGTAATGCCTAAGCCCTTGCAATTTGATGGGTTGCTTGATTTTGTTGTCTGAATGAGTGTGCCCAAGATACAGGCCTATTCTTTGTAAATTCTTTGATCTCCTATATTGTCTACGCATAATTCCATGAACGTTCAGTTTTCTCTTGCAGAATGTGGATGGCATGCAGAGAATTAGATTCAACAATAAGGGCAAAAATTGGTGAAGCAAACAGACTTCGAGACCTTCCAGTAAGGTTGTATTTTTTGCAAATAAAGAATTAGCACAATCTTGAATCATTTTAGAAGCAATAAGAAAAGGATGTCCATTAGAATTCCTGACAATCATGCCTACTAAGTGTAATGCAATATCAGACATTGAGGCATCAATATTCATTTTGTAGCCTTTGTCAGAAGGATTCCATTTATTGGCCTTGATCTGTTTAGGTTTCTTAGTCCTAAACATTGATAAGACTCATATCCGAGTGAGCAAGAGACAATCATCTGATTTAATTGAATGATGGATTTCAAAGATGTCAACATAGAGTAAGGCTAATTCTTTTTTCATTCCTGCAATACTGAAGGCTTTGTTATCATACAGATAACTACATCTTGTTTTCCAAATGACCCAACAGGATAACGAGGCCATGAAATGAATCACATTCATCCTGGTCTTAGTTTCACTAACAAACGACAACATCTAGGATAATCTATCAAAGAGATGGAAAAGTTTATGGCTCTCAATTCCAGTAATGTAAGCACATAATGACAGATAGGTCTAGCCACATAACAGAGATTAAAGCAGACATTTGTTTTACACTTTCCATATGAAAAATGATATTTTAGGAGGAATCAGAGAGGACCATACCTTTGTGAGGCTTCCAACAGATGTTCTCCTATGACTAATCAATTGGAATGCAATTTTAATAGAAACTGACCCGGGGGTGATAAATTCCAAATAATTTGATCTTTATGATGGTATAGGGTTATGGTATCCTGCAGTTTGCTACTGATAGATGCATATAAACCAAGAGACATATGTTGTAAATGAACCACTTTCGTAGTATAAAATTGAGCAACTGTAAGATATGGCATGTAAATTTCCTGATCCAAATTTCAAAGGTTAACTAGACTACCCATTCCAGACCAGTTCCAAAAACCACATTGACCATTTCCTGTAAGGATGTGAGTGTTTTCTATTGCTAACTGAGAGACCTTATAGGTTCTCTTCCATGCATATGAGCTTCTTTCAGATTGTGGCTTAGACCATATGAGTTCAGACCAGAGTGATGTGCCTTGTGAAGGTTCCACTTGAGCTTTTGGGAGATGACCTGCCCCAACCTGATTGTCATTAAAGCACGAGCCGAAGGGCTTACAGGTCAAAGATAGAGATTTATATTCTGTACCTGTTCTTACTGCTAAGCTACCAAGAGGTAGTAAGCGGCAAGCCCAGGGTTTGTCCACAAGGATGCTAGGGCTCCAGTACAAATTAAAACACAATCTCGTGCCGCTCGTCAATACACATGAGTGAAAGGAAAAACTAGTAGTGTACATATGCAACTTGGGGTGGGGGCCGTTGGTGTTTTCAACTAACAAATACAAGCATGCAATTGACAAACAAGTAAACAAGTAATCTAATGCGTCAATCCTCGATTCATTCACATATAGACATACAAAAGACCTATCACTGTGTTCACAACACGTGGTGTGGCCGATGACATACACTTCCCCAACCCTGTCACGGTGGGTGCGCTTGCAACCCTCCATTGGCACTACCATCGTAATTAGGGGAGTACAACGAGGTCCAACCATCATTGCAGGTTTGTGTTCTCCCCTGTGATATTACATCACAGGCTTCTACCACGAATGAAACTATTCCCCCTGAGCCTTAGCTACGCTAGGCCCAAGGTCCGTATGTACTTTATATATGATACTAGGGTTTCCACATAACACCTAGCTTGCTATTATTCACTATCTCTACCCGAAACCTCTCGGACAATAGTTACAAAGTGATCTAAGACTGGTGTGATGAAAAATAGGTCAGAGAATTCTCGAATCCCCCGTGCACACACCCATGCAGACGCGTTCTCCCCTACCCATTCTAACATCCAGGTTTCTTTTCCCAAGGGGGCATCAATAATTTCACCATACATGAGTACATCTCAAAGTGTGTGCTTATATGTGGTGTACTACTCATACATTTATAACATTCAAGAACAATCACAATAATATCATAAACACAAAGATATGATGAATCTAATGAATCTCATAAAGAATTTAGAACATACCTAGTGCCAAAATGAATCCCAAGCTAATCTAACTACTCCCTAGACATGGAATTTAAACATAGATTTGAATTCCACATCTTTAGGACAAAGCAAGAAGAAAAGAAAAGAAAAGATTACAAAACCTACAAAAGGAACTCCTTCCTTCTCTCCAAGCCATCTCCTCTCCAAATTTGTTTCCAAATATGATCCAACCGCTCTCGAATTAGTAGACTAGGGTCTTAAATAGGCCAAAATAGGCTAAGAGTAGCACAACCCTAGGTCAGCCGCCAAGGTTTCACGGGCCCGCACGAATGCCACGGTCCGTGAAGCATGTATAGCCACAGAACCCAGATCTGCCACAGTCCTTGAATGTTCATAGCTGTGGCACGTGGGATCTGGCACGGTCTGTGAAGCTAGGATCGTTCCACGATCTGTGAAGGTTTTCACTGACTGCAAGCAGCATGCAATTTTTGCTCAAAGTTTTCCTACGGTCCGTGATGATTTTCATGGACAACGAACGCTTATGGTTTCTGCTTAAGAATTTTATCATGGTTCGTGAAGGTTTTCACAGACCATGAGCAGTTTGGTGTCTTGCTAAGAAGTCTTCTCAAGGTCTGTGAGGGTTTTCACCGATCAGCTTCATACTTAGCCAAATTCTCCAACTCTTCACCCCATTGCTTCACGGCCCGGTGCTTTTGTCTCGGCCCGGCGCCTTACCCCGTGAAGGTTTTATGTTGTTCTCATGCAGGTTTTGAAGAAGCCCCTTGATTCTTGGGTAGTGCGGGCCGTGAAGATTGTAACGGGCTTATCTGCATCATTATGCATGATTTAACCAATGCATTTAACGTAGTTTTTATTTACTTTTGGTTGGTAGTTCGGCAACATTAGTTGAGTTTGCATGACAAGGGGTTCAAACATCAATATTTGGTTTTCTATTCTAAATCCCATGGTTTGACACTTAATTAGTAACTATTGACATAATGTGTTCATGGGCTCCTTCGTCTTCATTTTAAGTACCTTTAGTAGGTCGCCCGTGAATGCTATTTGTTACAATACATTCTTGTGAAGGCCGTTTTCTTTTAACAATAGAAGATTTGAAGGGCATTTGCATTGAATTGCAGTAGATGCAGGCCATGAGCATCAATGCATGGTATAAGGAGATTGAAGCCAAGGATAGGCAGCTTTGAAGTTCAAGACAACAAAAGGTGGAAATGGTGAATTGTGGTCCGAGGAGTGTTGCCTTAGTCCGAGAACGAACCAGGAGCAACTATCCTTCAAGGCTAATTCCATTGGATTCCTCTTCTTGAGTAATACAAAATCGACTACTAGAACTCCCAATTTAAACTAATGGTTCACCTGTGGCAAGCAAACAAAGTGAAGCCCACGAAGGACCAGTGGCTCATGACAACACGCGCTACATGAAGCATCAGTGTCCCGTGAAGATACCCCTGGTCTGCCCTACACAAAGAAATAGCGCCGGTCTATGAAAAGGAAGTCTGGGTGTGAAAACTTCTGAGTGAAAACCGTGGTGCTACTCACGGTCCGTGAAAAGGAGGCCGGTCCGTGGAAACTTCTGAGCAAAAACCTTGGAGTTGCTCGAGGTCCGTGAAAACCTTCATGAACCATGGAACGAGCCCAGCTTCAGGGACCATGGCCTACCACAGCTATGAATGTTCATGGATCATTCCAGATTTGGCTGTCCATGCTTGAATGTTCATGGATTGGGGCATCCATGTCGGTCCGTGCACCTTGGCGGCTGGCCGTTTTGGCCTTAACTCTCTCAATTTTCATTCGATTTCCCTCTACCATATATCAAAATATTTTTATTTCCAAGATCTATAAGAAGATTTTATAATTTGGCTCTAGAAGGTCCACAGATTTGAGCAGTGTATTCGAGAAATGTTCAGAGGCTAGAGGGAAAGGGTGACTAGCTAGGGTTTTACTATGTTTGGCTTATTTTGAGCCTATATTTAGGCCCAATCTCCTACTAATATATATAAGAGATTTAGTATTCTACTAAATTCTAAGTAGAATAGATCTAGTCATAATGTAGATTAGTTTCTCTTTCTAGTTTAGAGAGAAGGAAGAGGAGAGTTCTTCTTCTCCTTCCTTCTTCTTCTCTTTCTCTTATCTTTTTCTTTTCTTCTTGTTTTCTTAGATTCATGGAATCTAATTCCATATTTTCCATGGATCTATACTTTTTGGAGTAGTTAGCTAAGCTTGGGACATATTTGGCACATGTGTAGCTTTTGATGCTTTATGAGATTCCCTAAATTTCACTTGTCATTGTGTTTATGATATTATTATGGTTATTCTTGAATGTGACAAATGCATGAACAATACACCACATATGAGTACACACTTTGGGCTATGCTCATGTATGGTGCACATATTGATGCCACCTTGGGAAGAGAAACCTGGATGTCTGAATACGTTGAGGGGAACGATTCTGCGTGAGTGTGTACATGGGGGATTCGAGGTAACCCTAATCCTCATACTATCGCACCAGCCTTAGTTGATTACTTAACCATTTTTTGATAGGTCGTGGGTAGAGATAGCTGATAGTAGGAAGCTAAGTGTTGTGTTGAAACCCTAGTATCACAGATAAAGTGCATATGAATCTAAGGCCTCGCGTATAGAAGACCACTAGGAATTAGTTCATTCATGGTGGAAGCCCGGGACCTAATAGAATAGGGGAGAAACAGAACCACAATGGTTAGACCTTGTTGGGCTCCCCTAATTACAATAGCAGTGTCAATTGAGGGTTGTGAGCGCACTCACCGTGATAGGGTGGGGAAGTGTATGCCATCGGCCACTCCACGTGTTGTGAACACCTTGATAGGTCTTTTGTATGTCATATGTGAATGAATCGGGGATTTAAGGATTAGAACTACCATTTTTCTAAATTAGTCCCAAGTGCCTAGTATAAATTGTTTACTTGTTTGTTTATTTCATACTTGTAGTTGCTAGTTGAAAATACCCCCCCCCCCAGTTTGCATGTTTAAACTATTAGCGGTTCCTTTCACTCGTGCGGATTGATGACCTGCACAAGGTTGTGATTTAACTTTTACTTGAGCTCTAGCATCTTTGTGGACAAACCCATGGCTTGCCGCTTACTACCCTTCGGTAGCATTAGCAACAAGAATAGGTGCCGAACGTAAATCTTATCTTGACCATCCAACGGGACTAGTGCCTCAGCTTGGTTAATTGATTGCATTGTTGCGATTGTGTTAACGACCCCAGGTCAAGGTAGGTCAAATTTTGGTGTCATTGTTGGGGATGCTTTTCAGCTCAAGTATTAATTTAGCATAACGTGTTAGTGACTATTTAGTATTATTTTTATCCTTTTCTTGTTTGTTGTTTGCCGGATTAGGTATTGATTGAGTTCTTGGTTAAAACTGAGGACTCTTGCACTACGATTCAGAGTTTTTGTGTGATCATCCTATAAAGTGTTGCCCAAGGTTGAGTGAGTATGGGAGAAGAATGGCTCAAAGAGTGAGATTTTGTAGGATATGTCATTGTGACCACCCTACGGAGTCTTGCTCTTGGATGAGCAAAAATGAGTGAGAGGTAAGAGTCGTTGGTTCCCAAGGCTAATAGGATCAAAAACTTTACCCATACCACGACTCTCCAAATTCAAGGTTTGGTGGAAACTTGAATTTATGGTATGGAAATGCATCGGGAAACCAACACTTTGGGTTAGATAGTTGGATTTCACAAACTTACCCAATGCCCCAAAACCAATCCCTAGGATTGGTTCCCAAATCGAATTGTGCGGAAATTTTGCAAGCAATAGCTAATGTGAACAAGAGTAATGATTTACTCCAATCACAAGTGCTTAGCGAGATTAGCGATTTGAGAATTCAACTATTCTCAAGCATTTAGAAAGTTGAAGGGCAAGTGCTTAATTTGATGAATATGGTGAGTCAAATTGAAACCCAATATTCCAAAAATGAACCATCCCTAGTTGAATGTGAAATTTTGGTAGGTGAATCTGAAGAGGATGTGGAATGGTTTGTCGAGAGTGAAGAAGTCGAGGAAGAGGTGAATATACTTAATTTTCCATATTACTTATTTGCACCCCTCCTCCACCTATAGAACCTACTTCCACATTTTCCGAAGCCTTCGAGGAAACCATAGGGAATCCAATTAATATGATAAGCTTCCAAACTACCTATTCCCTCTAAGGTTGACTCCACTTCTATTATATCTTCCTCTTGGAAGATTCTTACCCCCGCCTCTTGAATTTTGGTTGTCCAAGGTGATGGGGTAAAAACCCACATCATATGGATAATATTAGGGTTGTGCCGACGACCTTAAATATACGAAGCTTCTCGGGAGGCAACCCAAGTTTTGAAAAATTAGATTAGTTAGCTATTTTTGGTATGTTTTCCTATTTGTAGCTTTCTTATTGTTTTTGGGACTAACACTTGGTGTGCATGTTTGTTTTGTAAGAAGCATATGGTACTTGGAGGAAGGTGAGCAAGCGGGGAGTCCAACTCATTAATCATGCAGACGTATATGGTTTGTGACGCTTGGTGAACAAGAAGGAGAACCAAACCCCAAGTTCATGGGGCGTGTAGACGTGCATTTCCCATGAAGCTCACATACTTTCCTACACTACCCAATCACCATTTCTTCCCTACCACCACCAAAATACCACCGAAAACCCAACTACCCTCAAAACCCTTGAGACACACACATCCAGACCTAAGAGGTAACTCTCCATTGTGATTCAAGTATTCATTTGGTTTGTGATGCATGATAGTGGTTAGATCTTTCCTGATTATAGGTTAGGGGTAGTATATTGAGGGTGATGGTAGTTTGTTCTTTACATTCCATGATTGTGCCATCACGGGTATATTTTAGTGTTCTTTTTCATTATAAGTGTTTTCCTATTTCTTTCCCTTGACATGTGTTCTTTGATTTTGTATAAGCATTAAGGATAATGCAAGCATTAAGTGTGGGAGGGGGGATTATATAGCACTTATAATTTTTTGTTATTTCTATGTAGCTAATAGCTCTTCTAAGAGCTTTTTGTTTTTGAAAATTTTAAAAAACAAATTTATTAAAACCTGGACAAACCAAAAGCCCGAAAGGGCGACTTGGGTAACATTAGGAAAAGCTCAGATAGGTCGAAAGGCCTAGGTAAAGGTGAGAGGCTTGGCCTGGCTAACTTACGAGTCTAGGAAAAAATGAGAGGCCATGTGGAAAAAGGTTAGAGGTGAGCACGTTTTGTGGGATAATGCTAGGTGAAAACCCAAAAGGGAGCCTAGGCAAAATGAGAGAAATTAAGAGAAAAAAGAAAAAAAATGAAACAAGAAAGTAGGTTGACGATACATTGGACTCCTTGTTTGCAACTCGGTCGAGAATATAGATTTATCGCTATGTTGCAAACAAGTCGACGGCATTTGGATTTCCTTGATGGATTGTTTTTACTTGAGGATTGCTCTTTAATTGCTTTTGGGACTTCTTTGGGGAAAGTAAGCTTGGCTTTATTCCAATCTTTTGTCACTTATTTTTTTTCATACAAATTTACTTGCTTTGGGTGGGTTGGTTGCCTTAGGAACTTTGGGGGGTGTGAGAGTTGTGAGATTTTCATGTTTTTGGGAGAACTAGGGTAGCTTGGGAATATGTAGGATACATTGGCTATTTTCGTATGCTTCATGTCGCTTGAACCTTTTTCTTGGATTTTATTTACTCGAGGACGAGTAAAGGTTTAACTATGGGGGAGTCTGATCTACACCATTATGCATTCTTTAACCAATGCATTTCACGTAGTTTTAATTTACTTTTGGTTCACGATTTGGCAACATTAGTTGAGTTTACATGACAAGGAGTTTAGAAAACTATGATCAGTTTTCGATTCTAAATCCCACATTTTGTGCACTTAATTAGTGATTATTGACAGAAGAGAAGAGAGCTAGTACGGCCGAACAAGTTGAGATTTGAAAGGAAGTTCACACCTCTCATCAAAACCCCAAAGGAGATCTTGACCCTACTAGCTGTAAAGAACATTCTAGAACCGACGAGGAAGATGAAAACCCCTCCCCACAAGAGGCATAAGTCTCTATTTTGCAATTATTGCGAGAATCATGGTCAAGACACATACGAGTGCGTGCACCTGAAGCAAACCAGCAAAAATAGTGTTTGAAGTGACGAGCTAGCGCACCTGGCAAAGGAAACGCGAGCTCACAACAAGGCTACGTATCAGAGCAGAGCATGGGGGAAACAATTGATCAGGAGGCTATCAGAAGTCGCGGGAGGACCGGAATGGGGGAAGGTCTCCAGAGAAGGGACAAATAAATGAAGGAAATGAGGTATTTAGGGCGAAAGGAAGAGAGGAGACACGCCGAGATAATAAGATGCAGAAAAAACACACCCCGGCAGACGAAAACCTCAACAGAAAAGTCACAAACATATACGCCATCAACAGAGGAAGCGTTGAAGGAGGACATAATCACCCAAAAAGTAAAGAATCACAGAGGAAGGCTCAATGCAGGTTGACACCACAAGATACATCGGTTGTTAGGAGATTAAGAGCGAATGAGATAATATCTTTTAGCTCAGAGAACCCAATGCCAGACAAGCCCGCTGGTGGAGACGCAGTATAAATTAATTATAAGTATATCATATTTTGATTATTTAAAGCCCTCGAGTATTAAAATTTGAATTTTGACTAAATTTAAAGAGTGCGTCTCTTGAAAGACGGTCTTTCCATAAGTCATGGAAAGACCGAGGTTTAAAGTGTAAATTAGAAGAAATAAAGATAAAATTTTTGGGTTGCATGAACCGGGTTATAAATTTTATAACTACTACATGTTGCATACTAAATTTTTAATGTTACAACTAAGACCTTTTACCTTTGATTATTCAAATTAAACCCCGTTTTTCCATAAGTATATGGAAAGACCGTCTTTTCCAAGACTTTGCCAAATTTAAATTATATTTTAGTATTTTAAATATGAGATGGTCTCGTGTGATCAAGGTAAACTTTAGGCAGGGACCTTTATGCTATTCTAACTATATTCTACCTCCACGGATCTATCTCTAATATTGTTTCAGAGACCAATCTCTAATATTTTTTACATTGACCTTTTTTTGGCCAGTTTTTTCCCATCATTTTTCCACCAGCTGTAATCTACAAAAAAAATTAATATGCAAAAAATCAATATGATCATTGAAATAAAAATCATAAATATCATCTACAACTAGCAAAACATCAATGGAAAATCAAAACATCGACTAAAATATTGCGAAAAAAATTATAAAAAAATCTAAAACAATGAAAAATGTCAACTACAACTAACAAAAACATCACCTGAAATTCATAAAAATCATAAATTGAAAATCACAAAAACATCGGCAATCATAAACAGAAAATCATAAAAACATCAACAAAACTTAATTTATTAATTTTATTTAAAAAAACTACAAACATCAACCTATATCACTAAAAAGCTAAAAACATCAATTCCTATCACCTAAACTTCACCCGGAAAATGAAAAACATCAACATGAAAAACAAATACTACAAAACATCAACCTCTATCACTAAAGAAACCACAAACATCAACTCATATCACCTAAAACTCACATAGAAAATGGAAAACATTAACACGAGAGAAAAATAAAGCTAAAAAATATCAACATATATAACCCCAAAAAAATTACAAAATATCGACTCATATCAACTAAAACTCACCCGAAAAATGATAAACATCAACATGAGAGAAAAACAATACTAAAAACATCAACCAAAAAGTTATGGCACCTCAAGAGTATAAATTCTCACTCTGAAAATCATAAAATATCAACATTTGTTTTTTTTTAAAAATACAAATATCATCTTATATCACCCAAAAGCTATCAAACATGAACTCCCAACACCTAAATCTCATCCTATAAATGAAAAACATCAACATGAACAAAAAGTCAATTCAAACATCAACTTCTATTATCAATACCTCATCCAGAAAAGGAAAAACATCAACTTGAGAAAAAAGACACTTCAAACAGCAAGTCCTATCACCTAAATCTCTGCCAAAAAATAAAAAATATCAACATGAGAAAATAAAAACAAACTACAACTATCAATCCACATCACCAAAAAAAACTACAAAACATCAACTCATGTCAACTAAACCTTACCCGAATAATGAAAAATGTCAACAAAAATCCCACAGTACCTCAAGAGTATAAATTCTTTAAATAAAAGGTCCTAGTGGGATTTGAACTCATGTCACAAACCTCAAAGTCTAGAGTAATAAATGCTACGCCAAAGACTCATTACTGAACATACACTCAATCAAATAAAATATTAAACCTCAACATGTAACTCATGAACATATATTCATAAAAAATAATGTTCTGGTGGGATTCGAACCTAGGTCAATAACCTCAAAACCCAAATACTAACCACTGCACCAAAGAATCATTAATGAACATTCTTCAAGTCAAACATGCATAAACCTCAGCATGTCTTTGAAAAAAAATATAACACAAAATTAAATCTCACCTCTCAGACGCCGAAGCTCAACCAATGCTGTCTGCCGCCGTGCCACCATCATTATATCAGGTCGGGTATGTAGCCACACGGGCCTTCTTCCTCCAGATGCATGCATCTCACACGCCTTTTTCTTCAACGCAATTTGCTCCTCTTCCACTAGGGTTGCGCTGCCCCGCTGCGAGCTCGTCGATTGCATCGCTCCTCCACCGTGAGCTTATCAATTGCAGTGCTTCTCTCCCATGAGCTCATCATTGTCAATCGCAGTGCTCCTCCACTGCGAGCGTGTCGTCATCGATCGCAGCACTCCTCCACTGCGAGCTCGTCGTCGTCGATCTCAACGCTCCTCCTCTACGAGCTCATCGTTGTCGATCGCAACACTCCTCTGCTAGGAGCTTGTTTTCGTTGATCGCAATGCTCTTTCACACAAGCTCGTCATCATTGACCTCATCACTATTTTCGTCGCAATTGCAGCGCACCTGGGAACTTCGTCGTCGCAGGAACGAATTGCAGTGGCGTCGCTATAGAGAGGAGAGAATAACAGAGCATCGTCGTCCCATTGGAGAGGCGTGAATTGTAGAGGAATTGGAGAGGCGGAGCTAGGGTACAGCGTCGCACCAATTTAGCCAGAGTCGATTGGATCTCCCCGACGTCGCATTGATTTTGCCACTAGAAGAAGAATTGGGGCGGTTGTGCATAGTAGAGCGAGATTTCGATGAGATACCGATGGAATTTCATCGGAGGCGGCATGAATCTAGCGGTAACTGTCGGCCGGAGGTGGTTTTTGACAGTTGCAGGTTTTCGGCAGAGGAAAGAAAAATGAATAATATTTTTGTGATATATAGTTTTTCTAACAATTTCACAGTAGGTCCCTAAATTTATAAGCATATTGAAAAAACCCCATCCCAAATGAAATTTACAATAATTTCACAATAAACCTCGGCCTAAAGCTTAGACTGCCTAAAACAAGACTTTGTGTTTGAATCACTAGTGGAGGAAGGGCCTATTAAGGTGGTTTTATTGGACCAGAGAAGGCACTTTTAAAGTGTCTCCTCTTGTAGTGCCTTTGATTGAATCGATGAAAAGCGGATCGGAAAACTGCCTTTAATCGGACCCGAAAGCAGTTCCGAATTTGTAACCTAAATCCTATGCCATAAAAAAAACCTGCCGGAACCAATCGATTTTTGACACCCTTGATCGAACCAAGAAACATAGCACACAACATAGCAAATAGACCCAAACGGAAACCCAAAGAAAACCATAAAGAAAATTATTGAATACACACAAAGAAACCAAATTATCGAAACCCAAATTTTACAGTTCTAAAATTTAGGGTTCTAGACCGAGGAGAAATAAAGCTACGCGGTGACGCCGCTGGAAGGCTGCGGTGGCACTGGTGCAAGCAGCACTGGAGAGATCGACATCGCTGAAGTGAGCGGCGGTGCTAGAGCAAGTGATGACACTTGAGCGAGTAGTGGTGCGGTGGTGCTAGCGACGCGATGCAGTGAGGGTATTTGTAAGGTGGGGGAGGGGGTGGCGCGAGATGGTTCAGGGTGGCGGAGGGGTGGTGTGGGGTGGCTTGGGATGGCACGGGGTAGGGGAGGGGTGGCGGAGGGGGTGGCTTGGGTGATGAAGAACTAAGAACGGGTGATGAAGAACGAGAGGAGGAGAAAAATGGCTAAGGAAAATTGCTAAGGTGGGTGAAAACCCTAAAGTGACTTATATAGTGGACCAAAAATTCATCAAAGTTAGCCATTAAAGGCGGTTCAACAATGGAACCGCACAGTTCTTCAAAAATCACCTTTGATCAGTTTTGAACCGTCTTTAATCGGATCCAATCACAGTTCCCAGTTTAGAACCTCATTCGGACCCCAATCAAAAGTGGTTTCTCAAGAACCGTCTTTGATTGGTGTCTGTAATCCAGCTCTTTCCACTAGTGTAAGTTCTAATCCAAAAACACAAACAACATTAATATTAACACAAAGTCTTCTTTTAGGCATGGATTATTGTGTAACTATTAAATATTTAAAAACTGCCAATAAATTTTGGAAAATGATGTTTTGTGTTGTTTTTTTTTTTGCAAAACGCTCCCTACTGAAAGTTTAGGCCATCTCACCACCTCTAATAATAATAGACATCTCTACAAAATTATAATTAAAACCATCAAAATGCTTTCATCACCTTCTCTAATAATAATAGACATCTCTACAAAATTATAATTAAAACCATTAAAATGCTTTTATAAATGGAAAATTTTTGGGAAAGACCGTCTTCCATAAGTTTATAGAAAAGCGTAGTTTAATTAGAATAATAAAAATTAAAAGGTTTTAATTGAAATATTAAAAATTTATTATGCAACGTATAGTAGTAATAAAGTTTACAACTTGATTCATGCAACCCGATAACTTTATCTTTATTTCTTCTAATTTGCACTTTAAACATTGGTCTTTCCATGACTTATGAAAATACCGTCTTTCAAGAGACGGACTCTTTGTAACATCACAAAATTGAACTTTTTCTGTGGCATAAAACTGTCATGGAAAAACATATGAAAATACCGTATTTTGAAACGGACTCTTCATAACATCACAAAATTGAACTTTTTCCGTGGCATAAAACTGAAAAACTGAAGCCATCCAGCAATACAAATGTATACAAACCCAATACTCTTTAAATTGTCGGGATTTCTCATGTTGATTACGTATAGAATAATGATACTCTAAAGCCCTCGACTGATGCGGATGGTAGTTTGTCAAACTCTCCTCTTTTCTTTTCTAATCGTACGTACGTTCATATATTTCTTCTAAATAATCTTTTAGTTTTATGAGTCCGTCTCTTGAAAGAAACTCTTTCCATAAGTTATGAAAAAATCAAGGTTTAAAGTGTAAATTAGAAGAAATGAAAATAAAATTTTTGAATTGCATGAATTGAGTTACAAACTTTATTACTACATGTTGTAATAATAAATTTTTAATATTGCAACTTAGTCCTTTTACCTTTTATTATTCTAATTAAACCATGTCTTTCCATAAGCATATGGAAATACAGTCTTTCCCAAGACTTTGCCTAGTTTTATACAGTTTGATTTTTTCATTCATTTCTTCTTTTTAAACAATCTTTACTTTTATCTAAATATTTTCTGATTTATATATTTTTTAAACACCAAATCTTATTTTAATTAGATTGACAGACAGACTTATAACCTAAAAGGGATGATCATGGGTTAGGATCTGACCCATACCCATGGGGTCTAGACCCGTTGGGCTAGGTATGGGTTCAAAAAATATAAACTTATCGGTTCAGAGTCTGGTTATGGGTCATGATTTTAAAAAATGGGTCCGGGTCTAAATTACTAAGACCCAGACCTGACCCAAACCCAACCCATAGACCCATATTACCCCAACTATATATATTATTTATCCTAATTTATAAATTACTTTCATATTATGTTTGTATTTTTATTTTTAACTAAAAAAATAATGTGTATTGTATATTTTATTTCTTGAAGCTCATATTGAACTTGAATTATTTGTATTTAAGATAATAATTATTTTATTCAATGAAAAAAAAGAAAGTTAGACCCATTTAAGACCCATTTTGAACCCAAGACATGTTAAGACCCATCGGGTTTGGGTATGGGTCTAAGATTTCTGACCCTACTGGACTGGGTCGGGTATGAGTCTAACTAATTTTTTTGGGTTGGGTCTGGCTCTTATTAGACCCAACCCAAACCCGACCCATGATCATCCCTATAAGCATTAGATTGTGTTATTTTATACTCCCTCCATCACGCCAGTTTAGACCTATTCATTTTTGCACGATATTTAATACTTATGTTTGACCGTCAATATTTCTAACTACGTATAACAATTGCGCATAAAGAATTGATATATAGAAAATAGATGTTAAGATAAATAAAACAATATCTCACATGATATTTTTATAAATATATTAATTTATATTAGGAATAAAGTTTATCAATTTTGATATTGAAAAAGAAAATATGCTAAAACTGGTGGGACGGATGAGGTGATTTGATGAGGTGATTTAATTGGTCTAATTAATAATATAATTTGATGTTTGTTTTTATATATTGCAACGCAGTTCCTATAACTTTGATTTTTTTAAAAAAATGTATCGAAATATATAAAATAATTATAATTTAACTTTAGAAGTTGTTAAAACGAATTTTTTCTTTATAGATCTAACCGTTAGTCGGTATAAGAAGAGATTTTATTTTTTTTAAAGGCAACAATGCAAAATTTTCAAGAGATTAGTAATTAGTGCCAGCCTAGCAATAATTGAGTCCTGATGAATAATTTGAACTTCCTCAGAATTAGACAAACAGTTTAGGCCAAACTTAATTCAACAGTAATTCAACAGCGATTTAGAATCGAAACAGTTTGGATCATCCGGTTAATTAGGACAAAATACAAATCTCTTATCTAAAAACCTTCGTTCACATCCTCTATCTAGGCTCACATCCTCTATCTAAATAATCTTTTACTTTATTTTCAAAATAAAATAAAATAAAATAATAATCTTTTACTTTTATTTTGAATACCTTCGTTCATATCTATCTCTCAGGACAGTGTTTTACTTTTATCTAAATACCTAAAATTTGATTCTTTCAAACTCTGATAGAAGTATCACTTATTTAACCGTGTAGTAAAGAAACATACTCCATATCTTGATATCTTGGCCGTTATCATGAAGCGAATTTTTTTATCCTTCTGTTAACAACAAACCTATCTCTTTGTATCTTATCATTTATCATCTAATCTGAATTAAAAAAATTTCTTTTCGAGAATAAGATTCATTGCTCTATAAATAGTCCATATCTAATGGAAAACAATATTAATGAACTCATAACACCTTTCTCATAAAGAAAACAACACTTTTGTGCAATGGTGGTTTCAAAATTATCTGTTTTAGCGGCATTGCCCGTGGTACTGATAGTGGCTTTGGCTTCGCAGGCGGTGTCCCGGGACTTGAACGAAGTGTTGTTGATCCAAAAGCACGAGCAATGGATGGCTCAGTACGGCCGTGTTTACAGTGATGACGTTGAGAAAGGTGTTCGATACAAGATTTTCAAGGAAAACGTGGAGTTCATTGAGTCTTTCAACAAGGCTGGAACCAAGTCGTACACGTTGGGAATCAACAAGTTTGCTGATATGACAAACGAGGAGTTCAAAGCAGCTCGCAACAGATACAAACCATTGACAGGACTCAGGGGAACATTGTTCAGCTACCAGAATGCGAGCGTCATTCCTGCTTCGCTGGATTGGAGAAACAAGGGTGCTGTCACACCAATCAAGGATCAAGGCCAATGCGGTATGTATTTAATTAATTTAGTTCCATTCAATTCAGTTTAGTAGAAATTTAATTTGGTGAAATTTAGCTTAATATAGTCATATTATTACTATTTATCGACAAACTTATATATATTTCAGTTCAATTCAATAAGAGAACAGGGCCTTAGTCTATTGCAAATTCAAGGTATATTATGCAAATTAATTGATGAAAAATTTGATTTCAAAAATTTGCAGGTTGTTGCTGGGCATTTTCAGCTGTTGCAGCAGTGGAAGGAGTTCACCAGCTCCAAACAGGGAAGCTGGTATCACTGTCAGAGCAAGAGCTTGTTGATTGTGACACGGACGGTGAAGATCAAGGATGCGACGGAGGCCTAATGGATGATGCATTCAGCTTCATAGTTGAAAACGGGGGCCTTACTACAGAAGCCAGTTATCCTTATAAAGCCGAGGACGGAAAGTGCAACGGCACAAGGAAAACTAGCCATGCAGCTGCCACAATAAACGGCTTCGAAGATGTTCCGGCCAATAGTGAGGATGCACTCTTGAAGGCTGTTGCAAATCAGCCGGTATCCGTTGCCATTGAGGCCAGTGACTCTTCATTCCAATTCTACTCCGGCGGCGTTTTCAGTGGTGACTGTGGGACGCAATTAGACCATGGTGTGACTGCGATAGGGTATGGAACAAGTTCTAGTGGCACCAAATATTGGTTGGTGAAGAATTCCTGGGGCACAAGCTGGGGAGAGAAGGGATATATCAGGATGCAAAGAGGCATTGCTGCTAAAGAAGGCCTTTGCGGTATTGCAATGCAAGCTTCTTACCCTACTGCTTAGGATTGTTTACATTTCCATCGTTTATGCAATAAATCATTGGCCATTAATAAATTAAAGGGCCTTTTATCATCTCCCAATCCGATGAATTTTGTCACAGCCAATGAAATGTGGAATGGAATATTTGGCCTATATTCTTAAGTACCACGAATTTAGTAAACATTATTCTCTTATCAATCATCTCAATCTCTCACACACTCAATGCAAGTAAAATTGGAATTTCACGACTAGTAATTAAAACATATCAAACTGAACGCGTCACAAGCTGAAAGATCCGTTCTGGTAATGGTCCAACTCGGCTGCATCAGTTTCCAGAGAAGTATGCTAGTTAGCCAGAGCATTTATGAGCGATGACACGTCATTTTAAGCGCACTTTGAAAACCCCTAATGTTAGCAGCAACAGGTTGCATTTTCCGGGATTTAGCGACGAGATCTCTTTTTTGTTCACCAAAATTATCAATAAATGTACCGTATACTGATGAAGACGAAAAAAAATTTTCGTCATTAAATCATTGTCACCAATTTTTGCCACCAGAATTTTACCCTTTAGTGACTACTTACGAGATGAAAATTACTTTTGATAAAATATAGAGAATTTTATTATGGTGCACTAATATTAATTAATGACACATCTCATCAATGATGAGGATTACTATATATAGGCTAACAATTGATGAGGATTACAATATATAGGCTAAGTCTAACAGGAATATAATTATAAGTCTATAAGGAAACTATCATCTATAACTAATCCTATAAGGTAACTACCATCTATAACTAATTCTATAAGGTAACTACCATCTATAACCTTTCATACAAGGAAATGTATTCTATTTCCCTAACAACTTTCGTCAAAATGTAAACCCCAATTAGTGATAACTTTCATGACGAAAATATTTTTCGAGTAAGTCTTTGAAAATACGGCATTTTCATAAAATTATCTTTTCACAAGTCATGGAAAGAAAGACCAAGGTTTAAAGTGTAAATTAGAAGTGTTGGAAAATGATGGTTAAAAGGTTGAAATTAGTCAACTTTTTGGGCTTTGTCTAAGTAGGACTCGAATGGATTTTGAGTCGGTGGATGTCATTTTTGGGTTCTCCTTCGCGAGTACTATAAAATCGACTGTTTAAACTCTCAAACCGGATCAAGGGTGAATGAGATATGGATGTTTGAAATGTCACTCTTGAAAGAGAAAAATTAGGCAGAAATTGGCCCAGGTTAATTTTTCTCTGGGCTGTCCAAAATGCGTATGGACCGCATGGAAGTCTCTGCAAGGCCGAACCGCATAGTATATATGGAATTGCTTGTGTGTAATTCTTAAGAGATAAGAACAAAATTCTTCCATATTTTGTGAGATATCTTGTCTTAAATAAATATGCGGTTTACCATGTTTAATACGATGAAAAATATTTGTGCAAATATATCTTCCATTTCCAGCAGATTTGATTCGAGTATTTATGGAATGTCTCGGATTTGGTGAGTTGGTGATTGGAGAATATTCTTCTCTAATTACAGAAAATTAGAATATCATGTTTCTATGATTAGGGTCTCTTAGAGCAGTATAAATAGAGCCTCTAAGTCATTAAGAAATTACACACCATTTCTCAAGTCCCTCCATATTCTAAACTTGAGTCTTCTGTCTGTCTTTCTCGAAGTTTCCATTTGGTGTTCTGTCAAGGTGATAGTCCTTCGGGCCTTGCGTGAATCCGAGGTAACTCTTATGTGTTAATTGTTACCTTCGATGGTTTTAACCTAGGGAACGATGTCCACGACGGAACTCATTCGTTTCAAGGGCAGCGAGTGTTACTCGTGACTCCATCATTACTTGAAACATGATTTATGCTTTGATTATTTATAATTTAAGCGTTCGATTGTATGCTTGAATAAAAAAGTTTATTATTATTGCATATGTTAATTGCTCGTTCAATTTTGTTGTTTATTTTTTCGCATGATATAATCAATATATGTCCAACAATCTTGAAACGAATGATATTTGTTGAATTATATTGATTTGGAACTTGCAAGCGGGATGCTTGATGTTGCAAAAAATTTTCTTACTATATTAACTAAAGTCTGCATGCCTGAAAGAGAAAAATTAGGATGCATGCCTGGATGAGAAAAATTAGGATGCTTGCCTTATTATGAAATTGCATGCTACATATACTAACATCGAAATCATGCTGTATGTGTTGTTACATGGTAAACTTGCAACAATTTGCATGCCAATTCTGCATGTTTATATGGTATGTTCTTAATTGATTCGAAATCCGAGCGCATGCCTATTTGCAGAGAATTTGCACGCGGTATGCTTTATAATTTCATATTAGAAATTGCATGCGAAATTCATTGGATTTTGATTATTTATAGCAAAATCATATTGAGCAATTTGTTTTGTACATTGATTCGAAATATTTTGTGAAATATTTCTATGCGATATGAGATGTGTACATATATTTAACGATGAATGATTTTTTGTATGTGCACATTGGTGAATCCGAGTATACATGATTGTATCTATTGGAAGAAAAACTTGGCATGGAGATACAGCAGGATTTGCTTGGCAACATGAAAGAATCAAGAGTGTAACCACGGTTTTGCAAACTATGGTACGTATACACGTTAATTAAAGTGAATCATGACATATGCTATATATACATATATTGCTTGGATTATATTTGATAACCATTTGCGTGAATCTGGACGTAAACATGATTTTGTTACAAAGAGAGTTATGTGAATAATATTTGCACATATATGTCCAGTATACTAAGGCTATCGAATTTGATAGTGAATGGATTTGGTTATATTAATCACTTGATTACGTGGAAAACTGAGTTGAGCATGTATGTTAAATTACATGGCGTAATTATGGAAATATGTTAATTCCGTGATATTCATGCTTATGAGATTAAATGTTGATATGGTAATACATCATATTTGATTCTTTGCATGAATTTTTAAAATTTTAAAAAAATGTCATGAGTTTGGAATATTGAATCAAGCATTACTATTCCTTTTAATTATGAAATTACATAAAAGCAGTGCATGTGTGTTGGAAATTATGAGACATTTAAATTTCCTAAGCCCTCAAAATGTTATAGTATTTGTTTAAATACTTGATCAAATGTTGAAATACCTATTTTGCATGGTATAGTAATTTGGTTGTGTGGGCTGCTCGTGTTGGTTAAAAGATTTAAAACCACATTTTGTGTGAGAATCTGCTGCTAGTGATTCATGACTTTTATATGCTTGCTCTGGGAATCACATGCGATAAAATGGTAAACTTCATTTGCACTTAAACATGACATCTCTCGGCAAGAGTGTAATATATTCGTGCATGAATGAAGTATGTGAGAGATTGATTTACCATGAGTGCAAATCACTAGAGTACTAGTAGATTTGAACAATTAGTAAGTATATTTGTGTACTTGATAGGTGTTCTCTAGACGTGAGAATAAGTCCAAGGGTGATGGTAATTGCTATCAAGGCTTTGTGAAAGCTAGAAGTACATCCAATGGACCTAAATGATTATTTGGAGATTTGAATAATTAGTAAGTATATTTGTGTACTTGATGGGTGTTCTCTAAACGTGAGAATAAGTCCAAGGGTGATGGTACTTGCTATCAAGGCTTTGTGAAAGCTAGAAGTACATCTAATGGACCTAAATGATTATTTGGAGATTTAGATATTAAAATCTGAATAGAACAAAATGAAAAGCTCAATGCTCCTAAATGACCCATCATGTGACCAAACTAATTATTGTTTACCCAGTGATACTAAATGAATGAGTTTGATGAAGGCGGATACGCTAAGAGTCTCTTGGAGATATGTCGTATTCTATAGAATGCCTATAAACATTATGAGTTACCTTTTTGTAAAGGTGAGGTGTCTCTTAAGAAGAGAACTCAAGAGTCATTGATAGTCTGTTGTACTTATTAAAGTGCACATTAGACAATTATTACAATGGATAGTAAGATAATACACGAGTAATCCCACTAGAAACATGATGTGTGTGAGACTCGTGGATATGGCTTGAGTTGCGTAGAGAAATGGTTCTCTCATGCTAGATTCATAGAGGAATCTATGTCCATTGTGTTGGAAACAAATTGGGAAATTGGGAAAGATATACCCTAGGATGACCAAAGCACTTGTACGCTTATTGGTGTAGCGTAAAGCTTGTAGCTTAAAGCCATATCGAAGATGGTGTGTCTCGACATAGACACTTTACCATTGGATGACTACCCTCTACGAGAATTATCGATGTTGACTACGTAAGGTCAATATGATAACAATTGTGATTCTTTGACGAAAGGATTAAATTAATTTCTTGACGAAGAAATTGAATCGAGAGTTAGTTGAGAACTCATCGAAAGGAATATGACTAAGTCCAATAAATGATGGGTTACGTACGTGGACACCCAACCCATGTGACTGGAGATCCCAAGATCTAGGTTCAAAGGGAAAACTAAACTGCAAAGACCCATCGCGATCACTGTGGGGGTTTCATACCTCTTGTCTTATTCCTATGATGAAGAAACAGTGATGTGAATGGAGGTTAAGTATTAAATTGCTTTTAATGATTCAAGGTATCGAGTATGTAGTACTCGAAAGAGCGCAATAGTTTACGGAACTGCTCTTACGCCAAGAATCACCTATGTAAGCGAGAAATGTGGCCGCTTTGAAAGGGAATTGTTGGGACGCAATTCTTTAGAAACCTTACAGAACTAGGCATGTGTCATGGCCTGATTAATGGACACAACCGAGGAAAGCGCAAGGGCTAGGAAAGATGTCTGTAGGAAGTGCATTGTCGTTCACATAAGCGGTAGGGGAAGTTCAAGGACATCGCGTCTACTTCCTAACCAGTGGGCTAAGTGTACTCTCTCAAGGGAAAGTTCAAAGGGTGACACCTACTTATCCTATGCAGCATCTATGTCGTCGAAATGAATCTATCACCAAGTCAAACTCTGTGTCAGACGTGATTGTTCTGATTCCTACATCAATATCTATTCATGTGGGGGATTGTTGAAAAATGATGGATAAAAGGTTGAAATTCATCAACTTTTTGGGCTTCATTTGAGTGGGACCCGCATGGATTTTGGGTGGTTGGATGTCATTTTTGGGTTCTCCTTTCGCGAGTACATAAAATCGACTATTTAAACTCTCAAAACGGATTAAGGGTGAATGAGATATGGATGTTTGAAATGTCACTCTTGAAAGAGAAAAATTAGGCAGAAATTGGCCCAGATTAATTTTTCTCTGGACTGTCCAAAATGCGTATGGACCGCATGGAAGTTTCTGGAAGGCCCAACCGCATAGTATATATGGAATTGCTTGTGTGTAATTCTTAAGAGATAAGAACAAAATTTTTCCATATTTTGTGAGATATCTTGTCTTAAATAAATATGCGGTTTACCATGTTTAATACGATGAAGAATATTTGTGCAAATAATTCTTCCATTTCTAGCAGATTTGGTTAGAGTATTCATGAAATGTCTCGGATTTCGTGAGTTGGTGATTGGAGAATATTCTTCTCTAATTACAGAAAATCAGAATATCATGTTTCCATGATTAGGGTCTCTTAGAGCAGTATAAATAGAGCATTTAAGTCATTCAGAAATCACACACCATTTCTCAAATCCCTCCATATTCTAAACTTGAGTCTTCTGTCTGCCTTTCTCGAAGTTTCCATTTGGTGTTCTGTCAAGGTGATAGTCCTTCGGGCCTTGCGTGAATCCGAGGTAACTCTTATGTGTTAATTGTTACCTTCGATGGTTTTATCCTAGGGAACGATGTCCACGACGAGACTCATTCTTTTCAAGGGCAGCGAGTGTTACTCGTGACTCCATCATTACTTGAAACATGATTTATGCTTTAATTATTTGTAATTTAAGCGTTTCGATTGTATGCTTGAATACTTAATAAAAGTTTATTATTCTTGCATATGTTAATTGCTCGTTCAATTTTGTTGTTTAATTTTTCGCATGATATAATCAATATATGTCCAACTAGAAGAAATGACAATAACATTTTTGGGTTGCATGAATCGGATAATAAACTTTATTTCTACTACAATTTTAATATTGCAACTAAGAACTTTTACCATTTATTATTTTAATTAAAGACCGTCTTTCCATAAACCTATGGAAAGGCCGTCTTTCCATAAACCTATGGAAAGGCCGTCTTTCCATAAACCTATGGAAAGGCCGTCTTTCCATAAACCTATGGAAAGACCGTCTTTCCCAAGACGTTGTCTTTATTTTAAAGGTTAAATCAAGTAATAATATAATAGACCACTTATTTTTTATCTTATACACTCCATTTGTTAAAATACATACTAAATTTAGAAAATATTTTTTTATATTATATATTTTTATATTTTCACATTCAAATACATATTATGAAAAATGAAAATTTTTAAATTTTAAAAATACACATATAACCCTGTAAAATTTGAAAGTGCAAAATTAATCCTAAGTTTTTATAAAATTTTGCAATTACTCCCATATTATTCAATACTGACTACTCACTGAAATCAACGTTTGACTAATATGAACAGATAAAATTATCCCTAGAATCAAAATTTAAAATGTAACGACAAGTTTAACCCCTTCTACTTCATCTTCAAACAACTTCTTCTTCATCTTCATCTCAACCGCCGTGCCATCGCCGTAGCACCACCACCATCGCTGCATCACCACTATCGTCGCTGCCGAAATCAACCCAAAGTGGATCTGATGAACCTTAGCCCCGCCACTAACCCGCCCCGAAATTGACCCAAAATGGATCCGTTGAACCCTAGCCCCCACCCCAGACTTCGTTGTCGCCCATCCATGCCCGTCTTTGCCGATCTTCAATTCGATCAGTACCTTGGACCCGCCGTGCCACTCGCCACTAACTCCGCCTCCAACAATTGAGCAGGGACCGAGACCAATGGTGCGACGGAACTCATTAGAAATGTTAGATTCATATGCTTCGAATGCCAGAAACCAAAACTTCAATCCAGAGATCTGATTTATTATATTCACATCGTTAGATCCATATGCTCCGATTGAAGAAATTGGTGCACGTCTTAACTGATTTGCTGCCGGAGACCACCGCTGAGAGAGACGGCATTGTTGAAATTGACGGAGGAAACCATGGAGAAGAAGACCTGGAGAACTGAGCCACTGGTTTCAATTACGCCGGAAGAAAGATCTGGAATTATGAAGACCTGAGCCATTCGTGAAACCTGAGCCATTTGTAAGACCCGGAGAACAAAAAACGAAATGGAGAACAAATCTCAAGCAATTATGTTGAGACCTGCAGCACATAATGAAGAATAAAAGAAATTCTTCGCTCAATTACGTCAATTCGTATATGGTACACCGGGGATACACAAAGTTTGGGGTTTGTATTCCCAGTAAATAAATGGGATAGTAATCTACTCTCCCATATTTGTGGGAATATAACTACCCATCATAATCACTATAGCATTAAAGTTTATCTAAACTAAATTTATATGGGGATACCATTCTTACCATTTCCCCAGGGTACGGTATAATTTGCCCAACTACGCCGTGGATTGGAAGAATCGGCTGAAAGAAAGATTTGGAAAAGCAAAAGAAATAAAGAAAAAATGAAAAAGAAAATATTGTTTTGTTGAAAAGTCAGGAGGGCATTACTGTATTTTACTATTTTTTGGTTTTCTAAAATTTTTAATAGAAGGGTAAACTGGTCATATTGACAATTTCCGGCCAATTTGACTGTTGGTATTCTGGTCAACTAAATTCAGGGTTATTTTTGCACTTTAGATTTTATAAGGTCATTTATGTACTTTCGATCAAAATATAGGATTAAAAACGCACTTAGCTCTACATATTATTACTTATTATAATCTTTTAAATACAATCTTAAATTTTTTAAAAAAAATACAACATTAAATATAAAAGTAATTCGAGACTATCCATAAAGTTATGAAAATACCATCTTTTTCTGATAGTCATTATTGATAAGGTTTCTCTTTCTTTACTATAAGGTCCCTTTAATGACAAAAAATGCTCGTCAATGACGTCTTAAAAAAAGTGAAATACTATACAGTATGAAAGAAGAGAAATTTAAAAATATGAAAATTAAGTAGTTATTATTAGGGTATAAGATTAGCATAGACTTTTCCATGTAACTACAATTCATATATATAGGGTGCCAAGATTACCAATTGTGTAAGCCAAAATTATTGTCATTATTCCGTTTACATGGAAAAGAAAAATGGCCTAGCCAGTGGTAGAACGACTACTATCAGGACAACCAGCCCAATTTGCATAAGAATAAGCTACCACTAACGCATGAGAGCTTGCTTAGTGGAGAAAAATACCAAACTCCATGGTACCCTGCAAATACCTGAAAATTCTCTTCACAGCATGAAGGTGAGCAGTACGAAGAGCATGCATAAACTGAGAAACCATGTTAACATCATAAGCAATATCTAGACAAGTCATAGTCAAATATTGCAAAACACCAACCATACTATGATAATATCTGGAATCAGCAAGAAGTACCCCATCAATAGAGGACAACGTAACTCTAGAAACACATAGTGTGCATACAGGTTTAACAGTATGAAGATGAAATTTCTTTAGTTAATCAGACACATATTTTGTTGAGACAAATACAGGTCATAAGGAGTACGCGACACCTGAATACATAGAAAATAATGAAGATCCCCCAGATTCTTCATATCAAAATGAGATTAGAGAAAAGAAATGAGTTTATGAACTAGAGCAAAACTACTACCCGTGAGAACAATATCATCCACATAAAGAAGTAAAATAACCATATGATCCTGGTATTTTAAAACAAAATAGAGGTGCCACAAGTGCTTCATTTAAAACCAATGAAGTTATGTAAACACCACATGTAATTTGAACCAAGAAATATGAAGTTACGTAAATTTACTGAACCGAGAAAACCAAGCTTGCAGAGCTTGTTTCAACCCATATATGAACTTACGTAAACAACATATGTAATTTTATTTTGAGGGATGCACAAAACCCTCAGGTTAGCGCATGTAAACTTCCTCATTCGAAAAACCATGCAAGGAGGAATTTTTAACATCTAATTGATGAACAGTCCAACTAAGAGAGACAGCAACAGTAAGAACTAAACGCACAATAGTAGTTTCACTACAGGACTTAAAGTTTCAAAATAATGAATATCTGCATGTTGGTGATTGCAGAAAACAACAAGTATGGCCTTGAACTGCTCCACATAGCCATCTGAATTGTATTTAATTTCATATACCCATTTACAGCCAAGTACATGATGATTGTAGTCATGAGGTACCAAGTCCCAAGTATTTAAATTAAAGTTGTATACTCATCAAGAATAGATTGACGCCAACGAGGATCCACTAGTAGAGAGAACTCTATTAAAGGCGGTGTTAGAAGGCGGTTCCATCAGAACCGTCTTTAATTGAAGTCCCATAAGGGTTCCGAGTTTGGAAGTCCCTATGAGGTCATTTTAAAGGCGGTTCAAATTAATTAAAGGCAGTTCAATCTTTAATGGTGATCGATTAAAGGTAGTTCCGCCTTTAAAACCGCTTTTAATGAAGGGCTGGAGGCACTTCCGAGTTGGAAGTGCTATCCAATGTCACCTTTTATATTTTAAAGGTGATTCTAAAGGCATAACCACCTTTAATGGGCTCATTTTTTAGCCGAAGAACCCCTCTCAGCCTAATTACCTCTGTTTACTTAGGGTTTCATTTTACTTCGCATTTATTTTACATTACTTTCATCTCCAACGTCCAATCATTTCTCCCCACCGGCGCCTTCACCTCTCTCCCCCACCAATGCCTCTCCCCCCACCGCCACCCCTCACTTCACTGCCGCCTCACCCACCGTCGTCGAATGCTCCACTGCTGAAAGCCACCGCCACTGCGTCGTATAATGAAGACCCACGGTGCCATAGCGCCGCAGAACACCCTCCGCCGCGTGGATTTGTGTTACTAATATGAGATCATTTATCATAATTTTACTAGGATAACGCTATACTTTTTTTCCTATTGGGTTTTTTTTAATGAGGTTGTGTGATCATTTATAATCTATTTAATTTTAGAATATGGCCCAATAACTCATCCATGTTAGCTTAGAAGAGTTTTGGTTACATTTTGATTAGGTTTTAGAATATCTAGTTTTAATTTGATTAGAATTAGATTTTATAAGATTAGATAAAATAATATTTATTCAAGATTTATCTTGCTTGAATTCGTCCATATCTACATTTATTTTAGGTAGTATAGTTAAATATGATTTTAACTCCTTAAACCTTCCATAACCCTTTACAATTTCTTGTTTTTATTCTAGAAGATCATACCTATGTACTATAAATAGGGGGTGGTTTTCAACATTATTTTTACCTTACACTTTTATCAATCAAATATACAAACCTTTGAGTTCATACTCTGTTGCTTGCGAGCTATTTCCATTGTTGCTTAATCCCGAGGGCTAGTTAAGTACCAACAACCTTGTGATCTGATCCCGTGGGCTAGTTGGAGAGCAAGCCAAGATTGAGAGCATCCTGAGGGCTAGGTTCTTTAATTTTATGCGATGAAGTGAGGGTTTGCAGATCCCATCATTCGGTCAAATATTTTAATTCCATAATCCAGAGTCTTCACAAGGAGATTCATATTAGTTGGTATCAAAGCAATGCAAGAGTTCCTTTGAACTATCAAAAATAAAAATAAAAATAAAAGAAAAAGAAAGAAATCTGAAATCTGAAATCAGAATTCACCACCGCACATCCTAGTCTCCGCCGCTTGATTCCAGCTCCGACGACCAACCTTTGACCCAAAAATTTGATCAACCAATATTTTTCCGCCCATTGCTCGTCTCTGACTCTGAAATGACCCTGCTTTGCCATTATTTTTGCCGTTCGCTCAACTCCGATCGGTGATAGATCTTATTTCATCTTCTCCGACCGAATAGCTTCATCTGTGACGTGTTTCTGATCTTCGTTTCCATTTTATTAGTCATTTTCAGGTTCTACAGAATGAGCTTTAACTCCGGTGAAGAGACAATCTGGCAAAGAGAAGTTCATCGCAAGGAAAAAGGTTGGCGCGTGTTCTAATCGCACGAACTCATAGATGAATGTATGAATCCCATGCGCAAGTCACTTTGAGCGCACATCTGCCTCACGAGCGAAAGAACCAGCCCACCTCTCAATCTCGCGACCTGTTCATTATATTCTAAGTTGGTTTCAGTTTATCGCCAACTGTACTATTTCACGCGAGTTGAAGGAGGTTTTTTTGCCACATCAAAATCTTAGTCACTGCCTAGTCAGCATCCAGTCGCCGTTTATTAGCAGAATTTTACAGGGATGGCGTGGGATGTTTATCTCCATTTATTTTTTAAGATCATTCATGTTTCAAGGACTAAACGTTTCGACCACGGAGGAAATGATACAAGGTTAAAAATGTTATTTATTATAATTTTATTAGTTTAGTATTTTTGTAGGATAGCACTATACTCTTTTTTCCATTGGTTTTTCAATGAGGTAGTGTGATAATTTTTAATTTATTTAATTTTAGAATAAGGCCCAATAATTCAGCCATATTGGCTTAGATGAGTTTTGGTTATATTTTAATAAGGTTTTAGAATATTTAGTTTTAATTTGATTAGAATAGATTTGGTAAGATTAGATAAGGCAATATTCATTCAAGATTTATCATGATTGAATTCGTCCATATCTACATTTATTTTAGTTAGTCTAGCTAAATATGATTTTAGCTCCTTAAACCCACCATAATCCTTTTCAGTTTCGTGTTTGTATATTTGAAGACCATACCTATGTACTATAAATAGGGGGTGGTTTTCAACATTATTTTCACCTTAAACTTTTATCAATCAAATATACACCTTTGAGTTCATACTCTATTGCTTGCAAGCTATTACCATTGTTGCTTAATCCCGAGGTCTAGTTAAGTACCAATAACCTTGTGATCTAATCCCACGGGCTTGTTGGAGAGCAAGTCAAGATTGAGAACATCCTGGGGGTAGGTTCTCAAATTTTGAGCGATCAACTGAGGGTTTGCAAATCCCATCATTCGGTCAAATATTTTAATTCCACAATCCAGAGTTTTCACAAGGAGATTCATATCAGTTGGTATCAGAGCAATGCAAGAGCTCCTTTGAACCATCAAAAATTTTAAAAAAGAAAAAAAAAAGAAATCTGAAATAAGAATTCACCGCCGCATATCCTAGTCACCGCCACTCAATTCCAGCTCCGACGACCAGCCTTTGACCTGAAAATTCAATCAGCCAAGCTTTCTCCGCCCATTACTCTTCTCCGACTCCGAAAAAACCCGGCTTCGCCATTCTTTTCACTGTTCGCTCAACTATGATCGGTACCATATATGATTTCATCTTCTTAGACAGAATAGCTTTTTCTGTGATGAGTTTCTAATCTCTGTATGTGTTTTAACGGTCATCTTCAGGTTCTACAGAGTGAGCTTTAACTCTGACGAAGAGATAGTCTGGCAAAGAGCAGTTCAGTGTGAGGAAGAAGGCCAGCGCATATTCTATGTGCGCAAACTCATAGATGAATGTATGAATCCCATGTGCACATCACTTTGAGCGCGTGTTTGCCTCACACTCGAAACAACCAGCCCACCTCTCAATCTCGCGACATGTTCATTATATCCTAAGTTGGTTTCAGTTTATCACCAACTGTACTCTTTCCTGCGAGTTGAAGGAGGTTTTTTTTCCACACCAACATCACAGTCACTACTTAGTCAGCGTCTAGTCACCGTTTATTAGCAGAATTTTGCAGGGATGGCGTGGGACATTTATCTCCATTTATTTTTGAAGATCATTCACGTTTCAAGGTTGAAACATTTCGACCACAGAGGGAATGATACGAGTTCAAAAATGTCATGTATTATAATTTTATTAGTTTAGTATTTTTAGTAGGATAACACTATACTCTTTTTCACATTGGATTTGTTTTACTGAGGTAGTGCGATCATTTGTAATTTATTTAATTTTGGAATAAGGCCCAATAACTCAGCCATGTTGGATTAGAAGAGTTTTGGTTATATTTTAATTAGGTTTTAGAATGTTAAGTTTTGATTTGATTAGAATTATATTTGGTAAGATTAGATAATAGAATATTCATTCAAGATTTATCTAGATTGAATTCGTCCATATCTACATTTATTTTAGGTAGTCTAGTTAAATATGGTTTTAGTTCCTTAAAGCTGTCATAATCCTTTTCAGTTTCTTGTTTGTATTCATGAAGACCATACCTATATACTATAAATAGGGGGTGGTTTTCAGCATTATTTTTACCTACACTTTTATGAATCAAATTTACAAAGCTTTGAGTTCATACTCTGTTGTTTGCAAGCTCTTTCCATTGTTGCTTAATCTCGAGGGATAGTTAATATTAATAACCTTGTGATCTGATCCCACAGGCTAGTTGGAGAGCAAATCGAGATTGAGAGCATCCCGAGGGCTAGGTTCTTGAATTTCATGCGATCAAGTAAGGGTTTGCGAATCCCATCATTCGGTCAAAGATTTTAATATCGCAATCCAGAGTCTTCGTAAGGAGATTCATATCAGTTGCTCCTATGCTCGCTGAAGCTTATCGGATGCTCCTCCGCTTGCTCCCACCGTCCGCCGCTCCATTCCCCACTGCTCATTCGCTCCAGTTCCCGCCATCCGCCGCTCTCTCCCGTCTCTGCTTCTGCCACTGGGTTCCTTTTGTTTTGTGATTAAATTAATTTTTTTTTCCGATGATCGAACTAATCACTTCTGGATATCTTTTGTTCTGGGATTAAAGTTTTGTGATTAAACTGATCTATTTTGTTACTCCGCTGGGTTACTGATATGTTGCTTTGCTGCCGAAAACCTAATGTTTAGGACAACATTTTTTTGGAAGGTGTTAAATAGGTTCCAAGTTCCGAACCTATTTCGGACCCTATTAAAGAAATATTTTTGAACCGCCTAGCTTAGATCGAAATTGATCAAAGGCGGAGCTATAGAAGGCTGTTCTAAAGTGCCTTTCCTGGTTCGATAGAACCGTCTTTAATCTGCCCTTCCTCCATTGATCTTTGATTTCCTACTTAAAATTATAATAATTATGGCTTACACAATTGGTAGCCTTGGCACTCCATATATGAATTTTATTTACATGGAAAAGTCTATCTTAGCCTTATACACTAATAGTTATGACTTTTGTTAATAATGGTTATTAAAATATGGTAAATGTAATTGTTAAAAGATTTAGGAAAGTAAAAAAGGTCAAATAATAGAACTACGTTAATGAACCCTAATTAACAAGTTCAATATATATAGTTAATGGTCATTTTTTGAGAAATTCTTTTAAGCACTAATGACTAAATTATCTTTATTTAATCTATAATTAACCCTTCCTCAACTTTCTAAAAGTGCTTTTGACTATTTTGATTTTGAGTAATTGCACAACTTTTTTGACACGCTAAAATTAAGCTGAGTTGATTTAATCAAGGGCTAAACAGTTACATATTTTTTTTATAAACACTAAAAACTAGGTTGATTTTATATAATCGACAATCCACCCATACTCAAATAACAATAGTTAGATTGAGTTGATATATACAATGGTCATCTCTTACTTGATTTTTGTTTTTGAAAAATCAATCAAAAATTCTCGGAAATACGCCCAACAACGATTACAATAAATGGATTTGACATCCAATCTAACAACCCTCTAGAAATAACTATAACATTGCAAGGATATCTAAATTACATGTCAACCAACCTGACTGTCTGTACTAATACTGATTAGAGATCCAATAAAACGGTCACATCACCCTTGGAGATATTAACTTGCTTCGCGTGAAAATCATGACCACTTGGCAGAGAAAAACGTATCATGCATCAAAATCACTACGCTAAACAGTGATCTTCTATAACTCTAACACCACTTGATCCAATTATAATCTATAGTGTCCAAACTGTAAAGATCTTGAAAAATACAAATAGAACAAATCCAAATCAATGGAAACCTAAATATATAAAATCACGAACAAACTTACGAACACGCAATCTGAACAAATAGATCGACAACAGAACATCGATGCAAATAACTAAATTGATTTATTATCATGAACACAATGATCTAATTGATTAGGTTGAAAAACAAGACTAACGTGCGGGGACAAATCTCACACGTATTCAATAACAGAAACATCAATTAATATAAATTGTTGTTCTCCATCTCCCCATGATGGGAAGATGTGGATAAAAATTGAAGAAAATTTTAGTTTGATGGAGAAAAAAAGAGGAATATTGCAGCTATCTCTTACTTGAATTAAATACTAATAACTATGTTAGCATCATTAAATCAACTGTCAACCCTTAAATTTTTGTTGACACTAATAAATAGTTTGACTTTATATAATTAATGGAAGATCATTGCTTAACTTTTTATAAATAAATAATCACTACTTTGACTTGATGTAACCAACGGTTAACCTTTATTTAACATTCTATGAGCACTAATTTCTAGGTTGACTTTATAGAATTGATCAACTGGTACTTAACAATCTATAAACACTAATAATTAAATTGACTTTGTGTAATCAGTACCCTTAGTTTAATTTATAAAATATAATTATTATGTTGACTTTAACTAATTAATTATCACCTGCTATATAACTTTTATTAATTAATAATTTTGATGATTTATGCAATGAAGGGTAAACCGCTACCTATAAACGATAACAACTAAGCCCCTGGACCTAATCTAATTTATTTGATTTGATTTCATCTGATTTCATTTGATTTATTTGAAATGAACTAAAATAAGTAAGTTGAAAAAGTGTTATGTATGATTAAATTATGTTAAATTTCAACAAATTAAATTTACATTAAACTGAACTGATTTGAACTGAACTGAAATGCAGATCATCTCTGAAGATCAGGGTCTAAGTTGGTGTTATTTTATTAACGCTTTATTCTTGCTTAATTGTACATATGATCACGAACAATTAGACCTGGCAAAATATAACCGAACCCGAAAACCCGGTATTAAATAATCGAACCGAATCGAACCGGCACCCAAATAGTGAGACCCAATCAATAACCGGAAACCGAAATCACCCGATTGAACCGCACCCGAACTTAAATTGCCAGACCTGATGAGACCCAAACTCGAACAACACCTGAACCCGAATCGAACCTGAACCGAAACCCGAAAAGGACCCGCACTTGGACCGAACCTGAATCCGAACCCGAAAAGGACCCGTACCTGAAAGAAACCTGATCATACCCGACTACTACTCGATTCGAAATGAACCGAATTGATGTTAACCCGAATTTGAAGATATCCAGATTAATGTTAACTCAATCCGAACAAGACCCAGATATGAGTCATATAAGTTATATAACTGAATAGTGTGTTACAATTGTTATTGTCTAAAATTTTAACTTGATCATATTTAGTTGAAAATAACATCACAATTATAAATAGTGCTGATATGTTATTTAATATTAAAATATCACATAATAAATTAAATTTATAAATTTAAAATGTGTATTAATAGCATAGTTAGATGAAATTATTTTAAGAGTATATTTAAAATTTATGTATTAAATAAAAAAACATTGTAAATTATTAATTTAAAATTATTTTATAATAATTCTTCCTCCCGGCTCGATCCCATGAAGAAGGGCCTAGAATCCCGATATCACGCATCAGTCATCACAGTTCAAGGCTCCGTCTTCTGTGATCCATGCCACATGCCCACAACAACACCTTCTCGAGACACAGTTACTTCTTGCCATGTACTTATCGTACTTAGCATGTGTGGCTTATAAATTAAGAAGTTGTAATTCTAAGTGTCTGGTAAAAATGTCAAGATCTGCTTGTGCTCTAAGCAGAATCAAGTTTTATGTGTATGATAAACATCTTAAAAACTAATTATTTTAAAAGTATAAACCATTTTAAAGCTTCTGATACACTGCTAAGATAAGATCCGCTTAAGTTAAAAGTAGAAGTCATTTAGTTATTACTTATTAGTTTCTAGTAAACTGCTAAAATCCGCATTTTTCGAGTGCTTGATTCCTGTATTTGAGATGTGAGTGAATGGGCACCAGCTCGTCTTCCCAACTTCCTTTTCTTGCATGGTAGATAAGAAGCTTTTCTCCGTTTTCCTCTTTTGTGTCTGTTTAGTTAAACTTGATTGTACCAATTTGGAAGGCACTAATCTTGGTGCAGAATTGGCTATACTAGATGAGATTGACTCTGGTCTAGACGTAGATGCTCTCCGTGATGTGACCGAAGCAGTCAATGGGCTCCTGACTCCCAGTAATGCAGTTTTGATGATTACTCATTATAAGCGACTTGTAGAATTCACTGCGCCAAACTTTGTCCATGTGATGGTAAGCAATCTTTTGCATTTTTTCAAAAAATTATCCTATCTTATACCAACCAAAGCATTAGTTTCTGAAACGAGTCCTCATTTGATCATTTTAAAATCTTTGAGCTGATTATAGGTGAATGGTAGAATTGTGGAGACCGGAGATAAATCTCTCGTTGAAGTCATTGATACGAGAGGGTATGAGACATTTCGTTAGTCATAGAGCCCTAAATGAAATAGAGTTTTCCTCCTTTTTTCGGGACTGCAAAGAGGGAGATGTGCTTCCTTAGAATTGCCGTATTATTCCATCAAGCAGTTTTTGTTCGACCAAACTATGAAGATTTGACATTTGATATGAAGAGCCGCCCCTTACATCGGATGCACAGCAACGTGTTTAGTGTTTTACACATATACATCCCCCAATAATGAGTGTCTACTCATATTTTACCCAATAAATACATTGTCTACTCTTATTTACCTAGTTATGTATTTAGTAATGTTATTTTTTCTTGATTTCATGTCCACACAATGTTATATTCGTTGTGTCAGGTTAAAACACAATCAGATCTTTCTTCTCTCTTTAAGATCATCAAATAAAACAGAAGAAAAATCTCATTCTCGATTCAGAACCCTAATGTCTTGATCATATGTTACACCCTCAAGTTAGTACTCCTGTGTGATTAGTTGCAGTTAAATCCTAAAAAACAAACGAATAAGGTTATATTTGCATATAACCTAAATATTTAGGGTTACATTTGCACTTTTAAAATATTCGATCTTAAACTACCTATTAAGGTTATATTTGCATATAACCTAAATATTTAGGGTTACATTTACACTTTTAATTATAGCAGGATTATATCTGCACTCTCATTAATTATATAGGGTTATATACTTATATATGCACTTTCAATTATCGCAGGATTATATCTGCATTCTCATTAATTATATAGAATTATATATGCACTTTGCTCTCTTAATAATTCTTTTTGATCAACTGTGGTTATAAACAAAAATATTACTCAATTATGTTTATTCCATCCAAATTCCAACATTTGTGTTTGTTTACTCCTTTTTAGGACTTACAAAGGTGGGACTTTTTTTTCTTTTTTTTTTTTGAGAAAAACACAATGATATTATACACCACAAAGGTTCATCAGTAACTCATTCGAGTTTTGAAACATCAAGGAAGCATATTGCACAAATTAATGAATTATATTGGATATCAGCAATTAGGGGGGTAGCTAACTGCTATAGAATCCATTCTACTACAGCGGAAAATACGGATAAGTCAATGAAGTAGTTCACATTTAGCAACAAAAACCAGCAAGGCAGCACTTACAGGCAGTCGACTTTGTTGAGATCTCTGATTTGAATGATGCTCCATTCATATACTCTAAAAAGGAGGAGCCGTCTCTTGAAATGTATCTTATCTGAGGTCCAGTATAAACAGCTTTTTCAACAACTGCTCGTTTCTTAACTTCTTCTTCCCTAGCCAAGACTCGTCCAAGTTCCTAAGGTTCACAATCTCAGTTTGAGCTGCTTCCAGGAGCATCTCTTCTTGTGTCATCCGCTTCTCTTCTCCTTCTTTTTTCCTCTTTATTGGCCTTGCTGTTGCTTGAAGCACAGCTCGCATTGCATCCCTCTCAGCTTGCTTAACAACAACTGCAGTTCTAGTAGATTTCCTTATGGTTCTTTCCTCTTCAACATCTTCATGATCATCATGACCATCATGCTGGTCAGAAGGGGTGGACTCCTCTGGAGTTTTTACCTCTTCGGTATGCTGCACGACCTTCTTTTTCTTGTTGCTCTTTGCTAAGGTCTTTCCCGGAAAAAATAACCGCTTTTTTGGTCGACTCCTGCCACCCAAAAGGCATTACTGAATACTAGACAAAATTAACAAAGCAGTACTTTCCAAAGTATATGATGTGCTCATTTAGCAAAGCCAAACCTCTCTTCTGGTTCCTTCTCAACTTCATTAGGTTCAGATTCCTGAAGTCATCAGGAAAAGTAAGCTACATAAGCAGAAGAAATCATACATTTCGCAAACACACAACAGT
Organism: Rubia yunnanensis; assembly: GCA_037428765.1. Taxonomy (NCBI): domain Eukaryota; kingdom Viridiplantae; phylum Streptophyta; class Magnoliopsida; order Gentianales; family Rubiaceae; genus Rubia; species Rubia yunnanensis. The sequence continues at coordinate 64,421,019 of CM075066.1, forward strand.
ATGATATCATGGACAGGCAAGAGCAAAGGAGCCTTTAATGAGCCCGAAAAACACAAACTGATAACTCACATCTTCATCAAAGTCACTGTCGAAAACATCAGCAACTTCACCTTCTTCTTCATACTCCACATCATGCTCCTCCTGAAAAACGCATCCATCCCAATAACAAAGGTCAAATAAATCAAACACAAATACCATCTAAATCAATAACAGCAACTAGTTCATGGCTTTTTTCTAACTGCAATGCAGTAATACTTCACTCAAGAAATCCCCCCAAAACAAAGAAGAAGCACCTCTTTAAGAGCCTCCTGATTCCAGAATGCTTCATCCTCCTCAACCTCGTCATCCAACAGCCTAGTCATCCTAACATCACAAACACGAAATCAATTAGAAAGAACAAAAGGGGTCATCAAAGATTGGATTTTTAAATCGAAAAGAGCATACCGTTTGCCTCTGGTGGCACGGGAAGTGCGGTCCATAAACATCTGAGTCTCTTCTCTCCCGCTAGTCTCCATCTCTTTTCCTCCGAACCCAGATAGAAATTATGCCGGCGAATTCTTGAAAAGATTCTAAACAGACACTTCTTCGAGCATTTGCTGTGCACTGTGCAATACAGATACAATGAGAAATACGATCTCAACAAAGATACTGTGACCTTTCCCGAAACTACAAAGGTGATCACAGTGATCAATGATCATCGAATGTGAAACATATATATCATATATATCAGCTGATTATAAAGCATCGACAAAAAATAGAAGTCTCAATCATGTATAATTTATAAACCACTCAATCTCAGTATAACTGTGACCATCACAAACAAGTAAGAAGAAAAACGAAAGTAAACAAATGCTAAAAGTCACAGCAGCAGAGTCAGTTGGTTCCTTTGGGCATGATCTTGTGCTTCAACCTTGAACAAAGCATGAAAAGGCGTTCGAGCTGGAACAAATCTTCCAAGCCTTCAGAAACATAATCAATGCCGGTGTCAGAAAGGTTCAGTTCCCTCATAGCCTAACTATCATTTTAACAAAATTAAATTATTAAGAACCAACTAATTACTTACCAATTACCAAGATTCCATCATATCCATTCCACGTGACATCCAATAAATTCCTCGTCTCCAAAGCCTTCGATTCATGGATAACAAAAAAAAGTTATTCAAGTAAAAAGAAGAGATGAAACAGAACATGAAAATTAACCAATAAAAAGCACTTACATTCATAGCCGTGCAACCAACTACGTGTAGTTATCAAAGCTTCCACATTTTCGGGAATGAAAGAACTCCTCCACTTGTTCAAAATTCTACCTACTATGCTAAATGTTGATTCTGAAGCAACAGTTGTGAGAGGGACAGCCAATATATCTCTAGCCATATCAGAAAGCACACCATATCTCTTTTCATGTTCTCTCCAAAATCTAAAACATCCAGTTTGCTACTCCTGGGAACTCTAGATTCATCTAAATAAACTTGCAACGTTGACTTTTCATTAAAAGTATCCATCTCATCCACGTCAAAATCCTACGGAAAAAATAAGTTACATATTATAAACTATTTAAAGTACTTAAAAATACAACAAAGCAATAAAATATAAGTTAACTAATCATAATTTATTTTAAAGACAACAAACTTACCGCGGAATAGTCACACTTGCGCTTGCGTGTATCGGTCCCATTAGAGTTGGATCTGGTTTGAGTGTTTGATGGAGAAGACATTCTACTTGATGGCCTTAAAGAATACTCATTAAATAGCATCGCCAATTTCAGAGATATGTCACTCACTTTTCTTGCCGCTTTCAACTCATCACCGTCAAACAACTTCTTATAACAATACTTGAGAAAATCAAGTTTACACCAGGGGTCAAGAATTATTGCAAAAGCAAACAAGGTGCAATAATTGTTTTCTTCATTTTCAGCCCAATATTTATCAAATTTACTTTGCATCTCTACTGCCATTCCTTTCAAAACCTCATCTTCACTTTGAACCAAGTCCTTTAACAACATAGCAATATTCCAGACATTCTCAAAGTACAAATTTGCCGTAGGATAGTCACTACCAGAAAATAACTCAGTAATAACATTAAATGGTTCCAAAGCATCTCGAATTTTCGCAACCATGTCCCACTCATAAGGTTCTGGACATTGTTTATATGTAACATCTTCAGTGTGCAAATTATCAAAAGCATCTCTATACAAAAGAGCCCTATCGAGCATCATGTACGTAGAGTTCCATCTAGTAGCAACATCCAACCACAATGACTTAGTCTCTCGTATTCTACACAAGTCCACAACTTTCCGAAAAGAAAATTTTCTTGCTTCGGAGCCCTTAACATGTTTCACACTCTCCCTAATTTTTACCACAACATTCTCAATCACCTTAAGTCCATCCTTAACGATAAGATTTAGCACATGGGCTGCACATCTAACATGAAAGTAATTACCATTATTCAACAGGAATCCCCAATCATTAAGCCTCACCCTCATGTGACTTTGCATTCTATCATTACTAGAGGCATTATCCAATGTCAAAGAAAAAAGCTTATCATCAATACCCCAATCCTTAACTAATTTTATTATAACCTTGTAAATTTCTAGTCCAGAATGTGGTGGTGGGATATGAAAGAAGCTCAAAACTTTGCTATTCAATTTCCAATTCTCATCAACAAAATGAGCAGTCAAACACAAATATCCTTCACTAAGGCAAGAAGTCCATAAATCACTAGTTAGACTTATACGACCTGGTGCACGCTTCAGAATGGCTTTAAGGAGATTTTTCCGAGTGTTATAAATCTTCATGCAATCTGCTTTTGCAGTATTTCGGCTAATACATTTAACCTTATCATTCAAGTACTCGTGAATCTCTCTATTTCCTTCATGTTCAACCCAGGAATAAGAATAACCATGTTTGATAATTTCTTTTGCTACTAAGTCTCGGTAAATCTTTTGATCAAAAAATCTAACCTGATCAACTTCTTTCTTCAAAGTCTGAAGATGAGCTTGATACGCTGCACACTTTTCAAGGTGATTCGTATGATTAGTAGTCCCTCTACTGGATTCAGCAATAATTGATCCCACCTTACAATGCTTGCATTGACTTCTCAAATATCCATCATGACTATCGGCTCTACTGATTTGAATAAACTCCTTCCAAACTTTACTCCTACGACCAGCCCATGCTCCCTTAGATCCCACCTCAAAAGATGGAACCTCATTTCCATCAGCTCCGAGTCCTGTGACTGCATCCATTACTTCATGATTTTTATCATTTAGTGAGCTCATAATTCTGTAGAAAGAAAAAGTCACAGTCAACTATTAAGAATATCCCTCTACTGGATTCAGCAATACAAACAAGTAAAGATACTATGCAAATCCCAAACATCACTACTTTCTTAACTAACTCGTAATTACAGAAGCTTGCAGCTAATAGAAAGCTCACTTTCTCAAGCAATTAACAAGAAAAATATTTCATTAAATGAACCAAGAGAGCTTTTTTCCCAAATGTGTCAAACTTTTTCATGAAAACCACCATTGATTCAGTACATTTTGTGATTTTACTCTAACCTTTTCCATCCAGTTTAAACAATCTAATTGCAAAACCCAAACAGATTGATCATATTGCACATAATACTCAGGACGAAAACCATTCAGAACACTGGAAGTATAAGAGTAACATAATGTTGGAACGTCTTTCAGTTAAACAATAAGAAACACACAACTCTGATCAAGATCATGACAACCATACACACAAAAGGAGAGATACGATGCATATATAACGTTGCATCTGCTTCGACATTTCTCATTCCTGAGCTGAAAGTATGAATATTTTTCCTCTTTTTCATATTTAGAAATACCCGAATATCTTTGCCGAGGTAGATGCAACTAATGACAGAACACTAATAAACTTAATCTAATTGCAGAACGCTTAAAAAAAATCAAACAACATTCATGAAGAATCCAATGACAAAAAGAGAGAGTGGGAAAGAGGTTTAAGTTTCGACTATGGCATACGGACAAATACCTTTAAACTTTCCATCCTCATTAACTACACATTCACTTCAGTAAATGGCAATCCATCATCCACAATCCCAGTCAAGCACTGAAATTATCCCAACCAAATTCCATATAACTCAGAATTCCAATGGAAGTTTCCCAAAAAATATCAACACAGTCATCCTCATCACTTAAATTCCACCGTACTCTATTTGGCAATCATATTTAACACTACAAAAACCAACAAAATTACTTCACAAACTAACAATTAAACTTTTTTTCCAGAAAACAAAAAAAATGCAGAAACAACACCACAACATTACAAACTATGTGACGAAAGAAATCAACTTTGAGTCTTTGAGAATGAGAAGCACGACTGGGACTTTGGTTGACACTTACATGGTGCAGTGGCATTCGCAGATTGGTGGGTTTGCAGCGGCTAAGGACTGGGCACCAGGGGCGGAGGAGCAACGCAACTGGTGTGTTTCTGATTTTAGAAATTTAGGAAGTTTGAATTTAGGAACTAAAAACATAAAATTAATTTGCAGATATGGTCATATCATATGGGGCTAAATTCCGTCGGATTCGGAGACCATGACTTTGAGCGCCAAAATCTTATTCTTCAATGTAAAATAAAGCGGGAACGAACCTTCGGGCGCCAAGAGTCGTGCTTGCTGTTGTTGTGCGATTTCTTTCCGTGCGAAAATAGTGGAAGCGGATTGAAATCGATAACTTCTCCATGTTTTTGGGAATCCTTGGTGCGTCGTGGACTCGTGGCCGTTGCTGTGCTGATAGAAAGAATAGGAAGTCTGGAGAGTGGAGACTGCCAGACTGGAGTGGAGACTCTGGAAGACGTCTCTGGACTCTGGACTCTGAAGAAGAAGAATTTGTGAAGCCTTGTGTTTATTAGTAGTTAATAAACATTACCTACTAAATGAAGCCTTGTGTTTATTGAACAGAGAAGCCTTGTCTATTAGTAGGTAATTTTTATTAAAATAAATGAGGAACAGAGAAGTCTTGTTTCGTTTCATCGTTTGCCACGTTTGGACCCTTTTTAAGTTTTTATATTTCCCGTAATGTAGGAATTTATTTATTAGTTAACTTGCCGTAGATTATGAATTTATGAACTTAGTTAATTACCTACTAAGTTATTAGATAATTAGCTAATTACTAATTAGTTATTAGTTATCACTTATCAGTTAATCAGTTATTACTTATTACTTTATTAGTCTTAATTAGCTCTTTAATTATAAAGATAATTTGAATCGTTGGTTGATTAATGATTCACTTGATTGGTTTCTATTTTAGTTCTTAGATATATTTTGGTTTTACTTTTTTATTTATTTCATAAATATATACTAGTAAATTGAAGAGTTTAAACTGCAAATTAGAAAAAATGAAGAAAAAATTTTGGGTTGCATTAACTGGGTCATAAACTTTATAACTACAGTATTTTGTAGAATAAATTTTTAATATTGCAATAAAAAGATGTCACATTTTCATTATTTTAATTAAACACATCTTTCCGTAGGCCTATGGAAAGACGGTCTTTCTTTCCCTGCATTTAAATTGAAAAGAAAGAATTTTATTTAAAATTTTAAAGTTTAGTCATCTAAGGAAAACTATATGAGATCATTAGAAATAGTTAAACATTGAATACATTAAAATTTGATTGTTTTTATAATATTTCATTCAAATTATTTAAAAATTAATTATCTATTTGTTGAGATTTATTTTAAAATTCTATCATACTTATATTATATTTATATGTATCTCACTGCAATACATAAAAGTAAATATCAAATGACCTTATTAGACTCACTAATTATAAAAATGTCCTTATTTAACAGTTAGTCGATCTAAAATAAGATTGTCATAAATAAAATAATAATATGTATACGTATTTCTATCAAATGTACTCTATCAATGTGACAAATGACAATGTATAAAACAATTCGAACATTTTGTTATTTCAGATTTTGGATTTTTTTCAGTAATATGATATATATGTATATATATTACAATGAGATGTTTATTGTTTTAATTATCTGAAAAAGTTATATATTTTAACAAGTTATGATTGATTATATCAATGTGTAGTAAATAATTAAAATCAGTAACATATTATAATATTACTATGTTATTTTTAGACAACTTGAGTTTAGGTTAGTCAAAATGACTTAAATATCCTGTTGACAGCACAATCCAAACAATTTCTATTATATGGTGCTTGAGATTATGAACTTAGAAGGTAATTAACGTTCAAATAAAATAAAACATCATGGATATTCAAAGTAAACTCGATTATAAGAGGATATATCATATAAGCAGTTAACTAGAACTAGAAAATAAAGATATTCATACAAGTTACACAAGATGACAAGAGCACTACTCTTCATTATAAATATTAATAAAGTCTGTAGTTAAACAATTTCAATTTTTGGGTGTACAATATGTCAATATATCATATAGAATTAACTCAGTTTAGTCACAACTCACAAGTGCACATAAAATATAATAACTATTAATAAGTGCTTATAGAACTCAAATATGTATGTTAATCAAATTAGTTACGGTGGAATATAACTAAGTAAAATAGTAAGACACAATTATAAAAATAAAAGAGAATTAATATTTATTAAAATTCCACTTCGAAAGTATACATTAAAAAAGTGACTAATAAAATTATATATATATCTATATAATAGATGGCAAAGTCTTAGGAAAGACGGTCTTTCCATAGGTTTATGGAAAGACGGGGTTTGATTAGAATAATAAAAGGTAAAATGTCTTAGTTGCAATATTAAAGTTTTAGTATGAAACTTGTAATAGTTATAAAATTTATAACCCGTCATGCAACCCAAAAATTTTATCTTAATTTCTTCTAATTTACACTTTAAACCTTGGTCTTTTCATAACTTATGGAAAGACCGTCTTTCAAGAGACGGACTCATAATAGATTAGTTCAGCGAAAGTATTTTTACAAAATTAATATATTAAAATTTTATGTTCATTATAATGATAATTTGCTATATTTATTTGAACAAGACCCGGATTGAATATATTGGAATCCAACCAAACTCGACCCGAAAGATAATGTATCCGAAAAGTACCAAAACCATACTGACTCAAGCCAAACCCGATCCGAACCTGATTAAAAAAATGTAAAACCGAATTGTACCTGTAACCGAAACAACCTGAACCAAATTTGATCTGAAGCCGATTCAAAAAAATGATACCCGAATTGTATTGAAATTGAAACAACTAGAACCAAACCCGATCCGTTCAAATATTTTTCAAAACTACCGAAAGACATCCGAACCTGAACACACCCGATCAAGACCCGATATCCGAAAACAAAAAAATCCACCGAATCATACCCGACCCGATTGGGTCTCACCGTATCCGACCGAACAGACCTGTTTGCCAGGTCTACGAACAATTATGTTCACTTTGACTAATCCACAATCAACCCTTACTTTACTTTCTATAAATACTAATAACTATGTTAAATTTATGTCATTCATAATCAACCCTTCTATAAAAAACAATTAATCAACAAATAGCCTTTACTACTATAAAAAAAAAACAGATAAATTTACTTGGTTGGAGTGTAAAGCCTTCCAAAGTTTAACTTGCAATGTTTATTTATTTAATTTAAATAAATAATATTATGTTGTATAATAATTTAAACATATAAATTACTTAAAATTAAATCTGAAAAAAATCATATTAAATTTTTAAAAATTATATTATAGTGTTTACTAAATTTAAAATTTCAACTTGAACTTTTTAATCATAATTATAATTATAATTTTTTTTACATACCAGTTAAAACAATAGAAGGTGAATGGGTTGCTGTATTCAATATTGAAAAATATAAAATAATTTTAATCGCGATACTAATATTCAAATTTACACGCACTCAATTTTACTTAATTTTACCATCTACAAACCAACTACAAAATTCTCTCTACCGCTCCTCTTTCGCTCTGAATTACATACTTCAGAATTTCTCATTTCAGTGTATCCATGTGAAAATATTCCTGTTCAGTAAGCTTTGAATCATATTCCGTTTCGTTTTGTTAGTTTTAGTCCGGAATGGAAATTTTTTCTACAAGGCTGATGGTTCAATTTGGGGTTTTAGGATTTTTTATAAATTCAAATACATGTGAATGCTCACATTACATTCTTTTGTGTTAATTGAACTTAAACCTCTCTCCTTATTGAATTTCTATTAAGGGTTTGGTGGTTCTTTCTAGAAAATCACAAACTGAATCCAGGTGAATAGTTTTTCTTTTAAGGAACTTGAGTAATGCTTTCTGTTCTTTATCATGGTGGGACAACTTAAACTTAGCGGATTTTGAAGGCTTTAACAGTAGTTGGACTATTTATAAATATGTAATACCTCTTATATATTTTGTTTGTAGGAAAATTGAATACAAAGTTGTTATCATTATCACAGACACAACCAAAAGAAGTTTTGCTAAAGTTGACTACAGAAAAAATTTAGTTGCCATTTTTCCGTATATTGATGCCCATTGATTTCGTTATTGGATCATTTATGCATCGTTGGTATGTTTTGCTAGATGTCACCATATAATTTCTTATATGTTATCAGTTAGAATGGCTCTAACATGATATTGTACTTCTGTCAAACTTTTTCTTCGTAGTTATGTTCTCAAATCACGAGTGTATACTAATGTTCTCTGGTTGTTTAATATTCCTTTAAAATACAGTTAGGCAATGCATAAAACTTGGGTGGATATGAAGAATAAGTTAAATGAATGGTATCTATTAGGTGTGGAATCTTTTCTGAAATTTGCATACATGAATAGAGACAAGTCGTCAATCCCCTGCTCCTGCAAAAATTGCAATAATTATCCAGATCAAACTAGAGAAAAAGTTGAAAATCACTTAAAGATGAATTCGTTCAAGTTATATTAGATGGATATATCATGGTAAATTGGCCGGACATGGTTGTAACATTGTTGATGACGTGTCTAATGATGGTAATTTTGATAATATAGATGAAGAATTGGAAGAGATGGTAAATGATATTGGTACAGGTGAGTGGGAAGTTGATTGGATGAATGGTTCTGTTGATACAAGTGATGGGGATAATGCTAGGGATAGTGATAGGGGACTGTGAGTTAGATAAGTTTTTGGGCTTTCTGATAATGCAAGAGATGATTTGTATTCAGGGTGTGAGCATACAATATTATCCTTCATTATAACTTTACTTCATTTGAAGACAACAAGTGGCTGGAGTTTTAAGACTTTCGAAGCTTTCCTTGAAATATTTAGAAAGGCTCTCCCAAAACAAGTATTCTTTTCATAAATCATTTTATGAAGCTAAAAATCTAATTAGGATTCATGCTTGTGTCAATTAATGTGTCCTTTACCGAAAGGAGTATAAGGATAACAAAAGTAATCCGAATCCTAGGTGCAAAGAGCCCAGATATAAATATTTAGAATAAAAATTGCCATGCAAGTTTTACGTTATTTTCTATTGAAGCATAGACTTTGTAGATTCTTCATAAATAAAGATACTTCCGAAGAAAAGAGGTGGCATGAAGAAAAGAGGTGGCATGGGGAAAATGATGTCATGCGGCACTCGGCTGATGGCAAAGCTATGAAACACTTTGATATGATTTACAAAATTTTTGCTAAAGATCCTCGCAATGTGCGTTTAGGATTTGCCATTGATGGGTTCAATCCTTTTGGTAACCTAAGATATTCTTATTATATGGCCCGTCTTACTTGTCCTCTACAATTTGCCTCATAGAAATGTATGAAAGATGATTTCTCCATTATATCTATGTTAATTCCCTGACCGAAGACACCGGGTAATGCCATTGATATATATTTGCTACTACTAGTTGTTGAATTGAGTGAGTTGTGGACAGGTGTTCCGGCATATGATACATAAAAGAAGGCCAAATTTACATTGCATGCTTCTTTACTTTAGACAATTAATGATTAACATACTTATGCCATGCTTTTTGGTTGGAGTACTAATGGGTATTTTGCTTGTCTAGTGTGTCTGAAAGAAATGGATTCTCAGTACTTTTCATGTACAAAGAAGTTGTGTTACATGGGACATCGTAGGTTTTTAGATTCCAATGATGAATGGCATGGTGATTCGAATTCTTTTTGACGGAAATACAGATTTTCGTGGTCCCATTATTCCTAAGTCCGGGCATGAAACATTGGGAGAGTTGAATAAGCTTAACTTAGAATATATCTCATTGGGGAAATTAGATGAACAAGGGAGGAAAATAAAGCGAAAGGGAAGTGACAGTGCAGGAAATTGGAGAAAAATTAGTATTTTTTTAGTTCCCATATTGGCCTAGATTTTTTACCTACCTTTTTCTTGTTCCCAATTGGAGAAAAATAACCGAGTTTAATAACCTACCTTTTACTTGGTTATTTTTAAATAAAAGTAAAAAATAGATTTACTTCGTTTTCAAAAAAATGAGGTAAAAGAAGCTTTTACCTCGGTTTAGTTATCTAGAAAATTATTTTTTTAAAATGAGGTAAAAAGTCCAAAATTAAAAAAATCAATTTTCTTGTAGTGTAAGGAGTATTATTTTGCAAAAGAAAAATTATAATGTTATATAAAAGAAACAACAAGATATTAAAGAAGTTGAAAATGTTATATTATATGAAGAAAACAATTTTGAATAATATTAGTTTCAATTTGTCATTAAACCCCCCCCCCCCCCCCCCCCCATTGTCATGTCATATTTCCAAAACATTTTATTCAATGAAAATTTTAGTTCTTTCTTCCTCTCTTTTTTCCTCTTTCACGTTTAACTTGTGAGATAAATATATACAATATAATTTTTTATATCAAAATTACATGATTCTATAAAGTGAGAAAAACTCCCGTGAAACTGTCTCACCATAGCAAATGGTGAGACCAGAGACCAGGCTGCAATAAATAAGAAGGAAGCTAAAAATAGGGACCAGATTGCAAAATAGGAAAATAGGCTTAAAAAAGGGGTCAAAATGGGTTATATAAAAAATGGGCCAAACCCAAATTTCTCCCTCCTCCCAAAAAAACTACCAGATTCTCTTTCCTCCCAAAAATCAAGGAATTTCTTCATTCAATCTGAATAGCTCTCAAACTTAATCTGAATCAAGTTGTTAAATACCGGAATCAACCACTACAATCTTCGATCAAATCTCTGCAAATCTCCGATTGAAGCTCGCGATTTAGCACCGAAATCAGATATGCAATTTGGGGAAATCAAACCTGCAAGCTCGCGATTACGTCGAATTTGCACCGGAATAGGATTCAGCGATGTAATTGTGTCGGAAACATCAAAGAAACTTCTACATCTGCAAAGGTGAGATCTGTGATCTAAGATCTTACTTTTACTGTTTAAAATCTTAGTTTTAATGATTGAAATCTATGATTTAAGGTGGTGTTGTTATAAACTATGGAAGACGAAGCAGTTTAAGGCAACGAAGTTGTTTTGTATGAAGAAGAAAGAACTGATAATGCTCAATCTGAAAATTCAACAAATTTACATCCAAGTTTGGTATTGATTTTGTATATATAGTTAAACGCATGAAGTAATTGCATGAACATGTGAAGCAACGTTCATATATTTTGAATTTTTTTGCCAGATCTGCAATTTAGTTATATGCATGCTGTGAAGAAAATGTTGGTGTTCTTAAAATTTCTGAAACATATTAGGTAATATGATTAACACTGGATGTAACTGCATGAACACATGAAGTAATGCAATGATATTCTGATACACAATTCCCCCAAGTATGAAATTAGGTTCTATGTAATTTGATGGGATAATGTAGTTTTTTAATAATTTTTTGAAACATATGAGGTAATATGATGAACCTTGGATCTAACTGCATGAACACATTAGGTAACATGATGATATTCTGGTTGACAATTCCTCTAGGTCTAAAATTATGTTCTATGCAATTTGTTGGGATAATGTAGTTGTTTCATAATTTTCTGATACATATGAGGTAATATAATGAACATTGGATCTAACTGCATGAACACATGCGATAACTTGATGATATTTGGATGGATAATTCCCCAAGGTTTGAAATTTGGTTATATGCAATTTCTTGATAAAATGTATGTGTATTTTAAAATTTTCTAAAACATATTAGGTAATATGATGAACACTTGATGTAATTGCATGAACACACAAAGTAAAACAATTTAACTTTGTAAGATGATTCGTCAAGAGTTCAATTACATGCACTTTGTTAAGAATATTTTTATATTTTAAAATTTACTTTATCCCAAAAGGTTATAGGTTAAATACACGGTGTAACTCAATAAATATATAATCTATTGGGCTTAATGTCTTTAATTCAATTAGTATGATTTTTTATCAAAATATTTTGATATTGCACCTCTCTATACAAATTTACTAGTGACTAAACAACTGTTTATGGATGTCGAACTAAACTGCAAGATACACGAACAAACCAATATAACAGTTGCTGTAATTATTCACTGAAAGGATAAAATTTTTCAGGACCAGATTCTGTCACCAATTTAAGTGACCTATCAAAAGTTAATGTCACTGATTTCTTCAAAGGTTTAAGAGTAAAAATACTATCATAGTTTCATGATTTATACAGAAAACAATCAAATGCATTGGGATTTGGGGTGTGATGTTCAACCCAAAGAGGTAAAAAAGATGGAACTATCCTAGAGAAGTATTTTGTCTGCTCAAATCAGGGAAACACAAAAATGAAGAATGAAACACCCGACACACCTTCCAACAACAATATCATTGAAGATGGTTCTAAGCAGAAAAGAAGAAAAACAAGGAAAAATGCGATTACGAGAACAGGATGAAAAGCTGGAATTCGGGTTAAATTTATTGATGGAGCCTATGAATTTTTGCATCATGTGACATCTCACAATCATCCTTTCACTTGAGTTGAATGGTAGTATTTTCAGAGAAGTGAAAGGAGAATTACCGGAAAAAAAGGTAAAGCTATAGAAGGAATGTAAGACACGGGATTAAAACTTAGCCATGGATTCAAGTTTATGGCTTTTGAAGCTGGTGGTATTCAGAATCTAGGCCACACGATTAAGGATCATCTAAACTAAATGAAGAGGTTCAATAGGTTCAACAGGTTCTTAACCATATTCAATGAGACTATTGATGGATGGAGAGCAAAGGAAATATCAAAGGAAAATCAATGCTTAAAATCAGTGCCAAAGTCAGCTATAGATGGATCAAAACTACTCAAACATGCAACTCAAGAGTACACATTGTCAATGCACTATAAATTTGAGAAGCAATACAAGATTGCAAAAGAAACAAAAGCCTCTAGGGTTTTCGCCCTGGGATCGACAACAAAGTATGGAGTAAGTCCTGAAGAAGATGATACAAAAGTTGAAATTGTCACAATCACACAACAAAGTGGAATGGTGGAAGTAAACTGCTCTTGCAAAACTTTTGAAGAAATAGGTATATACTGACGAAATGGAATATACATGTTACCTCTTATGTTAATATCTTTAGTTCTTCTATTTGCATCATTACCTCTTGTTCACACATTTATCTTTTTGTAAGCAGCTTTCCTAGCAAGTTTCTGACAATACATGTTATATATATGTCATTAGTGCTTCATTCACATATTTGACTTTAAAATGCAGGACATTTTATGCATTAGAGCTTTAGTTCGGATGTTTATCTTATTAACTTGTATATATGCATTGTTGTCTTTTTCTGAAAGGAATGCTCTACTTTCACCGTGCAATATTGCACATCAACTGAATCAGTGAGATACCATCACAAAACATTCTGAAGCGATGAACAAAGCTTGCTAAAATGCAAGTATAGGAAAACTGGAAGCAGAACAAGAAAATCAAGAAGTTAACAAAAACAAAGATAAAGTTCCATGGCGATATCAAATGGCAACAAACTACTACAATTTGGTCATAACATGTGAAGGTGACGTAGAAACCCGGAAAATTCTTGAAGAAAGCTTCAAAAGAGACAATGAAAAGGAAGAAGAAATTCTTGTCTCAAACAGTACAAAGGACAAGAAAATTCAAGTAGCATAGCACAATCTTCTATCACTAAACTGCCAACAATCCAACATCCATCTCCCACTAAGACAAAAGGAAGAAGCACGAGAATTGAAGGATGGAAGCACATAAAGAAACCAAAAACAAAGGAGTTTGGTACCAAGACACAAAAGCAACAAGTCTATACCTATGAGATTTAATTTGACGTTGTATTTATGACTATTATTCTGTACAATTATCATAAATTCAGGAAAAAATCATTTAAATTGCCCTTCAGATGCTTTAAAAACCTGAACTAACGAGTGCAGTTTAATTAAATTAAAATATATTCAACCAAACAAACTGTGTTTCAAACTAATGACTCTAACAAATAAGCTAAATGAAAACATACATGAACTAATGTTAGAAAAATTAAATAGAAATATGAGAGTAAAAAAGTAACCAACAACACATGGTTAAAAATATCTAATTTTTAAACCGAACTATATACCTAAATAACCAAAAAATATACCTAAAGGACACATGACTTTGTACATAAAAAATATCATTACTAGACAAACTGTTAAACTGTAATATAAAACTAAAGAAATAAACAATGCAACTAAAGAGATAAACTTCATAACTAAAATGATACTAGAATCATCTTCAAAAAAATTACAAGTTTCAATCCAGCAATTACAAACAAATCCAAGTACCTAACAAATCCAAATAACATCAATTCATTACAAATCCTAATAGACCAATCAGAATTATCCAAAACATTAATTCAACAAATTCAAATATTTAAATCACTCCATAACAAATCCAAATCACATCATCAAAATAAATTCATTCAAATAACATCTTAAACTCCTATTTGGATTTTCCTCCCAGGCCATCAATTCACCATCTTGAAACATGTTAAAAGTAAGAAGAGGCTGATTCTGAGGCTAGTACTGTTTCCTTCTCCTCCATTGGTTGCATTCTTCATAAACCATAGATATTAACTTGTCATTCCATTCCAATGGCGATTCTTCAATTGGCGGCGAGCCATCTTGCTGATTATGAGGTTCTGCACTAGTCCCAACAATTGGTGGCAAGTCTCGCGATGCTTCACCCACAACATCACTCTTCACAATCTCCAACCTCTGATACATATCATAACCTTAACCTTAATGTGGTGAAGCTTTTGTCATGCCTATCTTTTGAATTTTGCAACCAAGATATGGGTATATTCTATCTTTTGCAGCAGACTTGTGCATTAGTGTAGTACTATTAGTTCTATACTCCTATTTTTTATAGACTCTAAAGTGACGTTGTTTGATCTGCGTGCCAGAAATATCCATGTAGTCACGTAAAATCAAATTCTTGCATGAATTTCAGTATTAATAAAGACGTGGGCAATGTTTTTTTCTAGCTATGCTTTCAAATGGTGTGCTCGTCTTGTGTTGTTTGGAAGTTGAAGAGTTTATTTATACATTTTGTGTGAGCTTTTGTCTTGGAGATCTCTTTTCAGTTCATTATATGTGTAATGTTTAAGTGGAACTTTTATTTGGTCTAAATTTGAGGATGGTTTTAAACTTATAAAGATTTTAATGTGGACAAATAAAAACAAAGCTGAACTTTGTGATTTCTCTATATTAATGTTTGATTTTTTGTTTTACCCGTGCTTTGTTGTCACTACTTCAAAGAATGGAGTTTGGCAACTAAAGATGGAAATTATTATGTTGCAAGTTTGCCATCTTTAGTTTGGTTTTAAACATCTGGTGTTTTCTTGTTTATATGGTTATAAATAGCCTTGATTTTGGGATAGGATGGTGGAGATTTGATTGCATTAACCATAATCAAGGTGGGGACTTTGCTGCACATATGTTGCTGCATTAACCAAAAGTTCTCTTCTCTCTATTTTTTTTGCTTTGTTATAGGTGGAGGCCTATAATGATGAGAACCATATGTTCGACAGGTTTGCATGTTTAATTTCTGTGATTTAATTTTGATGGATGTAAATTTGCTCCAGTACTAGATCTTTTATGCATTATTTGATTCACTATTGCACCTATCGACTTTGTCTTTGAGAACTGATGTAGCATAGGGTCAATTGACTTGGATTAGATATATAAACAATCAACAAGGTGCTACATTTAAGCGAACGTGAACATGTTGTTTGAGTTAGTTGAATTGTGACCCCTTGTGTGACATGATGTTCATCATGCATTGCAGGAAGGTAGTGGAAGATGTCCCTCGAGGTGTACATGTAAAATTTTTGAAAGCAGAACGGAGTTTGCACAGGTGGGCACTTGAAGATCTTCAGAGACTTCATGTTGCTGAAGAGTAAGCAGTTGAAGAGGGAGGTGGAGTTGAAATGCATGTGCTGGAAGATGCTGGTCATTGGGTAAGCCAAAGAGAGCTTCTTCTATGAGAATCTTGTATTGGGTTCCAACACGTTCTTGGAGGTACTAGTAGCGTCACCTTAGCCTAAAACAAAATGAATCATATTTCTCGTACTATTGCAGAAACAATACACCATTTTTACAAGGATGGATGATGCAATATTTTATATAATTAAGGGTGAATTAAACCATGAATATGCTAGGTTATCCATGGTGGAGACGTTGAATACACTGATATTTTTTCAACGTGCAGGTACATGCAACCCCGATAGATTGTTCAAGATTATTTTATTCTCATTCCAAGGATTTTAGCCACTTCCTGGCAACAGTTTTGCTTCAAACGAATATCTCTTTAACCATAATGTGTAATCATTCTTATTGTCCATCTTGTTCTTGTCAATCATTTTTCCAGAATTATTAGATTGTTTCACTAACCACTTGTACCTTTCTTTACCTCCAATTCGGAATCTAGGAATTATAATTACTGCTGATAGGTTCGGTTCTCCTAACTATGTACTCATTTCATCTTTGTTTTTTCAAGAGTAGAGAAGAAACTGGGATTCTAGAGCTGTAAGTGAAGGCAGTGCACTATAAATTGTGCGGCAGTAGTTTTATTATTGTATAATTAGGATTATTATTCTTGTCACAATCGTGCGAGACAAGGTGTTTGTATATATTAATGTGGAAATAAATGATTAATTTTGTGAAGTTGATTTTATTATTAAATTAATATGGAATAAAATTATTAATTTTGAGTCTTTTTCCCTTTCTCTGAAAGCGGCAGCGCGCTGCAGCTTTCAGAGGAAGGGATTTTTTTTCGTAGTCGTAAATAAATTAGCACCGGTTGAAAAACCCGGTGCTAATAAAAAAAACCTAATTTAGCACCGGTTGAAAAACCGGTGCTAACAAAAAAAACTGGTGCTAATTTAGCACCGGTTGAAAAAAAACCAGTGCTAGTTTAGCACCGGTTACTTAGGCACCGGTTGTTTTTTACGAAAAAACCGGTGCTAGAGGTGGGTCTCTGTGGTAGTGCAAATACATTAGGTAAAAATTTTGAAACACTTACATTCTTAGCAAGACTTTTAATCCTGGAGTTGGTCATAGTTCAGTGTGGGATTTTGAATGTCTACACATGATCATCTTCAAGGACATAATCAGCTCTAATATCTGGCTGAGCTCCAACATCACTCTTGCCCCTATGACCCTGTTTCACTTTTCTAGCATAGCTGATTGGATAACCCTTCACCATGATGGTCTTGTCATAACCTTCTTCGATTTCCATCACCCTCACTCTCTCCCTCAACTTCGCATCAGCCCAATGCTGGACTAGAGGATGGGATGTTTGCTCTAACACACCATGGACAGGAAATCAATGCAAATACTGAATCAAAAGGATAGGGGCACAAGTACTATAGGTTAGGTATTTTACATTGCTCTTATACCTCCAAATCATTAAATCCATTTTATCTAACACAAAAATACTCTATTCGAGATTCTTAATCGCTTCAACATTTTCAATAGCTTCAAGAATTTTCATATCTACCTTTCTAGTAGATATATGAGCTAAAAAGTACGAAGAACAATAAATAACAAATAGTCTCTTAAACTCAGCCCCTCCCTCCTTAAGTTCAGTTATTCTATTTAAAACAAGTGAAGGGGTTTATCATGTTCATTCTCCCTACCAATCATTGTAACTATCCTTCAATTCTATCCCATAATTTCTATTCTCCTAAACTTTTCTACCAGGGTTTCGAGGCAAGCAAAGAACGCCATATACATCATCAGCAGTAACAAAGTACCTATCTACCCCAACTAGCTGAAAAAATGTAGAAGGGTTAAAATTACTGACCACTGAGAGTAGCGCAGAGGTCTGTGATCTTTACATGCTTGCTTCCAGGCATAAACTTCTTAAAAATCATAGAAACAAACATAATACACTAAGTTAGTAAATACGAAAAATATGCACACAAACACCCAAACTAGGAGATAAAAAATCAAGTAAACATACAGTAATTTAAAACAGAAATTTTAATTAATATACAACCAAATTGATATAAAGTAAAAAAAGAAACTTATTGTATAATAAAACCAAACAGTTAAACACATAAATAAAATGAACAAGTACATAAACTATTTGCAGTGAAACTCTACACATCAACAATTAAAAGTATACTGAAGCAAAACACTGAAACACCAAAGGTAAATGACAACATACCTAAACTAAAAAATTCTAAATCATTCAAGTTATTATGCAAAAATTTTAAAACTAAAATATACAAAATATATATCTACACACATAAAGTAAAATCATAAATACATAAAGTAATAAAACATACCTAGAACCATCAGCAAGCTCAATTTCACAAACTTGTCTAATCTGGCGTGTCACTTTGATGCCATCATTAGCTTTCCCTGCTAGACGATGAGCAGGAACATTTATCTTAAACGCGGGTCTAGAAACACCATCTCTATCTCCAGAAACTCCATCTATCTTGAATTTTCCCGTAACAGAAGATTTCTTCGATGACCCACTCCCTTCTCCAGTAACCACCTAAATACTTTTCCCATATGGCTTCTTTGCAGTGGGCTTTTTCGCTGCAGACACCTTGGGTGCAAGCTCTTTCATTGCAGAAACATTCACAGCAGGCTCCTTCACAGGCTCTTTCAATGCGGGCTCCTTCGCAGCCAACTTCTTCGCTGCGAGCTTCACAGCCGGCTCCTTCGCTGTAGGCTCCTTCGCAGGCTCTTTCAATGCGGTCTTCTTCGTAGCCGACTTCTTCGCCACGGGCTTCACAGCCGGCTCCTTCGCAGGCTCTTTCGATGCAGGCTCCTTCACTGCAGATTTCTTCGCTGTGCACTTCACAACTGGCTTTTTTGTAGCAGGCTCCTTTACAACCGGCTTCTTTGTTGCCAACTTCTTTGCAGCCACCTTCTTTGCATCGGCCTTCCCCGCAACCGGCTCATCTCTTTTTCCTTCACAAATATTTTCTTTTCTCTTTTCATTTGCATCCACCACAGCAGGAGGCATATCAGTAAAACCATCATCTTCCATAAAATCTTCATCAACAAGGTTTCAACGAACTTTAACATTCTTCCTAGCCCTTTTCTTTGTACAAAATTGCTGACCCATATGACAAATAGAAAAAATTAACATAAATATTAAATAAAAAACACAAATTAGAATAGAGAAATCGATAAATACACGAATTACTTTCACAACTCAATCCTTCAATAACAACTTTTATTCCAGCACGTATGGGACTCTGAACAATAAAAGTAGATCCTACAATTTTTTTAAAACTTTTAAAATACTAAATAAACATAAAGTACTTAAATATACACAATAACAAATATATTAAAAATTACCATGAACAACAACATTTGTTAATATGTGTTGAAGGACAATCATCATCATTTCTCTTAGCAGAATCCTTTCCAAGATCTTATGCAAATACAAAGACTAATAAGTATAATCCCAGAACTAAAGATAAATACATCTGAACTAATAATTCAAATACTAACCACTATGTTCAATGATTTCTGAAGCAGGAGGACAAATCATCACAGGCTTCTCCACAACTATATAATAAAAAATGTTGATGGAGATTACAAAGTCCAATCTCCAATCTTAACTAATAAGTAAAATAGCATAACTAACAATTTATAAATTTGAACTAATAACACAAAAATATTAGTTGAAACTCCTAATAATAACCACTTTGTTCAATAATTGCTGAAGGTGGAGGACTACTGATCACAGACGTCTCCACAACTACATCATAATAATAGATTTCAACTAATAAGTTTCATTCTCGAACTAACAAAATGACGATAAATTGTAAAGCATTAATTTAACCTGATCGTGTAAGATTTGTTGAAACTGGATTATTAACAGCAGTTGCAGGCTCATCAACAACTACAAAATGCAAATAGATAATGTAAATCACAAAAATAAAGCAAATAAACACAAAAGTAAAGAGAAATCAGGATATATTTAATCATTAAGATTTTATCTTACCTGATTCTGTAAGATTTGTTGAAGCTAGATTATTACAAACATCAGTTTCAACCTCAGCAGCAACTACAGCATACAAACAAATAATTTAAATCACAAAACTAAATCAACAAACAGTAAAAGTTTTTTAAAAAAGGGAAACCAAAATATATTAATTTACCAGTGTTATGTTGACCCCCAGTCGCATCACATCCATCTACAATAACAAAACAAAATGTGTAAATACCAAAAGTAACGCCGTAAGGAGTAAAAGTAAACAAAAAACCAGAAAATATTATTATTAACCAAATTTATCTTGATTCCCAGACAGATCACATCCTTCTACAATAACAAAATAATATACTTAAATGCCAAATGTAAAGAACAAAAAGTCAAAGTAAAATAAACAGAAACCAGAATGTATTAAATTTACCAAGCTTATCTTGAACCCCAACCATAACACATAAAACTACAAATAAAAAAAATTAAATACCAAAAGAAAAGCACTAAATAGTCAAAGTATAACAAAAAATTAAAATTCCAACCAGTAACAAATGATCCAGCAACTATATCTGGCTTATCCACACCAGATTTACTACCACGTTTGCACAATCTCTTCACAATATTAGCTATAAAAAAGAAAAGAAATTATCAACAATAGATAAAACAATCAATTAAAAATCAACTAATAAGTTTAGAACCTTTTTTCCTTTTCCTTTTATTCATAGGAAATTTAGAACCTTAAAATTACACAATCAATTAAAAGAAAAACATAAAGATTAAAATAAAAAATTTACAAACTAACAATATACACACCATCTTTAACTGGCAATCTGGCAGCAATCTACTCGATTTCCTCAAGCTAATTCCATCATCTACACATAAAAACTCAAATTAAAACTGAAACACCTAAAGTAAACAAAACAATATAGCTTTGTATATACACATACAGAAAGACAACGCAAACATAACACACATTAACATGCAAACTAAACACATAAACAGCCTAACTAAAAGACAGTGCAAACAGAAAACATGCAAACTAAACTGATCATAAACTAAACCACAACCTATCCACAACAAAGCCTGAAATAAATACATAAACAACCTAACTAAACAAACAATCAGCCAAACTAAACACATGAACAGCCTAACTTAGAGACACTGCAAACTAAACAAAACCTAAACCAAACAACAACAAAGCCAAAACAAAGTCTAAACTAAACACATGAACATGAAAACTAAACACATAAAAATCCTAACTTAAAGACAATTCAAACAGAAAACATACAATGTAAACATAGCCTAAACTAAACCATAACAGCTGAACTAAATGCATAACAGCTTAAAAAAACACATGAACAACCTAACTAATTTGTTATACACCTTTTCCTACATAAACCACAACATAAAACAAAGCAAGATCTAAAAATTCATCAAAACAGAGCAGCTTCGATAAGAATGAACAACACATCAAATCAACAAACAATAAAACAGAAAAATCAAAGGAACTGAACTAAAAACGCTAACAATACAAAAATTAACAAAAAATAGAAAAAACCTTTAGATTCAACCGCAGATGAGGCGGGAACAACGTCATCAACCTCCAAGTGATCTTTACTAGCAATTTCTGAATTTGATTTCATGATATCTACAAAATACCAAAACAAAAATCATAAACACACAATAGAAGGCCAAAAAAACACATGCACGACTAGATTTACAGAGATGAACGCCGGAATGAAATAGAAAGCATTGAAAAAGTAAAAGAAAAAGAAAAAACCCAAATATGAAACACAAAATCCAGCGAAATCAGAAATTCTTACATCTATAGAGATGGATTGAAGAGCGCGATGTAATGTCGTTGAGAAATTGCGAATTTGTAAGGATTTCTGATGGTTGAATCACTAATTTATGGCGAGCAGCTTTGAGAGGATTAGGAGAGGGTTTATGGCGAGCGTGTGAGAGAGAGTGGTTATTTGGAGAAGAGAGAGACGCAGTAGAATTATGAAACTAAAAATGAAAACTAACTAAAAAATATATTATATAGTATTGTTTTAAGACCCCTAGAAATATTTAATTTATGGTGAGACCTCTGGTCTCACCATAAGCTTAGGTGAGACGGTCTCACCCAAATCTTTGTAATGTAGAGTATTCTATACACTATTTCTAGCTTGTTAAGTTGTAAGCATATGAAACTTTAATGTTGTAGTTATATATCGTAACTTCAAGCTGTATTTTATGCAAAACAACCAAATTGCACGATTAATAAAAACTTCAATCTCTTTTTTTATCATTCTTCGAATCCATAACATAAAAATTATCACAATACTCCCATCATTCCTAGCAGATATTTTTGTAATTATAAGTTAATATATTACACTAAGTTGTATAACTTACAATGCAAAAAGAAATAGCAAAGAGAGAAGATGACATATGCAATCTCGACAATCTCACAAATTTTAATTAACAAAATTATAAATTTAAATAGTAAATGAAATTATAATTTAGTTTCTGATTCAAAATATAAATAATTTGTTAGATTATAAAAATATATAATTGGTAAAAATACATTTAATTTTATTCTATTCTTCAATAAGAATACTGTTACTGTTTAAAATTAAATTTTATTGTTATCCTACTCTATCCTACTAGTGCGGGTGATTCACATTATCGGAATGTGTACTTTTCCAATCAACATTTTCTGGCAAATCTGGTGAGCTTTCTAAGCGACGCCGCCATGGGAAAGTCTGGCAAGAAAAGGGAGACGAGGAAGGAAACTATAAAACTAGTAGTGGAGGAGATACGAGTAAAGGGGAAAGGGGTTGCAAAGGTGTTAGAAGGTGAAGTGCATGGTCTGAAAAGTGTACTAGGTGAGGATGATGATGACGTGAGCAAAGCGAAGAATTCTGTGAACCCTAATAAGGGTGCATATGTAGAATATCAGATTGCGTTCAATACTCCTGCCAAAAGTATTGTGCGGGATCAACCAAGCCACTCAAAAGCTGGCATAAATTGATGTGGGAAGAAACAATGGAGAAGGATTCAAATTGGAGTTCATTGTTTGAACCGCAACATCAAGAAGTGAGATACTACGACACTGTAAACATTGAAGGGATGGTAATGGGTGAAATTACAATGGAGGATGTGGAAGACGGAGCTAAGCAGTGGGATTCTTGTATCATTTGCAAGGTATGAGGAAGCAATCCACCTTACAGAGTCATAGAGGGCTACCTGCACAGAATTTGGGGCAAAAACCTTATGAAGGTGTAACAGCTAAGAAAAGGTATTTTCATGGCAAAACTATCTTCTAAAACATGTAGAGATGAAATTATTGAGAATGGTTTATTAATGTTTGATGGGAAACGCGTAGTGGTGAAAGCCTGGTCACAGAATTTTGATTTTGATGAGCCTGAAAAAAGTACCTGTTTGGATCAGATTGCCTGATTTACCTCCAGCTTATTGGTAGCCTAGGATTATCAATAAAATTTTGATTCATTTAGGTAATCTAGTCTGTCTAGATAAGGCAACTTCTGAGAAAGACAAGCTTACATATTCAAGAGTGAAAGTTGAAATGGTGATATATGATTTTGTTCCTGACAAGATAAACTATGTCAATGAAAGGAAGGTTATAGTGTAGCAGATTGTGTTATATGAATGGTGTCCTGTAAAATGTTTAGCTTGTGGAATGTATGGGCATACAGGGGAAATATGCAGGAAAAAAAGAAGTGGAGAAAGGAAAAAAGGAATAGAAATGAATATTTACTTACCTGTGAGGAAAACACAGTAGGCAGAAAAGGTTGATGCAGTAGCACTAGTATCTGGTGAGACTGTAGCACTAGTAACTGGAGAAGGCAGTAAGTTGAAAAATGATAAAGGAAAAGAGGTGATAGGAGGAGGGGTTTTAGTTCTAGAACAAAAGGTACTGAAAGAAAAGCCTCCCGATGATCAGTAACCTTGTTATCTGGAATGTGAGGGGAAAAAATAAAGGTGAGAAGCATGGAGTGATTAGGGACTTTAGTCTCAACAATTATACTGGGACTCTTACCTTTTTAGAAACAAAAATACAAAAATAAAAAAAGTTAGAAGTCTGGGGGAAGAATTGATTGGGTTGGAAATTAATCACAAATGGAGGTTTGATAAGAGAAGGTAGAGTGTAGCTAGCATGGAAAGAGGACTTGTTTGACAAATATTCTTTACCTTGATCTATGGTTTTAATACCATTGAGAAAAGACAAGAGATGTAGCAGTTATTGAACAACAAAAGAGATAGAGATATGCCTAGGCTCATCAGTGGAGATTTCAATTCACAACTTTTTGTGGACGATAGGCTTTGGGGGGTGGGGGAATGTAGTGGAGGATGAGGAAATGGTGGACGTTCAGGAAACAATGGAGCAACTGGATTTAGAAGAAATTAGAACTGTAGGGGCAATGTATACATGGGATAACAGAAGATCAAGAAAGGATAGGATAATGAGCAAGTTTGATAATGGGCTGGTGAAAAAGAAATGGTTAGAACTCAAGATGTTGTATTGCTGTATGTGAGGTGAAAACAGAACTAATGTCTGACCACCTACCCCTTGTGGTTGGATTTAACACGAATGATGGGAAAAATAATAGGCCATTCAAATATTTTAATATGTGGTCCCAATCACAGCCGTTAGAAACACTAATAAAAGCAATATGGAATGTTAAACGGATAAGGAGTATGGAGGATTCAGCTCAAACTTTCAAGAGGCTTGAAAAACCTTTAAGTAGGTTAAACAGGAAAGAATTTGGCAGTATAGAAAATAGAGGTGAATAGGCTGTGGAAAAATGAAGGAAAGCTCAGGAGGAGCTTAATGAGAATCCTGGATCCAGTCATTTCTAGGGGATAGAATTTGAAGCTAGATAAGAAGCTGAACATTTGAAGGAGGCTGAATTCAGTTACATGCAACAAAAAGCCAAGGTGGAATGGTTGAATGATGGAGAGAGACCAACTAGGTTGTTCTACTGAACACTGAAGAGTTGACAATATAAAAACAACATAGTGGTGCTGAAAAAGGGTGATGGACTTATCATTGAGCAAAATTTGGTGGAATTTGTGTTGATTAACCATTTCATATGTCAGTTAGGGGCTGTGAAGAAAGTGATCAGAATTGAACCTGATGTGGTAAGCTATAGAGGATGGGTGAGCTTAAAGACACAGGCGGAAATGATCAGGCCAGTTAGTAGAGAAGAGATAGAGGCTGCACTCAAGGTGATTAAATATACAAAAAGTCTTGGCCAGGATGGATACTCAAGAAAGTTTTTCAAGGACACTTGGGAAATTATAGGAGATGGTGTATTGGAAGAAGTGGCAGGTTTCTTTAAAGGTGACCCTATCCCAGGTATCTCTAAAAATGTTGTGATAACATTGTTGCAAAAAAAAGGTTACAACCACAGTCCCTGGTAGACTATAGACAAATAGCATGTTGTTCTGTGGTCTATAAAATAATTACCAAAATCCTGTGTCATAGACTAAAATATGTTCTTCTAGAAATTTTGAGCAACAATCAGTGGGCCTTTGTCAAAGGTAGATTGATTGAACATAATATGCCCTTAGCTCAGGAACTATTACACAGGTATCCGATAGAAAAATGAAGCCTAGTTGTGTTGCTAAAGTAGATATCTCAAAGGATTTTGATAGTATAAGTTGGGATTTCCTTCTTAACTGGATGGTTGAACTAAAGTTTCCAAGTAAGATGGTTGAATTGATTAATAATAGCACCATGAATTTTGATTTGTGTTTAAATGTGAATGGTCAGTATACACATAATTTTGCAGTTAAAAGGGGAGTGAAGCAAGGTGACCCCATTTACTCCCCTTTTGTTTATTATTTGCATGGAGTAGCTAACAGGAATGGTGGCTAGAGCATTTGATTTAGGGAAAGTTGAGTATCATCAAAGATGCAAGAAAGCTAGTGTTCATACTTTGTTATTTGCTGATAACCTTTTTGTTTTCCGCAGTGCCATTAGATAGTCCTTGGAGGGTGTGAAGGAAGTCTTGGTTAGATTCAATGAAGTTACAGGCTCTCCATTAATGAAAGTAAGTTAAAAATTTCTTTTTAAAAATAATTGAGGGTGAAAAGGTGGTTCTGGCCTTATTTTTGCAGATGGAACATGGACAGTTTCCTATGAAATTAGGTCTGCCTCTGTTATCTATGAAGTGGGGGAAATGGATTGTCAATGGTTATTGGATAAACTCAGAAGTAAGATCAAGGGCTGGACTTCAAAGAAAACTATCCTATGCATGAAAATTGGAGTTGATAAATGGAGTGCTACTCAATATCACTGGGTATTGGGCTTATTTCATGAAAATACCAGAGGGAATTCATAAAAAAAAAGTGTACAGATTTGTACTAGCTACTTGTTGGGCAGAGAAGAAGGTCAAACTGGTTTCATTACTACTGCTTGGAGTTCTATATGCAGGAGTAAGAAAAAAGGGGGAATGGGTGTAAGAGAATCTTCAAACTGGAACACAACTGCTTTGAGCAAGCATTTGTGGGATTTGACTTAAAAGAAAGGCGTACTTTGGATCAAATGGGTGCAGGAGTATTACTTGAAGGGATTACGCATAGAAGATTGCATGTTTACTACATCTGATAGCTGGCCCTGGAAGGAATTAATGAAGATCATAAATGGTCTTTTCCCAAAGTTGAAAAAAGCGTGAATCAGAGAGGACAAGTCAAGGTTGCTACATTGTATGAAACTATGATGGGAGGACTGGAGACCAAATCAAAAAACTGTTTGGTTTGGCATAGAATAATTCTACCTAAACATAGTTTTTCTTATGGATGATGGTGAAAGTGAAATTAGCAACTACTGATAGACTCCAGGGTTTTAATGTTCTTGCAGGAGTACATAAGTGCAGGTTGTGTAACTCTGAGCAAGAAATAGCCCAACATGTATTCATTGACTGTGTCTATGTGAAAGCTGTGTACAGATTGCTTGACATTGAGATAGGGAAAACTATAAGATGTTGTGAAGAGGAAGTTGTGGTGCCTCATTAGATGGAAGAAAGATAGAACACTGATGCTGTTTGTTTCAGCAGTGTACCAGATTTGGCAAGAAAGAAACCAACGGGTGTTTGATGACAAGGAGTTGAAGGATGATATGTAAGCTTTCAGATACAAACTGAAGTGGAATGGAGGCTGAAGTCACAGGCTGAAATAGGGCAGTACCAGAAGTTAAAAACTTAGCACATGTTTTGTAGTTTTGGCACAGTAGTAAGGCAAATTGACAAGTTTATTTTGCTGATAGGGAGAAGGATTAGAATGGGTTTTGTGTATAGGGTCAGGGGTTAGGATCCAAAATTTTGTAAATTTTGTTGAGCTTTAATTCTAATGAAAATGCTTCATAAAAAAAAAATACTTTTACTATTTTCTTTAAGATTCGATACTCCATCCGTTTCACTAATATTGGCACCATAGCTTTAGGTGTTTGGATTTAGGTGAATGAAATGAGTGCATGAAATTGGATGTAAAAAGTAAAAAGTAAAAAGTAAAATGAGTGGATGAAATTGAAGAAATCTTGCCAAAAATAGAAAGTGTGCCAATATAAAAGAAACATCTAATTAAGGTAAGTGTGCCACTAATAAAGAAACGGAGGGAGTAATTAAATTAAAACTCATTATATAATAACTAATTAATTATAATTATATATATATAAAAATTACATTTTAATATGAATATATAGGTTATAATTGATAGTATTTTAAATATAATTTTTGACATAAAAAAATACACACACATGCACGCACGCACGCACACACACATATATTCATGTAAATATAAGAATATTGTATTAGTTGCCAACAAATATTAAATTATATTATATTTTCATTTTAATTCACAAATAAAACATAATAATGATTATATTTATTTCTTTAAAATGTGCATCACGCGGGTGTTAATCTAGTCATAGGCAAACCTTTAGCCATAGACCTATGCAGCCCAAAACACCCTTTAGCTAGTCATAGGCAAACCTCATAACCGGTGCCCTCGGAGACTTCACGGAGACATTTGAAGCTCTTGCTCAAGATGCAGAGGTTTTGATTGTACAGATATGGTTGCTACTAATCATATTTAGCTGATACTATTTAGATTTGGAGTTTTCGACTCGGCGGTTAAAAGATAAATGCCAAAGTTGATGTCCCCGCATTACAAAAAAATACCTATTATTCTGCCCCTTTACCTCATTTTTTTGGCTTAGGTCAAATAACCGAGGTAAAAAGTTCTTTTACCTCGGTTATTTTTTTGAAATAAATAATAATTTTTACCTCAGTTAAAAAACCAAGGTAAATAATATATTTTTTACCTCGGTTATTATATTAATCGAAGTAAGAGGTTTAAAAAATGAAGTAAATAATTTTACCATATAACATGCGACCTCACATATGTTGCTTCAACCGACATGATGACCACCGATTTCTACAATGGAACTCTTGAAATTCCATCTCCGATTGTCCCAGAGTGATGATGTCGCATTGACTCGTGCAAAATACCATCGGCAACGTGGAGTGGCCTACCCTTGTCCCCTTGATCAATGTATAACTCACACAAATGTGATATCTTGAATGATATTGAAAAAATTATGGCAAACAAATGTTAATGCAATTACTTAGGATTGAAAAGGAAAGAATACATTGGACCTATCTTTCGGCGGATATGATCGCAATGTCATCATTATTAACTTTATCTCTTAGAGTAAGAAGAATGGGATCGTGGTTAACCTCAAACTCTCTCGATGAGTGGCGAGATCCTCTAGACAGCGGAGTTCAACTGAGCATCAAATCATCCAAATTTTTTTGGTAGAGGAAGACCGTTGTGTTTGATTATCTTACGAATCAAGATGTCTTGTTGCTCAATCCTTTTGTCTTGAAGTAGCGCTTCCTTTTGCAAGATGTGAACCCAGGATGGTTTATCCCTACTGTAGGACCAGACAATTCCAAACGTAACTCTCTCGGATAAGAATGCTCTAGCACCTCTAGCACGTCCCAGGCGGTTGGGCTTTTTGTCGCCTCGCACAAGATGTCGTGCTTACCCGAGGGAATGAATCGCCCTTCCAATTATAAAAAACACTTTCATGTGTATAATACATATTTCAATCAAAGCTAGAAATAAAATTGAGGATCTTACCACTTGTTTAGAAATTTGATGTTCGATAGCCTTATCGTATCCACCCTTAGTGTTTAGACCACTCTTTAGGAATAGATCACACCTCTCAATTTCATCCTCATCAATTGGTGTATAAGTTAACCATGGATGATCTCCTTTCCTACTTGAGAATATATAATCTCTAGACAAGGTGCACTTGTGTTCTCTCCAACTTTTTGACATCATGGCCATTGCCCTCTTCTTCAAATCCTCCACATCTGGAGCATCAAGCTCAAACATCCTCTATTTAGATTTTCAAGGATGACGAAGGCAAAGTAAACTGCCTAAGGTTACGGTACGATAGAATTTAATTGGATTGGTGTTTAAATAATTTGTATTTCATCATTTGATTAAAGGTACCTTGCACTCTATCCATATGACATCTTTAGATTCTTTTGGAGCCTTGTGCAAATTATTGCACCGGATGTCTACCCTTGTAAGCCTTGTTCTACCGGCCTTCCCTGCCCAACTAGACTATTTAGCTCGTTCCTCCGGCAAACATTTTCTCGATATGTTGAAAATCAAACAAAAGTTATTTCCTTCCTAGACATTCTCCATTCTAATGTCCTAGGATGCGTCCTAGCAATCCCAACCTCCTCCAACCCCTCCCCTTCATCATCATCATTGTCTAAGCTTTGTGAAATTCAACCGTGTGCACGTACATGTTCATCACGACCCTTCTTTTGGGACATTATACTACCTAGAAACACTCGTGATTATCAAATACTAAGTGACTACAATACACTAGTAGGTAAAACAAAAGAAAATCATACATAATCGATACACTTATACAACACAATCCACTTACACTATGAATATATCCAAAAAGGAAAAAAAAAACAAACTAAATTTCTAATCATAGAACAATAGAAATGATGAAATGTTTATCTTTTCATCCAAACAATAGGATTTGGATGAGAAATGAAGTCATCACCCCACACTCATTAAGGAGAAACCCCAACCCCCAAGCTTCATTTTTTTTGGTTAATTTCTAGAGATTTGGTTGTGTAGATGATAATGTCTAGGGTTTTGGGTAGTTTACCACATACAAAGTTATTTGGTGAAGGATTAGTGGTGGAATGAGTGATAGAAGAGGAAAGGAAGGTTTTTGAGAGGAAAGAGGGAGGGAATTCGCTGGGTGTCAAATGGGTATTAATCACCCATTTGAAAACCTCCGCTAATGCCCTCATTTAACTACACAAAAAATTAATTTGTGAGTCCAGAACATAATTCGGGACATGAAAAACAACCAAATTGCACAATTCATAAAAACTATTCTTCAAATCCATATCATAAAAATTATCACAATCCTAGAAGAGAGATATATATATATATATATATATATGTATGTATATATATAAGTTAATATGTTACACTAAGTTGTATAATTTACAATGCAAATAGAGATAACAAAGAGTAAATATTTTCATCTGATTAAATAGAGATACAAAAATTATAAATGTAAATAGTATGTAAAAATATAATTTATTCTCGTCTGATTCAAAATCAAAACATTTTATTAAATTATAATAATTGGAAAAGAAATACAATTATTTTATTATTCTTAACTAAGAATACTTTTACTATTTTCTCTAAGATTCGATAATTAAAGTAAAATTAATTATATAATAATCGATTATTTAGGATAATATATATTTATGTTACATTTTTATATGAATATATAGGTTATAATTGATAGTATTTCTATTATTATACAAATTATTTTTATATTATTTGTTATAGTTTTTAAGTTTTTTCTCCTTTGGTGTGGACGAAAAGGTGCGAACTATGTGCACTTCTTATCTTAGCCTCTGATTGGGGACTCATCGGAGCACCGCCATGGGCAAATCAGGTGCTAAGTGTGGGATGAAGAAGGCCACCTTGCAGCCGGTGAGAGAAGAGAAATCAGAAAAAACAAAAACAACCTCGGATGGAAAAAATGTGGTAA
Source organism: Rubia yunnanensis (assembly GCA_037428765.1). Taxonomy (NCBI): domain Eukaryota; kingdom Viridiplantae; phylum Streptophyta; class Magnoliopsida; order Gentianales; family Rubiaceae; genus Rubia; species Rubia yunnanensis. Next base: position 64,452,530 of record CM075066.1, read on the forward strand.
AAAAGATGAGAGATTTGGCTGGGGATAGCAGACCGGTGATGATTAATGAGGTGAAAGTGATTCCGGTGATGATGAATGAGGGGAAAATGAGTACTGGAAATGAAGCAGGAAAAGGTCAGGAAATGACACCAACTCATAGCCCGATAATACCAGATCTAAATTCGTCAACGAGCAAAAAGGCTCTCGTGGAGTGACAAGGTGGAGGAGGAAGAGAATTAAAAGTTGACCTCTCTTTTTTATTCTCACAAGGATGTTAAGAAATATAGTACTGAGATCATTGATGGAATGGAACTGGGCAAAATATCGTTGGATGATGTTGTTGAAGGAGCAATAGAAAACCCCCCCCCCCCTCAAGGTAATAGAGTTATTTAATGTTGTAAAAGTATGGCAGTTGCAAATGGGGTTATTCATATTAAAAATTAGTACAAAACAAGTCTGTGAAGAAATTGTTAACACTGGTATGATTAGCTTTGATGGAAAACCCGTGGTTATTAAGTTGTGGGAGGAGGATATGGATCTAAGTGAGCCTGATTCTATCCTGGTATGGATTCAACTACCTGATCTTCCATTAGAATATTGGAAGCCTAGAACTATAAGTAAAATTGTTAGTTCTATTGGTAAGCTGATTTGTCTGGATAGAGTAACAGCTGAGAAAGAAAGGCTATTTTTTGCTAGATTACAGATTGAAGTAAAAATCAGAGATATTGAGCCTGAAAATGTCCTTTATATTAATGAGAACGAAGTGATTGTCCAACAAAAGGTTATATTTGAATGGAAGCCTGGGGCATGTGCCACCTGTAGAATGTATGGACACTTAGCTACTGATTGCGGGAAAGTTGGAGAGGAGGAGGACATACATAAGAGGGAGATTTTTGTGCCAGTGAAGAAGTAGACTCTGATCAATGCTGAGAAAACACAGCAGCCTGTGAAACTGAGGAAGAGCCCAGACTCAATGCTGTAACCAGTAATAAGGTTTGTCAGACCCTGAACAGAAAAAATGATTGTTAGTATTGTTGATCTGAAAATGAAAGGCATGATGTGTGAAAGTGGTGAAAAATGAGTTTTGGCTGATAACAAACACCCTGATATATGAGTCTTGCTGCTTGGAATATTAGGGGGTTCAATAAGAAAGCAAAGCACAATGAAGTTAGAAGGTTCATCCTTAGAAACCAAATTGGGCTGCTTGGTCTCTTTGAAAAAAATCAAGCAAGAAAATGGAAAAACATATATGGAGAAGGTTGGGAATTGGATACAATCTTACTACAAACATCTCCGGTGAAAGAAGATTGAGAATATGGGTGATATGGAGACCTGGTTTAATCAATATTGAAGTATTGAATTACAGTGAGTAGTAGATAAATTTGAGTTGCAGAAGGCTAGACAATAACAAGTGCTTTTACTGCACTTTTGTGTTTGGTTTTAACATTTGTCTAAACAGAAAACCTTTGTTGGCACTATGCATCAGCCATGGATAATCCTAGGGGATTTTAATTCACCATTACAACCTGATGATAGGATTGGTAGGAATCCAGTGGATGAAAAAGAAACAGAGGATTTTCAGTCAGCAATTGAAGATTTGAAGTTAGATGATATCAGATCCACTGAGGATAAATATACTTGGAGTAACAGGAACATTGGAGATGACAAAGTATTTAATAAGAAAGATAGAAGCATGGTCTGTAAACAATGGATGACAGGGTTTTGAGAAGCTATTTGTATGGTTCAAAATGAATTGTGCTCAGACCATTTGCCATTATTGGTGAAGTTCAGTACAAAAAGTAAAATGGAATTTAAAGCATTCAGGTTTTTCAATATGTGGGGTAAATCAGATATTTTCTTAAGTCTAGTGGATAGCATTGGAAGATGAGGAAAGTAGAAAATCTCTTGGATGTTGCTAAAATTCTGAAATTGATGGAGAAGCCCTTAAAATTGCTAAACAAAAGGGAATTTAATGACATATCTGGAATGGAAAATAGAGCATAAGAAAAGTGGGATGAAGCCATGATAAACCTGAATGCACAGCCTAAAGTTTTAGAGTTAATAGCAAGGAAAGAGGCAGAGATATTGAAGAAGGTTGAAAACAGTTTTATCTAGTAGAAGGCTAAAGTTCAATGGATGCTGGAAGGTGATAGGCCCACAAAGCTATTCTATAACTCACTAAAGAGGATACGGTATGGAAACAGAATTGCAGCCTTAGAATGGAATGATCAGGTAATATTTGATCTAGAAATTGGGGAGTGTGTGATGAAGCACTTCAGGGCTCAATTAGGGGTAAGTGTGCTAGTGATAAAACTGGATAAAGAGGTGGGGAAACATGGAAACACCCTAGGTTTGGAACAATAGCTTAAACTGATCAGAAAGGTGGATGGAGATGGGATTTATAAGGCTTTGAAAAGCATACATGGGTCTAAAATCCCTGGTAAAGATGGTTACAAAAGTTCCTTTTTTTCAATGAAATTTGGGGAGTAGTTGGAGATGATTTGATCAGTGCCATTAAGGTATTCTTTGCTGATGGAAAAATGCCTGTTGTGTTCCGGAATGCTGTTATCACCCTGATTCCAAAATCAGAACAACCTAAGAAATTTGTTGATTGTAGGCCAATTGCTTGTTGTTTAGTGGTGTACAAAATCATCACTAAAATCCTATGTACAAGAATAGGTGAAGTCCTTCCTGACCAAATTAGCAACAACCAGTGTGCATTCATCAAACGCAGGTATGTAGCTCACAACATAGGACTTGCTCATGAGCTTTTGAATATATATGGTGTCAGTATAGTAAGGCCTAGCTGTGTTGCACAAATTGACCTTTGCAAGGCCTTTGATAGTATTAGATGGAGCTTTATGATTGACTGGTTGAAAGAGCTTCATTTCCCATATCAGATGATATAGTGGATTCAGTGTAGCTCTATGATTTCAGAATTGTGCATATCATACAATGACAGGTTCACTAGTTCATTTGAGGCCAAGAGAGGTGTTAGGAAAGGGGACCCAATCTCACACCTGCTATTTTTTATCAGTAAGAAAGATTCACCAGACTTATGAAGATGCAGATGCAGTTGGAAAAGATAGACTACCATAAAAAATACAAAAAAGCCGAGGTACACTCCTCTCTTTGCTGATGATCTATTGCTATTTTGTGGTGCAAACTTGAAAAGTGTGGATGGTTTTTGAGATGTCCTGAGCATATTTAAAAACACTACTGGGCTAGTTACCAATGACAGAAATTCAAAAGTGTCCTTTTTCTAAAATGGAGGAGTTTGATATGATTTTGCTGGCTGGTGCACTAAAATTGTCCAGAGGAGTCTTTCCCATGAAACATCTTGGTCTCCCTCTATCCACAATTAAGTGGAACAAAACTGATTGTGAAGGCTTGATAGAGAAATTTAGGAGTAGGATATACACTAGGGGTTCAAGAAACTTGTCCTATGCAGGTAAACTTCAGCTCATAAACTCGGTTTTTTTAGTCTATCTGGATACTACTGCAATGTTTTATGGGGGAGAGAAGATGGGAAATAAGGCTTTAAATCTATGGCCTGGAGTTCTATCTGCAACAAAAAAAAACATGGAGGAATGGGAATCCAAGATTCTGCTCTATGGAACAAAGCTGCAATGTTTATACACCTCTGGGATGTGAAGAGTAAAATAGATGTTTTATGGGTGAAATGGGTGTCTAAATACTATATGAATGGGAGACCACTGGAAGCATGCAGCTACTCATATACACATAGCTGGCCATGGATGGCTAATGACCTTGAAGCAACATGCTATATTTGCATAATTGGATCGTTACATTAATAGAGATGGCAAGCTGATCATTCCTAAGGTTTATGTGATACTGAAAGAGGGTGAGGAAAGGTAGTTTTTGAGGAAGGTTGTCTGGAGCATATTTATACAACCAAAACAAGGATTTTTTAAAATATAAAATATGATGTTTTAAATTTGGGGATTAATTTGGAAATACTTTTGAATCCGGGTTATTTTTTAAAGAATGGAAAAATGTAAGGGATTAATGTGCAAATTCCTAGAAAAAAATAAATGCTCGTTATCGTCACTAATAAATCCTCATCGTCTCTCTTTTCTGGAAGGATTCACTATCGCCAGGAAGAGCGAACCACTGACAGAGGTCTCGAGATATTGCGGTGGATGGTCCAGGGTATCTGCAGTGGTCAGTGGATGGTTGAATTCAAGACAACGGTCTCGCAGAGGTGAGGATCTGTTATTGTTGCTGATTATACAGCGTTGAGGTGAGGGTTTTTAAATGGCTGAATTTAAAATGCCCTCTGACTGTGGGTTATAGAGGCGAAGGGGAAATGATTTATGTAAGCATCAACTGATGTGATTACAGAGTTGAAGTGATGTGGTTTGGCGTTTGAGTTTGGTTGTATTTTATAAAACGTGAGGGGAAATTGAGTGTACTTAGAAGTTGTTTGTCAGTGAAAAAGTGGTTTCCCCGACAACATGAAATTAAAATCTATTATCATCAAATTAAAACATCAATTTAAATTAAGTAAATATTACTAATACAAATATCAAATTAAAATAATTAAACCTTAAATAAAAACACTAAAAATACACTAAAAAACATCAGAATTTTAAATATACACATTAAATAAACATAGTTAAACATGAAGTAAATACGCTAACATATATTAAATTAAAAATAGTTTAGCAAAAAAATAAAAATACCAAAAAAGCACATCAAATTAAAACAGTTGAACATCAAATGAAAATATTAAAACTTCACAAAAAAAATAAAAATAGTTGAAACATCAAATAAAAATACCAAAATACACATCATATCAAAAACACTATAATGCACATCAAATTAGAATAGATAACAAAGGCACACTAAATACACATAAAAAGAACTTAAATAAATGTAAAGTTTAAAGATTATGTCTCCTAACATGTGGCGTGTCCATAAGTTATGGACATGCCATTGTATGTTTAACTTATATACAACATTTGTTAAATTATATACTAAATTTAAACATGCTAAAATGTATATTTTATATTATGTTGTTTTTTAATATTATCACATTCAAATAAACATTATTACTTTTTAAATTTTATAATACAAAAAATTAATAACTATAATTTTTAAGGTAAAAAGTCAGTGGGTTTGTCCATAAACTTATGGACATGCTGCATTTCTTGAAACTTTCTCAAGTTCAAAACATCAAGTGTCACATCAAAATATGACATTGATATCGAAAAAAAATAAAATATTAGTATTAAAATTTTAAAAACTAATTTGTACCCTTGAAACATTAAAGGATGCACAAAATAAAAATAGAAATATCCCAAAAAAAAATATCAAATTATTTTTTAAAAGGACTCCCTAAAAAACCGACACATCAATCTAAATTATAAATAAAAATTTAAGATAATAAAATAATACTAACTAGTGTCAACATGTATAAAGTGTTAAAACATTAACATGCAAACACAAGATTTACAATCAAAGATCAAAATTTAACTTTAACACACATGATGTTAGTGTAAAAAAAGACTTATTAAAAAACATCACAAGGTTTGGTTGAAACATCAAGTGCTGAAAATGAAACATCAAGTTTTGAAAATGAAACATCAAGTTTGATAGTAAAAACCCGCACATTGCACGGAAATATGAGGGAAAAAATTGATCCACGAATTTCTCCGACTCAGATTCTTGACATCCCGCAAGATTCTTACAGCATGGAATCATTAATTCCCCAATTATTTATGCCCAGCACCCCCTCCAAATGGTATTTGCACCCCAGTTCCCTCCTTCCTCTCCCCAACTTTCTAAAATTGTATTTGGAACCTCATGTCTAATTAAACTTGGTAATAGTACACATTAATCCTTGGTCTCTTTGTGAGTGGGTCTCGCACAAGGCTTTGTTAGTAATGAGTCCTATGCCAACCCAAAACACCCTTTAGCTAGTCCTAGGAAAACCTCACGACCGGCGGCCTCGAACACTTCAATGAGACATTTGAATCTCACGCTCAAGATCCAAAGGGTTCAACTTTAATTATGTGGTCGCTCTTGATCGTGTCTGGCCAGTACCATTCAGATTTGGAGTTTTCCACTCGACGGGTGAAAGAAAAATGTTAAAAAAATTTCAACGTGTAGCCATGCCAATCCACATGCCGTCGACATAATCCCACGCATTTTGCGATATCTCCACCCCAGAGAAAATTTTGATTCTTTTTCTTTCTTTTGTTTTTTTTTCTCGACAATTTCCTTTTTCTTATGTTTCAATATTGGTGGTTTTCATTTGCTCTGTAGTTTTTATTTTGTTTGTTCCATTCCTTTTTTATTTCTTCATCCAGTTTCTCTCTTAGTTTTTAAGAATGGGTAGATCTTAAAATGGTTCTTTTTGGTTGTTTAAAAATTGCATTAGAATTTTGTCTTTGTCATAGTGACTTTTCTCGGAGACCTTTTTTCTGGTTAAACACACTGGTAAAACATCATTGAATTCAGATCTATTATTTGTTATCCAAAGAAGGATGGGAGAAATCCAAACCAAAGTCATTGAAATAACTTACTTCTGGCAATTCCATTTTTGATTTGTAGACTTCGACTTACTAGGATGTTTCTAGCTACTTAGATAATTTATTAGGCTAATTAATTTTCCTTTAGACCGTTTTATTCAGTATCCTTTTGAGTGAAATTTAGATATAATTCCTTCTTTTGCAAATGATTCCTACACACAGACTGAAAAAATATTTGGGCGATTAAAATCAAAGGTTGAGCTCTTCTAGTTTTACTGAAAGATTCTGAACAGATTAAATGGAGGCCCTCCTGATCTTAGAGCATTAATTTACTTTATTTTTAATGTCTTCACATGGATCATAAATGTGGATGTATCATTTTCGGCAGTTCAAATCTTATTCTCATTACCATGATCAACTAGAGGTTGTGATCACACTTTCCTAGACAACTACATAGTGGAACCACTCATCCTCTGTGCACCCTCCTTATAACCACGAATCCTGGAAATGTATAGACATATAGACATATAGACATATAGACATATGATGGAAAGGTACAATATTGTAGTAATATATGAGTTCTACCTTAATTAAGCAACAAAATTAATTGATTAGGATTCACTACAAGAAAAATGATCTATTACTTTGTCCCTTTTACCTCAGTTTTTTTAACCCCAAAAAATCAAGGTAAAAAGTTCTTTTACCTCCATTTTTTTTTCAAAGTTAAACTTATTTTTTACCTTGGTTAAAGAAACCGAGGTAAAAAGTTTAAAAGATTTTGTTTTATACAACTCCATTTCTTTTGAATTTTAAAATATTTTATAACTATGCTTTAACTATGACTTTTTGTTTATATTTTCAAATGAAATAAATAAAACGTAGAGTTTGAGTAATACATGATCGAAGTCGAATATAAATAAATAAACATTATTTTCCCATCAAATAAAATTTTATGTACTACTTATTCATAATTATTTAAAATAAGTAGTATATAAAATTTTATGTACTGCTTATTTTATGAATACGAGGTACAAATAATTTGACTAAATTATATTTTTGGTCTCTTACATATTCTACAATACCTTCTTTTGGTCCCCAAGGCCAATAATTTTTTTTTATATAAACTCACGTAAGTGAGGGGGTGTATGTTTGGCTCCCCAGGCCGTTCAAATGTTCAATCCGTGTAATACATTAGTGGAAGCTAATTACAAACTGATGTTTACCCAAAACCTTCATCTAAACACCCTATCTCAATAAAGGAATTGGCCATATATCCCGTTCGAGGACTAACTATGGCCTTGCACTTTCTTGCCTCCACACCCCAGTGTCGACAAGAAGAGGTGACATTCCATAGTGTCCCCTTGCAATAATCTTCCCCCGAAGATAATTACTTAACTTTGTATATTGTGTGCAGCAGCTGCTCTCTTCTGCACCTTGTATTTGGTCTTCAGTATTCCTCTCTTCTCCATCTGAAAAGAAAATTACAGCCAGCAGTAAATAGTTCGAGATGATAACCTAACTCGAATAATTTTTTTTCTGATGTTACATAATGAAACAGAATGTTCCAGTGGCATCAGCATACATCAAGATTATATGTTAATAAAATCAGCTAAATTCTTCTGATGGAAGATAAACCCTATTTATCAGCAATTATTATAGCTTTCAGCTTTCTCGGTAATTGAGCAAAGGAATTGTAGGTTTTTACCTGATTTGAACTAGCCATTTTGGCTAGAAAATCTGCTGCTCCATTTGCTTCTCTATAAATATGATTCATAGTGACTGTAATCTGTTTCATTAGATCCCAGATTATTCTAACTTCCTCAATTATGTTCCAGTGAGGTTGTAGTTGTTTGTTTACAACCTTAATGAGCATTTGATTGTCACTTTCAATTTGTAAGTGACTAATACCCAAGGAAAATGCCAATTGTAAACCAGCTCTAACTCCCCCTGCTTCAGCATGAAGAGGAGAGGGGCTAGTTATCTTCTGAGCATCAGCTATTAATATGTCACATAGAGAGTCTCTTATGATTATTCCAATTCCAGCCTTATTCGAATGTTTCCATGAACCATCTGTATTTAGTTTATGGAGGAGTAGAGATGGAGATGTCCAGGTAACAGTGACAAGGCTACTAGGTTCTATTTAATTGTTCATTAGTAACCTTGGCAAAGCATTAGATAAATCCCATTTGAAGTTTAGTTTGTAGGCTAACAAAATATCATTGAAGAGGTGTAAAGTTTTTCTAAACAGCATTATGATGTTAGGTATTACACTTTCATGATAGTGTTTGTTCCTAAAACACCATATAGTCCATACTACTAAGCAGGGGATGATGGGAACCAGTTTTTTATGATCAGGAAAATTATTCTTGTTCCAGTAATTGAAGTAATTGTTGTCCCCAAGGCCAATACCCCGTTTAATCAGCAATTAACATTCTGAAATTGATTTCTTTGGTCCCTAGAGGTGGTTTTCAGGTAAACACGAATATTTTTCATATATAGCCAGGGGTATTTTAGTAATTTTACTATTAAAAAAATATTTAAAATATAAATTTTAGCCTTATACTAACCACGCGCGTGAAGCCACATGCGTAAAAATTGTTCCCTTAGAATGCGCGTGATGACACGCGCGTCTTCTTCCTCTCCGCCTGAACCATCCAAAAGTTTACCGGAATCGAAGCGGCTTGCCGGTATCATGCTTGTACTACTCTTCACCAAATAATTCCCTAGCTGATGCAGCTGCTGCTATTGCTGATTATGATTATGATGATGATTATGATTCAGTAGTGTTTAGTGGTGGAGGTCAAATTTCAAAACTCTAAATCCCGTTCCCAAATTGAGACTCTCAGTTTTCCAACACGACAGGGCTCCACCTCGTTCCAGTCAAATGACGTGAGCAGCACACAGCTACCATCTTGGGTTACTGTTGTTAAGCTTCGCGATGGAATCAAAGGAGGCTCTGCCATCGTCGAAGGAAATGATGTCGATGCAGTTGTTGAGGCTCTCGATGAAGCTTCCGACGATGATGTTGATGTTTTGCTGGTGGTGAGAGTCAGAGGAGACAGTGAGGTATTGGGTGATGGCAGTGGTGGAAGCAGATTTGAGACGGAGGAGACGTCAAGAAGCGGCATCAGTGGTGCGAGACGAAAGAGAGGTATGATTTTCTTTTATTTTTTTATTTTTAAAACTTAGGGGTATAATGGCCATTTTACATATTTTGACCAATTTTACCATTGAATTTACCTGAGAATCACCTCTTGGGACCAAAGAAATAAATTTCAGAATGTTAATTGCTGATTAAACACAGTATTGGCCTTGGGGACCAAAGGAAGGTATTTAGTCAAACAATTTTATTCGGTAAAAATAGAGTTTATTTATTAATATTCGACTTCGATCACATATGACTCGAACACTACATTTAAATTTTATTTCACTTGACACGTGGCTAGTTCCAAGGGTGACACATGTCAAAGAGACGTGGCTAAGAGTCGCTCTTTTAGTTTTTTCCATTTGACATGTGGCTAATCTATTTCTTTGTTCTATGTAACCAACTCTAAATTACTCTACAATGTGTACTAGCGCTTTCAGACATTTTAGCAAAAAAATTATTTATTTAATATTTCTACATTTATGCAAAAATAACAAAATTCATGTATTTTGGAGCAATGGATCATAGGGTAACACAATTTTGGGTCATAGTGTAATTTTTCAAGATTGTGTAGAAGTAATCAGTGTTGACTTTTGAGGCCCTTCTGTTCACCCGTACATGCCCAAATTACAAAATTGCAATTGTATATTATTGAATTGAATTTTGATGTTGCCAATTTTGTGATTCGACAACTCTAACTTTCTTGGAGGGACCTACGTGCAAAAGGTAAAAACTTTACTCATAACTCCAAATTGAAATCCGTGCAAAAGTGATGCTATCCTATACACCCCAATTGTATTTTCCGAATCCGTAACATATTATTTATCAATAAACATGCACACAAATATATTTGTAATCTTTTATGATTTCCCTTTCTTAGTTCAATGTAATCAACTCTAAGTTACTCTAGAACAAGTACTAGTGCTTTCAAACATTTCCCCAAAAAATTCATCTATTTAATATTCATATATTTATGCAAGAATAACAAAATTCATGTATTTTGGAGCAATGTATTATAGGGTAATCAATATTGGGCCACAATGTAATTTTTCAAGATTGTATATAAATAAACAATGTTGACTTTTGAGGCCCTTTCGTCACCCATACATGCCAGAATTGAAAAAATAGCAACAGTATATTATTAAATTTCATTTTGGTGTTGCCAATTTTGTGATTCGACAATTCCAACTTTCTTGAAGTGACCCAAGAGCAAAAAGTCAAAACTTTACTCGTAACTCCAAATTGAAATCCGCTCGAACGTGATGCTACCCTATACGCTCCAATTGTATTTTCCAATTCCGTAACATAGTAGTTATCAATAAAAATGCACAAGAATATATTTGTAATATTCCCATATTTCCCTTTTTTACTTCTATGTAACAAACTCTAAGTTACTTTAGAACATGTACTAGCACTTTCCAATATTTTACCAAAACAATTATCTATTTAATATTGCTATATTTATGCAAGAATAACAAAAATCATGCATTTTGGAGCAATGAATTATAGGGTAACATAATTTTGGGCTATAGTGTAACTTTTCAATAAACTATCAACCCTTACTTGACTTTCCATACGTACACAATAACGAAAGTATTAGAATTTAACCATCAATGGTCATCCTTACTTGGCATTCCATACATAAACACTAATGAAATGATTATAACTTAACTAATCATCGATGAACCCTTATTTCACTTTCCATTTATAAACACAAAAGAAAATGTGTAACCTTAACTAATGAACAGTCTACTTTTACTTGACTTTCCATGTATAAAAAAATTAAATATTTCATTAAATAAAACTAATTAGTAAATAAAAACCAATGCATATTTTAATTCAGTCCATAAATAATTTCAGCCCATAACAATTTACAATTCAGCCGCCTTCTCCTTATAGCCAAAATGCCTTCACCCTCCTCCTTACAACCAAATCACCTCCACCACCTTCAATCTTGTACTCCTTCGATTCCGGTGATGCCGTTGTTTCCCAATTGCCTCAACCACCTACATTTTCTCCTCCTTCAAATTCTACGCCGCCAACACTTCAAAATCGATGCCACCGCTGCCAAATCAGCGCCACTGCTACTAAATCAGCACCACTGCTACCAATAGACGCCGCCGCTGCCGTTCCAGGCCACTCGTTGTTCCAAGCTACTGCCGTTCCAGGACACTCACCACCTCTGTTCCAGGCCAATCCCGTTGGACGCCTTTGATGTTTGACGCTAACCTGCGTCAGTTCCCGCCACACGGAGCACCACGCGCCTTATGATGATTAGCAGGAAGCCTTTGCTCTAACCCAATGTTGCTAAGAAATGTGTTTTTTTTATTTTTTTAAAATCATCTCCCCATTTCTCTGTATTAGATCTACGTATTAGATTTGTAATTTTTTTATTTAAATTTACTTAAATCGGTGTTAGGTGATTTTAGTTTGTTTACACTAGTGGATAGACTTTGTTAAAAGCAGCTCTCAAAGGCCGTTCCGTGGAAAAAGCCAGGAACTAACTTCAATGCTTCCGAACTTGGAAGCCAGTTGATTTGGCTCCCCCACCAGATTAAAGGCGATTAAATGAATTTCAAAGGCGGTTCTCTTAAAACCGCCTTTGATATAATAAAATCAAAGGCAGTTCATGCTATAACCACCTTTGAACGGTCTAATTTAAAGGCGGTTCTGCCAAACCGCCTTGTTACGAACTCGTAATATCCACAGAAGTACTTCGATTGAGGAGGTTTTGGGTTATCTCAATAAGGAAGTGCAAAAAACTTTTACAGTTTCGTAATTCATTCGTGTGTTAGTTTCGATTGAGGAACTTAGTCAGAAGTTTATATAGGATTTTGGGTGACAGCTTCCAAACTTGGAACCGATTTTAGTGGTTAAAAACAAGTTTTGGGTCAATGTGGATAGGACCTTCATTTTTGTGTTAACAAATGGGGTTTGGAGATTCTTAACAAATAAGCTAGCTGCACATGTGCATTGAATTAGGTATGTAATTGTGTACAAATCAACGAGTAGATATTGTTTCAATTTTGTATTTTCATTGAACTAATGTTGTTCCTTTTGTTGCCATTCTTGATTGTTTTTTAAAGTTTATGTGTTGAGTGGATGTTAATTGGATTTTATTTTAGGTGATTGACCATGGATAGAATTGAATTGATTGGTAGAGATTTGAGAAAATCACCCGATTACATCCCTTTGGTAAAATCCATTATTGTTGTTTCCTTTGAACATGCTTCGAAGAATGGTGTTTTATGAGCATGTTGCCCATGTAAGGATTGTAAGAAGTTTGTATAGCTAGGAAGGAAGAATATACGTGAACTTCTCATCATCTGAGGGTTTCAAACTAGTTACATGTCTTAGGTGTGGCACAGAGAGGTTGTTAAGTCTAGTGTTTAAGATGTAAGCGGTAAAGAGGTAGACAATTTAAATGTAAATGATGGATTTGAGGATATGGTGGAGGATGTGGCTAGAGAATTCCACGGTAAACCTAAATTCCTAGAAGCTTTGAAAAATGAAAAGAAGATGCCATTGTATACCGGTTCTAAGCATTCGGTGTTGTATGCCACTTTACGAATGATAAATATGAAATTAAAATTTGGGTGGACTGATAAAGGTATGACAGAAACGCTAGAACTAGTTAGGGAATTTTTTCCTGGAGGCAATTTGTTGCATCATATGCCGCAAAAAAAGTTCTTTGTCCTATAGGATTTGAGTTGAAAAAAATCCATACTTACCCAAATGATTTCATGTTGAACAGAGGTCCAAAAGATGAGGACCATGAAAAATGTCGGGTATGTGGTGAGTCACATTACAAGTTAAAGTGAGGAGGCATTGTGGTCTGGTAGATGCTGATTTAATGCCGAAGAAAAAAATACCGGCTAAAGTCTTATGGAATCTCCCTATCATTCCCCAACTTAAGAAGTTGTTTGCTTGTAAAGAAAATGCGAAGTTATTACATTGGCATTTTGAGAGAGATCTTCCTGCGGATAACATGATCACCCTGCGGATAACGTGATCAGTGAAAAAAGATTGATGCTATGTACCTGAAATTCAGTGTCGAGCCCCAGTATTTGAGACTCGGGCTTTCAACAAATAGTATGAATCCATTTGGTAATATGAACAACATGCACAACTCGTGGCATGTAATGTTAGTCATATACAATCTCTCCCTCGTGGTTCACAATGAAACTGAAGTACGTGTTGTTATCGAGGATGGTATCGGGCCCTAAGCAGCCTGGTAATGATATAAACGTGTAACTTGCTCCACTGGTGGATGATTTGTTGAAGTTGTTCAACAAAGGGGTCCGCACTTTCGATGGTTTGGTAGAAGAAGATTTTACATTGAAGTCATTTTTGTTTTGTACAATAAACTACTTTCTCGCCTATGGAAATTTTTCTGGGTACTAAGTCAAAGGCCACTACACTTGTCCAGTGTGTGATAACCCAACCTCATTCTGTCAACTGAAGCATGGTTGTAAAACCATATATCAAGATCATAGGAGATTCCTTCCTGATGGTTACCCATGGAGATTGGCAAAGAAATGGTTCAAAGGGGAAGTAGAGGAGAGAGTGGAACCGGTACCACTTACGGGAATTGAGATTTATGAGAGAGTTAAGATATTGCCCAATTACTTTCAGAAGAAGAAGTGTAAAGTTCAAATTGAAGATAGTTTGAAGAAATACTCCTTTTTAAAAAAAATTCCTTATTGGAAGTTTTTGGATGTATAATATTGTCTTGATGCATGCATATTGTGAAGAATTTGTGTGATTAATTGATTGGAAAAATGTTGAATACCCCTGGTAAAACAAATGATGGTTTGAAGGCCTGGCTTAACTTGGTTTAAATGGGAATCAAGAGTTATTTGGGGCCGGTGATAAGTAGTGATGATTGTAATCTTCCACCTACATGATATTCCATGTCTCAGTCAAAGAAGAAATCCTACTGTGAGACGTTGAGCAAATTAAAGGTGCCCGGTGCTTACTCGTTTAATAGAAGATCATGCGGGGTATTTGGAAGAGTGTAAGTTGGTTGGATTGAAATCACATGATTGGCATAGTTTTATGCATGAATTGAATGTCATTTCCATCAGGGTGACTTTGCCTCCTCACATTTGATTGTGCATTACAAAACTTTGTATTGATTGTGCATTAGTCACCGAAGGCTGACCATTTGCAATCATTGATAGTTGAAGTGTTGTGTCGCATTGAGATGTACTTTAACCCATCATTCTTCGACATAATGTTCCATTTGATTGTGCATTTTTCCATGAGATAAAGTTGTGTGGCCCTTTGTTCTTGAGGCGGATGTATCATTTCGAGAGATATATGAAAATCTTCAAACATTTTGTGAAGAACCAATATAGACATGATGTAAGTATTATTCAGCATTACGTGGCAGAGAAGGTGATCTATATTTTGTACAGATTATTTGAAGGAAGTCGATTCCATTGGATTCCTGAAGTCTTGACATGATGGGTAGATAGAGGGACAAGATGTAAGGAAGGGTAAGCTCTTAAGCCCTAGTGCATAAAAATTGTGTTCGGCCTACCTCTATATTCTTTGCAATCACGAAGATGTTGTCCCCTATATATAGATTCACATGGATGAGATAAGAGTCAAACAACCCACATATAATGAAGGACATGTTCTCTAACAACACACTAGGGACTTTGCTTCATGGCTAGGAGCTCATATCTCGATTGGTGATTATTCATGTTTGGTGACATTGTTGGCCTAGACACCCTTGGGTATAGTTACCTCATATGGTGAATACGACATTAATGGCTTCACCTTTGGCACCAAATCAGATGATGATAAAGCTTATCACATAATAGTGATGTGACACTTGTGTCAGAGGCTTTACACGTTAGGAGTGCAAGTGACACAAATCCAATGCATGCCTAGACTTATTACTTGGGGAAAATAATTAACATATGGGAGCTAGATTATGTGACGTTGAAAGTTCCAGAATTTAAATTCCAATAGATAGATGTCAACAACGGCCACAAAATCAAAGATATGGGTTTCACCCTTATTGATCGTAGTCGAGTGGGTTGGAGAGATGATCCACTTATGTTGGCAGCACAAGCTCATTAGGTCTTCTATATCAAGGATCAAGTAGATCCTAGGTGGAAGGTCATTTTTGAAGGCAAAATATTTTTTAGCAATAAAAATGAGACTTTGGTAGAAATTCCCATTCTAATTCCATTTTTGAAGACACTAATCTTGCAGACGATGATACGAGTATCTATGAAAAGGGAATTTGGGTCAACAGGAGTGGAAAAGTTTAAAAAAGGTGCCGAAAATTGAAGAAGATTGGGAAGAAGAAGAAGCAGAGGTAGTGATCCATTTATCTTGTATTTTATATTGGTTGTCGCTCTACGCAGCATCAGCCGAATATTTTTCGGTTCCGGAAGCTATTTAGGGGATATGGTAGAAAATCACTTTACTGGTTAAACATCCCTATACTTGAAGCCATTACAGGTCAGACCTATAACAGTACTAACCTTAATTTTTTAAACTAAATTAATCCATCACATCATTCAAAATAATTTAGCCAAATGAACATAGAAACACTCTACATCCAAATTAGTCATAATATTCCTTACGTCAAGCATAGTAATCCCTAATGCAAAATAATTCATTGTTAAAATCCAGCCATGCCTCCAAAGTCCATAATAACTAAAACATAAAAAATCCATAATCAAATAGAATTCATTCTCCTAAGTCTGGATATTGGAAGCCTATCCAAGTGACGCTCGTAATTGCGCTGACTACGTTCCAACTTCTAAATGTGCTTCCTCAACTGAGATATTTCACCACGAATCCATTTGTAGCATGCCCTGAACCCCTTCATGAAATAAGTAATTGTATCGTCTTAATGTATAAACATATTGAAATTAGTTAATCAGGTAAATGACATAAAGAAAGATAGTTGGTTTTTGAAATAGTTAATCGGCCTTTTGTTCAGCTCCACATAATCTTCTGGCTTGTGGCCTACTTGTTCGGCTCCACATCATCTTCGGATCTGCTAAGCCTATGCTATGATACACATTAAGGTCAAGGACATAACAATCTAACAATCTACCATGTGAGCGCAAATAATTGTACCTCGTTTGAGCTTCGGGAGACACAAACCTAGCCCTTTTACCCAACTTGGCACTGGACTTCTTAGCAGTTTTTTTCTTATGCTCGTCCCGACCATCTCTGCCTTGTTACGAAGAAGATATTATTTGGAGCTACCCATACTTTCTAAGTGTTTGAATTTGGGGGTTTTTGGACCGTTTCCAGTGCCAGAACGTTTGCCTATACTTGGGATTGAGTTTTTTGATTGTCTAATTTGGGATTTCTGCCCATTTTTTTATACAGTCGACTCATTTCAGAGTGAGGAAGTATGTCACATCTTTTTTACAAAGAGCTGAAGTTAATCTTCCGAGTTAGGAATTAGAATTGAATTTTAAAAAAGTAATGGTGTGGTGTTGAGAAGGTTTGTTCCCGAAACAGTTGCTGAACTCGGAACCTAGCTTCAGAGTGAGTAAGTGGATTTAGCTCTATTTTACAAAGAGATGGCCACCACTTCCGAGTGAGGAAGCATTGACATTTTTTGGCCAAAAATAACTAATTTTTTCAAAATCATTCAACTTTTGACCAGGTTTGGACCTGAATTGGCACCTGATCTCGGAACATTGGCTTCAAAGTGAGGAAGCAACTCGGTTTCTTGGTTATATACAACTAACCAATATCCATATCAAACAAGGATTTTTTTAGTTTGGATTACATTCAGGACAAATGTTTTTGAAACCACGAATCACTTCCGAACTCGGAAGTAGATCATGTCTAGTGGTAGATTGAATTATAAAACTTTGATGTGCAAGAACCATCAAATATCATTCTCCAACACACATTATAAATAAAAAATGAATATAATATTCTTCATAACGATGCCGTAGCATAAATTCAAAGTACATTTTAGCTTAACGATTTGTTTGATCAAATCCCAAAAAGAAATCCCCTTAAAAATAAATATCCAAGTGTTCAATTGTCTTCATTAGCATCAATTTCTTTCGCATCTTTTTCTTCATTGGTGTCATATCCATCACAGTCATCGGAGTCACTCTTAAAAAATTGAGGGGTGAAGTTTGACATGGTATCATCGTCACGTACCTGCAAATGCACCCCAGCGGCTTCCATGATCTTGGCATGACGAGCTTCGACACATCCCAATTCCTCATTTTCCTTAGTAATGTCACCACAGATGCATGCTAAGTATCTTGAGACTCGACTCTTTGAGTCACGTTGGCCACTTTGCATAAACAAAGATATAAAATTGATGAAATCAACATATAGTTTTGTATAAATTATTGTACATGAAAATTTATATTTAGGATATTAAAAAAAAACTTACGGGATGACTCTGCCCTATCCAAAGCTGCATCTCTAGCTCTCTTTGCAGCTTTTGCGATTGCACCGGGGCCCAATATCATCCTGCGACGCCATTTGACATCCTCACCCATTTCTAACTTCTTGTGTACAGAGCAACTCTCATCGTAGAATTCTATTTTCAGTGGACTATCAATAGGTACTACCCCAAATTGTTTGAGCAATGCAGTGATCAATCCCCCCTAGGGGAGATCTTTCTTTTTAGATGCCGCTGCTTTCAACATGTAGTTAAGTATAGCATATCCCAGATTTATTGGAATTCCATCCACCATGTAATATAAAAACATGAGGTTACCTATTGTTGGCTCGCAAGCGTGGCCCCCCGACGACAAAACATTCATACAAATCCATTCATCTTTGTTCTACATTTAGTTTCCCACATCATAATGGTTGGCCCTACCTGGGGTATCATCTACCCTTTTAAAGTACTTCTTACCCATTGCAACCGGGCATAAGGGCGTAGATTCATTAACACCTGACCACTGTTTTTTATGGTAAAGTTCGAAAATACCATCGAGATTATCAGGCCTAAGTTTGCTTGGGGTGGTATACTGATTTCCTAACACATCATTGATTGTGTACTTCATCACTGTGACATTAGTTTTGTTAACCATGGACAAATCACCATTCCCAAATTTCTATCCTACATTAGCATAAAACTGGACAACCTCGTCAGTATGAACCCCTTCCTCTAACGTCATTAGTTTATCTATTCCCTGATTCTTGAAATACCGAAGTATATAACCTAGTAATAAATTATCCATTTTTGAGCTAGGTATTACCCTAGGACTAGTAAATTTTCTGATGTGAAGAAAATCAACATACCTTTGTTCCGCCGCCTGGTTAAAAAACTTAGAACTCTGCCCTATACTTGTGTACAATTCATGGCTCCGGGTCAAAACATTTACATGCACACTCTTCCTTTCGGTGCCCCTCATCATTGTGATTGGATGGTGTGGATGGTTTTCTAATTTCCAATTTCGGAATGGTGGAGACAAGGGTTTGAGTTTGAATGTGTTGAGGGATTGTTATGGTCAATTTGGGGGGTTTTTTTATATGAGCAATGAGTTCCGAGTTAAAAAGGTTGTCATCTACAAGTTTTTAATAGCACAAAACACTTCGAACTGTGTAAGTATTTTTGGTAAGTAAATATGAAGAGGTGTCTGGCTTCATCAATCAGAAGTTATCTGACGGGCAAACCCTAAAAGGCATTAAAGCCAATTCAAAGGGGGTAATTAATTTATCACACAAGGCAGGAGCTTCCCACCTTTTTTTATCCCATACCCACCCAAATGAAGGCATCTAAATTTTCCTCATCTTCTACTTAAGTTCTAGGTATGTTTTCCATTCTAAAATACTTAATATTGTGTGGCAAAACTTGTACTTAAGATTCTAGGGCTCGAATGTGTGCTCGTGTTAATTTTAGTAATATTGTGTAGCAATACTTGTGTTATTGGTTGAAATATTTTAGGTCAACTGTGTGCATAAATGAAATCATTGGAAAATGGGTATAGTTTTGGGAGATCCACAATTGTGAACGTAAGTGATAAAAAAGAAACCCGTTGTAACTAAGCCAAGAGTCCAAAAAGGTTCTCCACATTTCGTCCACGTTCTATGAAATTGGATCAACCCATATAATCGTAACTCCACGTACACATTTTTGGGAAATGAATGTGTATTTCGAAGAAAATGAGACATAATTGAGTTGAGGAGTGATCTCCAAGAATTATGCAACTGTGACCAAGTCAACTAAACAATCATGTCCCTGTTTCTATTGTAAGTGTGCTTTTAAATAATTTCATTGATCCATGATGTGTTTTACTTGCTTCTCAAGTGAGTTCCTATCTAATATTTCAAATGCTATGTCTAAGGTATATGTATTACTTTGCTAGTCAAAGGGAGAAAAGTTGGGTAGGGTATTTGTGTCCATTGATGACCCAAGGGATTAGGTGTTCAAGGGAAGAACGGATTGATTACATCAAAAAATGCATAGGCCGCAATGATAAGAAGTTATTTGTTTCACCTCACATTGGGAGGTGGTGTTTTAAATTTTATTATGTTCTACATGTCGTTTGATGTTAGTGCTTGTGTAAATATTTAATTAAATTACATGTTCGTGTGTAGTGATCATTGGAGACCAATTTTGATTGTTTTGGAAAAGATGATTGTGTACTAGATGGATCCGTTGCACTATCAACCTTCACAAACGTTTTTGGACATCTTGGGGAGTGCATTTGATAGGTTGAATGTCACAAACCCCTTACGTGTACTACAAATCAAGGTATGAGTTCCGATAAACATTTGCAATTACATTAAAGTTGTTATTTCGTATTTACTCATAATATTCTCTACATATCAGTATAAGAAACAAGCATAAGCGTGGGAGTGTGGGTACTATGTAATGTTATATGCAGTGGAGTGCATTAAAGATATACAATTGGATTTCCTTGAAATGGATAAGGTGATAAAATTTTCAATATTTATGCCAACTTTTGTTGATCTATGAACTAGCACATAACAACTAATATGGTGTAACTCGTGCACATATTCTTCCTAAGGATTCTAAGCCGTATTGTCCATGTGACATCAACAATGGCAAAAATGTTTTAGTAAGACATTTAGTTCATATAAGATCCCTTACTCTCGGAGCTCTAAATGTGGTGCCTTAGCAAATTACTGTACGCTCGAGATATGCAGTTGTGAGGAATAAGATTATCATGTTTTCTATTCCTATCTATAGATAGTTGCTTGAGTAGCCTTACCTATAGATTTTTATTTAAACTACAATCATGTTATTGAGTGTGAAGTAGTATTAGGAATTGGCAGGTCCATTGTGGAATAGAAATTGTAGTTGAATCTATTCCTATGTATGGATAATTGCTTGTTTAGCATTATCTGTACATTTTTGTAGGCTCAAATAGTGTGTATGATGTTTGTTAAATATAGTATTGTTGTTGAGTTTAATTCTAGGGGTTACGGTGATGAAATCATTCTTGTACCATTCCATCCGAATATAGTTTTGCTTTCAAAACCATTGGGTCTCAAAATAACATAGGCATGAACTACTATTCTGGACTCGGAAACCATGTGGCCAATTCCCTTTCCGAATTCAAAATCGTTTTAAATCCATGTAAATTTTTGTAATCACTCAACTAGTTTTAGACTGGAAATGACACGCGACTTAGGAAGCATTTGCATGTTCTCGTACCGGAACCTGAAAATTACATAACTCTACATTGCAAGTTCAGAGTTCATAACATTATTCCTGATTATACACCCAAATATTCTTGCCCAAACCTATAACTGGCACCAGAAGCTAGGACAGTTCCGGTACCGGAACGGCGAAGTGAAGCTGAGGGGTATGGACTATTTTCAAGATCGGAAGTGATTCAAAGGCGGTTCTTGGAGAGTTTCAAAGGTGGAAAATAACCCCCTTCTTGAGTGCTCAAGCAAAAGTGCACAGATGCAATAGGTTTTGTGGTAAGCGGTAGGGTAAGAAGCTTGCATTGCGATGCCACAAAGGCGTTCTTTAGCGGCAATTCCTCTTTGCATCATTATTTATCCATTATGTCCCCAACTTGTGCCCCAAGAATTCTTAACCAGCCAATACCTGGTGCCATCAGAACTTTTTCGTGTAGCTCATGTTCCTACATCTCTTCAAATTGCGAACATCTTCACCAATGGTCTTTCTTGTTCCTTGTTTGAGTTCTTCCGGTCTAAGCTTTACGTCTCTGAGAATTGGACACTTTGCTTGAGGGGGGTGTTAGAAGAAATCAGATTACTGATTATATTATGATTAGTGTTGGAATAAATTAGATTACTGGTTAGATTATGATTTATTATGATTAGAGTTTTTTCATTATTTAACCTCTATTATACTCTCTATATATTTAGTCATCAATAATACATTTCCTTACGAAAAATCATTCTATGATTGTATCAGAGCCAGTTTTGATCCTAACATAATATTTTATTTTATTTTCATTTTTCCAACCAAATTACCGCCAATTCCCAACCAACTTTCGATTAGTTCCGACCAAATTCTGGTCACCATCTAAATTTTCTGATGACTATTTTCAGTCTAGTTTCTAACATCCTAGGTCTTCTCTGTTCATCACTTTCCGGTTGTCTCTTTCGGAGAACCTCCGACGGCTCTCTCTCTCTAGACTTCTGCATGGTCACCTTCGACAGAAATCTCATGCCTTCTACATTCATTGTCGACTTCCATTCATATATCTGTAGCTCTCTCTCTCAAGCCTTTCCCCGGCTTGCAGTGGAATTCTATTTCCGGTGACTTAGAATCGTAGTCTCAAATTTCTATTGCAGTGGCTAGACGTCTCATACTTCCATTTGTCATCGTCGTTTCCAATCACCGCTAACAGTCTATGCCTAGCCATTTTCGTTCAAAGGGCGTCCCCAATTTGTAAAGAAGAACTGAGCAAAGCTGAATTAACAACTTAGATCCGCATGCCTCCAGCAGCGCTTGATCACACGTGCCATCATCTTCAGCCACACGCCCCTTCCAGCGAGTGTTAGATATGCTAGTACTATTCATACATTGTGTGCTGATTTTCTGTACAATAGTTTTTTTATTTTAATTTTGGGCCTTACTTACTCTATTCCAGCTCCGCCTATGGTTTATTTGGTACCTTTATCTTGGGAAGATTGTTCCACTAATTGGATTGAGGACAAAGCTTTGTTTCAGGCCAGTTTGAATGGTTCCAACTGTCATCCTTCGTCAGTGCATCGTTTATTCAGGTGCTACGTCTCATATCACGTCTCGTACCATTCATCTTGATAAGGTACAATGTTATCGTGGTTTTGATGCTATTCTTGCTGGAAATGGTGAATCATTATCTATTTATCACATCGGTCTGTGTCATTTCTCTGGTTTCTCTATGAATGATGTTCTAGTAGTTCCTAAGATTGCTAAAAGTTTATTGTCCATTAGTAAGCTTACTAGTGATATACATGTTCGTGTTATATTTGATGCCGACGCATTTTCCGTTGAGCACAAGAATACAGGAAGATAATTGGTAAAGGCCATCATAGTTCAGGTCTTTATTTTCTTGAAACTGGTGATTCCATCTTTTTAGGCAAATTACGCTCTACAAAGCTTCATACTTGTTTTGAGAAGTGGAACTCTCACCTTGGTCATGTGTCTCATGATACTTTTCAGTTGTTGAGTCCACGGGGCCATATTTCTGTCACTTCCACTATGCCTACATCCATTAGTTGCTCTCCTTATTAGATGGACATGAGTAGCCGTTTACCTTTTTTCCACTAGTTACAAGCGTGCTACTGGTTTGTTAGATAAGGTGCATTGTGATTTGTGGGGACCGGCCCCTATTTATCTGCAGCTCATTTTTCTTATTATACCTTTTTCATCGATGATTTTTTGTGATTCACATGGTTTCTACCGATGTGACATAAGTCATATTTCTATGACATATTTATCCAGTTTCAGAAATTCATTGAGACCCAATTTTCTGCTAGGGTTTAAATTTTTCAAACCAATGGTGGCACAGAGTTTTACGAATCACCGACTACAAGAACAATCATATCATGTAGCATTCATAATCACATTTCCTCACCCTACACACCTGCTCATAATGGCTGAGCTGAGCAGAAGCATCGTCACATCACAGAGACTGGTCTTGCCATATTTTTTCACTCTTCTGTTTCGTATTGTTATTGAGAAGCTTTATCCTCCATTGTTTAAATCATTAACTATCTACCTAGTTCAGTTCTTGGTGGCAAATTACCTTTTGAGGTTGTTTTTGGTCATGTGCCTGACTATACCCTCTTTCAGCCATTTGGATATCGTGCATTCTCATGTCTGTGTGCCACTATTATTGATAAGTTTTCACTAAGATCTGTTCTGTGTATTTTAATTGGCTACAGCCTCGTCACAAGGGCTTTCAGTGTCTCAACCCAACTTCCGGGCGTATCTATTTCTCTCGCCATGTTCGTTTTGATGAAAATTTATTCCCTTATGTCCCATATTCCACAGAAAGTCATTCTGTTTGGGATCAGGAGATTTTGTCATTTTTTGATCGAGCTGTTAC
The DNA here is from genome assembly GCA_037428765.1 of Rubia yunnanensis. Lineage (NCBI taxonomy): Eukaryota > Viridiplantae > Streptophyta > Magnoliopsida > Gentianales > Rubiaceae > Rubia > Rubia yunnanensis. The sequence continues at coordinate 64,476,655 of CM075066.1, forward strand.
ATCATCGATTGGGGTCACCATGCATGTGCTAATTCCAGCTCCACCTCCTTCACCGCCTTGCTCCATCCGGACGGCCGACCTAGACCTGGCTCCTCAGCCACCGACCACCACACCTTAGTTGCCAACCACCACACATTTTCCGCCAGCCACAATGCCTCAACCAGACTCGGCCATCCTCTCTCCGACGTCTTCCACTGGCCAATCTCCGGTCTGTTCTGCTCGGTCTTCTTCAGTGTCGTCAGCTTGTTGGACTCTTTAGCTTTCCCGCTGTAGTCTTGTACCCATATGATGGCTACTTTGTGTTCTACTAGTGACATTCAGTATTGGGATTATTAATATTTTATTGCACAAGGTCTCACCATTGCACTCCTTTCTCAGACAGAGCCCACTGACTATTGCTCTGCCCAATAGGATCCAACCTGCGTTTCAGCCATGGAAGATGAGATAGTCGTGTGTCATGGTCAGCACACTTGGGACTTGGTGCCTTGACCTTCAGATATGAACATTGTTGGCTCCAAATGGGTCTATAGGCTTAGGTATCTATCAGATGGCACCATTGAGCATCACAACGCTAGACTTGTGGTGCAGGGTTTCTCGTAGATTCCAGGTTTTGATTTTTACCACATTAATGGTCCTCGCCATAGCTACCATGCTTTCCTAGCCACTTCCTTAGTTGGACGTCAAGAATGCCTTTCTTAATGGTGTTCTTGATGTTTCAGTATACATGAAACAGCCCATTGGTTATCAGGATTCTGCTCATCCTGACTATGTTTGTCACTTGGAAAATGCCATTTATGGTTTTAAGCAGTCTCTTCTGGCTTGGTTCCAGCACTTCAGCTTTTATCTAACACAGCTTGGTTTTCAGTGCAGCTGAGCCGATACTTCTTTTATTTATCCTCTCAACAGGGTCATCGTTACTATACCTACTTGTGTATGCAGACGATATCATTCTTACAGGCAACAACTCGACTCTTCTTCGCCAGATCATTGATCAGACACATAGAGAGTTTGCGATCAAGGATTTTGGTGCTCTTCATTACTTTCTTGGTCTTGAAGGTTCACCTACCTCCTCAGGGTTACTTCTTAGCCAAGAAAAGTATGCTCATGAGTTCTACCTTAATTAAGCAGCATAATTAACTTATGAAGATTGTGTGTTTAAAGTGCTAATCATAGCCGTTAGTCACAGGCTAAAAAATACAGAAATTATTTTACAGAGCAGATACATAAATCATAGATATAATCTGATCCATGGCAGCAGGCAAAAGTGCAGAGATGCAGCAGGTTTTGTGTTAAGCAGAAGCTTGCATTGCGATGCCGCAAAAGCCTTCTTTAGTGGAAATGGGTCTGACCACGTACCTTGACCACGTACCTTCTTTAGCGGAAGCTTGCATTGTAAGCGGGATATTTTCTGGCACGAACCTTGACCACGTACCATGGCCATGTTCTGATCAATTTCGAGCGAGATAACTCCTTTGGGATGGGCCCTTGGTGCCATCCATGAAAAACTTGTGCCGACCCACTTGTGCCTTGAACGGCTGAACTTGTTTCCTTCGCTAAGGGTGAACCGTTAGTCCAATTTAAGAGTTTTCATAGTCGATTTTATATTGCTCAAGAGGACAAATCCAATGGAATTAGCCATGAAGGCTGTTTCTTTTTGGATTGTTCTCTAACTTTGGCGCAACTCATCGGACCACGATTGACCATTTCTCCCTTGGCCGTTTTGAACTCCAATGCCGCCTATCTTTGGCTTGCTCCTTCTACTACCACAATTTGATGTTCATGCTCTTCATCTTCTACCATTCTAGAGGTGAATGGCCTTCGATCTCCTCTACCATCCTTACGAACGGCCATCAATATCTTCTACTGTTGGTACGAACGGCCTTCACATAGAATGTAACCAAAAAGTACCCATGTGCGACCTACTAAAGATGATCAAAAGGAAGATCAAGGGGCCTGCGGATACAAGATGTCCATTAGTACCAATAAAGTCTACAAAACGGGGGGATTTAGACAAGAAAACCAAACATGGTCATCTAAACCCCTTGTCATGTAAACTTAACTAATACTAGCAATCAACCAAATAAAACTAGCTAAAAACTATGCCAAATGCAATGTTTAATGCACATATAATGAAGCAGATCACAAAAGCTAAGTTAACATTAGCCCTGAGAAACAATGAATTATTTTGGAAATAGAAATCAAGGGTAAAATGGCTAAAAGAGAGAGATGCTAATACTAAAAGGTTTCATCTTCAAGTAAAATCATAGCAAAAAATAAAAGGAAAGAAAAAACAGTCCATTTCATCAATTATAAATGCGAATGGGGAATAGTTACATGAACAAAACATAATAATATTATAAGCTGAAACAAAGGAGATGATTCAAGGACTATATATGGCAGAGATACAAGGGATCAACATAGTGCATATAGAGACGGATTCACTTATACTCATCAATATTTTAAGAAGAGAAAGGAAGATCCCTTGGTGTTGCTGCAATGATAAGCGACGGGTCTGGAAAATGATGGAGAAAATCCAATGCAAAGTCTCACACATTTTTCCGTGAAGCAAACAAAGTAGTTGATTCATTGGTAAGACTTGCAACAGATAAACCAGTAAATTCGAGGAGATTCAAGGACAAATCAAACTTGATTAGATCCAGTTTCCTTATACAATGACTAGATAGGATTTATCACTTGAATGTAAATTCGTTTATGAACTATTTCACGTTTTGTCGTACTTTTATAAGATGTAGGTTTTACAATTCTTTAATTTTGATGGGATATATTTTTTTTAATTTTAACCATCCGAGGATGGGGGGAAATATATTAGGCTCCCCAAGCCAAAATGAATGAAAGCCAAAAGGCGCAACATGAAAATGTACATTACAAAAAGATCATCCAATTGATGATCCAAGAGCCCTGATAAGCTCTTGAAGCAATTAAGCCTTGCTTCCAAAAGCAGAGTATACACCTATTCGAAGCTAAAGGAATTAAGAAGGAATTGGTGCGCTGACAGGGGTTTATTATTCCAATAGACTAGTATACCACGAACAGGTCGGGGAATCGAAAGCTCAAAACCCCTGTTTGTCAATGATATGCAGTCGAAAAGGAATAAAGAGAAGCAGACCATATGAGTGGCAAAATTTGTAGCACACAGTGGAGTAAGGGGAAGGAGGGCAGTGCACGCATCCTACATAGAATCCAAAAATTCCCTTTGCAGCATCATCTCAGCATCGAACCTGCAAAAAAAAGAAGAAATAGCAGTATCTATTTTAATGGGGAATAAGATGATTCTATGATTAACTATAGAAAGCTTCACAGCAAAATGAGAAAGCAGCAAAGCATTTCCACAGAACCTAAGTCCTAATACTGTCCAAATGAGAGTCAATTCTAACCCCTGCGAGACCTTTGTTGTCTAGGAGTAAAAGTCCTCTAAGAAATAGGGGAACATTATCAACGTGTAAATCTCCCTGTAAATTATTTTCCATGGAAAATTTTGCCAAGAAATCAGCAGCATTATTAGCTTCCCTGGGAGTGTGTTGGATTGGATACACTAAGTGTTTTACATTTAGACTGCTGCAAATAGAGAAAACTCTCCACTGGCAGGTCATTGGATTCTGTATTCCTTTAACCGCCATTAAACAGTCAGACTCAATCACACAATAGTTTAGATCCAATTCTGAGCACAGTTCATATCCACTTTGAATGGCTAAAAGTTCAGCATGTAATGGGGAAGGAGAGTGAAAAGTGTTAACTCTCATTTTAAAAACCGCCCCCCTCCAATCCCTAACTATGACTGCAGATGATGATAGACCACCAAGTTTCCATGTAGCATCTGTATTTATCTTGAAACCTTATAGTGGTTTACTCCAATTAACCGCAGTAATCAATTTTTTCTTTTTTGGTAGGATTTTGGGGATGATTCTTTGTTGGATCAGATGCTTATGTTTATCTATATTACCTTTCAAATTATGAGCTGAGAAAATTAGGTATATCAAATCTTTAATATCCTGAAAACATGCATCGGCTGAGAACAAATTTTCGTCGAAAATGATTTTGTTTCTGTTTATCCAAAGAGACCATGTTGTGACTAATAGAGCAGCAGTAATCAGATTTGACAGAATCTTAGAGTCAGCCCTAAAAGAAAGATAGAATTCTACTCTACTCTTGAGGCTCACAAAAACTGTTTGTGGAAAATGTAAGAGATTATTAACTCTTTGCCATATAGCAATGGAGGCAGGGCAAGAGTTAAAAAAATGATCCAAAGAATCGGAGTGGCTCTTGCATAGATGGCATTTAGATGCTAAAGAAAAACCATACCTACACAGTATATTATCAAATGGAAGGATTCCATTGAGTGCTCTCCACATAAGGACTGCCATTTTTTTAGGAATGAAAGGAGACCAAACCTTGATTATATGTCTGATAGTTGAATTTTTTTGTCTGAAAATTTTGTATGCAGAGCTGATAGAGAAGTTCCCATCAGATGTTAGGGTCCAGACTAGCCTATCTGCATGGGAGTTGACCAGTATTGCTTCCTGTAAAATATTAAGAGTATTGGTAGCCAGTAGAGGCTCCAGGTTAGGAAGGATTGAAGCTTTGTTAGTTATGAATGACCTAAGTGAAATATCCTCGAAGGGAATATCCAACTCTTGAGGCCATTCATAACACAGAGCTCCGTCACCTTTCCAATTAGCATTCCAGAATGAACATTCTCCAATACCATAAATGACTCTAGAGAGGCTGTTAGCCTTGGCAGTAATTTTACAGATTCTATTCCATGTATGAGATTTTTTGTAAGATGCAGGGAGTGACCATAAATGAGCAGACCATTGAGTGTTGTTTAATTGCAGTTTCCACCATAATTTACAAGAAAAAGCATCAACTATAGCATTTAGATCTCTAAAGCCTATTCCATTTTCATCTACAGGAAGGCTCATTTTTTTCCAGGATCTCCACTTTTTCCTATCTATGTTATCACAATTCCCCCAAAAAAAGGCTAGAAGCTAGTTTTTCCATTCTTTTTAACACTATCATTGGAGGATTTAAAACTGCAAACATGTGTATTGGAATTGAAAGGAAGCAGTGGTTAATCAGTATGATCTTGCCTGCAGTATTTAGCCATCTATTCTTCCAATTATTAATAGATTTCTCCATTCTTTCCAAGATAGGATGGTAATGAACCTGTAAATTACGACCTGGAAAGATAGGAACTCCTAGATACTTAAAAGGAAAAGAGCCTTTCACCATTCCTAAAATCCTACACACAGATTGAACAATAGCCACAGGGGTATTGGGAGCAGCAAAAAATTCTGATTTAGCAAAGTTAACCTTTTGACCTGATGTTTGCTCATATGCTTTCAAGAAATTTTTAAATCTTTTCAAATTGTTGGAATTAGAGTTCAAGAAGACAGCTTTGTCATCAGTATACATCAGGTGTGAAACTGGTGGACAGGACCTTGGCAGACTAAAATGTTTCAAATATCCTACACTAAATGGTTTTTTAAGCCTCTGGAAAAAGCCTCAGACAAAATATTATACAGAAAGGCGGAAAGGGGATCTCCCTGTTTAATACCCCTAGAGGAAGCAAAGAAACCTGTGGTTATTCCATTTATTAAAACTGAAAAGTGAGCTGCAGCAATGTTATGCATAATGCGATGCACAAATTTACCATGAAAACCAAACTGAAGTAGGATTGAATTCAGGAAAAACCATGAGACCCTGTCAAAAGCCTTTTGCATATCTAGTTTAACTATCAGATTAGAAACCTTTGATTTCCTAGATAGAATTCTGGTCATCTCTTGCATTTGTATAACATTATCTGATATATCCCTACCTTTTATGAAAGCACTCTGTTCAGGGGATATTAGTAATGTCATTAGGGGTTCAATCCTTTCCATTATCATCTTTGAGAAAATTTTATTCACAAAATTAGATAGGCTGATGGGTCTGAAGTCAGAAAAGGTAATAGGAATTGGTTTTTTGGGTATTAAGGTAAGCCAGGTGCTAGAGATGGCCTTAGGGATATTACCATTATTTAGGAAATCATTTGCAGTAGCTAGGAGGTCATCCTTAATAGTGTCCCAGAAAGAAGTGTAAAAAGCACCAGAAAAACCATCAGGTCCTGGAGCACTGGATTTATTTGGATCAAAAGCCGCAAAATTAAGTTCCTGAATATTAAAAGGTAACAGAAGATTGAGATTTTGTTGGTCAGTGATCACTTTAGGGATTTCTATTAGGAAATGCTGTAGATAGGTTCCCATTTTTTGAGGGGCCTCTTCATTAAGTAATTTCTTATAAAATCTCACCCCTTCTTCTTTAATCAAATGTGGTTCTGATATCCAATTCCCACTACCATCCTTGATTTTACTAATTCTAGATCTTGCTCGCTTTTCCCTAATGGAGTGGTGAAAGTAGCTAGTGTTTGCATCTCCATATTTAAACCAATTTAACCTAGCCTTTTGCTGCAAGAAAATATTTTTTTTCTTTTTGAGCTCTCATAAGCATGTCCTTTGATTTAATTAGTTCAGCTAAGACCGATTCATCTTGTGTTTGCTGGAAAGAAATTTCCAGATCATTAACTGTGTTCTCAGATTGTAACAAATTTTGATTGACATTACCAAAGTGAGATTTGTTCCATTGTTTAATTTCCATCTTTAGCCTCTTTAATTTAAAAACTAACCTATGCATTCCACAGAAAGGGGAGACTAAATTCCAGTTAGAGACTACTAAGGCCTGAAATTCTTGTCTATTTGACCACATCTCTTGATATCTAAAAGGCCTAGGAACTTGTTCTTCAGCTGATTGAACTGATAAAAATAGAGGGGAGTGGTCCAAAGTCATTCTATTTAGCACCTGTATAGAGCTATTAGGAAAAATTTCCAACCAATCTAGAGTAGCAATGCCCCTATCTAGTCTCTGAAATGTTAAATCCTTACATTTATCCCGAAATCTATTATTGCTCCAGGTGAAAGTGTTTCCTACTGTGGGGATTTCGTGCAGGTCCACATTATTTATAAATCCATTGAACTGTTTCATGCTTTTTTTTGGTGTAGATTTCCTACCTTTATATTCAGTTACGGAAGCAACAATATTAAAATCGCTAATATAAATGGAAGGGTCGTGTATTGGAGTCTGTAAATCATTCCATAATGCCTCCCTCGTTTGTCTACTTACACTAGCATATATGAAAAAATAGTTCCAGCTAATAGAAGTAGCAGAATCAGAAATTTTGACTTGTTTAAATTGATCTGACTCCCGTAGACTAGTTATACTAAAAACATGGTTCCACAAGATCCAGATTTTAGCATTCTGAGCAGGAAGCGCATATTTGTATCCAAGGTCATGCATCAAAATATTTAAATTCTGTTTAACATGCCAAGGTTCTATTAAACATAATATGTCAATCTTATGTTTAGATTTTAAAACCTTTAATCTATCTAGTGAAGTTCCATAACCTCTAACATTCCAGACTAATATGTTCCCTATTATGGTGTGTTTTATCATTGAAAAACAGTAGGGGTTGCTTTTTGTGATGATCTTAGGTTTCTAATTGTTGTGACAAGGATCTTACTTTTGTTTCCAGACTTGCCCCTATCTTTCCATTTTATCCGGAATAGATATCTGTTCAGAGTTACTAACCCTGACCTGAGGGGTTAGTTCTACTTTTGAAATCAGTTCTGATATATTAGATTCACTAACCTGATCTTCTTCAATGAGTTCATTACAGTTGGCTGGAAGTTTGATTGCTGAGGTGGTATTTTGCTCTGTGGAACCAAATTGTGTATCCTCAGAAATAGGCTGCCTTGCTGTAGATGGAGTTAACTTGTCCTCAGTAGTAGAGAGCACATTAACTTCCTGTGATTCCAAAGACTCATGGAAAATCTCTACGACTTCACCTTCATGATCATCCTGTAAATCATCCAATGTTTGGAAAGCATTTGATATTGTAATCATGTTTTTATTAGTTAAATCTTCCCTGATAGGAATGAGTTCAGAATGTTGACTCTTTTTTCTGCAGAAGAATGTGGTTATTGGTTTAGAGATGTCATCCAAAGAGTAGAAGGGAACATTTCTCTTCTTATGATTGACATTAAAAGAGTTGAGAATATTTTCATGTAGAAAGCCTGAAGTCATTTTTCGAGTTTGAAAATCTTTTTCTTTTTGTGAGACAGATAGAGTGGAGGATCCCTCTACATTAATTATTTCTTTTGGAGGGGATTCTAAGGCTTTCTGAGAGTGCACATGTACTGGGTAGTTTCTTTCCTTATGTTCATTGACTTCAGGTTTATTGTTATTTTTTTTCCTCAACTCTGGATGCAAAAAGTTGCAGTTAACCTGGCTATGTCCGATTATCCTACAATGTGTGCAGTATGTAGGCAATTCATCATGTTCAATAGGATATTCTGCTACCTTATTACCAATTCCTACCACAATAGAAGATGGGAGCTGCGATAATAGATCAACCTCAACACATACTTTAATGGCAGAGGGTCTGGTTAATGCACTTGTGGCTGCATCCATCTTAAGGTATCTACGTATTTGGCTACTAATACCAATAATTGCAGAAGTATTATAAAAGTGAATAGGTAGTTTGTGTACTGTTACCCAGGCAGGAACAATGGACGATTCCACAGTTGGAGAGAATTCAGGAGACCACTTCTGAACCTTCATAGTCGATCCTTGAATCATCCATTGGCCTTTCATCCAGCATCGTTGGTAATCCTCGCTTTCCTGAAAACGAATTAGAATATGGCGGTAGTCAATAGAGCCAAGTTGGAATTTTGATTTGAAGCCAATTGATTTGAAAGCCGATTGTAAAGTTTCCATTGTGGGTTTCCCACGGATGAACTTTCCAACAAGAGCATTTTGATAATGCGATGCTAGAATCTCGCCTTCCTCCGGAGGAAGGATGTAGGCGATCTTGCCCTTAAATTCCATGATAGGATGAAGATTAGGCGTATCAGGGAGAGATGAAAGGAGCGGGGATGGTTTTGAACTGAGAGCTTGCAAGAAGCTTTTGTTAGCGAGAATCTCAGGCTGTGGATTTGGCGTTGGAGCCACCATGGTCGGCAACCGGAGTAAGGAAAATGACCGTTATCAGAGGAGGAAGAAGGAGGTTAAAGAAAGTTTATTTTCAGTGTGTGTTTCGCACACTTTTCGCACATATGAACAGTATTCAGAAAGCTTATTCGCCGCTAAGTTGTACTATTATTTTTGATGGGATATATGTATCGGAATTGTAAGATAAAATGTTCTTGAGGTAAGGCCATTAAGTCTCCCTCTTTTTGTACCTTTTGTTTTAATATTAATAAAAATGTAGGAGTCTAACAAGCCCCCACCATAACAGATGGATTTCTTTTAAGAAAAGCTTATATGAACACTTTAAATATAGTGTTGCCATATCATTCTATCTCAATATTTTATAATTTATGTCCAAATTAATTAGGGATAGATGAGTTATTCATGAATTATAAAATGTAATATAACACGCATTATAGTTCTAAATTTATATTAAAAAAAATTAGTGGCATTGATGTAGTTATAGTGAGTCAAAACCAACACTAGTGAGATGGTGTTCTGAAACAATTTCATTTTATTACAATATTTACATGTACATAAATCATTAATGTAGTGATATATTAATTTTTGTATAAAATTCAGAATTAATATTAGCAAAAAAGAAGTTATATATATATATATATTTATATATATTGTCAAAAACGTTAGATAACTTAGCATTATATTCACCAAAAAAAACTTAACATTAATTACTGTACAAAGAATACAGACAAAGTCTTGTGTGAAACGGTCTTACAGTAAGACCAAGGGTTAAATGATAAATAATAAAGACTTAATTTGGGATAAGATATTAATCATAATTATAAAATTTTGTAGGTACTGAGTTGATAATAAGGAAAATACTAACCCTCCTTATTACAACGTCTTCTTCATCTTCTCGATCCTCAAAAAGCCATCACTTTCTCTCTCTTCTTTTTGTAGGTTTTTCGTCTGACGCTCAATTGTGCCCGAACGTGATTTGCTATTCCATACTATTCTAACGCTCATTCGCACCAAAACCTATTGCTCGCCCATTTTCTCAGCGTTTTCCATATGTGTTCAACCCCCGATTGGTTCAACCCCGATTCTGCATCCCCACGGTCGTTTGCAATGTTTTCCATCTGCGTTCAACCCCGATTCTGCATCTCCACGGCCGATTGTAGTTGCCTTTACGTTCCACTGGCATTGAATACCTAGGGTTTAGAGGTAACTTTAAATCGTACCTGTTTTGCGTTATTGATATACATTTTGTTGATTCTATTTAACATACTTTTATATTGATATTTATTTAGGATTACCTCTGCTAAACTCATATCGGCGGCTAGCTTGTTACCTATGGTCAATGTTACATGATGTGATAAGCTTTTGAGTGGAATATATCTATTTAACATACTTTTATATTGATATTTATTTAGGATTACCTCTACTTAACTCATAACGGCGGCTAGCTTGTTACCTATGGTCAATGTTATATGATGTGATAAGCTTTTGAGTGGAATATATTCAAGAGAATTGATGTTTCAGTCATTAGAATTTGATGTTTCAACTTGTGAGACTAAGCTAAAATCAAAGCTGATAACACTCGGTTTGAGTGGAATTTATTCAAGAGAAATGATGTTTCAGTCATTAGGCTTTGATATTTCAACTCGTAAGACTCGGCTAAAATCTGGTAACACTCGGTTTGAATGGAATTTATTCAAGAGAATTTATGTCGGTCATTAGGCTTTGATATTTTAACTTGTGAGACTCGGCTAAAATCAAAGCTTATAAAATTCAGTTGTAATTTCATCTTTCACGCTTTCATATAGCTATTTTATTGATTTTAGATGATGTGATATATATTGTTAGTTTGATTTGATGTTTTTTGGGTTTAAATTGATATTTGGTGAATTGGAGATGATGTTATAAGCGAAGTTGATTTGAGTGAAAGTTTATATCATCTGATTGGGTAAGGTTTGAAGGTAAGGTTTGGAGTTTATATTTTATTGGATGTTACCAGATTTTAGCGATAGACCACTGATAGACTGAATATTGTTTCAATCTGTATTAATACGATGTTTCAAGCTTTTATATAGATGTATTATTAGTTTCAAATGATGTTGTTTATATTGTTGATTTGATTGGATGTTTTAAGGTTTTAAGTTGATATTTTGTAATTTATAGATGATGTTATATGTGGAGTTGGCTTGGTTTGTCGTTTATATCATTTGATGTGTGGTAAAGTCTCGGCTAAAATTAAAGATGTTATATATCTATGACTGATTTGATTGGATGTTTTAAGGTTTTAAGTTGATATTTTATGATTGGATGTTTTAAGGTGTTAAGTTGATAGTTTATGATTAATAGATGATGTTATAGGTGGAGTTGTTTTGGTTGATTTATAGATGATGTTGTAGGTGGAGTTGTTTTAGTTTAATCATATCACTTGGGTAATGTTTGATGATTTATTTCTTGATGATTTATTGTTTTACCTTAGTTGGTTGAAATGTAAAACAATTTTAGTAGTTGTAATGCTTTGAAATATTTAGAATTATGATTGATAGGTATGTGATTATAATTTTCATTCATTTTTTTTAAAACTTTGGTGTTTGAGAGTTTGATTTAAATGTATTATAAAGATAATGCTATAAAATTCGAGTGGATGTAACATTGTATGCTCAGTATTTATTTTATTTTAAATGTTGATGTTTGAGAGTTTAATTTTGATGTCTTATAATTTGTAAATAATTTTATATAATTTGAGTGGATACATATCAAAATTTGAGTTTTAAGTGGTTGCTGTGATGTGTTTATATTTTAGTTTGATTTTGCAGTTTGAAGGCTTTGAAGAGAGCTCGTGAAGAGAAGAATTTGAAGAAAGTCTCAACAGAAAATTTTGAAAAGAAAGAGAATGATTGATGAAAAGGCTTATATACTACCATGCTTATATGCTACTAATGTACTACGCTTATAAATAGCATATTAGTCCAAATTTAAATCAAAAGCTACATTTGAATAAAATTGATCTTTCAAGTTTGTACATTGATATTTTATTTACTTAGTTTGATGATATTTAATTTTTTTTTTGTAAATAATTGGTCTAGTAAAATAAACCAAATTCTTGCACCACATCCAATCTCAATTACTCCATAAATATGTTTATAACATTTTAAACTTATCCAAACTTCTGTAGTCAAATATCTATTAAAATATAAAGAAGATCAATATGAAACATCAATCCATGTATTTAAATCTTCAATCAATATATTTGAAACATCATACATTTGTTCAAATAACATCTATCTGTATGTCTAAAACATCTAAAACACTACTAAGTCTGCAACTTCAACCAAAAAAACGGCAATACTTTGAAACTTCAATCTATATATTTAAAACATCATACATTTGTTGAAATAACATCTATCTTTATGTTTAAAAAATGGAAACAATGCTTTCAAACTTCCATCTATATATTTGAAGCATCATGCATTTGTTGAAATAACATCTACCTGTATGTCTAAAACATCTAAAACACTATTGAGTCTGCCACTTCAACCCAAAAAATGGTAACAATACAGACCCATAAACCCACAATATAGACCAAGAAAATGAATACAATTGAAACATCATACATTTGTTAAACATTTCTATGTCTAAAACATCCAAAACACTACTGAGTCTGCAACTTCAACCAAAAAAGGTGACAATAATAACCAACAAGCCCAGACACACAATACAAACCAAGAAAACGGATACAGACCATAATCTACAACATCAGAGAAAGTGCTAAGGAAATGAATGGTAATCATGGTAATTTGCAACATCAGAGCAACAACATCAGAGCACACACTAAGAAAGTGAATGACAACATTCAGAGTACACGCTACAGACCAAGAAACTGAATGGAATCTGTAATATCAGACCAAGAAACTTCAAATTTCATACCATGAAAATGAATGATAATCTGTAAAATTAGAGCAACAACATCAGAGCACACGCTACAGACCAAAACTGAGAATGGTAATCTGCAACATCAGACCAACAAAATCAGAACACATGCTGGAGACCAAGAAACTAAATGGTAACAAAAAAAACAGGAGCATCATTTCCATACTCAAAATTGTAACATGTTTCTTAGCATCATGGCATGAACATCGACATGAGTTCTGATAATAATTCTATCAATGGCTGACAGGGCACACCAATTAAACATTGCATAATATTGCTAATAACAGTTCCAGCTAGCTAGCCATCTCAATATAACCACAACTTTATCAAATGTATTACTGCTACAAGTGAGACTATTGTTGGATAATCAAAATACAACCAATTTCGTCATTAGGATAACTGATAAGTTAAAACTAACACTAAAACACGGCTGAATTAAATACAGAAGGATTACAGTAGCAGTTGCTAACTAATAATTAAGGCATTTGCATTTGATATCATTAGCATTCTACTGGCACATCTCTAAGCTGATCGTACCTAAAATGAAGCATGAATACATCATCTACAAATCAGAATTGATAAACATTAATAAGAAGCTAACGAGAAGCTTATGAGGAGATTTGTGTACTGATCGGCATTGAAGTTGGGAGTGTTGATAATATCCAGCGTCGCGATAATCTGCAACATCAGACCAACAAACTCATAACACACGCTGAGACTAAATGGTAAACAAAAAAAATGGGAGCATCAATTCCATACTCAAAATTGTAACATGTTGCAGATTTGATTTGTCATTTTTCAATTTTCAGTATAGTCCCCTATTTTACGGCAATACGATCTCGCAGGAGACGGAGTCAAGAATATATAGTGGTTTTCAAAAATATATAGTACAGAGAAACGTAAAAGAATACTACAATAAGTTACCACATTAACAAAAAGAAGGAAAGTTAATTTTAAAAACGAAAACCGATGATTTATTATAGAAAAAATCGAGAAAAAGATAAAATTTGGACAAGGATTTAATGTTGAAAAGTAAGATGGATATTTCTTTTTCCACGGTGGTTTTTAACCTAGACTCTTCCAGTATTCAGAGTACTCTTTTTTTTTCTTTTTTTTTAATTTAAAACCATCCTGGGATGGGGGGACTTTATTAGGCTCCCCTAGCCAATCTTAATAAGCCAGAATTGGCTCGTAATGTCTGAGAACTGTTCAAGATACACAAGGATCATTCGAAGATCATAAAGCCTAAAATCTTGAAGCAAGTGCTTGCTTTCAAAAGTGGTAGTACCTTTTCTAAGCTAGAGGAAAGATTGTAATTCATCTATGTAACTTAGTTGACATACCGCGAACCGGTCGACGAATCGAAAATTCGAGACGCCTATTAGTCAACAGTATGCCTACCAAGAGTTAACTCAAGAAGAAGATGTCCCTAAGTTTCAATATTTCGAATCTGCAGTGAGGCCAATGCAGTAAACTTGTATAATCCAACTCGCAATGAATGTATGATCCAGCTTAGTTCATTTCCTATCCCTCCGTTCTGGCATATTACCTGAAATGAAATGCAGCAAAAAGCAGTAACCGGGACTAATAGCAATAAGAAGGAATACAATAAGCAGTAACCGGGGCTAATAGCAGCAAGAAAGAATACAATAACAAATTAGTCCTCCAAATCTATGTCCTATTGATGTCCATGTATGATCCAACTCGCAATGCATGGAAACCAATGGAGTCTAAAAATATCAATCCCCGAAGGAACTGAGGAATTGACCTAATCTCAATATCACCTTGCAAATTATGTTTCCTAGCAAATTTTGCCAAGAAGTCAGCTGCCATATTAGCTTGTCTATGTATGTGCTTAATTGAATGAGATGAAAGAAGAGCATGCAGTGTATTACATATGGAAAAGACTCTCCAGGGACTTCTGTTAGGATTTAGTATGCTGTTGACCACTGTTAAACAATCAGTTTCATAAACACATAATCCTAATGCTAATTCTGAACTTATCTCATATCCCATCTTGATAGCCAGTAATTCAGCTTGTAGAGGAGTTGGACAATTCAGTTTTTTAACTCTGAGTTTGACCACCTCCCCCCTTCAGTCCCTTATAATTACAGCAGCAAAGGTAGATCCAGTACTGATCCAAGAAGCATCTGTGTTTATCTTAAAGCCAGTGTTTGGTTTTTCCCATTTTGCTATAGTTATTGCAGGTCTATGTTTCTGATAAATTTTTGGAATGATGTTAGCCTGCACCCAATGTTTATGCTTCTCCCTGTTCCCTTGAATTTTATGAGCTGTGAAAATAGTGAAGAGAGTCTGTTTAATTTCATGGATACTATTCTCACTTGTTAAAGTTCTATTCTCAAAAATGTATTTGTTTCTGCCCGTCCATAATGTCCAGATTGTAGTTATAAAAGCGGCATTTATCAGTTTGGAGTGTATTTTTGATTCCGCATTATAAGATAAATAGTACTCAGCCCTACTCTTAAGATTTGGAAAACTAATTTGTGGTAGCTTTAGTAAGGAGTGAATACTATACCAAACTGATAGGGATCCAGGACATGAGTTAAAGAAATGATCAAGATTATCCTTATTGCATAAACAGAAAGGGCACCTCGAAGCTAAATAAATTCCCATCTTACTTAGAACATTATCAAAGGGAAGGATACTGTTTAAAGCTCTCCAAGTAAGTATAGACATTTTACTAGGAATGTAAGAGGACCAGACCTTGTGGAAGTGTGTGATTTCAGGGTTCCTTTGTCTGAGAATGTTGTATGCAGATCTGATGGTGAATTTCCCATCTGTTGTTTGAGTCCATACCAGCTGATCCTCATGAATATGCTCCAGCTTAACTTCCTGCAATGTATTTATAATATTGGTAGCCAAATAAGGCTCCAGCCTTGTTAAGTAGGCAGATTTGTTATTAATGAAAGAACTAAGAGTAAGGTCTTCAAAAGGAATGTCCCTATCCTCAGGCCAGATATAATATAGTGCACCATTTCCCATCCAATTTGAATTCCAGAATGAACAGTCCCCTTTACCAAAAATGATCCTACTTAAACTGTTTGCCATTGGGGTTACAGATTTTATTCTACTCCAGATTTGTGATTGTTTATAAGTTTCAGGTAGAGTCCATATCAAAGAGGACCATTGAGTCTCATTTTTCTGTAGCTTCCACCATAACTTACATGAGAAAGCTTCCACTGTAGCTTTCAAATCTCTTAGTCCTAAACCATTTTCAATTACAGGATAGCTCATTCTTTTCCATGATCTCCAACATTTCCTACTCTCCTGATCAGATTTTCCCCAAATTAGACTAGATGCCATCTTTTCCATTATTTTGAGAACTATCCTAGGTGGTTTAAGGACTGCAAACAAATGTATTGGAATTGAGAGGAAGCAGTTATTGATCAGAATGATTTTACCAGCTAAAGTTAACCATTTGTTCTTCCAATTGGTAATCATCTTTTCCATTCTCTCAATTACTGGCAGATAGTGCACCTTTAAATTCCTACCAGAGAATATAGGGACTCCCAAGTATTTAAAAGGAAAGGAACCTTTCTTCATTTCTAATATCCTTTTAACTACTTGGACATTCTGCTGAGTAATTTTATGGGAAACATAGAATTCTGATTTAGCAAAATTAACTTTTTGACCTGAAGTGATCTCATAAGCCTTCAGAAAATGTTTAAAGTGTCTTAAATTTTGAGGCTTAGAATTGAGAAAAATAGCCGTGTCATCTGCATACATAAGATGAGTAAGTGGAGAACATGTTCTGGGCAGATCAAAGTGCTGTAAATATCGTATAGTGAACAATTTTCTCAAACCCTTAGAAAAAGCTTCAGATAAAATATTATACAAGAAAGGAGAAAGGGGATCACCTTGTTTGATTCCCCTAGAAGAGGAGAAATAACCAGATATAACACCATTTATTAGAACTGAGAATTTAGCAGATGCAATGTTTAGCATGATCAGTCTAACAAATTTTCCATGAAATCCGAATTGAAGTAGAATGGAGTTAAGAAAAGACCAAGAGACCGTGTCGAAAGCCTTTTCCATATCTAGTTTGATTATCAAATTTGATATCTTAGACTTTCGGGAGAGTAATCTTGTCATTTCATGCATTAGAATGACATTGTCCGAAATTTCCCTTCCTTTAAAAAAAGCACTTTGCTCAGGGGAAATAAGTAGATGCATTAAAGGTTTAATCCTCATCATTAACACTTTAGAGAAAACTTTGTTAACAAAGTTTGATAGACTTATAGGCCTAAAATCTGTAAAAGTGTTAGGAATGGCTTTTTTGGGTATTAAGGTGAGCCAAGTACTAGATATTGCCGTTGGAATGTCTCCAGTATTTAAAAAATCATTGGCAGCACCCAAGAGATCATTCTTAATAACATCCCAGAAAGTTAAGTAAAATTCTCCAGGGAATCCATCAGGGCCAGGTGAGCTATTTCTATTAAGATCAAATACTGCTTTTTTCAGTTCATGTAAGTCAATGGGGTTAAGCAGTATTGAATTCTGTTGTTCAGTTATCACCCTAGGAATCTCTTGAAGAAAGTACTTTAGATATCTCCCATCATTGTGTTCTGTATCATCAGTCAGAAGATTCTGAAAAAATTTTACTCCATCCTCTTTAATCAAGTTTGGATCAGTTATCCAGGTACCCTCACCATCTTTAATTTTAGTTATCCTAGCTCTAATTCTCTTTTCCTTAATCGTGTGGTGAAAATATCTTGTGTTAGCATCACCTTCCTTAAACCAGTTTATCCTAGCTTTTTGTTGCAGAAAAATGTTGTATTCCTTCTGATATTTGAGGAGTAGAGCTTTAGATTTCAATAGATCCTGTAAAACCAAATCATCCTGCGATTGCTGATATTGAATTTCCAATTCATTAACTTTAAGTTCAGACTTTTCCAGATTAAGATTAACATTTCCAAAAACAGTTTTGTTCCACTCTTTAATTACTGTCTTAAGCCTTTTTTAACTTGTGTACAAAATTTTTAATTCCTACCATGGATGAGGGTAATTCCCAGTTAGAAGCAACAACATCATAAAATTCTTCTCTATTAGACCACATCTGTTGGTATCTGAAAGGTCTTGGAGCTACTTCTATAGCTGATTGAATAGATAAGAGAAGAGGGGAGTGATCTGATGTATTTCTGTTTAGAACCTGTATGGAGCTATGCGGGAAATTCTCTAACCATTCTAAGTTACCTATTCCCCTATCAAGCCTTTGAAAAAGAAGATCCTTCCCTTTATCTTTATATCTATTGTTACTCCAGGTGAAAGAGTTACCAACAGTAGGTATCTCATGCAAGTCCATCATAGTTAGGAAATCATTAAATTGTTTAATGTTTTTCCGTGGACTGGATTTCCTACCTTTATATTCATTAACTGAAGCAACAGTATTAAAATCACCAATATAAATTGAAGGGTCTAGTGCAGTAGTTTGTATTTCTAGCCACAGTTTCTCTCTCAAATGTCGATGGACACTCGCATAAATAAAATTAACATTCCAGAAAACTGAAGAGGCATTATCTGTTACTCTAGCTTGTATGAACTGGTCAGATTCTTTTAAAATTGTCAAACTGAAATTCTGATTCCATAAGATCCAAATCTTAGCAGTGAGTGCATGGAAAGCATAGTTATAGCCGAGTTCATGTTTCAGCTGGCTCAGAAATTGATTATCATGCCATGGTTCGATTAGACATAAAATGTCAATCTTGTGTATCCTTTTTAAAGATTTTAATCTATCTCTTGAAGTATCATAGCCCCTAACATTCCAAACTAATATTTTACCTACTCTGGTGTACTGAATCATTTAAAACTAGGGGGGAGGCTTTTTGAGAGGATCTTAATTTCCTTAAATTAGTAAGTGAAACATTAGTATTTTTGCCTCTTTTGTCATTTCCTTTCTTCAATTTATCTGGAGGAGAACCACTAACCTGAGGTTGAACTTTTTGCTCTGTAGCAGAGTTTTCCCCTGAAGTGCATAAATCATAGATTATACTTTGATCTTGCTCTATAAGGTTGCCCTGCACTACTGCTTCAACTGGATTACTCTGCTCTTCAGCTGTATTTTGCAAAGGGGACTGATCCTCATTACTGTCCTTATCTGCATTCACCTGAGGTAAATGAACTTCATGTGTCTCCAAGGATTCATGGAAAATGTCGACTGCTTCTTCCTCTTGTACCTCATTCTCTTCATTCTATAATTCAGTTAGAGTATGGAAAGCATTTGATATGGATACAATGTTCCTATTAAGTAAAACCTCTTCCTGAGCTGGAAGAGGTTCCAGTGGAGCTGGAGGTCCTTCTGA
Organism: Rubia yunnanensis; assembly: GCA_037428765.1. Classification (NCBI taxonomy): domain Eukaryota; kingdom Viridiplantae; phylum Streptophyta; class Magnoliopsida; order Gentianales; family Rubiaceae; genus Rubia; species Rubia yunnanensis. The sequence continues at coordinate 64,495,962 of CM075066.1, forward strand.
CTGTTGTGACTTTTTTCTCCAAAAGAGGTTTGTGATAGGCTTAGAGATATCATCTAGGGAGTAAAAAGGTTTATTTCTTTTCTCATGTAACTCCATCTTTTCTCTTCTATAATTAGTTCTACCCAAATTACTTCCAGTTCCCTGAATTTGTATCTGAAATTCCTTTTCCTTCTGAGAGACTGATAAGTTTTATGGCCCTTCCTGTTCCAAATGTTCATTAGAGTCTTTACCTAGTATATTCTGATCTACTGCAATTAGTTGAAGATCTTTACCAGAATCTGAAATAGCTTTAGTAACATTTACTTTAGCTAAAGTCCTGTTAATTTTCTTTAGTTCAGGATGCAAGAAATTGCAGTTAGCCTGACTGTGTCCTATGATCTTACAGTGATTGCAATACAGAGGCAACTGATCATATTCAATTTTATAGTCTGCAACTTTATTACCAATTCCTACTACAATAGAATTTGGGAGTTGGCTTAGAAGATCCACCTCAACACAAACTTTTATTGCAGATGGCCTAGTTAGAGCTTGGGTTGCAGCATCCATTTTCAAAAAATTCCCTATCTGACTACTGATGCCTTTAATAGCAGAGATATTATAGAAATGTAGAGGCAGTTGGTGGATAGTTACCCATGCTGGAACAATTGATGATTCTGCAGTGGATGAGAAATCTGTAGTCCATTTCTGAACCTTCATCAATGCTCCATGTACCATCCATTGGCCCTTCATCCAGCACCTTTGGTAATCCTCGCAATCCTGAAATCGAATGAGAACATGTCTATAATCAATTGAGCCCAATTGAAATTTAGCCTTAAAGCCTATAGATTTAAATGCAGAGGCGAGATTATCCATGGACGGTTTCCCCCGATTGAACTTTCCAACCAAGGCGTTTTGATAATGGGAAGCAAGTATCTCGCCTTCCTCCGGGGGAAGGATGTAGGCCAATTCGCCCTTGTATTCTGTAATTGGGTGAAGATCAGGCGTATCTGGAAGGGTGGTTGTGAGTGGTTTCGGCTTGGTATTCAGAGCTTGTAGAAAAGATTTGCCCATAGCTGTGTTGGGGTCAGGTAATGGGTTCGGCGTCGGAGACGCCATCTCCGTCGACCAGTATCAGAGAAACAGTATAACGACTAAAGAGCCGTTAGGCAGAAAGGAAGAAGAAGAAGAAGAAGAAGAAGAGGAACAGTAGTTAAAATGTGAGCTTAGTGTGTTTATCGCACTTTTTTTCGCACACAGTTCTTAATTCGCACTTTTTTTCGCACACAGTTCTTAATTTGCAGTATTCAGAGTACTCGTGAATGGTATGAATGCAGAAATAAAAGTGAGAACAAAATTAATCAATTAAAATATTTCATAATCAAACATTTCATTCCTCAATCAAACACATCATTACATCTACATGTAGTACCGAGTATGAATCAATTGGAACTGAAATTGAGAGTTCTACTGTGTGCAATTTTCACACATTGAGTGTGCGATCAGAGTCAACGGCTCTGTGCCTTTGTCATCTACAACCTCCGGCACCTCCGATATGGCGGAGCCACCGCCAACATCCAACAACCCTCCGATTTCATATGCCCAGACAGTGAACCAAGAACTCCGCGAAACTCTCAATCTCTCTTCCTCAAATCACCATGATGTTCGCAGCGCTCCCTTCACTCCAAAATCAAGAATTGATCATCTGGGAGAACCTGGTCTCCATTTCACGGAGGAGGATTGCCTAAAATTGAAGGCCCCCCCTCAAATGGACTTTGATTGGGAAGTTCTCGCGTAGCCAGCCACAACTAGAAAAGCTTCGGAAAGATTTTCACACAGCTGGATTTAAAGGTCACAACAACATCACTTTGCTGGATAACAGACAGGTTTTGATGTCCTTTTCTCTACCTGATGATTATTATCGATGTTGGCTTCATAAAATTTGGAACTTCGGTTCTTACTCTATCAGAATAACAAAATGGGTTCCTAATTTTAATCCTAACGCAATAGTCCCAGTATGGATTTCCCTCTATGGTCTGCCACAGCAATTTTTTTGATTATAATGTTCTTATGTCCATTGGTAACATCATTGGAACTCCAAGTAGGGTAGACAGGGCCTCTATCAATAGGACTGGACCTCACGTGGCAAGGATTTATGTCGAATTAGATGTAACTAAACCTATGCTGGAAAGAATTTGGCTAAGCTTTAGAGATATAGGTTTCTGGCAATACATTGAATATGAAGGAGTGCCTTTTTACTGTTCTCATTGCCTCAAACTAGGACATTTAGATACAGCTTGCAGGTTTGATAAGAACTCAACCAGATTCACTCCATGGAAACCTCAAGGCAATTCATTTAAAGAAGGTAATAACACCATTTCCATTGATGAACATGGCAGATATAAAGGTAAAGGAAATGGTACCTCTTCAACTGGTATTTATGGTCCAAAGTCACATTTTGTTTATAAGAGTAAAGTGGTTAACAATGTTCAGCAGATATCTCAGGATAATAATTCTTCACTAGGAGACTTACAGCAGAACAAAGGGGCAAGTTCTGAAGACTCGATCCTTAGACAAGGATCACAGGTTCACTCTAATACTCATGAGACTGCTAATATATCTTTATATCCTGAAAAACAACTTGTAGTTACTGAGTTGGCCTCAAGGCAGGAGGATAAGAATGAAGCAAATCCTTTAAAACAGATCGAAACTATTAGCCTCTCATCTGTATCTCCAAATTTGAGCTCAGAAATCAACACTCCCACCAATGACCAAATTATCCCTATTTTTTCTGTGCTAAATCTTTCTCAAGATAAAAATAGAGTCCCACTCCCAGGAAAGTCTAATGGTAAACAACACAAGAATAACTCTACTGAATCAATCAACTTAGATGATGCTCTTAATCTGTTGGCAAAATCTGGTTTTAATACACAGGAACCAGAAATGGGGGAATAATACCCATAAAGATATCCAAATCACTAATAACTCAAATGATACTCTTGACTATATAGAAGTAAATGGAGGTAACTCCCCTCTTCTATCATCTAGTAAGAAATCTCTCAAACCTCTGGATTGGATTAATACAGAAACTTCCACTGAGCAACAAGAAAAAATTCTAAAACAAGGGAATCTTAACTTTGAAGAAATAAAGGCAAATCTAATTAATGATCAGCTAAGATTAAACAATATTCTCAAGTTTAACCAATCAAAGGTGAAAAATAAATAGAGGAAGTACACCAAAAAAGACTACTCCTCCACACCTAAAACGGTTTTCACCCGTTCCTCATTGAACCTTTCCAAAACATATCCTTGATTAGCCTTAATATATGTGTATGGAATATTAGAGGAATAGGTAACAAACCTACTCAAATCCATTTAAAATATATTAAAAGACGTAATTCAATCAAACTTTGTGCTCTAATAGAACCTTTACTGAATCCTGATCAAATACAAAACATATCCAAAGAGTTAGGTTTTAGCAAATCTTATGCAAATCCAATCAACAAATTCTGGGTAATGTGGGATGAGGAAATTTCAGTAGACATATATAAAGTAGAAGATCAGGTGATTATTGTGAAAGTCAAATCTCCCAATTTGTCCACTGAATGTAATCTCGGATTTATCTATACTAAGCACACAATCCATGAACGGAACAAACTGTGGCAAGTCTTAGCAACTCTAAAAAAAGAATCCTTGTGCTTAATAGGGGATTTCAATGTCACTACAAAAAATGAGGAATATTTAGGGAGTTCAACTCCTAATCAGAACAATATAAAAAATTTTAACACTTTCCTTAATGTCAAAACTTTACTGAAATCCCTACCTCTAGCAGCTTGTTCACTTGGACTGGAATGAGAACACAGGGCAGAGTATGGAAAAGGCTTAATAGAAGGATTTCAAATAATTTATGGTGGTCTAATTTCCCTAGCTCTGAAATTAAAACACTATCTAGAGAAGGCTCTGACCATACACCTCTAATTCTATTTGTGTCTAATACATCCTCTATGGCTACTTCAAAACCCTTTAAGTTCCAAGAATGCTGGGTAAATCATCCCACTTTCATGAAGCTAGTGGAAGATGCTTGGAGTGCTCATACCAGTCATCAAGGGATGAAAAGATTAATTTTCAAACTTAAACACTTAAAGCAAGCCCTTAAAATCTGGAACAAAGAAGTATTTGGTAATGTTTTTTATGCTGTTCAGATAATTGAGGATCTGGTGGTTAATGCTGAAGAAGATTTACAACAGGATGAATCCAGTAACACCATACACGCCTTGAATCTAGCTAAGGCAAAGCTGAAAATAGCTCTAAACAATCAGGAAATATTTCTAAAACAGAAATCAAGACTAAAATGGATGAAAGAAGGTGATGTATATTCAAAATTCTTTCATCAATCAATTTTAAGTAAACATAAAAGGCAGAAAATCTCTCTAATAAAAACTAATGATGGAACCTGGCTAAATAATATAGAAGATATAGAGAAAGAAGTTGTTAGCTTCTTCTCCAATCTTCTTACTGATGAACAACTGGATCCATCAGGGGTTAATACAGCATGGATACTGGAAAATATTCCAAAAGTTGTAACCAATGAAATGAACTCTAATTTACTCAAACAAGTCAGCATGGAAGAGTTAACTAACATAGTTAATTCCATGGATAGCCACTCAGCCCCAGGCCCTGATGGTTTCTCTGGATTCTTTTACCATAAATGTTGGGATATTATAAAATCTGATGTGATGATGGTAGTGGAAGAATTCTTTGCTGGAAAAGACATTCCCAAAGCCATCTCATCAACTCAAATAATACTAATACCCAAAAAAGTTGTATGTTCATCATTTAAAGATTATAGACCTATAAGCTTATGCAATTTCTCAAACAAAACTCTTTCAAAAATACTTTCAACAAGACTTAAAAGCTATCTAGACATTATAATCAGCCCAGAACAATCATAATTTGTTTCTAGAAGAGAAATTGCAGATAATGTTCTCCACATGCAAGAATTCACTAATCACATACACTCAAAAACAAAAGGGCCTAATATGATTATCAAACTGGACATGATGAAAGCATTTGATAGAGTTTCTTGGTCATTTTTAACAAATATCCTTATCAAGCAAGGTTTTTCCAAAGTCCTAGTTGACCGTATTATGAGGAACATCAAATCTGCATATTTCTCAATACTGATTAATGGAAAAACAATTGGTTTTTTCCCCGCATCTAGGGGTTTAAAACAGGGTGATCCTTTATCCCCTCTGCTTTTCATACTAATGGCTGAAGCCTTTTCACAATACCTTAATTTTCTATACCAATTCGGAAATATTCAGCCCTACAAACTACCCCTTGGGATGAAATCATCATCACATCTTTCCTATGCTGATGACACAGCAATCCTTTTGAAATACACAAAACAGGGATTACAAACAATAATGAGCTTTCTGAAATCTTATGAATTAGCTTCTGGTCGGAAAGTGAATTTTGAAAAATCCACTTTTTATATTTCAAAACACACACCTAACAGAATCACAACATTAATCAAAAGGGAAACAAACATGATGGAAGGATCCATTCCATTTAAATACTTGGGATGTCCTATTTTCAAAGGAAGGGTTAAAAATTCTCTTTTTCAAGGCATGCTTTTATCAGTTCAAAATAAAATCAATCACTGGCATAATAAGCTTCTATCTCCACCTGGAAGGGCAATACTAATTAAACATGTTCTGTCCTCAATGCCAATACATCTTATAACTGTGTTGAAGCCAACTCAACACATTATAAGTCAAATTCATAAAACCCTTGCTAGATTTTTCTGGAATAATAAATCAGACAATACACAGAAAAATAGAATTTGGAAATCTTATCATAAATTATGTTTTCCTACAGGGGAAAATGGATTAAACTTCAAAAATTTGAACACTTTAACAAAATCTTTCTCACTCAAAATGTGGTGGAAACTTCAGACAGGGTTATCATTATGGGCTAAAATCATGTGGTCTATGAGTGACACTCATAAAACATCTAGAACTTGGAAAAGAATCAAGGAGGTGCAACACATAGCATTAAGTAACACAAAAGTACTTCTTGGATCTGGTTTGGTTTCTTTTTGGAACTCTAAATGGACTTCTATGGGACCTCTAACTGATCACTTACCTAATCCATCTGAATTTCCATATCAAAACTTAACAGTGGCTGATTACATACAGAATAAAATTACTTATTCTGCCCAGATCAGGAATTGCCTCCCTGATCACATATTCCAACTTCTGGAACTGGAATATAAAATATTTCCAACATATGATGGTTCCCTCATATGGAAACCTACTCAGACAGGAGCTTTTACTATTAAATCAGCTTATGAGCTGATAAGAGAGAGGAAAATGAAGATACCCACTTACACTTATCTGTGGTCAAAATTTTTACCAAAGAAAGTTAGTTTATTTAACTGGAAACTTTTAAATAGACTAATAGCTCTTCCAGATGTGCTAGAGGATTTCCAATTTCATCTCCTCTCAAGATGTTTCTGTTTTAATGAGTCTGAAACCATCCATCACTGTTTTAACTCTTGTGTGAAGGTCAAACAAATCTGGAAACTAGTGAACTCTACTTTTAGTTTTCCTAATAACACATTTCAACTTTTATGGGATAAAGTCTATTTTTATTAGAATGTCTTTTCCTCTGATGGATCCTTTGCAAAGTTAATCAGAATCATACCTTGTGTAGTACATTGGTACCTGTGGTGTGCCAGATGTACTTACATATTTAAGGGTACAAAGCCAGATAATGTTCATTTTCAAGTGAATTTTATATCATTTTATTGATACCTTGTTGGCATTCAAACTGGACTTCAAATGGGCATTATCTCATATACCAACACTACTGAGTCAGAAACCTATAAGACATAGACCAATAAGAATCATTAAATGGTTACTACCTACAAAATTCAAACCCAATACTGATGGTTCTCTTCTTAGCAATGGTGCTGCTGGTATCAGATGCATAATCAGAGATCATGTTGGTCAGGTAACTGTAGGTTTGTCAAGATCCATCTCGGCTGAATCTGTTTTGCCGACCGAAACCATTGCTCTATTACATGGTATTCATCTGGTTCAAGAATGAGGCATCATGGGTATTGATATTGAAACAGATTCAAAAGTCCTGCATGGTATGATACAACAACAATTCAAGATTCCATGGACATTACTGCCAATGATGAGGGAGATTTGGAACCTACTTCATGGAATGAACTACTCATTGCACCACATTTTCAGAGAAGCCAATGGCGCTGCTGACTCACTTGCAAAAATGGCTAGCTGCAAGCAGGTAAATAACATCTATGTTTCTGCAGGTTTGCCTACATTAGTGGCTGAACAAGTAAAGCTAGATGCAGAAGGAACTCCTCATGTTAGATTAGAGTAATTTTATGACTATGTACTTATTATTATTCCACGGTTGTATCTGTTGATCTTTAGGTTAGTAGCAGGTTAATGTATAGCTTTCAAAGATCATCAGATGAACTCTCAGAGGTAAGGTATTAAGCCCCCCCCCCTCTTTTTCTGTATCTTTTAATTTAATTAATAAATGGGTAGGGGTCTGCCAAACCCCCCACCATCACAGGTGGATTTATTTATTTTTTAAATGTAGTACCGAATATATGTCATCAAATATAAAAATAGTTCTTACTTACATATATTTCATGATTAATGTATTTCTTAATTAACGATTAGTTATAAATATTTACTCGTAATTTTTTTTACTATAAAATAAATTTAATATCTATAAATATACAAAATTTATTTATTTTCTTCATCTAAAATTATTAATAACTACAAAGTTTTTAAATGTGAACAAAATTGATGTAATACTCTCTGTTTACTAGTATGTATTAAATTTTAACTATATTTTCCATTGATTATTAGAATGTTGATTCTATATGTATTTATTTAATAATTTTAAGAGTCCGTCCCTTGAAAGACAGTATTTCCATAAGACATGGAAAGACCAAGGTTTTAAGTGCAAACTAGAAGAAATGAAAATAAAATTTCTGGATTGTATGAATCAGGTTATAAACTTTATAACTAATACACATTGTATAATAAATTTTTAATATTGCAACTAAAACCTTTTACATTTTATTATTCTAATTAAACTCCATCTTTTGAAATAAAGTTTGACCGTTAATTAGTTAAAGTCAACTTTGTTATTAGTGTTTATATATTGAAAGTCAATTAAGAGTTCATTGTTGATTAGTTAAAGTCAACTTAGTCAGTAGTGTTTACATATAGAATTTTAAGTAAAGTTTGATCGTTGATTAGTTAAAGTCAACTGAGTCACTAGTATTTATTTATAGAAAGTCAAGTAAGGTTTGACTGTTGATTATTCAAAGTCAAACATTTTTATTAGTATTTATTATATACAAATTCAAATAAAGTTTGACCGTTAATTAGTAAAAGTCAACTTTGTTATTAGACTTTACATATTGAAAGTCAAGTAAGGGTTCATCGTTGATTAGTTCAGTCAACTTAGTTACTAGTGTTTACGTATAGAATTTCAAGTAAAGTTTGACCATTGATTAGTTTATGTCAACTTAGTCACTAGTATTTAAATACAAAAATTCAATTAAGGTTTGACCGTTGATTAGTCAAAGTCAAACATTTTTATTAGTATATATTATATACTAATTCAAATAAAGTTTGACCGTTAATTAGTTAAAGTTAGCTTTGTTATTAGTGTTTATATATTGAAAGTCAAGAAAGGGTTCATCATTGATTAATTAAAGTTAGCTCAGTTACTAGTGGTTTCATATAGAGAGTCAAGTAATGTTTGGCCGTTGATTAGTTAAAGTCAACTTAGTAACTAGTGTTTATATATAGAAAGTCAAGTAAGGTTTGACCGTTGATTAGTCAAAGTCAACCTAGTTATTATTGTTTATATATACAAAGTCAAGTAAGGGCTGAACGTTTGTTAATTAAAGTCAACCTAGTTATTATTGTTTATATATAGAAAGTGAAGTAAGGTTTGGCTATTTATTAGATAAAGTCAACTTAGTTATTAGTATTTATATATTGAAAGTCGAAAAATGTTTGATCGTTAATTTGTTGAATTCAACTTAATTACTAGTGTTTATATATTGAAAGTCGAGTAAAGTTTGATCGTTGATTAGTTAAAGTCAACTTAGTTACTAGTGTTTTATATAGAGAGTCAAGTAAAGTTGGACCGTTGATTCGTTGAAGACAACTTAGTCACTAGTGTTTATATATCGAAAGTCAAGCAAAGTTTGATCGTTGATTAGCTAAACTCAAATTAGTTAGTAGTATTTATATATTGAAAGTTAGCATTGTTAGATCGTTGATTAGTCAAAGGCAACCTAGTTTTTAGTATTTATATATAAAAAGTCAAGTAAGGGTTGGCCGTTTATTAGCTAAAGTCAACTTAGTTTTTAATGTTTATATATTGAAAGTCGAATAAAGTTTGACCGTTGATTAGTTAGTTATCAGTGTTTATACATTGAAAGTCGAGTAAAGTTTGACCGTTGATTAGTTAAATTTAACTTAGTTACTAGTGTTTCTACATAGAGAATCAAGTAAAGTTTGACTGGTGATTAGTTAAAGACAACATAGTCACTAGTGTTTATATATAGAAAGTCAAGTAAAGTTTGACCGTTGACTAGTTAAACTCAAATTAGTTATTAGTTTTTATACATTGAAATTCAAGTAAGGTTTGACCGTTGATTAGTCAAAGTCAACCTAGTTATTAGTTTTATGTATAGAAAGTCATGTTAGGGTTGAACATTTATTAGTTTAAATCAAACCTTTTATTAGTTAAGTAAATTTAATTAGTTATTGAGCGTTGATTAGTTAAAGTAAAACATTTATATTCTTATTTATACATACTAAATTAAGTAAGGGGTGACTGTTGATTTGTTAAAGCAATCTTAGCTATTAGTGTTTACATGTAGAAAATTGATATGAATCTCCTTGCAAAGACTCGCGATTGCAGAATTAATATCTTTGATCTAGTCAAGGGATCTGTAAACCCTCACTATCTCGGAAAAAAATTCAGGACTCTGGCCCTCGGTGTACGCTGAACTTCAACTTGCTCTTTAACTAGCCCTCAGAATCAGATTACAAGGTTTATTGATACTTAACTAGACCTCGGGGTTAAGAAACAATGGAAGTTTCTTGCAAGCAACAAGAGTATGAGCTCAAAGGTTTATATTTCTGAATGATAAAAGTGTTTTAAATTCGTCCATAAGGCCTCCCTATTTATAGGGTTACAATCTCTCCTCAAACCCTAATCACAAATGGAAACTGAATCGACTTATGACAATTTTAAGAAGCTAAAACCATATCTAACTAAAATACCTAAAATAAATGGCAATCTAAGGTATTCTAGTCGAATTCTTCAAGAAGAAATCTTGAAGAATATTACCTTATCTAATCTTACCAAATTTAAGCCTAAACAGAATAAAACTTAATATACTAAGCCCTAATGGACTGTATTTTTGAAATTCAACTCTTCAAAGCCTACATGGCCGAACTGTCAGTCCATAAACTCACAATGAAATAATTTTACAATATTTTACAGTGATCACACTATTTCATTAAAAATCCAGTGGGAAAAAAGATTATAGTGTTCTTCATGATGTCAGTTCTTCGACAGTCTTGAACAATAAATCAAAGATGTCGATGATGACTCCTTCAATCCTTCATCATAAAGTTTATCCATCAAAGCATTTAAAGCGCATCAAATCATTTGATATTCGTATCATTCCCTCTCGGATTGAAAAGTTTCATCCTCGAAATGGGAAGCATATAACCTACAAAGACATTCTTGAATTCCAGTAACAACTTAACAAACCGTGAAAGCATATCTACAGGAATATCTACATTGGCTCAGTAAATTTATCTAAAAGACATTATGAGAACAAAATAATTATTAGTCATAATTCGATTAACATCTCTTATTGAAGCATAAAATGATTTATCAGAGTGAATTGATCATTCATGCCTCATCATATAAATAGAAGGTAATGGACTAAGATGTGAAGAAAAGACTTTATGCGACTTATCAGAATCATTTTGCAACTTACCTATCTTACTCGCCGTAGGACGGACCTGAAACTTGTGTATGGCGACATTTATTGTCTTTTTGGCGGAATGGACACTATTTTGGTCGTATTTACTTACTCTTTGTTGGGGGGGGGGGTAATTTTGAAAACTTCTTTGGAATACGCCTTAAAAACTTCTTGTGTTTCAGGACCTTGCTCACCTCAGTCAACAATGATAATTTCATCATCTAATTGTTCTTTTTCGGTGTCATACCGTGCATGCATATCATCATCTTCTTCCTCCTCCATTGTTGTAATTTTTTCAAGGGGGAAATTATTGTGAACACGTCCTTGTTCATTACAATGAAAACATGTAGGAGTGTTAGAAGAAACTGTATTTGACAAAGTGGAAATTGATTTAACTATATTTTTGCCAGGAGACTGATTGGTTGCAATCATTCTTGGATCAATGTGTTCAAATTTTGGATTTGAGTATGTTTTGGTCGAATTAGGGTTGCCTCAGCCACCCATGTTCGACATGCTACCACCCCTGGTTGAATTTGGGCTTCTGTAATCAAAGAGTTGCCTTTGACAATCATAGATGAATTAAGAGCTTCCCATGGGCCTTAATATCAACTCAACCAACTTGGCCTTGAACAATAAATCTTTCATGGAAACATAATATTGGACCTTAACCAGAACTTGCAGATTTTTCTTAACCCTCCAATAAACTGATTCTTTATAAATGCATCATTTTCTCTCATGCCAACTCTTCTCATAGCTAATTCAAGATCTTGCCAATATTCATCTACAATGAAATTTCCTTGGTCATATTTCTGAGATACAAATGTTTCTTCATCAAATATGTTCGTAGAACATAATGTAATCGAAGCTTGGTTCTCAATCTCCCCCAGGTGGAGATGGGTTTCTTTCCAGAAAGATACCTTGATTCTTTCAAATTCTCCCACCACTCTGTGGCATAATGGGTGAAAGAATACTCTGTAACCTTGATCTTCTCTTTCTCACGGTAGCTGTTAAGATCAAATAGGTTCTCGATCAACCTCTCCCAATCCAAGTATTTCACCGGATTGTGTTGACCATCAAATCAAGGAATATCATACTTCAAACCATTGATGTCACGAGTAGATTCAACTTGTCTTCAGAACAAGGTTTTTTTGGGTTTGAAAACTCGTCTACCTTCCTAGAAATTCTCTGAACATTGCTTATTAAGGAATTCATGCATTCATTATAGGTTGATTGTTAGGACTGCCAATAAATGGCGGGACGAACGGATCGTCCGCCATTCCTACTAAGAAGAAACAACTGATTAATAATAAATGTTCTACCATTTCCGTTTGTTTAGTATGGTCACTAACCAAGTGTGTAACACTCAAAACTCACAAGGCGAATGCTAATGCGAGGGAAATTGATCAATTCACTGCAATTCAAAGCAGACTATGGAGATGAGTACTACAGAACTTATTTCAAAATTTCAAAATATATAAACTCTAAATTGGTCTCCACGATCTAGAATTCCAAATTCTAAAAAGAATAAGTAATAAAAATCATTTGAAATGGAAGGAATCAGAGATGTATTGAATGAATTAAGATCAAAATAAGAAGGTTTTTAAATCGGTGACAAATAGATTTAAAAAATTCAAGAAACTTCTCCGAAAACATATTGGAATAGGAACTCAAATCCAAATCCCTTGTGGAAAAGGATTTAAATGACTTACTTTCCCCCAAAGTCGATAATTCATATCAAAACCCCTCTCTCAATTGGCTTTTATTTCCTTTTCCTCTTCCGATTAGGATGTTGGCTTTTCTTTTCCTTTTTCAAATCGGATTTCCTTTTTCTTTCTTTCTTTTTCAGCCACAAATTCAATTTTTCCACTCAATATAACAATCACAATCAGAATGTTATTCCCCAAGCAATTCAAAACCTTGTACAATTCCCATATTTTTTAAAATTGCAAAACAATCCCAAACATTCAAAATTTGCAAATCTGCCCCAAATTTCCAATTTCAAATCCTAAATTCCGAATTTGAAACCCAAAAATCTTCTACATTTAAAAAAAATTCCAAAAAGTTGTTGAACAAAATTTGCCTGTACAAAACATGGAATAAGAAAATGACGACAACTTACTCTAGATTTGAATGAACTTCGAAGAATTCAAGATCGTAAGGATCAAGAATATGACACTATATATATGAAAAACAACACAAGACTTTCTTTTTTTTGAATAAGGTGTAATTAAGAATCAAAGAACAATTCAATATCACAGAATCAAAGAATGATAAAGAAAACAAAAAGGATGGTATGCATTCAATAAGTTTTAGAAGAATAGATGAAACATATCACAAGAAAATATATTGTTTAAGCTACATAAAACATACGAAACTGATGGGGGGTTAAGGCAGATAATACTTGTTAACGCTCAGACCTTTCGACGTCCTCCTGACTTGATTGATGAACGTGAATGCGGATAATAATACTGAAGTATTCTAACTCTCGGCCTTTGACATCCTTCAACTTTAGATTCAAACCTCCTGATAAGAAAGATCAAACAAACACAGCTGAAACACGACACGAAAGAGTTTATAAATTAAAAGAAACTAAAAATAAAAGTCAACAAAAGAAGTGAACGATTTTGAAAGTTATGAAAAGAAGTGATCGAATTTGGCTATGAGCGGCAGCACGCAGCTGCTCCTAGCCCATAAACTTTTTGGCAAATATTTTAAATTATTTTGCATATATTTGGTAGGAGGATTGAAATTTAAAATTTTTTGGCGATTTATTGAAATTTTTTGCAAGAAAATTGAAAATTAAAATTTATTGGTAAATATTTTTAGCGGAAGAATGAAAATTTAAAATTTTTAGCACCAGTTTTTGAAAACCGGTGCTATTTTTTTCCAGCACTGATTTGTAAACCGGTTTTAAAAAAATGGTGTTAAATTAACACCGGTTTTTTAATTTACACACCGGTATTTAAAAACCAATGTTAATTTAACACCGGTTTTTTAAAAATTGGTGTTAAAATAAAAAAACCGTTGTTAAATTAACATTGGTTTTTAAAACTGGTGTTAAGAATAAAAAAACCGGTGCTATTAAAATTTTGGCACCGGTTTTCAAAACCTGTGCTAAAATAGCGGTGCTAGAGGGGGGTCTTTGTGGTAGTGATTCTTGATTCGTTGTGTACTTTGTTGTATTTTATATATTTGTATGAAGTGAAGTATGTGTTTGAACTTCTCATATGGTTTTAACTTTCTTTTGTCCCATTGGTACCTGAAGCATGTGATCTTTATACATTTGTGCCTCCTCCACCAACTTTGCAATTTCTTCGTTCGGTTGAGCAACTACATAGTTCACAATGAAACCGAGAATTTATAGTACCATGAACTATTTAGCAGATACATGATATGAATAAAAAAATATAAGCATAGGTTTAAATTTAAAGCTTCTCTGATGCGTAAAAAGTGACACATGTATCATGTATGGTGTACTGGCACTATTGTTATAATTTAGAAAGACTAAGCTTCAACATAGATGCTCTGAACCAATGCTGGAGTTTTTCAAGCAAGTCTTTAGTTATATATACTGTCCATTCTACTACCAAATACAGTACTATTCATGAACAATCACAAGGGGAAAAGGGGAACGGTTCATTCAGTATCATTGACTTTACTAATGCTCATATTCCTTTACTCAAGACTAAGAAGGTTTCACAATTTGAAGTGGCATCCAATTTACCAATTAAATAGAACGCTAACCTTCCACCAGGTCTAATGTATGCATCCCATGCTCTTCGAACCTGCTTACAAATGGCAAAAGTCAGTGATCAACTGGAAAAATCTTAGCCATCTTGATCTACCAAAGCTTTCTCGCATAGTTTTCAGAGATGATGTTCACTCGCACATTGAAATTTATTCAGCCTTCTCAACACATTTTGCAAAAAAAAGAAGCTTGAAGGACTGCCCATATTGGCAATTTCTGTTCATGGATTTGACTATTAAATTGACATCCTGAAACATATCAAGAATAGGGAAGAAGTAAAAATTACATCAATGAGGGCACCCATATCAGTTTGTCCACCATAGTAATAGTGATAAAATTATGTTGGCAGGTTTGCCATGTAATCATATTCTTTGCTAGAACACTGTCTAACTGTCATCCCTGCTGGCCTGTAATCATTGTCATTGACTGCAGCAGAAGTACTTCTATCTTAACTTTTCAATGAATCCTCAGCTTCCTTTTCAAGAAACGGTCCTGATTCAGGTTCATGAGTTAGAGTAGATATCTTAGACCCTTCAGCAGTTGCAATAGCATCATTGGCAGCGTCTGTATTAGCTCCTACCAATGCTAGGAGTTCTTCTTCCTCATCAGCAGCTCTAACTCTTTCAAGAAACTTATCATCCTCTTCAGGGAGAAAGTGACTTGTAAAATGACAATGTAGAGTTTCCTATGAATATGCAAGTTATCGGCACTACCTAGAAGTCTAGAACCCAGACCATAAGATTGAACATCACAATATAAACACTTATATAGTAAATTGATTAAATTATATTTCTCCACGCATGCAACAAATAAATTTATTAGTTACTCACATTAAATTTTAAGTCGAACAATTATTCAGCAAGGGTGAAGGTAAATTAATCAAGTTAATCAATCCCTTCATAATATGCCTCATGTCAAGTGTTTTGACGTAATCTACACTAAAATATAGAAATGTTGAAATAAGGACATAACATGTCCAACCCAAAGCAACAAAAAAATTTATCATGGTTTGTCATTTTAAAATTGCTTCTCATATTGATTAACAAAAAGTGACGTATGTAAGAACACAAAAGCAAGGGGATTTTTGTGTAGGAGAATATCACCTTGTTTTTTCAATTTTTCAACCCTAAGTGATCGTAGTTCTTGCAATTTTTCCACAATCAGCATTATCTCAAGTTGCATGTCAATACAAAACAAGAAGTGGCAGGAATATCTTAATTACAAAACTAAGAAATTTCAGTACTCCAAGAAATTCACCATGTTAATATTTTCAATGAAAACAAGAAAAGGCACCAATGACATCAGATTCTTCAAAAAACCAAGCAAAGCAGTCACAAGAAGAAAAAACAGTAAAGAATCTAGTGATCATTACCTTTCCTCGGGCAACTTCCTTGGCTATCTGTCTAGCCTTCCACTCATCAGCTTCTTTGTCATATTTCTCAAACTCCTCGAGCTTATGAATATATGAAAAACAAAAAAAATTAATAAAAATTACAACCAACTTTAGAAACAACAAGCATTGCAATCATAAAGCAACATATAAAAGACCTTCGCCTTTTTCTCTGCAATATGCTTCCTCCTCTTCCTCCACAGTTTATTCATCATGTGCTTCTACAACTTATCTCCCAATCTCACCATGTTAAACATCTCCAGCTCTTTCTCCCTGCAGACTGATCAAAATTAACCGTGGAATTAGAGAAATCTAATTCGATTGAAACATTTTACTATTTTGAGCAGTTTCTTACAGTGCTTTAGCGAGACTGAAGGTTTCATGCATCGCTGATGTTATTGGTGTTCCAGAAGGCGCTTGATGGTAGGAAAATGGAGGCAGTGGAATCAGAGCTCACGACGGTGGGGTAAACTTGCCCGGCATGAAGGGATTTATCGGCCCGTGTAGCCATAATGTAAGATGTCGTGCTTCTTCAGCTTGTTTCAAGGCATTATTCATGCCTATGACCTAGCTCCGCCACCTCCTAGGTATTCCTAGCTCCGTGAGAAACCCACGCCACCAGTCACCAGAAAGAACCGTGCCCCTACCTCTACCCTAGCTCCACCATCTCCTAGCTCCGCCACCTCCTAGCTCTGCCTTAGCTCGGCCAGAAACCAACACCACCAGCAACCATAAAGAACCATGTGTCACCGCTACCCTAGCTGCACCACTGCTGCCCTAGCTCCGTCACCACTGGCCTAGCTTCGCCACCGCAGCCGTATCTCCGTCCTAACTCCACCACCCCCTACCTCTGCCCTAGCTCCACCAGAAACTCTATCCCCCATCGCACCATGTTGCTTTGCCGCCGCTACACCAAAACTTCTCCAATCGAACCACCGTTGTGCCGCCGCTGACTCATCTCTAATCAAACCACCGTGCCCACACTAATCGAACCACTGTTGATCATCGATTAGTCGAGTAGCGGTAAGGAAAATGTGAAGGATGAAATTTGGGATGAAAGAAAACGAAGAAATCAGGGCAGGGTTTCCTTTTTTATTTTTTCACAGGGGTATAATAGTTATTTCACTTACTTCCAGCCATTTTTTATTTGTTTTTATATATACTATTTGAAATGAAGTTTGACCATGGATTAGTTAAAGTCAACTTAGTTATTAGTGTTTATATATTGAAAATTGAGTAAAGTTTGACCGTTGATTAGTTAAAGTCAAACATTTTTATTTGTATTTATTATATACTAATTCAAGTAAGGTTTCACCATTGATTATTTAAAGTCAACTTCATTATCAGTGTTTATATATTGAAAGTCGAGTTATGTTTGACCGTTGATTAGTTAAAGTCATCTTAGTCACTGGTGTTTCTATACAGAGAAAAGAAGTCAAGTGAAGTTTGACCATTGATTAGTTAAAGTCAACTTAGTCACTAGTATTTATATATATAAAGTCAAGTAAAGTTTGACTATGATTAGACAAAGTCACATTTATATTAGTATTTATTATATACTAATTCAAATAAAGTTTGACAGTTGATTAGTTAAAGTCAACTTTGTTATTATTGTTGATTTATTGAAAGTGAAGTAAAATTTTCACCGTTGATTAGACAAAGTCAACCTAGTTATTAGTGCTTATATATTGAAAGTCGAGTAAAGTTTGACCGATGATTAGTTAAAATCAGCTTAGTCACTAGTGTTTCTATATAAAGAGAGAGTCAAGTAAAGTTTGACTGTTAATTAGTTAAATTCAACTTTGTTATTAGTGTTGATTTATTGAAAGTCAAGTAAATTTTGACCATTAATTAGTCAAAGTTAACTTAGTTATTAGTATTTATATATTGAAAGTCGAGTAAATTTTGACCGTTGATTAGTTAAAGTCAGCTTAGTCACTAGTGTTTCTATACAGAGAGAGTGTCAAGTAAAGTTTGTCAGTTCATTAGTTAAAGTCAACTTAGTCACTAGTATTTATATATAGAAAGTCAAGTAAGGTTTGACCGTTGATTAGAAAAAGTCAAATATTTCATTAGTATTTATTATATACTAATTCAAATAAAGTTTGGCAGTTAATTAGTTAAAGTCAACTTTGTTATTAGTGTTTATTTATTGAAAGTCAAGTAAAACTTGACCGTTGATTAGACAAAGTCAACCTTGTTAATAGTGTTTATATAATGAAAGTCGTGTAAAGTTTGACCGTTGATTATTTAAAGTAAGCTTAGTCACTAGTGTTTCTATACAGAGAGAGAGAGCGTCAAGTAAAGTTTGACCGTTGATTAGTTAAAGTCAACTTAGTCACTAGTATTTATATATAGAAAGTCAAGTAAGGTTTTACCATTGATTAGATTAAGTCAAACATTTTTATTATTATTTATTATATACTAATTCAAATAAAGTTTGACAGTTAATTAGTTAAAGTAAACTTTATTATTGGTGTTTATTTATTGAAAGTCAAGTAAAGCTTGATCGTTTATTAGAGAAAGTCAACCTAGTTATTAGTATTTATATATTGAAATTCGAGTAAAGTTTGACTGTTGATTAGTTAAAGTCAGCTTAGTCACTAGTCGAAGGTAATGGTAAATAAAAAGAAACCGTGAGAGTCTACGGGAGTGAGAACATTGTCCCACTCCCGTGATACAATGAAACCTACTAAATTACCCTTGATCTAGATGATACAATCAGGTGGCCCAGAAGGAACCGGAAAAGTCTACGGGAATGGGGACCTTGTCCCACTCCGTGAATACATGATACCTACTAAGCAACCCCTGGACTAGATGATACAGCCAGGTGGCCCAAAAAGATGCTAAACCCTTCGTGGTGACAGGGGCCTGCAGAAACCATCCATGAGAAAATGATGCTAACCCCTTCGTGATGGCTGGGGCCTGTACAAACCATCTGTGAAAATACCGAGGGGCATGAGAACAAACTCACTAGCCCCTCACTCTATGCAACTTCCATACAACCAGTTGTGTGAACTGGCTCTTCAGCCGTGGTTTGTTCCCCACGGGTGTCTTCCAAACCGATAATGGTCTCGGCCTTCAAGTGAAGTAGTATGTCGTCTTCTCTAGGGAGAGGTGGCACACTGATTCTACCATGTACACCTCTAAGATGAAGATAAAGAGGTGTTATTGGCTTTCAATAATGATCTCTGGATGAGTGCCGAGGTTTTCTCGTTGGGGTTAGGAGCAAATTGACCGTAGTCTGTGTTGCTCCCAAGTGTTCCCCACGGATAGACCTCCTAATGATGAAGATACCGGGCATGACTTCTACCGCGCATGCCCTGCATAATGGTTTTGTAACCGTTATTTCCATTTTAGGAAAATGGACATCCTGATGCCATTTTACACTTTTTAGTGCAGCGCAGGAAAATAGCGCAACCAGACAGTACAACTTCCATACAACCGGACGTGTGAACCGGTTCTTGAACCATGGTTTGTTCCCCACAGGTGTGAGCCCAACCGTTGCTAAAGTGCTGCGACGGCCTTCCAAATCGAGAGTGAACTCGGTCTTCCGGGTCGAATGGCCATGCAAGTAACAATGGGAATCCTTGCGGTCAGATGAAGAGAGGCTGCCCTTTTTTTTCGGGCCCCTTCGAGGGTATAACCCCTTCGAGGGCAGAGCACATTCGTGGGTATAACCCCTTCGAGGGCTAAGCCCCTTCGAGGGTATGACCCCTTTGAGAGCAGAGCCCCTTCGAGGGTATGACCCCTTCGAGGGCAGAGCCCCTTCGAGGGTATAACCACTTCAAGGGCAAAGCCCCTTCGAGGGTATAACCCCTTCGAGGGTATAACTCCTTCGAGGAAAGAGCCCCCTCGAGGGTATAACCCCTTCGAGGGCAGAGCCCCTTAGAGGGTATAACCCCTTCGAGGGCAGAGACTCTTTGAGGGATTAACCCCTTCGAGGGCAGAGCCCCTTCAAGGGTATAACCCCTTCTAGGGTAGAGACCCTTTGAGTGATTAACCCCTTCGAGAGCAGAGCCCATTCGAGGTTATAACCCCTTCGAGTGCAGAACCCCTTCGAGGGTATAACCCCTTCAAGGGCATAGCCCCTTCGAGGGTCTAATCCCTTCAAGGTCCAAACTCAAAATGTCCTAATCCAGCTGTGAAATGAATCTCGCATCTAGACTTGCTTCCTCACCTCAAACGCGACTTTCTGGCACCGGTGACTCGCCGGGAACTGGGCAAAATAAGTGAATCCACCAGTTACGATAATCAGTTGTTCCATTTGTCTTTCTCCGGCCATACATTTGGATGTTCAAAGTGAATAAAAAAAATCTGCGTCCATGGCATAGATCACAGCAAATCAGTCTCAACTCTAACTAATTCAGGTAAGACGAGGCCGAGTGGTTTCCGGGAACTGAGCACAAGCGAGGCTGGGAGTTTGTCGTGGTTTGAACACATGCAAGTCCATGGTTCGCCAAGCGCTTGCAAGGGTGAGAGTCTAGGTTTCGAGTGCACGCAGGACCGGAAGGTGACCGGGTTCTGGGCACTAGCTAGGCCAGAGGGGTAGGCCGGGATCTGAACACAAGCTTGGCCGGTCAAGTGCCCGGGGTTCGAGCCCAAGCTCGCCCGAATCAGTTGAGTAGTAACAATCTCCATGTATGAAACCCATCATTAATTACATTCCCAAATGAACTTTCATACTACCTATCCACTATCAGCAAGGAAAATCATAGATTCTCCTTAAACATCTCCGCACAAATCAGCCCAGTTTTTCCCTAAGAATCCATACATAGGTATTCATGGGGTTGCAAAATAGGTCAAAAATTTGGCATAAAAAGCATAGCACTTGATCGAGGGTTGCAATCAAACCAGCAAACAAGGCCGAGGTAGAGCACAAGTTCACTAGAATGAAAGCACTCAAATGCTACGAGTTTTTATGCCTGAGCTTCATCACTGTTTTGCACGCCGAACGAACGATTCCACATAATATTGAACTACTCAAAACAGAGTTCCACAACCATCCACACGGGTTTAGCATACGAACTACTTCTTTCCATAGCAGGCCACACAAAAATAGATTTCTATACAAATTGCACTAAATGAAATCAAAGACAGCCTTCCACACGATAAGGTCCTCCTCAGAAAATCCGCACAAGAAATTCATCCAATAAAGTTCGCAGAAATTCGCACAATAAAATCCGCACAAAATTTATCATACAGATGAACACCATTCACACGAATCAGCACCACTTGAATTTAGAGAGCAAGACTTACATGGGTGTTCGCCAAGCTCTCCTTGTTTGTGTCGGGTTCGAGTCTTCTTCCTTCGCCAGAAATTCATCTTCCTCCTCCGGCAGAAACTCCACTCATTAAGACCGGTGGTCAGGTCTCCCTCCAAGAAGACCCATCGTGGATCCATGGGTCTTTAAATCCAAGTTTGAAAAGTCTGATATTCAAACTTCAAGAACCCAAAAGCTACTAGCTTGAAGACCGAAAATCAAGTCTTCATCCCGGAAAACCCATAGAGAGGCTATGAGTTTTCGAAATCCACGTTTGGAACGCAGATCTTCCTCCAAAAGTTCAAGAATCGAACTTTATTTTGCAAAACGGGTAACCCAGATCCTGAATTGAAAACTTCAAAAACTGAAGCAAACCATACATGAAAACACTCCCGGCGAGGAGCCCAACATTAATGTCGGACTCCTCGTCGGAGAGGAAGAGCCGCGGAAGAGAAACCCGGCGAAATCTGACTACGATGAACAGTAGCAGGGCTGTGCCCAATTTTCGCCTCTCGGCTCAGTCCTCAGCTTCCAGCTTTCAGCATAGTCACTAGTGTTTCTATATAGAGAGAGTCAAGTAAAGTTTGACCGTTAATTAGTTAAAGTTAACGTTTTCACTAGTATTTATATATAGAAAGTCAAGTAAGGTCTGACCGTTGATTAGACAAAGTCAAATATTTTTATTAGTATTTATTATATACTAATTCAAATAAAGTTTGACCATTAATTAGTTAAAGTCAACTTTGTTATTAGTGTTTATATATTGAAAGTCAAGAATAGTTTGACCGTTGATTAGTCAAAGTCAGAGTAGTTATTATTGTTTACATATTGAAAGTCAAGTAAAGTTTGGCCGTTAACTAGTTAAAGTTGTATTTATGTATACTAAATCAATTAAGGGTTGAACCTTAATTAGTTAATGTAAATAAATTATATTCTTATTTGTATATATTAGCTCAGTAAAGGTTGATAGTTGATTAATTTAATTTAACTTAGTTATTAGTTAAAGTCAACAAAAGAAGTGAAAGATTTTGAAAGTTAAAAAAAAGCATAGAGCGGCTGCACAGCTGCTCCCACCTCATGAAATTTCAAGGAAGATTATTTGAAATTTTTGGCTAATTTTTTGAATTCTTTGGCGGAAAAATTGAACTATAAAAAAGTTTGATGAATATTTAAAAACATCTGGCGGGAAGATTGAATTTTAATTTTTTTTGGCAATTTCTTTGCCGGGAAAACGTTTTTGGCAATTTCTTTGGCGGGAAAAATTTAAAAATTTAAAAGTTTTTACCCCGGTTTAAACCGGTGCTATTTTCTTCCAAAACCGGTGCTATTTTTAAATTTTTAGCACCGGTACTAATTTTTCTAAAGCCGGTGCTATTTTGAAATTTTTGGCCTTTTCTTTTGCGGGAAAATGAATTTTGAAAATTTTAGCACCTGTTTTTTAAAACCGGAGCTATTTTAAAAAAACTCGGTGCCATTTCTTAATTTTAGCACCAGTTTTTAAAACCAGTGCTATTTTTTTACAATAACTAGTGCTAAGTTTTAATTTTTAGCAACGGTTTTTAAAACCGATGCTATTTTTTACAAAAACCGATGCTACTTTTAAATTTTTAGCACCAGTTTTAAAAACCAGTGCTATTTATTAAGAAAACCGGTGCTATTTATTAAGAAAACCGGTGCTATTTATTAAGAAAACCGGTGCTATTTTGATTTGTTTGGTGGGAAGATAGAATTTTACAAATATTTAGCACCGTTTTTTAAAAACCGGTGCTAATATTTCTAAAACCGGTGTTATTTTTAATTTTTTTGGATATTTCTTTGGCGGGAAAAATGAAAATTCGAAATTTTTAGAACCGATTTTTAAAAACACCGATTGTAAAATTTAGCACCGATTTTTAAAATGCCGGTGTTCAAATTAAAAAAACTGGCGTTAAATGAATACCGGTTTTAAAAATCGGTGTTAAAATTTAAAAAAATCGGTGCTATTATATTTTTAGCACCAATTATAAAAAATTGGTGCTAGAGGGGGTTTCTGTGGTAGTAAATGCTTAGACACGGTGTAGTGTTTATAAGTGTTGCCAAGCTTATTGATTCTTCATGCTCAATGCCATCGATGGGATACGTTTAGTCGTGTTTCGACTAAGGGTGTCATTGGTGAGGTTTGGTAAGAGATGTCGAATTCACTCTTGCAAACTACAATCTAAGAAGGATAGAAGATTTATCTTCACAACAAGTAGTCAAAGCAATTAATCAAAGCAATAAATAGATTAGTTCACTCGTTCTTGGAGCTTTTGTTATTTAGTATTCATGTGTTCTTAATTCTATGTTTTACTACATTTATTCCATGGGGTATTCTAACCTAATATGAACCTTATATGTTTAAACGCTTAAGAAAATCCCTCTTCTTCGTGGACGACTCCGATTTTCCACTATCTACTTAATTGTATTTAGTAATCATAAAGGGCTTATAGATTATAACTTTGAGAGGTATGGCGACGACCTCCCAGTAGTGTTTTGTTTTTGGTACACTTTTACACTTGGTGTGCATGTTTGTTTTATAGGAAGCATATGGTTCTTGGAGAAAGGTGAGCAAACGAGGAGTCTAACTCATGGACCATGTAGACGTACATGATTCGTAATGATCAAAATGGTGGAAAGGGAGGAGAATTGATGGTACGCTTGGGTTAGGGCTTGTATTCATAGAGGTGTGAGATCGACCCGCCGGAAAGTGACGAGTGCAAGGTGTGCATGAGAGTCCAAGAATTCCTGCAGATGTGATTGGTGCCATTTTGGGATGATTGGAAAAGAGTGCATGGTGTGCATGGGAATCCAAGGATTCTTGCGGATTTGGTTGGTGTTATTTTGGGATGGTTAAAGGTGTGCATAGCTTGCATAGAAAGTTCCAAGATTCTTTGGTTGATTGGAGGTTTTTTTTGTTAAGCATATATTTGCTTCATTTGTTATCTTGATTCCTATTATTTGCTTTCCACGTCAGTGTAATTTGTTTCCTTCTTTTGTTTTGTGCGACCATTTTAAGTTTGGCTGCATTGTGTATTTGAGGTGGTGATTAATAAAATAGTGTTGACAATATTGTTGCATCTTCTTGCATTTCTTTCTTTTCAATAACCTCTCGCTACATCATTTGGTATCAGAGAACTATTTTGTTCATTTCATGGTGCGTAGAAATCGACGTGGAGGAGTTCTGGAGGCTGATTTGAATGAGGTCTATTTACATGAAGAACTCTGTGCCATTTATGAACGGATGGACACCCTCGCGGAGACAATAAGAAGTTGCTCCAGTAACACCCGGCGACACGTGCTGCCCGTGGTGAATCTGAAAACAATAACGATGACAATTCTTTTGCAATGTTTACCGATGCTCTACGCCGACCAAGCCCAAACATGGATCTACTCGAGAATGACACACGCTTGGAGTCGGTATTTCGGATGGAAATTCCTGAGTTTCATGGTAATGTGAGTACATAAGAAATTTTAGATTGTATGGTGGCTTTGGAAGAAGTACTGGACTTCAAAGCTGTTCGAGATGATCGACACGCGCCCTCATCATGACCTGATTTCATGGTCGAGCTGCCGCTTGGTGGACGCAGACTAAGAACCGACGTGAACAGTCAGGAAAAGCAAAGATCGCATCATGGGACAATTTAAAGAAGCACATGAAAGCCGCGTTTCTTCCGTATAACTATTCTCGGACTCTGTACCAAAATCTACAGAATCTCCATCAAGGCACAAAGTCCGTGACTGATTATTCTATTGAATTTTTCATGCTTCTTGCTTGGAATGACATCGCAGATCCCAAATACCAAATGATTTCTCACTACATCGGGGGATTATGCCTTGCTATCCAGGATGTTTTTAACATGTTCGATCCACTCTGGGTTAACGAAGCCCAGCTACGGGCTCTTGCTATTGAATGACAGCGGTCAATGCGTGCATTTAATTTGGCGCCAATAACTCGCGTCACGAACTCAGCTGTCCCACCATACTTTTCCGATGCTTCAGCAGCAACTTTGTTTAATACTGGGAGTGGAATCCATTTTTTCAACTGTGGTTAAACAGGACACAGATGAAACAACTTGTAAAGTCCAGGAGCTTTGGACTCAGTTGTGGCATATTGTGTGAACTAGTGAAGTGGTGTTCTAACACCATCACAATTCAGGTTTCTGGAAAGCAAGTATTTAGCCACAGTTTATGGAGCAAATTATGGAGGAAAATCATGCCATCAGAACAGAATATTATGGAGATCAATGTGTGATTTCGTGGAAACCTATTTCTGGTAAACAAATATTCCTTGTAATAGTTAGGAATTAATTAAGTAGTTTATTTATGGTTCAAGTCCTGTTAATAAAGGATTGTCCATTTAAAAACCAGATTAGGATTAGATCTTTCCTTAGTCTAGAAGTCTATTCTTGGTAAAGTTAGACAAGGAAAGAGTTACGCACAAGGAAGGAGTGCGTAGGTGATAAAAGCGAAGAGATACAACGCAAACTGGGAAGAGGCAACCAAGTTTTCATCTCTACGTGAGATACGTTGTTGGAGCTGTTCGTCTCTGGTTTTGGAGGTTTGTCAAATCAACCGACCAAGTTCGTAAAGATCAGAAACAAGGAAGCCTTA
Source organism: Rubia yunnanensis (assembly GCA_037428765.1). Taxonomy (NCBI): domain Eukaryota; kingdom Viridiplantae; phylum Streptophyta; class Magnoliopsida; order Gentianales; family Rubiaceae; genus Rubia; species Rubia yunnanensis. The sequence continues at coordinate 64,522,040 of CM075066.1, forward strand.
ATTCCTCGGGAGGAGGAGACCCAGAGAGACGTGTTGATCGTGAGGGTTCAATGGCGTAGGATTGGCAGTGAGGGGATCTCACAACATCCACTCAATAGGTTAGCAATGGATTAGTATTTAAGTTAAGCTTCTTGTACTAAAGACTGCTTTCTAGTGGATGGTTTCTGATCTGGGCTAGGTCCCGCAGACGTAGGTGTATTTGCACCGAACTGCGTAACCAAGTTATGTGTGTACTGCATATTTTATTCTGTGTTTTAAACACCAAACTGTTAAACAACTTGGCATAAATATTTAGAATTTAGGTGAAACTTAAATTCACAATTGTCCGAAAAACAGCAGACCTGGCCTATTTCCGATGAAAGGCATGAAGTATTTGGCGGGCTAGTTTACGACAACGATGTCGTGGCCAATGACGATGTCAAGAAACTGATTGGCAATGTGGGTCATGCTCTAGTGTCCGGTGGAGCTTTCTCGCCCCGTAGTTGAGAGGATGGTTGGCTCCGAAATAATATCTTCCAAACATTGTGCACTATTGGTGACAAGGTGTGACATTTCATCCTCGATTCCGGAAGCTGTGAAAATGTGGTAGCCGAGGAAGTCATCACTAAGTTGGGCCTCACTCCAGAGAAGCATTCGAAACCTTATAAACTTTCTTGGTAACAAATTGGCACCGATGTCACTGTCTCTAAACAAGTCCTAGAGAACTTTTCTATTGGAAATACGTATAAGGATACTATTATGTGTGATTTAGTAGCAATGGATGCTTGTCACTTGTTTCCTAGTTGGCCTTGGAAATTTGACCGACATGCGATACACGACGGCCTCACTAACACGTATAGCTTTCTCTTTGGTGGAAAGAAAATCGCGCTTTTTCCATTTAACCCTTCGACAGTCGCGAGTCATCAACCCACTACCACACTGCTTTCTTGGGCCATGTTTGAGAAAGCAATGACGAAAATAGGAGTCGTGTTCATTCTGCTTGGCAAACCTGCTCCGGATGCGCCTATGATCCCAGACACGGCCAGGCCACTTCTTGAGGAGTGTTAGGATGTTTTTCCATCTGAACTCCAAGATAGGCTCCCGCCACTCCGCAACATAAAACACTGGATCGACCTGATACCCAACGCGGTCTTGCAAAACTAAGCCCACTATTAGATTAGCCCGACTAAACATGAGGAATTGCAGCACCAAGTCGTAGAGCTCCTTCAAAATGACCACATTCGTGAGACCCTGAGCCTGTGCGCGGTTCCTGCACTTCTCACCCCCAAAAAGGTTGGTGGGTATGCGTGTTGATAATTGAGCCATCAACAAGATCACGGTATGATATATCACTTTCCTATTCCATGACTCGATGACCTTCTTGATCAGTTGAGCGATGCTCACATCTTTAGCAAGTTAGACCTAATGAGCGGATACCATCAAATCCGTATTCGACCTAGCAACGAGTGGAAAACAGCTTTCAGGACTTGCAAAGGCCTTTACGAGTAGCTTGTCATGCCATTCAGACTCACCGACGCACCAAGTACTTTCATGCCGGTCATAAACCAAGCACTACACTCATTATTGGTAAATGTTTTATTTTTTTCGATGATGTTTTGATTTATAGTCCTAATCCAGCGGATCACATACAACACCTACGGGAGGCCATCGCCGTATTTCGCAGCCACACCTTTTATTCCGCCTCGGAAAAGTGTGTTTTCCTCTCTGACCGCATGGAGTTCCTTGGATATGTCATCTCTACTGATGGAATTAGTGTGGCTTAGTATGAAATCCATGTTGTGTTATCTTAGCCAACTCCTCGCACAACCACTGAGGTTTAGAGCTTCCATGGTCTTGCATCGTTCTACCATCGGTTTGTCCCACACTTTTGTTTGATAAACATTGAGTGCATTAAATTTTGGCATTTCCAATGGTCTTCTCATGCCGTGGACGCTTTTGAGTTGATCAAGACCAAGCTCACTTCGGCTCCAATTCTTATACTTCCGGACTTTACACAACCATCCTTGCTTAACTGCGACACCTCCAAAGTCAGAATCGGCACCATTCTTAGCCAATGGAGTCGACCAGTTGCATACTTTAGCGAGAAACTCATTGGCCCAAAATCCAGCTACAACACTTATGATGTGGAGTTGTATGCTATTTTTTGGGTAATACACCATTGGCGTCACTACCTTTTCCATAAGGAAGTCATACTCTATACTGATCATGATGCACTCAAATACCTCAGGATTCAAGACAAGGTATCTTCTTATCATGCTTCTTGGATAGCATTTTTGGAACAATTTACATTTTCTATTAAGCATAAAGCCGGGGTTCTGAAACGAGTGGCCGATGCCTTAAGCTGTCGACACTTTTTCCCACTGAGCTTTGGGTCGAGACTTTAGGTTTTGATTTCATGGACATGCAGTACACCACAGATCATTTCTTTTCTGAAAATTATCCAAAGCTTCAATGCGGGCGAGCAATCGGATTTCCCTTGGTTGGAAGGTTCTTTTTTCCAGAAACTATACGTTCCGAAGGGGAGCTTGAATCTCAAAATTATTTGGGATCTTCACAATGAGGAGCATGTTGGGTGTGACCGCACTCTCCATCTCGTGGCATCTTCATAATTTTGGGTCTCAATGAGAAAGGAAGAAGCCTGCTTTGTGGACAGGTGCCACATTTGTCACATTGCCAAGGACAAAACCTGTAAACGCTGAAATGTATATGCTCTTGCCGATTCCAAGGCAACCTTGGGTTGATATTCGCATGGATTTTATCCTAGGCCTTCATTGCACGGTGCAAAATAATGATTCTATTTTTTGTCATCGGGGATAGATTCTCCAAAAATGGCTTACTTTATCCCTGGTAAGAAGGCTTCCAATGTTGTCAATGTGGCTGGATTATTTTTTTTGCAAGGTTTATAGAATCCACGGTCTTCCATCGTCTATTATGTCAAACCACACTACCCTATTTTTGAGCCATTTTTGGAGAAGTCTATGGCACTTGGAAAATACCTGACTTACTTTTAGTAATGCCTACCACCCCAAACCGATGACCAAGCCAAGGGTGTGAACCGTTCTCATGGGAACCTTTTGCATTATCTTGTCGGCGAGGTCATCTGCACGTAGGATTTGAAACTTTGTTAGGCCAAGTTTGCTCATAACGACTCCATCAATTGGAGTACTAGTCTTAATCCATTCCAAGTCGTATGTGGCATCATTTCACATTGTCCTTTGGATCTTGCTACAGTTCCTCCCCCCCATTGGCCTCACGGCGGTGCCATAGTTTTGATCACACAACTCCAAGATATCCATCTCAACACTGTGAAAAATTTCCAAGCCATGACCGAGTCATATAAATGCTCCGTTGATATGAAGCACCATCCGGTTGAGTTTGAGGTTGGAGATTTCGTGTGGGCTATTCTCACTAAGGATCGCATTACCGCCCATGAGTACAATAAACTGAAGCAAAAAACTATGGGTCCCACGAAAATAATTGAGAAGATGAATCTGAATGCCTATTGTTTGAAACTTCTGAGCCACATATGCATTGTAGACATTTTTAATGTCAAGAATCTTTGCCTTTACACGGGTGATAATTTCGATGAAGACAGAGGAGAAAATTTGGGGGCAAATTTTTTCGACCCCCGAGAGAATGATAGTGCAATAGGATTAGGGCTCACATTGATTGAGGTATGGGATTGACGAGCTGGAAAGTGACGATTGCATGGTGTGCATGAGAGTCCAAGAATTCTTGCGGATATCATTGGTGACATTTTGGGCTGATTGGAAAATAGTGCATGGTGTGCATGGGAGTTCAAGGATTCTCGCGGATTTGATTGGTGTTATTTTGGGATAATTGAAGGTGTGCCTGGCTTTCAAGGAAAGTTCCAAGATTCTTGGGTTGATTGGAGGTTTTTTTTATCCAGCATATATTTGCTTCATTTGTTATCTTGATTTCGATTATTTGCTTTCCATGTTATTGTGTGTTGGTATGCCTTGGATACTGTAATAGCCGCTTCTGCGACCCTGGCCTGGGGGTCCGGGGGGGCGGCAGTCGCCCTCGGGAAACAAACGGGGGTCTCGCTGGGGGTCCGACGGTATAGCTTGTCTCTTTATTGGACTGCTGTTGATTTGGGCCGAATTGTGTTTTTGGCCCAGTTTGTTAGGTTTTAGTGGAGACAACATATAAAGTGTCTCTCTTCTCTCTGTAAACATTAATTCTGATATAGTGAATCCGTCTCCCATGGATGTAGCCAAATTGGTGAACCACGTAAATCTTGTGTCTTGTTATTTTCGTTCATATTTTTCTGTTCTTTCTCCATTCCGCACAACAAAATGGTATCAGAGCAGTTTCTTTTTTCGGCGATATCTGTAGTGGGTATATCGGATTCTGGGCTCATCAGATCGGGGCTGATCGGGGAGAAAGATATCTGGGTTGAACGTGAAGATCGACAAGTTTACTGGGAGAAACAGTTTCAGTTTATGGCAAATCAAGATGCGAGCTTTGCTGAAACAGCAAGGTTTGTGGACTCCGTTGACGAAGGATTTCGCGAACAGTTCTGGCGATGTTGTGAGTCTGGAAGAAAAGGGACACTCGACGATTATGCTGTGTCTCGCGGACGAAATCATCACTGAGGTCTCAGATCAGGAGACTGCTGCACAACTGTGGCTGAAGTTGGAGAGTTTGTATATGACGAAATCTCTAACCAACAAGTTGCTTCTGAAACAATGCCTCTTTGGTCTCCGAATGCAGGAAGGTACGCAACTCAGAGACCATCTAGAGCAATTGAATACTTTGTTATTAGAATTGCGAAATATAGATGTGAAAATTGAAGATGAAGATGCTGCTTTGATTTTGCTAGTTTCTTTACCACTTTCGTATGAGAATTTTGTTCAGTCATTTATTGTTGGTAAAGATTCTGTGTCTCTGGAGGAAGTAAGATCCTCTCTCCACAGTAGAGAGTTGCGACATAAGGCAAACAGTACAGGTACAGAAAGTCAGGCCACTGGCTTGTTTGCTAGTGACGGAAACACAAAAGGCAAGGAAACCGGCAATAAGAAGAAGGGCAAGAAGTCATCTTCAAAGGGTCCCAAGGCCAATGATGTTTGTAACTACTGTAAGGAGAAGGGGCATTGGAAAAAGGAGTGTCCGAAGAAGGCTTCTGCGACCCTGGCCTGGGGGTCCGGGGGGGCGGCAGTCGCCCCCGGGAAACAAACGGGGGTCTCGCTGGGGGTCCGACGGTATAGCTTGTCTCTTTATTGGACTGCTGTTGATTTGGGCCGAATTGTGTTTTTGGCCCAGTTTGTTAGGGTTTAGTGGAGACAGCATATAAAATGTCTCTCTTCTCTCTGTAAACATTAATTTTGATATAGTGAATCTGTCTCCCGTGGATGTAGCCAAATTGGTGAACCACGTAAATCTTGTGTCTTGTTATTTTCGTTCATATTTTTCTGTTCTTTCTCCATTCCGCACAACATTGTGATTTTTCCTTCTTTCATTTTGTGCAACCTCTCTATAAGGATGACAACATTGTGTTTTTGAGATTGTGATTAATAATATAAAGTCGACAATATAGTTGCATCTTCTTGCATTTCTTTCTTTTTGACAACCAAACACAAATTCATGGGGGCGTGTAGACGTGCACTACCCATGAAGCCCTTATACTTTCCTACATCCTAGCCACCATTTCTTCCCTACTACCACCGAAGTGTCACCCAAACTCATTTTACCTTAAAACCCTTGAATCACACACATCGAAACCTAAGAAGTAACTCTCCATTGTGATTCAATTCTTTATTCAATTTGTGTTGCATGATAGTGGTTAGATTGAACTTTCTTGATTAGAGGTTAGGGGTTGTATGTTTGGGTGATGGTAGTTTGTTTGATAAATTCCATGATTGTGCCATCAAGGGTAGATTTTAGTGTCCAGTTTTCATTGCAAGTGCTTTTCTATTTCCCTCCCTAGACACGTGTTCTTTTATTTTATATATACATTGAGGACAATGCATGCTTTAAGTGTGGGGGGGGGGGTTAAATAGCACTTATGATTTTTAGTTGTTTCTATGTAACTAATGGCTCTTCTAAGATAATTTTGGAGCATTTGAAAAAAAACAAAAAACTGGACAAGTCGGAAACCTGAATGGGTGACTTAGGTAACATTGGGAAAAGCCTGGATATGCCAAAAGACCTATGTAAAAGTGAGAGGCTAGGCCCGGCTAGGATTATGAGCCTAGGTAAAAATGAGAGGCCGTGTGGAAAAGGTGAGAGTGTGAGTACCCTTTGTGTGGTAAAGCTAGGATGAAAAACCGAAAGGGCTCTTATGAAAACTGAGAGAAATTGAGAGAAAACAAAAAAAATTAGTTTGACGATACATTTGCATCCTTGGTTGTAACTAGGTTGAGAATCTAGAGATATCCCTATGTTACAACCAAGTTGACAACTCTTGGATTCCCTTGGTGGATTCTTTTTTGAGACAACTCTTTGATTGCTTTTGGGGATCATTTTGGGAAAAGTAAGCTAGCTTGATACTTATTTTCGTTGTTTAACTTTTACCACATTTTACTTTGGGTGGTTAGATTATTTAGGTTCTTTGGGGAGTGTGAAAGTTGTGAGATTCTTTCTCTTTTGGGGGAAACAGTGTAATCTAGGAATAAGTTGAATGCCTCGGTACTTATACTTGCATGCTACATTTTGCTTAGTCATTTTCTTGTCTTTATCTACTCGAGGACGAGTAAAGGGTTAAGTGTGAGAGGTCTGATGTGCTTCACTAGGCTTGTGTTAAATGTTGCATTCAGCATAATAATTGGCTTGTTTTATATGTTAGATTGCTAGTATTAGTTGAGTTTACGTGACAAGGGGCTTAGACGGACATGTTTTGTTTTCTTGTCTAAATCCCACGCTTTGTAAACTTAATTGGTACTAATGGACATCTTGTATCCACAGGCACCTAGATCTTCCCTTGCGTTCATCCTTAGTAGGTCGCTCGTGGGTACTTTTCGTAACATTCTATGTGAAGGTTGTTCGCAAGGACGGTGGAAGATATTGAAGGCCATTCAAAAAGAAGGTTAACCTTCCTCCACCTTGGGTCATTATGTGTAGTTAATTAACCTCAAGCAGAGGCTGAGATCAAAGGTGTCAAAGATAAAATATATAGCTTTGCACCATGTTCTCACTGCTACACTACCTACATAGTAGTTAGCGGCAAGCCATGAGTTTGTCCACAGAGATGCTAGGGCTCAAGTATTAACTAAAACACAATCTCATATGGGTCATCAATCCATACGAGTGAAAGGAATAGCTAGTAATTGCAAAAAAAAATGATGGGGGTTTGGATTTTTAGATTATCAACTACATGACATAAATTAAAAAGATAAGTAAGCTAATTAAACTAAACACTTGGGGAGTTATTTCAAAATATGATTAACCTAATGTTTCGATCCTCGATTCATTCACATGCAATATTTGCTGAGCAACGTAATATTGTGTTCACAACACGTGGTGTGGCCAATGGCATTCACTTCCCCGTACCTGTCACATCGGATGCGCTCGCACACCTCCATTGACATCATCATTGTAATTAGGGGAATACAACATGGTGAGACCATTGTTGTAGGTATGTTTCTCCCCCGTGCGATTACGTCTCGGGCTTCCACCATGAATGCACAACTTCCCCCGGGTCCTATTAATTAGGACCAGGGATCGTTGGCACCTTATCTATGATGTAGGGTCTCTCACACCCTACGTTTCAACCTTTTAACTATTTCTACCTGAAACCTATCGAAAAGGTTTATGTAATCAGCTAAAACTAGTGCAATGGCAAATAAGTCAGAGTATGACTCGGGTCTCCCGTGCACACACTCACACGGATGCAACGTACTCCCTTGCCCATTCTAACATCTAGGTTTCTCTTCCCAAGGGGGCATTAATAAATGTACCATACAAGAATACAGTCCAAAGTGTGTGCCGGTATGTGGTGTAATATTCATACATTTAGAAATTTAAGAAAAATCATAATAATATCATGAACACATATAATAGGATGAATCTAATGATCACATAAACATAAAGATTAAATCATGCGGTACAATTATTCCCAAGTTATAAAAACTACTCCATAGAAATGAAATTTAAATATAGATTTGACTTTCACATCTAAGATGAACACAAAAAGAAAAGAAAGAAAAAGGAAAAGGAGAGAGTGTTTCTCTCTCTAAAGTGTTCTCCTAATGATTTAATCTAGTAGAATAAGGTCATATATATAGGAGAAGGATTTTGGGCCTAAAAATAGACCCAAAATAGGCCAAAAATGCTGAAACCCTAGTTCAGCCGCCGCCTAGTGCAGACCGTCGCAGATGGCGCAAGGATATGAGCGACTTATGGAATGATGACTTCTTCTAGCATGCAAGGATATGGGAGTATGGGAATCAGCCAAGGACTGTACAATCCTTACGTTCAACTGCTACGACTGCAAGCATACCCAAACCTTGGGCCGCAATAGATGAACCCAGGATACGGAGAAACCCAATCTCTCTATATGCCATAGCTGGGTGGTCACAATAGGGGGGTGAACTTGCCAGTGGGTCAACATGAACCCCCCTTGGACGCAAGTGAATCGTTAAGAAAGGAATTGGTTAGGTTTATCGGCCCCTTCGGCAAGGCAGCGGGATCTCCTTTCAGCTCTGTGATCACAGGGGTTCGATGACCGTTAGAAGTGAAACCTTCGGAAGGACTTTCAACATATTGTGGTGAAACTAACCCTCGAAAGTTCATTCATACATTCTTGGGCTTGATGAGTTCGAGGGATTTTGATGAGAAATTGACATGAAACTGGTAGGCAGCTACTTATGGGGAAAGGCATAGGAGTGGTTTAATAAGTTGCAAAGGGGCTCACTCCAATCGTATCGGGACTTTAGCGGAGCGTTGTTGAGCTAGTACGCGCAAAAGAAGAAGTTTACCAAAACATTGTTAGAACTCTACCAGACGAAGCAAAAGCCAAGGGAAAGCATGGAAACCTTCTATCACCGATATGTGGATGAAAGTTTGGAGGTGATAGAAATGACGGAGAATGAGGTAATCCAGGGGTACCTGTTAGGGATGCAGGACCTGGAACTATACAAGAAGCTGAGTACCAATACTCCTCAGACATTGCAAAAACATGAAGAGGTCGTGGAGCAATATTCAAGAGTAGAGGAGGCAACTAGAAGAAAAAGAGATAGCCTTGCCGAGAAAACGTTATGAAATGTGGACCATGGGGGTAAGAGGTTGGTCGAACCCATAAGAACACCATTCGAGAGGTATAATTCGCTGTCCCCAATGCTCGGAGAAAGAACCCCTGAACATATTTTAAGCATACATAGTGGTTTGTTTCGGACACCTCCACACTTGCAGAGTTTGCAAAACTTGGTTACAGCTTGGAGAGCAACGAATCGGTACTGTAATCATCACAGGGACTACCGTCATGACACATATGATTGCATGCAGTTACAGAAGGAGATTGATAGGTGTGAGCGCAAAGGACAATTTCGAGGACAAGAACACAGGAACCAGGCTGCCAAACCGAGGCCTCAAATGAATCAATGGAAGCCTTACATAAGAAATAATCAACACAATAGAGGTAGAGGAGATAGAAGGCCTCGTGAACAAGTGGATTAAGACAGGGGGCGGGAAGCAAGGTATGATAGACCCCAGGAACAACAAGGGGAAAATTAGCGAAACCAACATGGAGAAAACCCACCCATCCGAAGGTTAATTAACTTCATCAATGGTATGGTGGGAAAGAGATCCTCAAATGCTATTTTAAGGGATGAGGCTCGAAGGATCCCCGCAGAAGAGCCCAGTCATAAGAGGTTTCGGCTGGATGAGACTGTCACTTTCTTGGAAGTGGATGTTGTGCTAGACCAAACGCCCCATGCAATGAAAATCCTATGGTAATTTCAACCATTATTGGAACATCAATGATCAGAAGGGTTTTCGTTGACGATGGAAGCGGGGTAGAAGTGATGTTCGTTGTGTGTTTTGACCAGTTGGATATAGGGCGTGAGAACTTGAAAAAATATGCTTCCCCTCTATCGGGATTCAAAGGAAACCCCATATTTCCCATAGGATAAATAACATATCATGTTTGAGTGGTGGATGGCAACAAGGGAGTGACAATAAAATGTAGTTTCACAGTCGTGGATGCACCTTCCCTTTATAATATGATTTTAGGAAGGCCATGGATGTGCCAGGCTCGGGTGGTCTGGTCACCCTACCACCTGATAATGAATTTCCCAACTGAAAAGGGGGTGGAATCCATTTCAGGAGATTAGACTAAAGCACAAAAATGTAACCTAGTGACAGTATGAGCGACGAGGAAACTTAGGGATGTAGCAGCAGTACACGCAGAAGCATGACTAGCTGATACAATCCAAATGACCATTTGTGATAAAGGATCCGTAGCTGTGGGGAAACTAATTCCTAAATATATGAAAAGAGGATTGCAAGGCTTGTTAGGAAGGTATGGAGATGTGTTCTCATGGGATACATTTGACTTGACGTCTCGCATTGCATAAGCTAAACATCAACCCTTCAATTAAGCCGGTAAAGCTGAAGAAAAGAGTGTTCACTCCCAAACGTGTTGAGGCAATTAAAGAAGAGGTGGAAAATTATTGAAGGCAGGTGTGATCGAGGTGGTATTCTATCAAGATTGGATTGCCAACCCAGTTATGGTTCCAAAGCATGACGGGGCATGGAGGATGTGTATAGATTTTACAGACCTAAATAGATGTTTCTGCAAAGACAGTTACCCATTGCCACCAATCGATAAACTGGTGGAAGCTATCACCGGATACCAAATTTTGGCATTCTTTGACACACACAAGGGGTATCACCTAACTCTCATGGGAAAGGAAGATAGGGAAAATATATAGTTCATTACAGATGTGGGCACGTACTGCTATAAGAAGATTCCCTTTGGGTTGAAGAATGCTGGGGCTACTTATTAGAGGCTGGTTGACAAACTGTTCAAGGAACAGATAGGGAAAAACATGGAGATATATGTGGATGACTTGTTGGTCAAAAGCAAGACTTATCAAGACTTTTTAAAAGACATAGAAGAAACATTCAGTAAGCTTCGGGAAGCTAATTTGAATTTGAACCCGTCTAAGTGTGTCATCGGTGTAGGAGCAGGAAAGTTCCTTGGATTCATGGTCTCAGAGAGGGGGATCGATGTAAACCCAGAAAGGGTCAAAGCTCTGAGGACAATGAAAACCCCACAATCGATTAAGGTTGTGCAGAAGTTTACATGATCTTTGGCAGCATTAAGTAGGTTCTTATCGAATGGGGCAGAGAACCACTTGCCTTTCTTTAATATTCTTTGAAGGGCAAAGAAGTTCGAGTGGAATAGTAAATGCAAAGTGGCATTCGAGCAGTTGAAAGAGCATTTGAGGACATTGCCTACTTTGACGAAACCAGACAAGGATGAAACTTTGTACTTGTATATTTCTGCGTCACCACTAGAAATTAGCATGGCTTTGGTAAAAGAAAAGGAAAAGGTTTAGCACTCAATCTACTTCATTAGTCGTGCCTTGCAGGGACCGGAAACAAGGTATACAATTCTCGAAAGGTTGATTCTAGCTCTTGTGCATGTAGCTCGAAGGTTGAGACCCTACTTCTAGGGACATAAGATAGTGGTGCTAATGAACCACCAAATTCACAAGATCCTGCTAAAGCCGGAGATTTTTGGAATAATGATGAAGTGGGCAGTGGAGTTGGGAGAGCATGATATATAGTATCATCCTCGAGTTCGATTAAGGGGCGAGCACGGGAGGATTTTATCGTGGAAACTACAGAACCCCTGGAAGTGTGTTTGGAGCCCATCTAGACTAAAGACATAAGGTGCACAAAGGTATGGAAGTTGTATGTGGATGGTTCATTACATTCTGGAGGAAGTGGAGTGGGGGTCCTACTTACTAGCCCCGAGGGCAGAGACTATCCTTATGCATTGAACTTTTCATTTAAAGCAACTAACAATGAAGCTGAATATGAGGCATTGATCACTGGAATGTGCCTTGCGAAGGAGCTGCAAGTGAAGGAACTGGAGGTTTTTAATGATTCTCAAATTGTGGTTCAACAGGTGAATGCAGAATACGATGCCAGAGAACGTAATCTGCAGAGATACCTCGAGGTAGTAAAGAACTCGTAATCATAAGGAAAACGCTCTAAGTAAGCTCACTTCTTTGGATTAGGGAACCCAATCCCACCAGCAACTCTTCATGGAAACTTTGAGCAAGCAAAGTTTTGAAGAGCCTGTAGTGATGGCGATTGAAGTGACTCATGGATGACACCGTTTGTGGCATATCTTTGAGAGTGAACCCTACCAAAAAATGAAGTGGATGCTAGAAAGATAAGGTTGAAGACTCCAATGTATGTGTTACAAGAGGAAGGGTTATATAGAAGAGGCCATTTGCAGCCATTACTTCGATGCATTGACTCTCACAAAGCAGATTACCTTGTAAGGGAAGCCCACAAAGGGGTATGTTGCAGCCATCAGGGGGCCAGGTCCGTGGCGAGGAGGCTCATTCGAGCAGGATTTTACTGGCCAACAATGTTCGAGGATGCGAACTGGTATATTCAAGCTTGCCATCAGTGTCAGAGACATTCACCTATAAAACATGTTCCACAGGAAGAAATGATAAGCATATATAGTTCGGGGCCATTCGATAAATGGGAAATCGATTTGGTGGGCCCTCTTCTGGAAGAGCCAGGAAAATTCAGATATCCAATAGTGGTTGTCAATTATTTCACCAAGTGGGTAGAGGCTAAGCCATTGATAAATATAAGGGGAAATACGGTCATCTACTTTTACTGGAAGAACATTGTATGCCGTTTTGGAATCCCAACGACAATTATTACGGACACTGGAACACAGTTTGCCCACGATCCCTTCAAGAAATGGTGCGAAGAGTATAAGATCAATCAGAAGGTGACATTTGTTTACCACCCAAAGGACAATGGGAAAGTGGAAGTGACCAAGAGAACAATAGTAAATGGAATACAAGCACGCCTCGAGGGGGCAGAATGGTAACTGGATATGGGAATTACCAAATGTGTTGTGGGCATATCGGATTGCTGAGTCTTCCGCTATTGGTGAAATGCCTTATAGCCTGGTATATGGTTCAGAAGCAGTAATTCTTGCGGAAATAGGAGTTTCTAGCCCAAGGATAATGGCTGCTGCAGATGAGACAATAAATCAGCAAAACAGATGCTTGAATCTTGATATGATGGAGGAAAAGAGAGAGTTAGCTTCTCTACCCGAGCCTAAGGTCAAGGAACGGGTCAGAAGATATCACGACTAAAGGGTAAAAGGGATGTTCTTCAACCCGGGAGACTTGGTAATGATGTTCGAGTGGTTGGCTCTAAAGCAGCACTCTAGTTTGTATTCGAGCGGATGGCTTTAAAGAGGCTCTCTAGATGTTTTTCGAGTGGTTGGCTCTAAAACGGCACTCTAGTTTTATTCGAGTGGGTGTATTTAAAGTGGCGCTCAAGATGATGTTCAAGTGGTTGGCTCTAAAGTGGAATTCTAGTTTGTATTCGAGCGGAAAGCTTTAAAGCAGTGCTCTAGATGTGTTAGAGTGGTTGGCTATAAAGCGTCACTCGAAAGCAAAATTGTAAATGTTGAATGGTAAGCTAGTAGGCGACATTGGTAGGATGTAGGTGGAAACACCGAACCTGTGTAAAATGCATGTCTCAAATTGCTCAATTTCTATTTAACAACATGCACAGGGCGCCCCTGTTCTAGGTGTAAAATAACAGAGACGAAAAGAATATTAATTTTTCATTCAAGTTTCAACAAATACAAAGTATATAATATTTACACCAATAATCATCCAAGTGAATCCATCTACTTATATTCATTCATTGGGAGGAAATCCCATTAGTAACAATTCTTCAGTGGACTTGGGCTTTCCCAGCTTCTTCACATTTGTCTCTATTTCTTCGAGTTCTTCCTACTTTATACCGGCCACCCTTTGGATATCCTTCATTTGCTCATCTACAGGATATTCTGAGAGAGTGATAGTGACGGTCCTACACCATTTTTTTGTGGAAGGTTCGAATGGGTCCTTTGTGACCCGAGGCTTTTGCGACGTTTTGATGAAGGCCCTTGGTTAGCTTTGCTTAATGGGACACTATACCATTTAACATCTTTCATGGTAGACCTTTACGACCGAGGGGCAGAGCAAAAACTCAAGGGGGTAAATCCCTTTACCTTCAATTCCGCTAGCCAATCGAGAATGAGGTCAAAAGCCTTCTTCTGCAGTAGAGTCTCATTCTCATGGACGTTGACCTCTTCCATCCAGTACTGGGCATCTTTCAATAGAAACTTTGGAAGATGATCGTTGCTGATTAGGTAGGAGGAAGGAATTTCATGAGAAAGCATGTGGGCACGAGGGCATACTTCGTGGGTGGCGATTTTTTCTTCATACTTAGCAAAATGCTACTCCATTTCAGTAACTTGTACCTTCCAGGCCTCGATCTCCTCAGTGAGTTTTGCATTCTCTGATAAAAGGGATTCCATAAAGAGCTATCTTTAACTCAAGGCCTCGGGGTTGAGGGGTCGAAAGGGGTTCGCTTGCCAAAGGGGGGTCCTAGTTACTTGCCATCTTCCAGGCGAGTAAATCCTCCTCCAAGCTAGTCACTCTGCGTTGAGCTAACATATGTTGTTCAAAAATTAATTCCCTCTGGGCCACCAGTCTGCAATTTTTGCCCAAGCATCCGATTAGGCGCCCTTCCATTGCTGAGAGCCTAGTTGCAACGGCAAGGCAGGATTTCAAAGAACCGAAATTCAAATAAATTTTCCTCGTCATTTCTTTTAGTTCCTTATCAGCGGGATCGAACCCTTGACCACTTCTAAAGGATAGGTGCCATTGAATTCCTTGCTAAGGAAATCCTTGACAAACCCCTTGAATGTAGAATGGTCTTTACATTGCCACAGCTTCATCTTGGCCTCGAGGTTGTCGAGCTTGTCTTTCAAGGAATCTCTCTCTTGGTTGCATTTAGAAAGATCTCGGAGAGCAATCAATGACTATTTATTTGTCTCATTCAACTCTTTTTGGGCACTCAATAGTTCCTCGCAAGCACTTTCTAGCACCACTTTAAACGAATTATACTACGAAAAGAAAGCAAAGGTAAAATCATAAGTCGCATCAAAAAGAAAAATATATGTACTTTTGTTGATTCTAAAAACATAGGGTTACAATTAATGGGCAAATAACAAAAAACAGAGAAGAGGAAAATTTTACAAATAGGGACCAACCCTGGAATCATCCATCATTTCTTCCACCTGATTGATGGGGTAATCATGCCCAAGAGAGGCACATGTAGCCTGTGGATGGGGGATCGCTTGATTCCTCTCAACAGTAAAGAACTCCCCTTTAACCTTGATGAAATTAAGTAGAGCAAAGTGAAGGCCATCATTTTTAATAGCATCATCCCATTTTCCATCCATGGTGGCTTTAAGCTCTGGGTCAACCAGTTCGTCAACCTGTTTGACCAAATCTTCAGAAAGAGAAGCGGACACTTGTGGCTTTAAAAATTCCTCGGCTAGTTTGCTGCAACTGATCTCCTTGGCCACCCTGAGAAGATCCAGGAAAAATCTAGCAAGTTTCGGGCTATTCAATAGCTTGTGTTTGAAGGCCTCGAGCGGTCACACATGAGTGGCCGGATCTTCTGCAGCTTTGACTTTCTCTTTTGCAGCTTGAACTTTCTCTTCTGTAGTTTGAACCCTCTTAGTGAGGGTATCCCTCTCTAGCAACCAATGATGCCTCCCGGCATCTAAGAGTGTTTGCTTTTCTCGAAGAGCTCCCACAACATCTTCAAGTACCCTATCCTTTTCCTCGAGCATTTTGTCTTTCCCTTTAAGGATCTATTGATGACCTTCGAGAGATTCCCTTAGCCAAAAATCTCAGCATCTTTTCTGTTGAGCTCCTCACAAAGGCTAGCCTTGCGATCGGAGCCAAGGGAATAGAGGGCCGCTATTTTTGTGGTGGTCTCGTGTAATATTTTAAAAGCCTGATCAAACAATTCAGCTCATATTGACGTTAACAAAAAATGAAGAAAAAAATGGGAGAGGAAAAAAGATAGAAAATAGAATGGAAAAGTACCTCAAGATCAAAGCCAATCTATGAAAGGTGATGCTCAAACCCAAATGCGGGCACCACATCATTCGAAGGGGGAAACTTTTGTTGTTGAACATCTTCACCGCCAGGTGTTCCTATAAGCGGCACTGGGAGGAGAAGCTGATAGTCTTGTTGTTCGCCCTTGTCTTCTAGCGAACATTTCGGGTGTGAGGTGGTTTCTCACCATCACCAGTTGAGATAGGCCTATCAAAGTATGCTGCAGGAGGGGAGGCTGGATTCGAGAGGGGAGACACTGGAGTTGGGGGAATTGAAGACTGATTCTAGGAATCTCTAGGGCCCTCACGTTCCCTGCGCCTTTTTCTTATACACACATTCTTCGTAGATTCTGGGCGAGAACGCAAAGCTGCCAATCCGGAGGTTAGGGTTGTTGAAGAGGCTGTAGTCAAGGGAGCTGGACAACAGTTTTTATCTGCCCCTCTCGAGGGTATCAAGATAGATGTATTCCCCGAGTTTGGAAGATTCAACTTGCACGGCCCAATTCCATGGTGGAACTCGATACCTCCTACTGTTGAATGAGATACCTTTTTTCCAGCTCACCCAAATTTCCAGGTATGCCAAAAACTTAAGGATTTACTTTGTGATGGCTAAATGTGATGATCATATCGATTGACCTTCCACTATAAGACACAGAGTATAGTGAGCGAAGTAGCTTATAACTAGGTTTAATACCAAATTTTTCACATCTGGTCAAGAACATCATCATGATCACCAGAACGTTAGGGTGGACTTGCATGGGGCTCACCTGAAATTGCCTAAGGAGTTTGGAAAAAAGGGGGGAAAGGTGAGCCCGCGACGAAAGTGTTGGATAGAGAAAGACGACCTTTCTTTGGGAAGGCTATAGGGGGAGTCACCTTCTCAAAAGGGTTGAAAATTGGTGACTGAAGCTACTTGTTGGCCAGGAGGAATCGAGTCTAAAATTTTAGAGATAGCGGCTCCCACATCTAACTCGGGGGGCTCCCTCCCTGAGTCCTTTAACCTTAATCATCATTAGCCGGAGAAGATTCCCGATTTCCACTCGAGGGAGCTTCCCCCCATCGAGAATTGCCTTCTCCCTCAAAGAAAGTACTTCCTCCTCCTCCCTTATGGGTTCGAGCTCAGAATTGGGGGGAGGATAAAAACCAATCTTGCCGCTTGTGGGGGACCTCCTTATGGAGGGTTTGCCCATGCCCAGCGGCCAATTTTCAACAACTTCTTGAGAAGGCATATCACTTACGGGAAAGATCAGCTATTAACCAGGACAATTAGATATGCCCTCTCCAGCATCAGTGTCGCGCTGAAGTTCATTGATGGGGGTAATTCTAGGTCGCTAATGCTTCTCTCCAACATACTAACCCCTGAGTTGCCTACCCTAATTTCACTAGAAAGTTTCTCGGAAGAGGAACCCTTAGAGTGGGCCATGATGGAAAAGGAGGAAACGAGAAGATCAGAAAGAGAATAGGGATAAAACAACTTACTGATTCCTGGAAAATAGTTATGGCGGTCGGATCGCTCGAGAGAGAAATATTTAAAAAAATCTCTTGTAAGAAGACGCTTGCAAATGAGAAAAGTAAATAAGGAAGCGCAGATGAGGGGTAAATATGGGGGTTGAAGTGACATGTAATTATTTTGGCATTGGAAACATAAAAAGTTATAGAAAGATGTGATCGCCTTTTCCTCATCTGAAGGTGTAATGTTTGGGGGGCAATGCCACGTGCGAATTTATAGCACGCGCGCGCCTTTTTGGAATCCTAAATGATGAAGTTGATTAGAAAACTAGGTTCTCATCCTCGAAGGCAGGAACACAACGTCCAAGGTTCATTTTGAGTTCTTGAATTATCCAATGCATTTGAGACCTCAAAGACCTTTGTGACATTCAAGCCTTCTAAATTGAGAACCTGCTGTTGATAGAGGTTAGGCCTAAGAAAGCCATTGGGCCGCAGGCATGGCAGCCCAGTTAGGGGAATATTTAATACCCTAACTTAATTACCACATTCATGAGTAATTAAGGAGTACGTTATCTAGGACACAGAGTATAAATACAAGGTATACATTTACTTATCAGTCATTCTGTCTTAATCATATAAAATTCTTGGACTAACTTAAGCATTGGAGTGGTAACCCCTAGAGCCCCAGGGACAATTTGATTGTTGGTTAGTTCGTGAAGAACCCAAGCCCACAAACTGGTCAGTGGTCAAAGATACATCAGGGAGTACAACATGGTATAACCATTGATGTATATCTGTTTCTCCCTCATGCAATTATGTCCAGAGCTTCCACCACGAATGCAAAACTTCCACGGGTCCTATAAACTAGGCCCAAGGGTCATCGACACCTTATCTATGATCCTGGATCTCTCACATCCTAGTTTTCTACCTTTTAACAATCTCTACCCACAACCTATTGGAAAACTTTAGGTAATCAGCTAAGACTGGTTCAATGGAAAATAAGTCAGGGTATGACTCGGGTCTCATGTGCACACACTCACGTAGATGCAACCTACTCCCTTACCCATTCTTACATATTGGTTTCTCTTCCCAATGGGGCATCAATATTTGCACCATACATGAATGTAGCCCAAAGTGTGTGCCAATGTGGTGTACTATTCATGTATTTCAAAAATTCAAGAACAATCATAATAATTTCATGAACACATATAATAGGATGAATCTAATAAATCTCACATAAAAATAAAGATTAAATCATACACTACAATTATCCCCAAGCTATACAAACTACTCCGTGGACATGGAATTAAAATATAGATTTGAATTCCACATCTAGGATGAACACGAAAACAAAAGAAAGAAAAAGTAAAAGGAGAGAGTGTTTCTCTCTCTCTAAAGTGTTCTCATAATGATCTAATCTACTTATACATGTCCAGCCTAGTAGACTAAGGTCATATATATAGGAGAAGGGGATTGGACCAAAAAATAGACCCAAAATAGGCCAAAAATGCTAAAACCCTAGTTCAGCCACCGCCTGGCCCGGATCGTCGTGGATGGCGCGGTCCGTGCCAAGTAATTTGTCGCGGGATGCATCTTCGTGCATGGTCGTGGTTCTTTATAGGCACATGGCTCTTGATCTGGTGCGAGGTTGTGGTGCGAGGCTCTAGTACGGACTGTGGGTTGTGGCACAGGCCGTGGTCAGGAAGCATGATTCACTTAGAAGTTTGGCAGGACCGTGGGCCATGGCGTGGGCTGTGGTGAGGAAGCATGGTTTTCTCAGAAGTTTGGTGAGGGGCACGGACTTTGGTGTGGGCCAATGGCTGGTCTTGGCATCTTGATCCTTGAACAGCGTGGGCCGTCTTAAATGGGACAATTTGCACCCATACTTAGCCATTTTTTAGCAAACCCTTGAACTTGATCTGTACGGACTGTGGCATATAGTGTGGGTTGTGCCATTGTCTCACACTAGAACTGTTGGCACAGACTTTTGGGGCTTAGACATGAATGGTCCGCGCTGACCCGTGGTACCTTGGCCGATGAATTTATTTCCTTTGCTTTGAGAGAACCGTTAGTCCAATTTTTGAGTTCTAGTAGTCGATTTTGTAGTGCTCAACAAGATGAATCCACAAAACCAGATTTGAAGGCTAATTCTCTTCGAATCTTTCTCATAATTTGGCACAACTCATTGGACCACGATTCCCTATTTCTTCGTTATCTGCTTTGATCTTCGTTGCCTCATATCTATAACTCGAATCTCCTTCAACCACATATTGACGTTCATGGCCTTCATCTACTACCATTCTAGAGGTGAATAACCTTGGATTTCTTCTACCGTTCTTGCGAACAGCCTTCAATATCTTCTGCCGCCCTTACAAACGCCCTTCACATAGAATGTAATAAAAATTTTACCCACAGGGCAACCCACTAATCATGATCAAAATGGATGATCTAGGAGCCCATGGATACATGTTGTCCATTAGAACTAATTAAGTCTACAAAATGCAGGATTTAGATGATAAAACCAAACATGACCGTCTAAACCCCTTATCACGTAAACTCAACTAATACTAGTAATTTGCCATACAAAGCATACCAAAAACTATGCCAAATGCAATGGTTAGTGCACACAAAATGAAGCATATCAGTTGGTAGAAGTGGTCGAAGGCCATTAACATTAGAATGGTAGATGAAGGCCACGAACATAAAAATGTGGTAGTAGAAGGATGAAGCCAGAGTAAGGCTGCATTGGAGTTCAAAATGGTCAAGGAAGAAATGGAGAATCGTGGTCAGAGAGTTGAGCCAACATATGGGAATGATATGAGAAGAATCAGTCTTTAAGGTTAGTTCCATTGGATCTGTCTCCCCGAGATCCATAAAATCGACTACAAGAACTCTAGAAATGGACTAACAGTTCATCTGTAGTGAAGGAAAGAAGTTTAGCCGGCTGAAGCACAAATAGATTGAGCGGACCGCTCATGGGCAGCACCAACATTTCGCACCAGACGATGCATCTAGTGCTAAGGGTCTTTGGCACGAGCCATGCCAAGGCCCGGCACAGACCGCGTGCTCAAGTTCCCATTTACACTAAAAAATGGCTAAGTATGGGTGCAGACTGTCCCATTTTTTATGGCCCATGCTGTTTCAAGTGCAAAATGTCAAGACCAGCCAGTGGCATGTGATGAATTGAGTAGCCCACGCAAAAATACTAAGCAACACGAGGATTCTGATGGTGGCTGATGAGACGTCAAATGCATGTATTTTTCAGAGCATTTAACATCTCTTTTGTCATTTTTTTGTTGTAAGATTGCTAGATTTAGGTAGGTTTACATCATAAGGGGTTCAAATAAACTTTTTCGATTTTCATATCTAAATCTTTCATTTTGTAACCTATGTCCAGTCTAATGGATTTTTGGTCCTTACGAGCATCTAGATTCCATTTTGTGATCTTAATTTGTAGATTGCTCATGAGCCCTTTGAAGTGGTTTGTTGAAGGCCATTCTAAAGGATGGTAGGAGATTGACGGCCACGAGTTAAACCATGGTAGAAGATAGAAAGGTCAAAGAAGGAAGACAAACAAGCGGAATGATTATGATCCGGAAGTTTGAACCAATTACTAGGAATTATCCGAGAAGAATCAGCCCCCAAGGATGATACCATTGGATTCGACTTCTTGAGCGCTATGAAATTGACTGCAAGAACACCCAAAACGGATCAACGGTTCACCTATGGGAAGCAAAACAAGAAGTCGTGAACTGTGGCTCACCCGTGCGGATCATCTTCTACCTGCGCAGATGAGTGAGCCAAGATCTGAATATTGGGCTGAAGCCTCCAATGCCCGGGCGAGCCCATTTCTACCCAGGCGGGATCCTGCTGCACTTTTTGTTTTTGTCTTTGTTTTCCTCTCTCTTGTACTATAAATAGCCCTCCTACCTTTCTTCAATTTTTCTTCTTCTTTCTTTGTAGATATTTCTTTAATATTATGGGTTTCAATTATCTAGCTTAGTTTTGTACACAGGAGCAATTGATTGAGGCTTCTAAGCCATGTCTCGAGAATCATTTCTATCTATTTGTTGCTTTTGCTATTGTGCATTTATTGAGATTTGAATGTGGATTGTTAATGTCATTAATGTTCTTGAAAGCTTGATTATATGAAGTACTTGTATAATTGCTTGTTAGGATTTGGGAAAAAGTAGCTAAGTTTCCCTCTTCTTGATATGAAACCCAAGAGTATGAATTAGAGCTTTTGATTGTGTTGATGGGCTGATAATTACCAGATGAATGTGATAATGTTGAACTCGTTGTCATGTTTTTTTATTGTAGCAAATTGGAGAAGTTTATGAACATTGAACATTCTTGACTAATCTTATGTAAATGCATGAATTGGTTCAATGCATAGACATAGTGTAGGTGTTTATAAGTTTTTTTTTTCCGCAAAACACTCACAAGTGAGCGGGGATATTGATTAGGGCTCCCACACCCGGAAGGAACATAATAGATTTACAAAAGTTATCGAGTATTCCTTTAAGCTAGACTATAAACATAGTTAATACCATCCTCTTGGCAGTGATTCCTTCGACAAACCCTCCACCCCCTGTGTGAGGCTTGCGAAGGCCAGACCGTCAAGAGGAGGCAAAAACTGCAAAACCTATACATATCGAGCCTATACATGTGAGAGACTAAATCCTAAGCTTGTGTTTCCATCGAAATTGAGGGAAAAGAGTCTCTCGACGGTTGAGGAAGAGGAGCCTCTGTGATGTTAGCAAATCTTGAAGGTGCAAGGAGTGTCCTTTCCTGATTGCCAATTGAGCTAGAAAATCTGGAGCTTGGTTACCATCTCGATGGATATGGCTGAAAGAAATCCTTCTGATTCTTGTAGTAGCCTCATTTATCTTCTTCAATATCGGCCGAAGTGGCCAGGGACAAGGCTGACCCTGGATGATGTTTATTGCTGCAAGAGAGTCCGATTGAATGTGGAGATGCTCCGTCCTTCCCTCCGCCTCTTGAAGTCCCGTCCATATAGATAACATCTCAGCTCTGATCACTACAAGATAAGAGGAAAAGCAGGCATTATCTGTGGTCATGAAAGATGATATAACATGAGTGATTCTTTTACTTGCATCTCTAAAAACACATCCAATTCCTATGTTGTCTCCATGTATTGCTGCATCACAGTTAATTTTTAACCCTATATCCGGAGGTTCCCATTTGATTAAGTAGAGCCGAGTAAGTCTTGTTCGAGTAATGCAAGGCAATAAACCATTCCTAGTGAGTTGACAGTTCAGATGGCAGATATCATGTGGATGAACCGAGAACAGCAGGGAGCATGAATTGGAAATATTTTTCCAGATTAGAGGAGCATGGCTCTTTATGTTCTCATGAATCCATTTATTTCTGATTTTCCATAGTTCCCAACAAATTAGACATGGCAATACTGTCATTAGTGAGCAGATTGATGATAATGAATGTTTGAAAGACCAGTAGTATGCCAATCTCTCCCTAATATTACTGAATTTTCTTTCTCTGATATTTAAAGCCTCATGCATTTTAGTCCATAAGAAGATTGTTGTAGCACAGGAGTTGAAAAAATGATCATAAGAATCAATATTATCACATTCTGAGCATTTTGATGGTAAATGTAATCCAGTTTTCATCAAAATATCAGCAAATGGAAGTGCACTTAAATTCATTTTCCACATGAAGAAGCTGATCTTCTTGGGTATGGTTTTGATCCAAAATCTTTTGAAAAAATGCACCACAGGCTTTTTTGGTCTTAACACTTGGTATGCAGATTTAATTGAAAATGTACCATGGATATCAGGTTTCCATATCAAATAATCCTTATGATCAGTTAAAGTTATGTCTTTTAAGAGATCCTCATAGATATCAGAAGTGAAAAGGCTTACAAGTCTTTGGAGATACTGACCTTTGTTCTTCATAAATTCAGCAACAGTAAGGAATGGAAAAAGATCAAGTACCTGATCTTCATCAACCAGATTAATCAATGGACCTGAACCAAGCCAATTGGCTATCCAAAAATTAGAGTTTCCATTTTCTATGATAACCTGAGAGTTAGTTTCAGCTATGTCATTGACTTTCCTATATCTAGCCCAAGTTTCTGATTTCCTAGCATTATCAGGTAGAGACCACATAAGTTTTGCCCAGGGGGATTTGCCAATTTGAAGTTTCCACCAAATCTTTAGAGAAAAGGAATCAATTATTGCTTGAATGTGTCTTATTCCAAGGCCTTTTTCAGCCACTGGGAAGGATAATCTCTCCCAAGAAACCCAGTGTTTGTTAAATCCATGTTCAGAGGACCCCCACAAGAAGTTACTGAAGATTGATCTCAGTCTTTGAACAGTGTATTTTGTGGGAGCAGTAACAGCCCAAGTATGTTGAGGAATGGAAGTTAGTACATGATTTATCAATATAATTTTTCCCCCTCCTGAAAGCCACTGATTTTTCCAGTTACTGATTCTTGTATTTACCATATCAATCAAGGATTTGAAATGTTTATTAAGTTTTCTACCTCTATATACTGTAACTCCTAGATAGGAAAAAGGTAATTCCCCTCTTTTCATGCCCGTTATGTCCTTGATTTCTTTTTCCTTATTTCTGCTTAAGTCTCCTGAATAATAGGCACTTTTTTGAAAATTACTTTTCTGACCAGTTGCCTTTTGAAAGATGTCTAGGAATTTCATCAAGTTTCTAATGGATTTGCTGGTTCCCTTCAAGAATACCACTGTGTCATCAGCAAAAGATAATTGGTTTAAACTGTTTGCTACCCCTGGAGTTCTAAACTGCCTTATGTTCCCATTTTTAAACTGGATCCTAAAATTTCTTGTTAAAATTTCAGTTAGTATGTTAAAGAGGAAAGGAGATAGAGGATCTCCTTGTTTTAACCCTCTAGATGGCTTAAAAATCCCACATGGGGATCCATTGATCAGCACAGAGAACCAAGTAGAATTAATGTTGTTCATGATAACTTTCACTATATGTCCATGGAATCCCAATTTTAATAAGAGAGTGTTGATGGTTGACCATGAAACCCTGTCAAAAGCCTTCATCATATCCAACTTCAGAATGAGATTAAGTGATTCATTCTTTTTATCTAACATTCTGACAGCTTCCTTCATCATTAAAATATTATCTGCTATATCTCTACCACTTAGAAAAGCTGATTGTTCTTCTGAGATCAGTGAGCTCATTAGGGGTTTAATCCTTTCCACCATAATTTTGGACATCAATTTATTAATGAAGTTGGAGAGGCTTATTGGTCTGAATTCACTAAATGATTTAGGGGTCTTGGTTTTTGGTATTAAGACTATGAGGGTGCTTGCTACAGATTTAGGAATAGGAATCCCTACTTGATATTCTAGCAAAGCAGTTAGTACATCCTGGCAAATAATATCCCAAAATGTCCTATAAAAACTACCAGGGAATCCATCAGGTCCTGGGGCAGCATCAGGGGAGAGATCAAAAACACTTGCTCTTGCCTCATCCAGAGTGATAGGCCTTAGCAAGTTAATATTATCATTTTCAGAAACTGAAGGTTGTATTTGCTGAGTTAGAAATGATAAACATTGGCCTGATGGATCCTCATTTTCATCAGATAGCAGATTATTGAAAAATGTAACTGCAGCATCACAGATTTGAGCTGGAGAGTTCAACCAGTTACCCTCCTGATCCTTGATCTTCATAATTTTTAATCTAGTCTGGTTTTCTGATATGGACTTATGAAAATATTTTGAATTAAGGTCACCATCTTTAATCCATTTCATCCTAGTCTTTTGTGTTAAAAACAAATTATGTTCAACCAAATGTCTTGTTAATTTTGCCTTAGCCTTGTTCAAGGCAATCCTATCCTGGATGGAGCTAGAGTTGTCATATTTTATTTCCAATTCTTCCACTTCCTTTTCTGATTCTTTTAGATTTTCAAAGACATTTCCAAAAACCATCTTATTCCATGTTTTAATTTCAGCTTTGAGTCTTTTAAGTTTGAGTGAGAACCCTAATATACCTTGTTCCTGAATAGGCTTAGTCCAGCTATCTGTTATCAGATTTTTAAAATCAGATCTGTTTAACCACATTTCCTGAAATCTAAATGGTCTAGGTGATGTGTTAACTGATTCTGATAACTCTAACAGCATTGGGGAGTGATCTGAGGTTGTTCTATTTAATATTTGCACTGTGGAGTGGTTAAATAATTGAAGAATAGAAGTGTTTCCCATTATCCTATCCAGCCTCTTTGAGGTTGGGTTGACAGATCTATTATTAGTCCAAGTTAGGGAATTTCCAACAGTGTTTAAGTCCTCCACCTGTATCTCATTAATAAAAGAAACAAAGTCTAAAATTGAGTCCAGCTTAGGGGAGCTAGGGCCAGAGTATTCCCCAACAGATCTAATCACATTAAAGTCTCCACCAATCAGTGTTGGGATAGAGTCTATTTTAGGAACTATATCTGCATACACCTTCAATCTGTCCTCCCTACTGTGTGGAGCATAAACGAATAAAGATTTAAATTTCCTGTCACAGTTTTTTACATCTATCTCAACATGTATGAAATGATTGTGGACCTCTAATAGATTAATGTCAATTCTATCTGAAAACATAATCCAAATCTTGTTATGTATCAATCCCAGATGGTGCCTGAACCTAAACATTTTTCTGTACATCTCTAGTTGGTTTAAGTTACCTTTGGGTTCAATTAAGACTAACAGATCAAGTTTGTGTATCCTAGACAAATGCTTTAACCTCACTACTGAGGTTGAAACTCCCCTCACATTCCAGATCATACATTTAACTATCATTGGAAACTGTAGATTTTAGGGCTAACCTGGAGCTTCTCTTGGGAAGTGTTACCTGTGATTGAATTTCCTCAACTGTATTCAATATTTGCTCCTTTGGATCCAAAAGTTCGTCTGGATCCCTCTGCTTCTCTGGATCTGTTTGCTCCACAGAATCCAACTGCTTCTCTGGATCTGATGTCTCTCTGGAAGATTGCACTGGCTCATCATGTTCCTGATTTTCCTTCTCAGAATCTGTGGAGACTTGCCTTCCTCCCACCTGCGAAATCTCTAAGTTCTGACTGTGTGCTAGAGAAGTGAATTCAGCATTAGGAGTCCAGGAAAAACGGTCATGTAGGAATATATCAGAATTAAATGGAGTCCTAGCTCTAGTACATAGAATGTCATCAGAAAATGATGGACTAAGGATACTCTTCTGCAGGGGAGAGGATGGAGCAGTGTTATAACCTCTAGAATCAAATCCTTCCTCCCCCAAGTCTTCAGTGGTTATGATTTCCAGTATAGCATCACTGGTTGTCAAGTTTGGCCGTTTCTGGAAAGAGTCATCTGATACCTGATTTATCATTTCAGACAATTTTACCTGAGCAGGAGTTGTTTTTTCTACCTGAGGGAGGTTGGGGTTTAGGGATGTCCCCTGGTTAAGTTGATCATCTGTGTTTGACACCTCTAGAACAGCAAATCTGTTACCAGATGTGGATGCAAAGTCTAGCCCACTGTGAATTGAGGCCTTAGTGCTAGGGGCAACTATATTAGGAACAACTTTGTTAGGGATTAGCACTTTCTGCAAGCTTTTGTTCTGTTTAGGTATATATATCTTAGATGTTTCTTGGTTCTTACCCTTATTGCTCTTAACAGGGATTCTGATTTCCTTTGGCAAAGCTGCCTCAGGATGTTTAGGATCAGCTCCCATAGAGTTAAAATCTGAGCCAAAGGGTTCCTTAGGATATTTCAGCACTAGATCCCTTTTGCAATATGGTTCATTATGTCCTAATTTTAGACATTTTTTACAGTACTGAGGAAAGTCTTCATAGGAGATTGCATAGGATTTATTGTGAGCTATTGAACCTAACCTAATCTTAGTTGGTCTAGGCTTAGAGACATCCATCTCCACACAGAGTCTAATTGTGGAGGGTCTAGTTAGGTTCTTAGTGGGAGCATCAGCAAAAAGCAATTCTCCTAAAGAGTTTCCCAAATCAGTGATTGCTTTAGGATGAAAGAAATATACCGGGGGGAATTCCACGGTGAGCCATACCGGAGCCAGCGCTGATTCTTCATCATAATCGAAGTGCTTTGTCCATTTGATGATGCGCATAATTGCCCCCCCCCATAGACCAGGTGCGTTTGAGCCAGCAACGATGGTAGTCCTCATCGACATCGAATGTTATTCTGACATGCCTTGAATCCATTGCTGATAGCTGCACATCTCCCTTGAACCCTATCGTCTTGATCTGGTTTCGGAGGAAATCCATAGTGGGACGTCCTCGACTGAACTTTCCGACCAGAGCTTTCGAGAATGGAGCGGCGAGGATGTCCACCTCCTCCTCTGGGTATAGTACCGCCAATTCACCCTTGAAATTGAAATGAGGGTGGAGTTCTGGTGAATCGAGGTCATATGAGGGATGGTGTTGTTTCAAAGCTTGGGCGAAAGAAGGTTTGTCCCGATTCCATGGCGCAGTTTCCGCCATGGCAGGGTGGAGGACGACGGAGAAGAAGCCGTTGGCGGATCTCGGTTTCCGTGAGAGAGTTTCAGACGGAGAAGAAGCCGTTGGCCGATGGTGTTTATAAGTGTTACCAAACTTGTTGATTCTTTGTGCTCAACGCCATTAATGGGATACTTTTTGCCGTTTGTTGACTAAATGAGTCATTGGTGAGGTTTGACAAGAGATGTTGAATTCACTCTTACAAACTACTATATAAGAAGGATAGAAGATTTATCTTCACAACAAATAGTTAAAGTAATGAATAGGTTGTTTCACTCGTTATTGAAGGCTTTGTTATTTAGCATTCACGTGTTCTTAATGTTATGTTTTACTTCATATATATCATGGGTTGTTTGAGAATAGGAAGTGTTTGTATGATTGAAGTATTAGGGTGTTAGGAAAGTTGCAAATTTCTTAACTCATTTGGCATGAAAATCCAAGAACATGGACTTAGAACTTCTAGTGTATAATGTCTTGTAATTCTTGCTAGATAAATATGTTAATGTGGATTGTTCTCATATTTATCCTATAGAAGCATTGAAAAGTTGGATCTTGAATGTGGTTTGTTCTCGGTCTAATGAATGCTATGTTTGGTTAAATGGCTATATCTTTGGTAGAAGGCATGTTGTTATCAAATCTATGGTCCTTCGTGTATAATGCCATTGAGAAATACCTTTATGGTGTGGTTTGTCTAAAGTGATCATCAATGAGGTTTGTAAAATGTTGTTTTTTGCGTTTGCAAATACTATTAAGAACGAATGAATGTTGATCTTCAATTGGGAAGAGATATCCCCCATAGGTAATGAATGTGATGGAATGAGTTAATGGTTCAATGATCTACATTAGTTTTGGAACTGGATATCAATTGCCCCCAATACTTTATCTTTTGCAGTTTGTATCTCTTTTTCGTAGTTTGTTGCATGATTATCATAGTTAACTTTCCTAGTTGTCTTGTCTTTAATTTCATAACATAGGATCAAAACAAACCAACCAACCCCCCCCCTTTACTTTTTTTTATATCTCTCTCTCTCTCTCTCTCTCTCTATATATATATATATATATATATATATATATACTTCTGGCCTAATATCAAACTTATATGTTTAAACCATTAGAAAGATCCCTCTTCTTCGTGGACGATCCCGACTTGCCATTGTCTACTTAGTTATAAATAGGAAGCATTTAGAGCTTATAAATTTAACTTTGAGAGTTACAAAGACGCACCAAATGACGAGGACCGCACGAACACGACTCAGAGAAGATCCCATAGTCTGTGCTAAAGAGTCAATGTGAACCGCGCTATATCCCACGGCCTGTGCCAAGGAGTCAATGTGACCATGCTAGATCCCACTGTCCGCGCTAAATAGTCAATGCAGACTGCGCCAGATCCCACGGTCTGGACCAAGGAGTTGAAGTGGACTGCACCAGATCTCATGGTCCGCGCCAAGGAATTAATGCGGCTTGTGCCAGATCCCATGGCCACACTGGTATGGTAGAAGGACTCAGTGCGGACCACGCCACCCGCGACGGTCCGCGCCAGTGGCAGCTTAACTAGGGTTTTACACATTTTTGGCATATGTTGGGCCTATTTTTATTCCCAAACCCCAACTACTATATATAGGAGCCTTTATTCTTCTACTTTTTTTTTATTAAAACCATCCAAAGGATGGAGGAAATTATATTAGGCCTTCCCAAGCCGTGTAATAGACAGAAATGAAAGCAGAAGGAAAAGATGAAGCCGTAGCTTAGTTGTAATATACAAGAGCGAGCCATAAGCTCTTGAAGCAACAATAGTTGCTTCCAAAATAATGAACTGGAGATTATTAGTAGTTAGAGGATTACAAAAACAGTTAGTCTATCCGAAAAGATCATCGAACTTATTAGTGAATCGAATTACCGAGACACAAGGCAGTCCAAATCACCTCGAATAGTCTAACAAGCTTATCCTCTATCCGTAAAGAAAAAACCTTCGATCCGTAGGATGCGGCAAGGGTGTATGATCCATATAATGCAGCAGGTGAAGTCACTCAGTCCCATCGAGTGCATGTGACACAGCCTTTTGATGCAGATACAAACCTACAAAAACCAGTACAAATGAGTAGCATCCATTCAATATACCATCCTTAGTGATGGTGTACCTATCTGATCTAGCCTAACTAAACCTTGAGTAGAATTAGAGAGCATGCAAAATTTGAACATGGAGGAGCCAGTATGAGCTTTTAGACAAGCTTTAGCTAGTGAATCAGCAACCAGATTTGCTTGTCTATGAATATACACTAAGCTAATATCACTCATCAGTTGGTGAATGTCATCAGATAATTGGAACAGTTTCCAGTGTGCAAGTAATGGATCTAGAACAAAATGGACTGCATTTAAACAATCTGATTCCATATAAACAGGCACAGAGTATCCAACACACTTAGTTAAAGCAAACTGTATAGCATTCAACTCAGCTTCCAGAGGGGAAGTTGCTTGTGTATATTTCGTATGAGCAGCAATAAAACTACCTCTACCATCTCTAATAATCATACCAAGTCCACACATATTAGAGTGACTACACCATGCAGCATCCACATTGATTTTGTAACCTCTATCTGGCTTAGTCCAAGCAATTTTGAAAATTTTTGGCTTTGGATGAGATTTGATCAGTGGCAAGAAAGAGTGGTCAGCAATGCTTAAGTCAATATGGGAGGCTATGAAAACAGGTTTAGCACTAAAAGTGTAGAAAATTTGATCCCTTGTTTGACTGAGCATTAAACTTGTTAATGGAATGTCAGAGTCATATAAACATTTATTCCTCATCTTCCAAAGGTTCCAACATGTTATTACAGAAGCAGTTCGAATAATTATTGAATGCAAAGAACTCAAACCAAGATAAGTGAGATAGTATGATAATCTTTCCCATATAGATGAGAAGGATCTATCCCTGATTCCCATGAAGTGATGTACATATTTCCAAATTAGTACAGAAACATTACAGGAATTGAAAAAATGATCCAGTGAGTCCTCGTGATTTTTACACATACAGCATTTGGAAGGCAAATAAAATCTCATCTTTTGTAGGACATTGTCAAAAGGCAGATATGAGTTTATCAATTTCCACATAAAAATAGAGATTTTCTTTTCTATTCTAGAACTCCAAAGATATTGAATAGAATCAATAGTACCTCTCTGGGTTCTGAGCAATTGATAGGTGGATTTAAATGAGAACTCACCTTTGATTCCAGGCTTCCATATGAGCCTATCCTCTCTGTGCATTGAAAGCTTTGATTCCTGTAAAAGTGAGATAGCATAAGAGGGAAGAAGCGGAGAGATCTTGTGAATCAGAACTGATTTATTTGAGATGAACTCAGAGACTGTACAGTCAGCAGGGATATCAACCAAATGTTGATCACAAAGATCCATAATAGGACCTATGTCTAACCAATTAGATGTCCAGAAGTTGTAGTTGCCTCTACCTACTATCACTCTAGAGTTAGATTCTGCCCAAGCATTAATTGAACAAATCCTCTTCCCGTTAGGAGAAGACCTAGAAGAGGGAGGCAGTGATGCAACCAAATGAGTCCATAATGCCTCAGCCTTTTGATATTTCCACCATAGTTTAACTGAGCATGTATTTATTATGGTGGTTATTGATCTAAAACCTAGACCATTTTGATCAATAGGAAAGCAAATAGCATCCCATTTCCTCCATGTTCTTTTAGGTTTCAGATCACTAGACCCCCAGAAAAATCTGCCAAGTTTTTTCTCAATGATAGAGATGATCTTTTTGCTAGGTTTTATAACCGACCATATATGCTGGGGAATAGAATAGATGCATGAATGTATGAGTGTGATATTTCCCCCAGTAGAGAGCCACTTATTTTTCCAGCTACCTATCCTACTATCTATCTGTTCAACTAGTGGCTGAAGAAAGATTTTTTGTACAATCCCAGTAAATATAGGAACTCCCAGATAAGTAAAAGGGAAACTCCCAATTTCATACCTAGAATCCTTTTTATTTTATTAACTAGTATGAGCAGAAACATGTTTCCCTATGAAAAAGTCACTTTTACTGTAATTTATTTTTTGACCAGTAACATCTTCAAATTTGGACAGAAAGGCTTTAAACCTAATCATTGTTTGATTATCAGCTGATAAAAAAACCACAGTGTCATCTGCATAGGATAAATGTGAGATTTGTAGAGAATTACCTGGTAGACCATAATATGCCAATTTACCATTCTGAAAAATGAAAGCTAAACTCCTAGTAAATGCCTCAGAAAAGATGTTAAATAGAAAAGGGGAGAGGGGGTCACCTTGTTTGATACCCCTCGAAGATTGAAAAAATCTAGCAGGCTTACCATTTATTAAAACAGAGAACCAGGCTTGTGATAGATTCTTCATAATGTAAAAAATGAATTTGGCATGGAAGCCAAATTTAGCAAGGATACAATTAAGAAAAGACCACTTAACTCTATCAAAAGCCTTCTTAAGATCTAGTTTAACTATACAGTTTGGGTTTCTTTGGTTCCGATTCAAAAACCTTACC
This sequence comes from Rubia yunnanensis, assembly GCA_037428765.1. Taxonomy (NCBI): domain Eukaryota; kingdom Viridiplantae; phylum Streptophyta; class Magnoliopsida; order Gentianales; family Rubiaceae; genus Rubia; species Rubia yunnanensis. Next base: position 64,554,659 of record CM075066.1, read on the forward strand.
ATTTTTTGCAAGTAGATGACATTATCCGAAATATCTCTACCTTTAATGAAAGCTGTTTGGTGTGGTGAGATGAGTTTGGGCATTAGAGGTTTAAGTCTTTCCATTAGAACTTTGGAACAGATTTTGTTAACTACATTAGAAAGACTTATTGGCCTATAGTCATCAAAAGATATTGGAATTTTCTTTTTTGGAATAATTGCAATCCAGGTACTACCAATACCCCTAGGAATGTTATTTGCAGTTAGAAAATCCTGGACTGCCGAAAGCAAATCATTTGCAATTATGTCCCAAGATTTTATGTAAAACTTAGCCGTGAATCCATCTGGCCCAGGGCTGCTATTCTTATTAAGACTAAGAACAATATCCCTAAGTTCAATCAATGAAACAGGTTGAAGGATTCTTTCATTATCCTCTTGAGTGATCAATTTAGGTATCTGGCTCAAAAAATGAGATTGGAAAATATTGCTATCAGGGGAACTATCATCAGTTAGGAGATCCTGGTAATAGTGAATGTCCTCCTTTTCAATTTCCTGTATATTATCTAACCACTGACCATTGGTACTCTTAATTTTTGTGATCTTGAGCCTACTGTTTCTTTCCTTAACAGATTTATGGAAAAATCTAGTGTTATTGTCCCCTTCCTGTAGCCATTTAATCTTGGCCTTGTGTTTCCAGAAACTTTTTTGTTCTGCTAGAGCTTTGACCACCCTAGCCTTAGCTTTCTTAAGATTAACCAAATTATCAACAGAAGCATTAAGGTCGTACATATGTTCCTGAGCTTCCAGAGCAGTTTCAACATGCACAACATTATCATTTATATTACCAAAATGTTCCTTATTCCAGATTTTGAGTAATTTTTTTAGTCTTATAAGTTTAAGAAAGAAACCCAGCATTCCTGATTTATTAAGAGGAAGATCCCAGTTATGTCTAATTACATCGTTAAATTCCTTCCTTTTATACCAGGTGTTCAAAAACCTAAATGGCCTAGGGTTAGATGGGATATCACTGCCAATAGTAAGAAGCATAGGATTATGATCTGAAGAAATCCTATACAAGATGTGAACAGAAGAGGCTGGAAAAGCGTATGACCAAGAAGGAGTACAGAGACCTCTATCCAATCTTTGAACTGTAGGTTTCCTTAGTCTGTTATTACTCCAAGTAAAATGATTACCCACTGTATTAATTTCTTCCAAAGCCATTACAGTAATAAATTCATTAAAGTCCCTCATACTACCCAGTTTAGGAGTAGAAGGACCTTTATATTCATTTATAGATGTAATGGCATTGAAATCACCAATGATAAGAGAATCTGAGTGAGTGATGGACTTGAGATCAGACCAAAGATTTTTCCTACCATTTCTAGTTATGAGACCATACACAAAAAAAGCATCCATGCTTTTGTTCAGAGATAGACTATTCAATGTAACAGCTAAAAATTGTAAATTGTCACATTTAATTGTTAGAGATATAGTAGAGTTCCAGAATAGCCAGATCTGGCCATTAGTTGCATACACACAGTAGTCATAGTGTAACAATTGTCTATAAGAATCACATTGCATGTTATCATGTTTCGGCTCAATTAAACAGATAAGCTCAAATCTGTGCCTATTGATCAAGTTATGAAGTCTTATCATCGAGGTATCCATTCCCCTAAGATTCCAAACAAGAAATTTAATTTTAAGTGTTGTGTTATTCATAGGGAAACATTATTAGAGCTTTTTTATCTAGTCATGATAGTATTTAACTGAGTTAAATATGTCTCATTACTCTGATTAGTTTTTTTTCCTGTAGATTTCCCTTTTTTCAGCTTGCTTGGTTTGGAGTGGAAGCTAGTAGAGCTTACCTGGTTTACCTGAGTAGTTCTATGTTCTGTACCTTTGGCAGAAGATGCTTCCAGATGATCAGTTTGAACCGTCGGGGACTTTACCATATTAGGATAAGATTTTGCAGAAAGATCTGGTACCTCGTCAGTGAATGGGATGTCACGTGGATTAACTTCTTCACTGGATGATTCTTCATCCGCAAGGGGGAGGAATCTATTTTGCCTGTGTTTCTGCTGAGAGAAAATAAAATTTTTAGCTGCAATAATAGAATTAAATGGTGAGAAAGACTTACCCCGTTTGCTAGGAATATCATCCTTAGCAAAAAATTTCTTTGTATTAAGATTTGGTGGAGCAGATAGAGAAAGCTTGGTCAGTTGGGTAGGAGACTGAAGTTGAGAGTATGTGCACTCTGCAGAATTATCTTGGATGACTATAAGGTGATCAGTGTTGGCCTCCTCAGAAACCTGCTCAGCTTCAGTATCCAGGTTAGTAACCTTAAACTGAACAGCAGGATCCGTAACGTGCTCAACAGCCTGACTATCCCGAATCAGATCAGTAAACTTCTGCACAACAATGAGGTTATCTTGAGGGAGAGGTTTATTCTCAGGAAGCTTATCCTTTTCCTGAGGTGACACAGCTACCCCATCATCTTCAACATTTTTAACTACTACAGCCTGCTGCTTTGGAACATATTTGAACCTCTGCGAGGACAGAGTCTTAAGTTTCTCAGATGCTGAGACACCAGAACCTTCAGCCTTATTGCTATCAGCATGTACTTGGCTTACATTTTCAATAACTATACCATCTGAACCCTTCTGTTGGTCTCTACTCTGAGGTACCAATTTGCCAAGCCCTAAATCCCTATGGCTAGGGTTGAAATTATCCATCCTATTATTCCTTGATCTCTTAAGTTCTGGGTGCAAATAAATGCAAAGAGCATCATCATGACCTATAGATTTGCAGTGGTGACAGTATAGTGGTAGGTCCTTAAATTCTATGGGTAGTTTAACCACATTATACTCTATCCCATCCTCCTCAATACCAACTCTAATGAATGATGGCTGCTTTTTTTTCAAATCTATTTTGACACACATCTTGACTACTGAGGGTCTAGAAAGAGCCGCAGTAGCAGCATCCATCTTAATATAATTCCCTATTTGATTCCCCATAATTTCTAGCATTGCAGTATTATAGAAGAAGACTGGGACGTGGGGAATAGTGACCCATACCGGAACTATGAAGGACTCTGCCTCAGGCAAGAAATCAGTTGTCCATTTGAGAACCTTCATTGGGGCATGGTTGAAAATCCACTGACCTATGAGCCATAACCTCTGATAATCCTCCTTGTCTTGAAACCGAATCAGGATATGTCTGAAGTCGATGGATCCGAGTTGAAATTTACCCTTGAATCCCACAGAGTTGAAAGCATCATTGAGAGCAGACATCGGTGGCTTGCCTCTTGCAAACTTACCAACCAGGGCATACTGGTAGTGAGAGGCCAAAGCTTCAGCGTCTTTGCGAGATACCAGACAGGCTATGTCTCCCTTATATTGGGTTTTCGGCACAATTTCTGGGTTAGAGGGAAGGGAGACATTTAGAGGCGGTGGGCGGTTAGCTAATGCTTGAAGAAAGGATTTTGCAGCCGCATGGCCACCACGACCAGGCGGAGGGGCCGCCATAAGCAGGGAAGAGAAACCCAATTTTGACCGTTATCAGTTACAGAGATGGGAGAAGAAGAAGAGAAAATATGAGAAAGAAAGTAAAGTTTTGGTTAGTGAGTGTTTCGCACTTTTTCGCACACAGATACAGTAACTTCTAGAGAGAGCGCTTGTCCAAACACTGCCTTTATTCTTCTACGAAAACCTAAGTAGGCATAATGGAGATTTTTTTCTCTCTAGTTTAGATAGAAGGAGGAGGAGATTTCTCTCTCTCTAGAGTTCTTCTTCTCTTTTTCTATTCTATCTTCATATTATTTTCCTAGATCCATGGGCATCCAACATAATATTTTCCATTGATCTAATTTCAAGGGAGTAGATTTATAGCTTGGGGATAATTGTATTCATGTGTGGATTTATGCTTTTGTGAGATTCTTAGTTCATTCTAATTATTGTGCTTGTGATATTATTATGACTTGTTCTTGAATGTTTTAATTACATGAATACTACACTCAATTAGCACACACTCTAGTCTATATTCATTTTGGTGCAAATATTGATACCCCCTGGGGAAGAGAAGCCTTGGATGTGTTTTGGGTAGCAGGGTCTGGGTCCACGTGGATGTGTGCACGTAGGTCTTTTCTGTGTTTTACTATTACATTGCCAGGACACCCATCTTAGTTAACTACGTAAAGTAGTCCAAAGGGTTACAAGTAGAGATAGAAAAAAGTAGCAAGCTAGGGTTGTAAGAGGTCTTAGTGTCATATATAAGATGCCTACCTCCAGACCTAGGGAGTAAAGCATTCGTTGTAGAGTGCCCATGACGTAATCGTACAGGGGAGAAACAAACCTACAACAACGGCCGGGCCTTGTTGTACTCCCCTAATTATGAAGGCGGTGCCAATGGAAGGTTGCAAGAGCAACATGACAGGTACGAGGAAGTGTATTCCATCGACCACACTATGATTTATGAGAACTAGATTAGGTTGTCCAAATCTCACATATAAATGAATCGAGGATCAAAGCATTAAATCAACCATGTTACGTAAGCAATCCTCAAGTGTGTAGTTTATATAGTTTATTTGCTTTTTTTTCATGTTAGTAGTTTATAATTGAAAACCAAAACCCACCCCCACCCTTGTTTACTATATTGTCTACTCTCCATGAAACACGTACAGATTGACAACCTTGACGTGGTTGTGTTAAATTGACTTTTAGTCTCTAGCATCTCTGTGAACATACCCAAGGCTTACTGCTAACTATCATATCGGTAGCACAGTAGTGAGTTGGGTGCAGAACTATAAATTTTGTCTTTTACCTTTGACCTCGGTCTAAAACTTCACTCAGGTTAATTAGCTATAATCAAGTGGAGGCGGGTCATTCCTCTGACCGAAAGTAACTCACCTACACTAAAGTCACTAAACCTAAAGACTAGTGCAAAAATACAACAAAACTTTGAAGAGCACATATGAATCTCAAATACTAACATAATCTATCACAAATGAAATAAATATATTCTAATCACGAAGTTTTTTACTCCCTCTGTCTCATTTCAACCTGCAATTTAACTATTCATTTCGTCAAACCTTCATAACATTGACCATAAAAGTTAATTAGTATATGAGTATAAATTTTATTGAGTGATACCATCTTTTTAGACTCGTTATAACATATAATTTTAAAATATCAAATTTACACAAGTTTTAATTATCCTTAATAAAAGATATTAAGTATCAAATATTTTTTAATTAACGGCTGAAAGTCAAAGTGTGCAGCTTGAAATGAGATAGGGAGTATCTAAAATTTAAAAGCACATGGCACAAAAAAAATATCCATAACAAAATAATCATACGGACAAATCGACAAGAATCGGATCAGAAACACAGAATCGAAGGAAGAAACTGAAGAAATCGTGACAATTTAGCAATAGGAACAAAGCTCAAAAGTGCTTCAAGTTAAGAAAACTGAAAAACTTCAGTAAAAGAAAGTTGGGGAAATTTTTGAAGCCGCTATATGTACACTAATCATCTACCGGCTGCCCAACAAATAAACAAACTAATGAGTTATACAAGTGGCCTAAGTACAAAAACAGAAAAGAAGCTACAAATGTTCAAAACATGTGATTAGTTTCTAAATACTTATTTCCACCGACTTCATTTAAATTTTGGTGCAAGTTGAACTTCTGATCCTGAGCTTCCTAGTTCATCAACTTCTGATCCTAAAGTATTGATATATTCCTTCACCCCTTTCAAGATGAGGATTTTGTGAAAAGTGAAATCCCTTCTTGGAAAGGAGAGGCTGGGCAGCATCAGGTGAAAGCAATTTGGTGAATCTATCAGCTAATTGAGAACTAGAGAATACATGTAATGGATCAATGATTCCATCATTCTATGCATCTCTCACATAGTGGCAGACTATCTCAATATGCTTAGTTCTCTCATGGAAAACAAGATTCTGAGGGATATGAATAGCAACAATGCTTATCACATTTCAGGGGAATTGGAAGCACAAATTGATGCTCCAAATTAGTGAGGAGAAGAGTGGTCCATTTTAATTCTGAAACTATCATTGACATGGCTCTAAACTCATAATCAGCGGAAGACTTGCTCACTATGTTTTGTTTCTTTAATTTCCAAGAAATCAATTAATCTCCTAAGAAAATGCAGTAATCAGTTACTAATTTTCTAGTGAGTTGGAAAGTGTTCCAATCTATATCATAGTAAGCCAACAAGGATTGAGATGATGTTGCAGGCAAAAACAAGGCATGAGATGAACATTCTTTGAGATATCTGACAATGTGAAGTGCAACTTTCCAATGATGATCAGTAGGCTTCTGCACAAACTTACTTAACTGGTGCACTGAGATCATGATATCTGGTCTTGTGTATGATAATTATAGAAGTCTTTCAATCAATCTCTTGCAAGGACCTAGATCATGTAACATAGGTGAATATATGTTCTTAATTTGCCAAGAAGCTGGAGGTGGAGCTGCTAGTGCATTAAAATTAATCAGTTTAAGACAACTGATCACATTAATGATAAACCTGGTCCGACTTAGAAAGATTCCAGCCTTAGATTTGGAAATATCTATGCTTAATAAGTACTTAACATGTCCTAGATCCTTGATGGTGAAAAGAACATGTAGATAATATTTGAATGCCTGGATTTCACACTCTGAATCTCCTGCAATCAAAACATCATCAACATAGATCAGTAGTTCAATGTTGTACTGAGTTGTCATCTTAATGACTAAGAAATTATCATATTTTGTTTTCTTGAATCTATATAAGACTAAGTACTTAGTAAAATCGGTATTCCACTCTCTAGAGGCTTGCTTCAAACCATATAAAGACCTCCTTAGCCTTCAAACTTGACCAGGTAATGCCTTATCATAACCCTATGGTGATTTCATATAAAGCTCTTCATTAATATAGCCATGGAGAAGAGCATTGTTAATATCTATCTAATGCAAAATCCATCTCTTTAGTGAAGTCATTGCCAACAACAGCTTGACAGTAACTTGCTTAGCAACTAGTGAGAAAGAGTCAAAGTAATCAACACTTTTAATCTGAGAAAAGCCTTTCGCCACCAATCTGGCTTTATACCTTTCAACGGATCCACCTTCCTTGCACTTAACTTTATAAACCCATTTACAGCCAATAGGACTTTTCCATGTAGGTAAATTAACTAAGTTCCAAGTGTGATTAGACTTAAGAGTATCTAACTCAACCTGTATAGCCTCAACCTAATGATGATTGTTGTATGCCTGGTTATATGATTGTGGTTTATGGATCCCGAACAAATGTGACGTAAAACTCATATGTGAAGTAGAAAAGGTAGGAATGCAAATGTCAAAAGTATGAGCATTATTTAAAACAAAATCATTCATCCAACGAGGTTTATACCTTATCCTAGTACTTTGTCTAGGAGCAGTGGGAATGTGTGTATTATTTATAACAAAACTTTCATTAGTACTAGGAAGAGGTGTCGCATGGCCTTGTGGAGAAGAGTGTATGGAATAATTATTATCAGAGAAAAGATCATTGTTTGGTTCAATAGCATTTGAATTAGAAGATAAGTTATGATATGCTACATCAGGAAAACACCTAGGTCAGAAGGTGGTATATGTAGCGTCACGTTATTTCAATAAGAACTAGGATCATGTAATGGAGTATCAGAAGTTTTATAAAGGAAAAGGTTACTACAGAAGACAACATCTCTTGTAATAAAGATTCTTTTGTTCAAAAGATTATAAATTTTATAACCTTTTTGAATGGCTGTATATCCTATGAAGATGCAAGGTACTGATCTTGGACTAAATTTGTTCTTATCTGGACGGAGGTTTGTGGCAGAGCATAAGGAACCAAATACCTTTATCTGAGATATATTAGGAGGTTTTTGAAATAAAACTTCATAGGGAGACTTCCGGTTTAGAACTAAGGAGGGTAATTTGTTCATTATATAGGTTGCAGTAAGAATTGGTTCTCCCCATAGATGTAAAGGCAAATTTAGCTGATGCATGAGAGATCTAGCAATTTGAAAATGGTTCTATGTTTTCTTTCAACTACACCAATTTGTTGTGTTGAATATGGACATGATCTCTTGTGGATAATACCTAGGGATGCAAAGAATTGAGAACAAATTTTATCAACAATCTCACTGCCTTTATGATGGTGCGTTAGGGTTAGGTCCTGCATTAATAAAAGCATGGGATCGACGAGGCTAAAAATGATGGGGTCGAGGATTTGGTGGATTTGGTTAGCATTATTTTTGGGTGATTTACTTTCCATGCATGGTTGCGTGGATATCTTTCCATGCATGGTTTGCATGGACGATTATGGTTTACATGGTTTTTCATTGTTTTTGAAAGATTATGGTTTGCATGGAAAGCTTATTAGGTTTGCATTATTTTGGAAGATTATCGTTCGCATAGAAAGATTTTTTTTTGCAGATTTGAATGGCTTGTTTTTGGAAGATTATGGCGTGCGTGAAAGCTTTATTATGGAAGATTTTATTAGTGTTATTTGTAGTTAGCAGATCTACTTCATGTACATTTTTATTTGCTTTCCATTTTTGTTTGATTTATTTATTTCTTTCATTTTTTTTCAACCTCTATATAAGGTTGAAGACATTGATGTATTGAAGGGGGGTTGAAATAATAAAGTCGGCAAAATTGTTGCATTTTCTTACGCTTGTTTCTTTCCGATAACCTCTCGCTACATTGGTATCAAAGCACCAGTCCGATCCCTTCATGGCTTGCAGAAATCGACTCGGAGGAGTTGCGGAGGCTGATTTGGATGAAGTCTATCGACGTGAAGAACTCACAGGCATTCTCAACGGTTGACGCCCTCACTGAGACAATGGAGAAGCTGCTCCAGCAACGTCGAATGCCACCTGCTGCCAGTGGCGGAACCAGCGAGAATTTGGAGGGTAGGCTGAAACCAGTGGCGCATCAGGCTTCCGGGCTCCGGCGAAGCTTTCTCACCACCGTGCCTACGCCGCCGTAGGCGGAAACCCCCCTTCCGTCGGCCAGGAACAGTGATTCCCGCCTGGCCGACGGATCTCAGGGCAGGCGCGCGCCTGCCCCCGCCTAAACGTGGTTCCGCCAATGCCTGCTGCCTGTGGTGAATCCAAAAACAACAACGATGACAACCCTTTTGCAATGTTCGATGATGCTGTGCACCGACCAAGGCCAAACACGGATCGACTCAAGAAAGACATACGCTGGGAATCGGTGTTTCGGATGGAAATTCTCGAGTTTCATGGTAACGTTAGTGCGGAAGGATTTTTAAACTAGATCGTGGCTGTGAACGAAGTGATGGACTTCAAAGCTATTCCCGATGATCGTCGCGCGCCCCTTATCACAACCAGATTTCGAGAAAATTCTATGTTTGTGGCTACAGTAGCCACAAACGGAAGAGAATAGAGAGGACGCATGTAGAAAATGCGTCCTCTTCTACCTTTTTTTCCTTTTTTTTCTGAATGAATTTTCGTGGGAAAATGCTGATGTGGCTTGGAGGACGCATTTTGTTTATGCGTCCTCTCGTTCAGCCATGGCAGGAGGTCGCACTGTGCATGCATGTGGCTTGGAGGCTTGGAGGACGCATGTTTGTTTATGCGTCCTCTCGGTCAGCCGTGGCAGAGCTCGCACTGTGCATGCAGGTTGGCTTGGAGGAGAGTGCAGCATGTGGCTTGGAGGACAGCGCATACTATGGAGTACGCATTTACATAAATATATACATAAATATAAATATATACATATATATATATATACACATCTATATATATATATACATATATACATATATATAATATATATATATGTATATATAAATATAAATATAAATATGTGTATATATATATAAATATATACACATATATATATATATATAAATATGTATATACAAATATAAATGTATGGATGTATATATAAATATAAATATAAATATACACACACATATATACATAAATATATAAAAATATAAATATAAATAAATACATATATAAATATAAATATATATATTCACATAAATATAAATATATACATATATAATATAAATAAATATATATATATATACATAAATATAAATATATACATATATATACATACATCTATATAAATATAAATATATACATATATATATACATACATCTATATATATATACATATATACATATATATAATATATATATATGTGTATATATAAATATAAATATAAATATAAATATGTGTATATATATATAAATATATACATATATATATATATATATATAAATATGTATATACAAATATAAATGTATGGATGTATATATAAATATAAATATAAATATACACACACATATATACATAAATATAAATATAAATATATATATATATATATATATAAATATATATACATAAATATATAAAAATATAAATATAAATAAATACATATATATATATATATATTCAGATAAATATAAATATATACATACATAATATAAATAAATAAATAAATATATATATATACATAAATATAAATATATACATATATATATATACATACATCTATATATATATATATACATATATACATATATGCAATATATATATGTGTATATATAAATATAAATATAAATATAAATATATGTATATATATATATAAATATATACATATATACATATATATATAAATATGTATATACAAATATAAATGTATGGATGTATATATAAATATAAATATAAATACACACACATATATACATAAATATAAATATAAATATATATATATAAAGATATATATATACATAAATATATATATAAATATAAAAATATAAAAATAAAAACATACATAAATATAAATATAAAGATATACATATATATATATATAAATACATACATACATATATATATAAATACATATATACATATATATATAATATATATATATGTGTGTATATATAAATATAAATATGTATATATATATAAATATATACATATGTATATAGAAATATAATTGTATGGATGTATATATAAATATAAATATAAATACACACATATATACATAAATATAAATATAAATAAATATATATATAAAGATATATATATACATAAATATAAATATAAATACATAAATATATAAATAAAAACATACATAAATATAAATATAAATATAAATATAAAGATATACATAAATATAAATATATATATATATATTTATATGTATATATATTTATATATATATATATATGAATATATTTACATATATATTTATTTATATTTGTATATATATATATATATATCTTTATTTATATTTATATTTATGTATATTTTTATATTTATATATATGTATATTTTTATATTTATATTTTTTTTATATTTATATATATTTTTTATATTTATATATCTTCATTTATATTTATATATATGTTTATATACATATACATCTTTATTTATATTTATATGTGTGTATCTATTTGTATTTATATATTTATTTATTTATATTTATATATTTATTTATATATATATTTATTTATTTATCTATATATATGTATGTATGTACATCCACACATTTACATGTATGTACATCCACATATCGTGACGTTGGAGCGAAAAAAAATACGTCCTCCACTATTAAAAAAATTCATGAGACGCATTTTTAAAATGCGTCCTCCAATATTTTAAGCTAAAAAAAATACTGTCAAATTACCGAAAAAAGGGCTGACGAAAATTATTAAAAAATCCTTGAGGATGCATTAAAAAAATGCTTCCTGTAATTTTCTGGACAAAAAAAAATTGCAACCTGAGGATGCATTTCAAAAATGCGTCCTCTAATTTTCTGGACAAAAAAAAAATTTGCAACCCAAGGACGCATTTCAAAAATGCGTCCTCCACTTTGTTGGCCAAGATTCAAATTTTCACCGTATCGGAAGCCAAGATTCAAATTTTCACAACAATAAAATCAAGAACTCCCAGATTTCATGGTCGGGCCATCGCTTGGTGGACGCAGACTAAGAACCGGCGTGAATGGTCGGGAAAGGAAAGATTGGATCATGGGACGCGTTTCTTCCTTCCAACTACTCTCGGACTCCGTCAAGGTATGATATCCATGATCGATTATTCTACGAAATTCCTCATGCTTCTTGCTCGGAATGACATCGCAGAGAGTGAATATCAAACAACTTCTAGTTACATCTGGGGATTACGTGGTTCTATCCAGGATGTTTTAAACATGTTCGATCCACTCTCGGTCACCGAAGCCGACCAACTGGCTCTTGCCATTGAACGACAATAGTCGGGGCGTGCATTTAACTCGGCTCCGACAACTCGCGTCACGAACTCAGCTGTCCCACCATCCTTGTCCAACGCTTCAGCAACAATTTCTTCCAATACTGGGAGCGGAATTTTTTGTTTATGCTATGGTGAAATAGGACACAGACGAAACAACGATCTAAAAAATAGCAGACTGGGCCTATTTTCTGATCACACATGAAGTATTTAGTGATCCTCTTTACAACAACGATGTCGTGGCCAATGACGATGTCGAGGAAGTGATGGGTGATGTGGCTCATGCAATAGTAGTCCGGTGGAGCTTCCTCGCCCCCCCCCCCAGGTCGAGAGGATGGTTAGCTCAGAAATAATATCTTCCACTATTGGCGACAAGGTGTGCCATTTCGCTGTCAATTCCAAAAGCTGTGAAAATGTGGTAGCCGAGGAAGTTGTCACTAACTTGGGCCTCACTCCAGAGAAGAATCCAAAGCCTTATAAACTTGCTTGGTTACAAACCGGCACTGGCGTCAGCCTCAAAATGAGTCCGGGTGAGCTTTTCCATTGAAACTATGTATAAGGATACTATTATGTGTGGTATAGTAGCAATGGATGCTCGTCACTAGTTGCTTGGTAGGCCTTGGCAATACGACCGACACGCGATACACGATGGCTCACTAACACGTATAGCTTTCTTTGGTCAAAAGAAAATCGTGCTATTGCCATATAACTTTTCGACAGCCTCGAGTCATTGACCCGCTACCACACTGCTATCTTGGGCTGAGTTTGAAGAAGCAATGATGAAAACCGGAGTCTTGTTCATCTTGATTGGCAAACCTGCTCCGGATGCGCCTATCATCCCAAACACGGCCAAGGAACTTCTCGAGGAGTTTAAGAATGTTTTTCCATTCTGAACTCCCACATAATCTCCCGCCACTGTGACATATGTTGTGCGGAATACCCGAGAAAGAACAAGCAAAGAAAATAAAACGAAAAACAAGACATTGAGATTTTTACGTGGTTCACCAATTGGCTACATTCACGGCCGACCAAGATCAGATTCCACTAGAGAGAAAGACCAGAATTACAGATTTCCTACTCTCGACCAATCCTATCTCTTCTTAACTATTACAATAAAAGACGAGGCACTATATATAGTCCTCTCCACCTTAAAAACTAACGGCTTTGGGCCCCGAAACAATCTGTCGAAGCAGCTAATACGTATTCAAGGCATACCAAAAAATCTCCACCTTGACTTGAATCCTCAAAGCAGAAACTCCAGACGCACCATTACAATGCCAGATGAGAAGACTTATCCCTCCACTCCTAGGATTACCCCATCGGGCAACTACTGATCTCTGATGTTAAGCAAGTCCAAAAAGTGTTGAAACTTGCTATGTGGAATAGGCTTGGTGAACATATCAGCAGGATTATCAACAGTTCCCACTTTGTTCACCCTGATTCTCCTCTCACTCCTCAGGAAATGATATCTGACATCAATGTGCTTGGTCCTCTCATGATAGACCTGATCCTTGGCTAAGCAGATAGCACTCAAGCTATCACAATACACAGTAGCCTGATCGTGGTGTAGACCAAGGTCACTGACTAGCCCCTTCAGCCATATACCTTCTTTCGCAGCCACCGTCAGAGCCATATACTCTGCTTCCGTAGTAGATAAAGTCACTGTTGGTTGCAAAGTCGCCTGCCAGCTAACAATAGAACCACCCAAGGTAAAGACATAGCCGGCCATAGATCTCCTCGTGTCAACATCCCTAGCATAATCAGAATCAGAATAACTCGTAACCAGGCACTCAGTATCACCCCCATAAATGAGACCCACATCAGACGTACTTCTAAGGTACCTAAAGATCCTCTTCACAGCTTTCCAATGTTCTCTACCTGGTTGCCCCATGAACCTGTTCACAACACTGACTGCATGTGCTAAGTATGGCCTCGTACACACCATAGCATACATCAAGCTCCCCACAACACTGGCATACGGAACTCGAGACATATACTCCTTCTCCTCTTCTGACTGAGGAGTAAACATGGAAGTGAGATTAATATTTGCAGCACTAGGAGTGTCAATAGGCTTGGCTGAAGACATGCCAAACCTAGCCAACATCTTCTGAGTGTAGCCTTTCTGTGACAAGAAAAGCTTCCTCTGACCTTTATCTCTAAGAATCTCCATTCCTAGTATTTTCCGAGTTGCACCCAAATCCTTCATCTCAAACTCAGCACTAAGAAGACCCTTCAGCTTCTGAACCTCATGTTTACTCTTTGAAGCTATCAACATGTCATCTACATAAAGCACCAGATAAATGAATGACTCATCTCTCAACTTGCTATAGTAGACACAACAATCATATGAACTCCTTGTGTAGCCCAACTCAAGCATGTAGCTGTCAAATCTCTTGTACCACTACCTCAGAGACTGCTTAAGCCCATATAAGGACTTATTCAACTTGCAAACATACTTTTCCTTGCCAGGAACTTGGAAACCATCTAGCTGAGTCATGTATATCTCTTCCTCCAACTCTCCGTGTAGAAAAGCGGTCTTCACATCAAGTTGTTCAAGCTCCAAATCCTGATGTGTCACTATAGCTAGCAACATCCTGATGGAAGTGTGTCTGACCACTGGTGAGAAAATCTCATTGTAATCTACTCCCTCTCTCTGACTGAAACCTCTAGCAACAACTCTAGCCTTGTACTTGACTCCCTCTGTAGGTAATATCCCTTCCATTTTCTTGAAAACTCATTTGCAAGTGATAACCTTTTTCCCTTGAGGCTGTTGAACCAAATCCCATGTATGATTCTTCTGGAGGGACTCCATCTCATCTCCCATTGCTACAAACCATTTGTCAGCATCAGTACCTGAAACAGCTTCTCTGTAGGTGGATAGCTCATGAGTATCCACCTCCTCAGCAACCTGTAGTGCATAACCCACCATATCCTCAAACCCATACCTCTTGGGTGGACTAACTCTAACCCTCTTTTGTCGATCTTTAGCTAAGCAATGAATTGTATCTCCTGATGGTTGATGATCTGATGGTGGAGGCTCTGGTAACTCACTTTCTGTCTGTAGCTCTTGATCTCCTTCAAGCTCCTTCAAACCACTCTCACCTTGAGTGACTTGAAGCTCCACCTGTTTATCAATTGTACCAACTTCTGTTATAGACGTGGACTTCACCATGGATCTAAGCAAAGATTTTTCATCGAAGACAACATCCCTGCTCAGCACAACCCTCTTCTCGGATGGAGATCAAATCCTTGATCACTTGACTCCATCTCCATAGCCCACAAAGACCCCCATCTTGGCTCAGGGCTCTAACTTACCATCACTCACATGATAATAAGTTGTACAACCAAAAGCTTTCGGATTAGAGCAATCAACAACTCTACCCGACCATACCTCAATAGGTGTCTTACACTGTATGCCCGTATGAGGTCCACGATTGATCAAGTAGCACGCTGTACTCACTGCCTCTGCCCAAAATGTTCTATCTAACCCAGCATTCGAGAGCATGCACCTCGCTCTTGCCAGCAATGTCTGATTCATCCGCTTAGCTACACCATTCTGCTATGGCGTATTCCTGACTGTATGATGTCGGACATTCCCTTCATCCCTACAAAACTGATCAAACTCAAACGAACAGAATTCCAGACCATTATCAGTTCGCAGCCTCTTGATCTTCTTCCCTATTTGGTTCTCCACCAGATCTTTCCACTGCTTGAACTTCATGAAGGCTTCACTTTTATGTTTCATCATGATAACCCAAGTCATTCTGGAGTAGTCATCAATCAAAGACACAAAGTACATGTGCCCTCCCAACGACTCAACTCGGGATGGCCCCCAACAATCAGAGTGGATATAATCTAGCGTGCCTTTCGTTCTATGAATAGCCTTTGGAAACTTGTTGCGGTGTAGTTTCCCAAAGACACAGTGCTCACAGAACTCCAAGCCCTTAACCTTGTGGCCACCAAGAAGATCATCCCTCAATAGAATCTGCATCCCTCTTTCACCCATGTGACCAAGCCTCATGTGCCATAACTTAGTCATATCCTCATGGTGAACCTCTGACGATGCAACATTTTCCGAATCCATAACCGTGGAACCTTGTAGAAGATACAAAGTACCTTGCAGAAGACCTTTCAGAACCAACTTAGAACCCTTGCAGACACTTAGAGCTCTATCTTTCCCAGAATAGACAAAACCCTTTCTATCTAGCAGACTAAGAGAAATCAAATTCTTCGCCATCGATGGAACGTGCCTAACCTCGTTCAAAGTACAGAAACTACCATTATGTGTCCTGATCTTGATCGAACCTGTCCCAACTACCTCACAGACAGTACCGTTAGCCGTAGTAATGCTACCCCCAGCATGTTTATAAGTCAAAAACCACTCTCTCCTTGGACAAATGTGGTAGGATGCCCCAGAATCTAGGAACCACACATCGGAGTGATGAGTGTGTCCAGCAGCAACCAGAGTAATATCCTCTTTTGAATCAGCGTCTCCTTCCGCTAGAGTAGTAGAACCCGATTTGTTTCCTGATAGCCTCATCATCAACTTCTTTGGACACTCATTTTTCCAATGTCCCTTCTCCTTACAGTACCTACCGATATCACCAAGCTTGGGAACCTTTGACTTCTTACCCCTTTTCTTTCCTCCATTTCCCTTTCCCTTATCACAACTAGTAAACAAACCAGATTCCTCATTATCTGTTCCTGAATTGCTAGCACTATGACGCAACTCCCTGCTATGAAGAGAGGATCTAACTTCCTCCAAAGACACGGAATCTTTCCCGACAATAAATGACTGAACAAAGTTCTCATATGAAAGCGGTAGAGATACTAACAATATCAAAGCAGCATCCTCATCATCAATTTTCACATTTATATTTTGCTGTTCTAATAACAAAGTATTCAATTGCTCTAGATGATCTCTGAGTTGCATACCTTCCTGCATTCGGAGACCGAATAGACGTTTCAGAAACACTTTGTTCGTCAGAGACTTCATCATGTACAAGCTCTCCAACTTCAACCACAGCTCCGCAACAGTCTCTTGATCCGAGACCTCAGTGATGACTTCATCCGCGAGACACAGTATAATTGTTGAATGCGCCTTTTCTTCCAAACCCACCATGTCTGAAGTGCCAACGACCGAGAAATCCTTCTTCAGCGGCGTCCACAAACCTTGTTGCTTCAACAAAGCTCGCATCTTGATCTGCCATGAACTGAAGCTGTTCCTTCCAGTAAACTTGTCTACCTTCACATTCAGCGCAGCCATCTTTCTCTCCGATCAGATTAGAGATCCGACCACCCAGATCCGATAAGCCTAAAATCCGATAGACCCACTGCGGATCTAACCAAAAGCTCTGATACCATTTTGTTGTGCAGAATAAGAAAGAACAAGCAAAGAAAATAAATTGAAAAACAAAACACCGAGATTTTTACGTGGTTCACCAATTGGCTATATCCACGGCCGACCAAGATTGGATTCCACTAGAGAGAAAGGCCAGAATTACAGATTTCCTACTCTCTACCAATCCTATCTCTTCTTAAGTGTTACAATAAATGACGGGCACTATATATAGTCCTTTCCACCTTAAACCCTAATAGCTTTGGGCCCAAAAACAATATGTTGAAGCGGCTAATACATATTCAAGGCATACTAACAACATACAACACCGGATCGACCCGATACCCGATGGGGTCTTGCCAAACTGGGCCTACTACCCGATGAGCCCGCCTTAACATAAGAAATTGTGGTGCCAAGTCATGGAGCTCCTTTAAAAGATCCACATCCGTGAGAGCCTAATCCCGTGCATGGTTAATGCATTTCTCACCCCCAAAAATGACGGCACTTGGTGTATGTGTGTTAACAACAAAACCATCAACAAGACCACGGTCCGATATTGCTTATCTTCCACAACTTGATGACCTTCTCGATAGTTGAGCGGTACTCGAATTGTTAGCAAGTCGAACCTAAAGAGCGGATACCATCAAATTCGCATTCGATCTAGCGACGAGTGGAAAATAGCATTCAAGACTCGCAAAAACCTTTATGAGTGACTTGTCATGCCTTTCAAACTCTCCAACGCACCGAGTACTTTCATGTGGGTCATTAACCAAGCACTGTAACCATTCATTGGTATATTCGTTGTTTATTTCTATGATGTTCTAATTTATAATGCTAATCCAGCGGACTGAACAACAAGCTGAGAATCAGCTAAGCTTTCATTGAAGGCACGGAATTGAAAAGGCAAAACTCATCGGCAATTTTGGGAGATAAATTTTTTGTACTCAAAAGTTATGTTCATTCATCCACTATATATGTACATCCAGGCCTATTATATACATGGAAAATCTGCTTTAACTGTCTAACTAACTGCTCTAACTATCTAGCTAACTAACTAACAAAACAGAATTAGTTGCTAACCAATCTTATTGCTACTAACTGCTTAAGTTAAGGAAGGAAGTTTTCCACAATAATCTTCACTCCCCCTCCAAGATGGAGCTTCTTCTGGAGTAGAAAAGCCCATCTTGGATAACAAAGGATATAGCGTTATAGCAGGAGAAGGCTTTGTGAAACCATCTACTAACTGATATCTGGAAAATACATGTAGAGGATCTATGAAGCCAGCAGTATAAGCATCACGAACAAAGTGGCAATCAATTTCAATATGTTTTGTTCGTTCGTGAAATACTGGGTTCTCAGTAATCTGTAGAGCAGCAGTGTTGTCACAATGTAGTGGAATAGGCAATTGACACTTAATCCGGAAATATTTTTAAAAAAATGAAATCCATTTAAGTTCAGCCACTGTCATTGCCATACTCCTGTACTCAGATTCAGCAGAAGAGCATGAAACCGTGTGTTGTTTCTTAGATTTCCAAGATATTAATAAGCATCCAAGAAACACACAATAACCAGTAACTGGCCTTCTGTTAATTCTGCATGTAGCGCAATCTGCATCACAAAATGAAGATATAGAAAATCTGACTGAACTGGGAAAAACAAACCATGCTGAGAGCACCCTTTAAGGTATTTAGCCACATGAAGAGCTTCCTGCCACTGGTGCTTAGTAGGTTGTTGCAAAAACTGACTCAGTCGATGCACAACAAAAGTAATATCAGGCCTAGTGAATCCCCGATATAAAAACCTTCCAATTAAATGTCTGAATTGGCCTGGATCATAAAGGAGTGGAGATTCATCATTCAGAGGTTTCTAATAATGAGGAAGAGGAACTGCAATAGGTTTGGTAGAATTAAGGCCAAGATCTGAAATGATATCAGAAATATACTTCTGTTGGCTCAGAAAAATGCCATATGGGGAGTGTGCCAATTCAATTCCCAAGAAATATTTTTCTCTTCCCAAATATTTAACAGTAAAAAGATTGTGAAGATATAACTTGAGATCCCTGATAGCTTCTTCTGAATTACTGGAGATCAATACATCATCCACATAAATGACCATTGCCAAACTAATGTTGCTTGTGAATTTCATAAACAAGCAATTATCATTTTTAGATTGGGTCATTCCATAGGCAGTTAGGTCCTTTGTGAACTCTGCGTTCCATTGCCTAGAAGCTTGTTTTAAACCATATAGAGACTTCCTGAGTTTACACACTTGGCCTGGTCTAGCCTTTGTATAACCCTCAGGTGGTGTAAGGTACAAATCCTCCTGAACATATCCATGAAGAAAAGCATTATTTACATCTATTTGATGAATATGCCAAGATTTAGCTGCTGCAACAGCTAAAAATAGTCTGACTGTCACTTGTTTTTCCACTGGAGAGAAAGAATCATAATAATCCCATCCCTCAATTTGTGAGAATCCCTTGCAACCAACCTGGCCTTACATGTTTCAACTTTTCCATCTTGATTATATTTGATCTTGTAGATCCATTTGGAACCAATGGCCCTCTTTCTAGCAGGTAAATTAACCAACTCCCAAGTTTGATTTGAATCCAAAGCAGCTAACTCCAATTGCATAGCTTTTATCCATTGTTCACTCTTACAAGCTTGTTTATAAGAATGGGGTTCAGGTATTCTCAACAGATTAGCCAAAAAGGACACATGTGCATTAGAATAAGGTGGTAAGGAACTAGTTGTGTTTATTATGAAGTCCTGCATCCATTTTGGCTTTAGTTTAAAATGAGTACTTTGTCTAGTGGTGAGGGTTTGTGATGCAGGATCCTGGAAGGATGACTGAGGTGTGTGTTGGCTAATTGAGAATGGCTGTGAAAAAGTATCAGATATGGGAGGAAAAGTGTGTGAAGAATCAGTATGTATAATAGGTGAGTGGGATTCTATGTCATTGAATAAAGAGCCAGTCAGAGTGTTTTGCATGTTATGACTCTCAAGTAGATTATGCTCAGTACTGTGATTAAATGCAGAAGTGTCAGTATGGATAGGAGTATTTAGTGAATGTAAAATTTGATCATTTTGTTCACTTTGAATAGGAATAGAATGTAATGGATCAGATTTTTTTAACTCAGATACCTGAAGTCATGAAGTGGAATTAAAGAAGAGATTTTATGTTGAAATGGAAACACAGATTCCTTAAAGATTACATCTCTAGAAATGATCGTTTTGTTATGTACAATATCAAATAGTTTAAAACCCTTTTGATTCATAGGATATCCTAGAAAAACACAAGGAAAAGCTCTAGCATTGAATTTATCTTTGTGTGGCAAAGTATTGGTAGCATAACACAAACAGCCAAAAACTTTCAGAACTAACAGATCAAGTGCTTTATTAAACAGAACTGCATATGGACTTTTCCATTTAGAACAGAAGCTGGTAGTCTATTGATGACAAAAGTAGCTGCTAAAATGGATTCACCCCAAAATTTAAAAGGTAAAGAAGATTGAAACATAAAAGACCTATCCACCTGCAGTAAGTGTCTTTGTTTTCTTTCAACTATCCCATTTTGTTGGGGTGTATATGTACATGATTTCTGATGTAAAATCCCTTTTTCTTCCATTAAACTTTGGTAACCTAGACTTATGAACTCACTCCCATTATCTGATCTAATAATTTTCACCGATACATTATATTGATTAGTTATCATATTCAGAAAGTGCTTAACTATTTCAGGCACATCAGTTTTGGATTTAAGGAGAAATGTCCAAGTAGTTCTAGTAAAATCATCCACAACAATTAGGAAATAATTTGAACCAGTATAGGATTTGATCTTATATGGGCCCAATACATCTAAATGAATCATTTCAAATGGTGTAGAAGTAGTAATTAAAGAGATTGGAAATGGAATTCTAGTTTGCTTTGACAGAGGACACACTGTACATATTTTATTTATATGGAATATTCAACTGATGGATTACATGTTTAGAAGGATGACCTAATCTGTAGTACATTATTTACAGCTCTATATCAGAAAAACTATTTACAGACAGTGAAAATGAAGCTTTATTTTTAAACTTTTCTATGTTCCTTCTTATTGTTTCTAAATGGAATGATCCCTGATCCATTAAGTACAATCCATTGGACTTAACAGCAACCCCTATGACTGATTTATTCTTGATGTCCTGTATGAAACATGCATCAGATAAGAAGTCTAAATGAATTAAATTTTCTTTTGCCATTTTACTCATAGATAGCAAATTAAACTTGAAAGACTTCACATGTAGACACTCATTTATGGTGATTTGATTATTCAACTTCACAGCACCCACTGCATCTACTAACACAACTGAATGGTCAGGCAGTATATAGGAGTTTGGCTCAAGGTTGGTTTCAGTGATGTAAATAGATTTGGGTTACTGCACATGTGAGCTGAGGCTCCACTATAAAGAATCCACACATCATTTTAAAACAAACTGCAGAGCTGACAAGATGAGATAAAAAAAACTACATGCAAAATCACTGTAGTGGCTGAATTTAACTTTTTCAGTTGAATCAGTCACATATTTTCCCTTTCCTTTGAGCAACTTTCCAAGATCCTGCTGCATTTGCATCATGCTTGCAACTAGCATCTGCAAGTTTCCTCCAGTAACTCCTCCCTGATCGAAAGGAGTCTACTGAATCTGATTATCATTTTGATCTCCTTGTATCAAATAAGCTGCAAATCTAGGTTGTTTTTTGTTGCTGTAATCCTTGCCTTTATTCCACCAATCAGCATAACCGTGTATTTTGAAACACGTATCTTTATATGTCCAATTCTTTGACAATGCTCACATTTCAAAGATTTGTTCAGTTCATTATCCTTCTTCCTTTGATTGTATCTCATAGCTCCTGAATTCACAACTTTGACAAACATTGCTGAGTTATCAGTTACATTCACATAGTTCATCTTTGTCTCTTTCTATTGCTCCACTTTCACAAACAGAGAACATGTCTTTCTCACTGATGGTAAATGATCCATAGTGAGAATCTGATTCTTTGTCACCTCATATTCTTCACTCAACCCTATGAGAAATTGCTGCAGTCTATCTTCAATGTCATTAGATGCCAGATTTTAATAAAATTCGCAATTGCACACACATTTGCAATAGATGCATCTCTTAGCCGGTCTCATAATCTCATATTCATCCCACAACCACTTCAGTTTTGAGAAGAACTGATTCACATTATCACTTCCTTGTTTGATTGAACACATGTCTCTCTTTAACTGATAAAAGAGAGGTCCACTCACAACACCAAATCTCTCCTTGATTTCTTCCCACAGAGACTTTGCATTTGTGGAAAATAAAACTACTAGCAATCTATGGATCCATCGAATTCAAGATCCACGTAATCATAGTAGAATTAGCTCTTCCCCGTGCTTCATATACCGGCGAATCTTCTTCTGGTTCAGGAAACTCGCCTGTCAAGAATTTTAGCTTGTTTCTTGAATGGAGACCAGTCATTATCGCTCGATGCCATGTCAGAAAATTCTTCTCATTCAGCTTCTCAGTCACGATCATCAAACTCGCATGATTTAAGGCTTGGAAGAACAGAGGATCATCGGATCGAATCTTCACGAATCCTTCTTCATCAGCCACATAACTTGACTTTTTCGCCCTTGACGCAGCAGAATTGGAGGTACTCATTTTGTTTTTGATGAATTTGGCTAAACAAAAGCACAAGAATTCAGTTGTCTAAAACCTAAACTACTTTGATACCATGAACAATAAGCTGAGAATAAGCTAGGCTTTCATTGAAGGCACGGAATTGAAAAGGGAAAATTGATCTGCAATTTTGGGAGAGAAATTTTTTGTATTCAAAAGGTATGTTCATCCATCCACTATATCTGTACATCCAGGCCTATTATATACATGGAAAATCTGCTTTAACTGTAACTAACTACTCTAACTATCTAGCTAACTAACTAACAAAATAGAATTAGTTGCTAACCAATCTGATTGCTACTAACTGCTTAAGTTAGGAAAGGAATTTTTCCACAATAATCTTCACAGACCACATGCAACACCTACGTGAGGTCCTCACCGTATTTTGCAGCCACGCCTTTTACGCCACCTCGGTGAAGTGTGTTTTTTTCTCTGACCAAGTGGAGTTCCTTGGCTACGTTGTCTCTGTTAATGGACTTAGTGTGGTTGAGTCTAAAATCCATGCTATGCTATCTTGGCCAACTCCCCGCACAGTCACTGAGGTTCGGAGCTTCAACGGTCTTGCATCATTCTATCACTATTTCATCCTGCACTTCAGTTCTATTATGGCACCAATTATTGAGTGAATTAAATATGGGCATATCCACTGGTCTTCTCACATCGCAGACGCCTTTGAGTTGATCAAGAGCAAGCTCACTTTGGCTCAAATTCTTGTACTTCAGGATTTTTCACAGCCGTTCTTGCTTCACTGCGATGCCTCTAAAGTTGGAATCTGCGGCGTCTTTAGCCATAGGAGTCGAATAGTTGTATTAGCGAGAAACTCACTGGCCCAAAATTCCACTACAACACTTATGACGTGGAGTTCTACGCTATTATTCCAGGGATACACCATTGGCGTCACTATCTTTTCCATATGGAATTTGTACTTTATACTGATCATGACACAATCAAACACCTTGGGACTCAAGGCAAGGTATCTTCTTGTCATGCTACTTAGATAGCCTTTTTTGCAACAATTTAAGTTTTCGATTAAGCATAAAGCTGGGGTTCTGAACCAAGTGGCCGATGCCTTAAGCCGTTGGCACTCTTTTCTCACTGAGCTTTGGGTCAAGACTCCAGGTTTTGATGCCATGCCTGAGAAGTACGCAACATATCCTTTCTTTTATGAGATTATCAAACACCTCAATGTGGGGAACAATTTGATTTCTCCTGGTCGGAGGGTTTTCAATCTTTTCGCAGCAAACTTTGCGTTCTGAGGGGGAGCTTGCTACTCAACTTATTTGGGATCTTCACAATTAGGGGCATGTTGGGCGTGATCGTACTCTCCATCTCGTGGCATCTTCATATTTTTGGCCCTCCATGAGAAAGGAAGTAGCCCTCTTTGTGAACAGGTGCCGTATTTGGCACATTGCCAAGGACAAAGCCTCAAATGCTAGGATGTATATGCCATTGCCGATTCCGATGCAACCTTGGGTTCATATTAGCACAAATTTTATCATCGGCCTTCCTTGGATGGTGTGCGGTAATAATTCTATTTTATTTTTCATGGATTGATTCTCAAAAATTGCTCACTTTATTCCTTGTAAGAAAACTTCTAATGTTATCCATATCGGGATTATTTTTTTACATGGTTTATAGAGCCATGTTCTTCTGTCATCCATTGAGTCAGATCGTAACACCTACTTTTTGAGCCATTTTTGGAGAAGTCTCTGGAATTTGGCAAACACCTGTATTGATTTTAGTAGTGCGTACCACCCCGAAAATGATGGCCAAACTGAGGTTGTGAACCGTTCTCTTGGGAACCTTTTTAATGTCTTATTAGTGAGGCAATCCGCACATGGGATTTGAAACTTTGTCAAGTTGAGTTTGCTTATAACCACGCCGTCAACCGAAGCACTGGTCTTAGTTCATTCATAGTCGTATATGGCATCATTCCACGTTGTCCTTTGGATCTTGCTCCAGTTACTGCCCCTCTTCGGCCTCACGGCGATGCCACAAATTTCATCACACAATTCCAAGATATCCATCACCAAACTGTTACGAATACCTAAGCCACAACTAAGTCCTATAAACGATCTGCCATTAACAAGCGCTTTCCGATTGAGTTCGAGGTTGGAGATTTTATCTGAGCTATTCTAACCAAGGATCGCATCCCCCCCATGAGTATAACAAACTAAAGCCAAAAACTATTGGTCCTGTGGAAATCATTGAGAATATCAATCTAAATGCCTATCGTTTAAGCTCCCGAGCCACATACGCACTGCGGATATGTTTTATGTCAAACATATCCTCTTTTACACAGGTGATAATTCCGACGATGACATTGGTGAAAATTTGGGGATGAATTTTTTTGACCCCCAGGAGAATGATGGCGCGTTAGGTTTAGGTATTGTATTCATAGAAGTATGGGATTGACGTGCCAAGAAATGATGAGTGTCGAGGATTCTGCAGATTTGGTTGGCATGACTTACTTTCCATGCATGGTTGCGTGGAAATCTTTCCATGTAGGGTTTGCATGGTTTGCACTATTTTTGGAAGATTATGGTTTGCATGGAAAGCTTATTATAGTTTGCATAGTTTGCATTATTTTTGGAAGATTATGGTTTTTGCATGAAAAGCTTTATTTTTGGCAGATTTCTGTGGCTTGGTTTTGGAAGATTATGGCGCGTGTGAGAGCTTTATTATGGCAGATTTTATCAGTGTTATTTTTAGTTAGCCGATATCTACTTCATGTATTCTTTCATTTTCTTTCCATTTTTGTTTCATTTATTTCTTTCTTTCATTTTTTCGACCTCTATATAAGGTTGAATACATTGATGTATTGAAGGGGGATTGATATAATAAAGTCGACAATATGGTTGCATTTTCTACATTTCTTTCTTTCTGATAACCTCTTGCTACATCGTATTATTAGTTCTTATCTTTCTGATTTTGGCATTATACTGATTTTGTAACATATGAGTAAAGTCTTTTATGATGAAAAAATCCTGATCTCTAGTTTTGATCAGAAAAGCCGAGGTAGCCATACTGCAATCATCTACAATAGTTAAGAAGGATTGTGCTCCATTGCTGGTTTTTAACTTAAAAGGCCCCCACAAATTCATATCAAGTGTGTCAAATGGTATAGAAGAATGATCATACTTTTCAGAAAATGATAATCTAGTTTGTTTAGCAATAGGACAGATGCTGCAGTGTTTATTCATACTTGGAAGATTAATATGTTCCAGTATGGCCTAGTATGTACTAGTTTACTTTGTAGAATTTCTAAATCAATATCCATAGAACTATATACATAATTGAGTGCATAATTAATTATTATACTATCTAGCTCAAGTGAAGTTAAAGACTTCTTGAGGACTTCAATTGAAAAGACTTCTTGTTTAGAATGTATAGATCATTGCTCTCAATAGAAACTCCTCACACTGAACTAGTCTTGTAGTCCTATATGATACACACATGGGGATAAAAGGTCAGACACACCTTGGAATCTTGTGTTAGTTTTTGAATTGAAAGGAGATTGAATTTAAAACTCTTAACAAACAGAAAATTTATCAATTTTAGCTGACTATTTAACTTGATAGAACCTATGGCCTCTATGAAAACCATTGAATGATTTGGTAAAAGGATTGGAGTTTTATGTTTGGTTGGATTAAGTGTTTGAAATAAAAAAAGAGTGATGCAAATATTTGAAGTAGCACCACTGTCTAAAATCCAATCATCAATTTCAAAACTCGTAGCCGCATTAGCAAAATGAGTTATAAGACTACCTGAGAAATCTAGATGAGAAAAATTGATCATGTCTCCAGATTCAGCATTCTGTTCTTTTCCCTTCCCCTCTATCATCTTTTCCAATTCCATCTAAATCATGTTTGAAATCATATCTTGCATATTTCCAATACCTTTGTTCTCTCCAGCTTCAAATGATGAGTTGGATCTAATTTGCTCAGTTTCATCTCCAAATCCTAAAGCACTAGCTGCATTTGCATAAGGTTTATTCTTCACCTTGCTTGCATCTAGCCACCAATCAGGATATCCATTCAATTTGAAGCAAGAATCCTTCAAATATCCAATCTTATGGTAATAATCACACTTTAGAAATTTCTTTTCCCCTACATCTTTCTTCACTAGAACAAAGTTCACAACATTAGCTTCCCCTGAACCATGTTTTACAAGCATTGCAGCTAATTGGTTTACACCCTTTATTAGGTTGCTTTACACACTTCTCTGTTGTTCCGGCTTACTAAAAAGAGAATATACTTTTCTAAAAGTAGGCAATGGATCTATTATAATTATATGACCCCTTAAAGCATCATATTCATCATTCAAACCAGACATATATTGTCGTAATCTATCCTAATCAGCCTGCGTCTCCAATTTTTCAGTCAAACCACAATTGCAATTACAATGACAACAAGTAAATTTGAGCCTAGGTCTGATCACATCAATTTCATCCCAAATATCTTTCAAATTAGATAAATACTGAGCAATTGTGTAAGTACCTTGCTTCTGATCAGTCAGATTTGTCATCAACTGATAATAGATGGGTTAATGGCTAACTGAATACCTCTCTTCAATTTCATCCTTTAGCTTCTTTGCATCTGCTTGAAATTCAATGCTCCTGGCAATATCTTTGCTGATTGAGTTCCCAATCCATGGAACAATCGCTTAATTGGCCTTTATCAAGATCTGAATTAGGGGAGAGTTGGTTGAAGGCTTTTGTACTTCTTCAGATGAATTTTAACTTTCCTCTTGTTGAAAGTGCAGTAACCATTACTTCTCTCTAAATCACACAATTCCTCTCTGGCAAGAGATCAGGCACGATCACAAGGCTCGCATGATCTCAGGATGTGAGGAACATTGGATTATCTAGCTTGATTCTCACAAAACGTTCAGCATCAGCAACATAGGGATCATTCCTTCCTTCACCGTTTACAGATCCAGTGCTAATCTTGCTCACTAGATTCGAGTTTCCAATTTTTTTTTTCAAGTAATGTTGGATCAATAGCCTAAGAGCTTTGATACCATGAGGAAATTGTGACAATTTTGCAACAAGAACAAAGATCAAAAGAGCTTCAAGTTCAAAAAACTGAAAAAACTCCAGTAACGGAAAGATGTGGAAAATTTTTGATTGATTAACTTAACCAAAATGAGAGATAAACAAATTCTATATATACACAAATCATCTACCAATCGCCCAGCAAACTAAATAACTAATGAGCTATACAAGTAGCCTAGCTACCAAAACAGAAAAGAAGCAACAAATGTTCAAGACATGTCATCAAGTTATAAAAATTGATTTCCATTGACTTCATTTAAAATTTTTTCTTCAAGTTGAACTTGCGATCTTCTAATCCTGAGCTTCCTGGTTCATCAACTTCTGATCCTGAAGCACTGATATATTTCTTCAGAAACTAGATAGAAATGAGGACTAAATTACTCAATGAATCCGTCCTCAATGAGGTAGTTGAAGGAGTGGCCATCATGGTAGAATGTGAACTTGTTGTTGATGTTGGGGAGTTTATGGAGGCACTGAGACTCTATGCTGGTGAAATGTTGAACTCTGTGAACTTCGAGAGGATCACCGTTTCTCGGGCGACAAAGTTGTAGATCAGCTGCTGTAGTTTTCGACAGATTTGACAAGATCCGGAAGAAAATAAAGAAGTGATAAAACTACTGGTTCCCGCTAGATGGAGAAGAATACAAAGAAGAAACAAAAAAAATAAAGAATAATTTCTAAAGTTATAATATATACACCAAAGTTTTTATATGTACGCTGTGAAGCCCCCAAAAAATTCTTCATCACTGACAGGGTCCAGTACTTTCATTGTTCCAATTCAGCCCCTAATATCATCCACCTTATGTTTACTGATAACAGTCATATTTTCCAAATCTGGGTGAATATCCATCTAATCCATTTGGATGTAATTTCTTAATGCATACTTCCACTGTCTCACTTTAAATTCCTTATTTACTTTTTGAGAGTTAAATTTTTTAAACATTGACCTTAAATATAAAATAATATATAAATAATAAATATATCATGTGAGATATTGTTAGATTTGTCTTAACATCTATTTTCTAAATATCAAAATCTTAAACTATATTATTATATGTAACTAGAGATATTTACGGTCAAACATGCTCATTGACGACTATGAAAAAGTAAATAAGCAATTTAGAGTGGCACGAAGGGAGTATCATTTGATATCTGGCTAGTTGATAGATTTCTTAAAATCTGATATTTACATTAGTGACTGGTGATGGGTAAACCTGAGGTTGGCCCTCAAGGAACTTTGGGGCGAGAGCATTTTGGGCTCGTGCCGGCCCAATGAGTCTTTTCGGGATAAGAATATTTGGTTGGAGGATATTGAGGCGTATAATCAGGGAGTATACTATTTTGTGGTACAGTATAAATAGCAGCTACGTATTCATTACTTGGGACTTGAACAATCATCTACTCAAATACTTACTGACATAAGCATCAGAGAGTTTACCCCTGGTTATACCAAGGCTTGTTATTTGCGGGTTACAACCGAGGGACTCAACCAAGTAGCTCGATCTGTTTCCAAACGCGTCAAATTACATGCCCAGTTTGGGTTCCTTGGTTTATGTCCAATTCTACGAATACTCGAAGGAGTGAGAGGTTAAAATTGAAGGGGATAGGTGTTACTGATGATATTCAATCTCCCTATCGAAGAAGAAGAAGAAGGATTCTTAACCCTTAGTGTCCCAAGAGGCAGAGCAAGAGATGATACAGATCCTGGTAGGAAAATAAGTAGTACAAGGCTCCGCCAAAACTATGCCACCGATAGTTAAGGCCCCTGAAGACATGGCGGGACCCTCGAGACCCAATGAGGATAATGCAGGTCAAGAGGCAAAGATTATAAACCATGGGCAAGATGTACCTGTTAAGTCATATTATTAAAGAGATGGGTGGTCCACAAAAGTTTCTGGTGACTTTCATATAGAGGCTTCTGAATGGGCTCTACAGGCAAATCAATCAACAATTATGACTGCCCCACAGTTAGACTTAGCTAGGGCAGCTCAAATGTTGGCTGACGTCGGGTATCAAGTTACGCCCATCTCAGCCCTACGGTTACTTTGAGGGATACAATTCCTTCGATCGTAGTGGAGATACCCATAAGTAATGCTTCTTAGCACATGGTGGTATTCCACTATCTTGGGTATACTCGAGGGGGGTATCAGGCATGGCTCCAACATTTGTTTCCAGATCATCCCCTGGGGTTAGCATACTGTGGGTCCACATCAATCCTGATAGTCTCGACCATGGCAAATCCTATGACTGAGATGGGATACAGACTTCAGAGTATGTGTACACAAGAATGCTAAGCTATCCCGTAAGCTACTGATTTTATTATCCCCATGGGCTGTATAACATAAGCTCAAGAGCTATGCCAGCCTAGATGAATCATGGACAGCGACTCAGCCACCTCAGTATCAAGTAGCTTATGGAATTGTCAATAGGGGATTAACGGCATCCGAAGAGCAGTGGGGACCGGTGGGGGATAATGGAGATGCGTTGAGGAGAGAATTAGACTAACTAATTCAGCTGCTCGGACAAGTGGTGGGGTCCATTTTCTCCCCACCGATAACAGTGGAGTGATGGCCAACAGACACAAAGCCCCCAGAGGGGCTCCCAACTTATAGTGGAGAGTCTGACCCTTGAGAGTTCATCCAGACATTCCTTAGTCTAATGAACTCGAGATATTTTGATAAAAAGTTGACGTGTGAGTTGGTGGGAAGTTATTTTCGAGGGAAAGCTCAAGAGTGGTATAACATGTTATCCAAGGGGTCTTTACATTCCTACAGGGATTTTAGTGTGGCGTTGTTGAACCAATATGCTGAAAAGAAAATGTTTACCAAGACTTTGCTGGACCTGTACCAGACAAAGCAGAATCCAAGGTAGACAACGGAGGTCTCTATAATCGCTACGTGGATGAAAGCCTAGGGGTGGTGGAGACCAATGAGAATGAGGTTATTCAAGGATATCTGTTGGGAATGCGAGGTCTAGAGCTATACAAAAAATTAAGCACCAATGTCCCTCGAACCTTACAGAAGCTCCAAGAAGTGGTCGAACAATATTGGAAAGTTGAAGAGGCTACCAGGAGGAAAATGGAGAATATGGTTGATCGGATGGCAAAGGGTAATGATTATCGAGGCAAAAAGTCGATGGAGGTAGATAGGCCTAACTTCAAGAGGTATACCCCTGTGAATAGGTTTCCTGCACATACTTTAAGCATTTATCGAGGGGTATTTAGATAGCCACAACCCTTGTCAAATGCACCTGTAGCAGTGGCGGGAGAGAAGGGCTACAAACATATTTTGCAATTTCCATAAGAACTACGGCCATGATACAAATGACTGCATCCATCTAAAAAGAGAGATAGAAAGATATGAAAATGAGAGACGACTTTAGGGCCCCGGACCTAGGCAATGGAATCAGGGTGAACCCCCTTGACCCCGCATAGATTATCCCCCATATAAGAGGAATTACCAGAACAACGGGAGTAGAGGGGATAGAAGACCTCAAGGTCAAGAACCCCAACAACCCCGGGGTGGAGATAGGCAAAAAGAGACAGAGGTCTGCGTGAATTGCAAGCAGAGAATTAGGATAATAGAAATGGGGAAAATCCACTGAACTGTTGGTCCTTACCAAACTGTTGTACTAGGTGACATTTTGATACGAATCAGTTTCTAAATTCATTTATTAAATTAGGGTTTTTAGGATGATAACACTGTACACGTTTTCCCACTGAGTTTTTTAATGAGATAGTGTGATCATCTGTAATCCTTGGTGGCCGAAAATTCAACATGGGTTTCGAGTTTTTCAAATTTTCATATATGTATTTAATATTCAAAAAAAAAGAAGAAGCAACAATCAGATTTCTGCTAGACATCTCACTGCCACCGCCTCTTAGCATCCGGACGATTCCGTTGCTGCACCACCATTCTCTTCAACATTGCCATCCAACCTCAAGAAGGCCATCGATCTGTTCGCCGTCAACTGCAGGTCTATTCTCCGCCATTTGATTTGACAAAAGGGAAGGTTCCTCTGACGAATTCCAACTCTGTCTCCGATCGAACCGTTGTTGTCATCCATTGCAGATCTAATCATCGCTGGTTATCTCCATTTCATCTCTGATAGTCTCTGGTGATGTCAAACAGTTTCGAAAAAGAAGCGTTCAGCACAGCAGAGGAAGACGTTTGGTGTGTTGAGCGTGTTCAACACGCACAAGTTCAAAGAAGAGCGCGTGAAGCCCACGCGCACACCACCTTGAACGTGCATCTATCACATGCACGAGACAAGGCTTATACCCTAGTCTGCTCTTCATCTCGTGGGTCACTCAATATATTGCGGGTTAATCGATTTTTCTCGTGTTAATTGATTTCCTCGTCGCCTAGTCTTTTGCTCGCGAGTTGAAGCCAATTTTTGGTTACATCAACGCTTAAATAATGCTAGTCAGCATCCAATCACCGTATATCAGCAGGATTTTGCAGGGATAACGTGGGATGTTTATCTACATTTATTTTTCAAGATCGTTCACATTTCGAGGACAAAAGGTTTTACCTCGGAGGGAGTGATACGAATCAGGGTTTCTAAATTCATTTATAAATTAGGGTTTTTAGGATGATAACACTATACTTTTTTTCCACTTGGCTTTTTAATGAGGTAGTGTGATCCATTAAATCTGCCATGTTGGTGTTTGAAGAGTTTTGGTATGTTTTAATTAGGATTTAGAATATTTAGTTCTGATTTAATTAGAATTAGATTTGGTAAGATTAGATAAGAAAATAGTAATTTATTTTAGGTTATCTAGTTATATATGGTTTTAGCTTCTTAAAGCTTCCATAAATCATTCCAGTTTCTATTTGTACTGGCCCAATTATACCCTATAAATAGGGGAGGTCATTCATGATTTTACAACACCACTTTATCAATCAAATATACAAGATTTTGAGTTTATACTCTTTGCTTGCGAGCTATTCCATTGTTGCTTAACCCCGAGGGCTAGTTAAGTTTCGATAAACCTTGTATCTGATCCTGAGGGCTAGTTAGAGAGCAAGTGAAAGTTAGGCGTACCCCGAGGGCTTAACACATGAGTTTTGTGCGAGATAGTGACGGTTAGCAGATCCTTTCACTGGACCAAAGATATTAATTTTGAAAATCGCGAGTCTTCGCAAGGAGATTCATATCACATTTTCCCAAGACTCTTAACCGGGACCATGGCTACCCATTGCGTGTTATTGTACCTGGTGTGATTGGTGCTCGTTCTGTGAAATGGCTTGATTCCATTAATATCATTGCAGAAGTATGTTTGGTTAGGACTTGTGCGATCAATTGCATGTGATATACTTTGTAGTTTGTGATCTACTTTTAAGTACATGCGCCCATTTATCTCGGTTAGCATAACATAATATCTTTGGAAATTTCAGGGGTGGGTTTTTTGTGCAAAAGGACTACAAAATGTTCCCTCCTACAATGGACTGGGATAGTATCAATTGCTCAACTAAGAGAGTTGTAATGTTCATTTATTGGAAGTTGGCATGCTGAATTGTAAATATTAGAAGTTGGCATGCTGAATTGTTTACATTAGAAGTTGGTGTTCTGAATTGCAAATGATAAAATATTAGGGGGCTGGATTTTGATTAATGAATTTTTTTATTCTGAAATATACATTTTGTGACGCTTCCTGCTGTAGCTAATTTTTCCGGCTTCTATGCGTAGCACTGATTTGGACGTTCTTGCATGTCATCATTTTCACGATGCTTTTGCATGTCATAGTGTTGAACTACATTTTCAAGTGTCGCAAAAATAACGACACATTAATGTGTCACGGTATTTTAGTGACACGCTAAATAGGGCATTTTCACAATGCGTCACTAATCATTTTATCGACACTTTTAA
Organism: Rubia yunnanensis; assembly: GCA_037428765.1. Taxonomy (NCBI): domain Eukaryota; kingdom Viridiplantae; phylum Streptophyta; class Magnoliopsida; order Gentianales; family Rubiaceae; genus Rubia; species Rubia yunnanensis. The sequence continues at coordinate 64,588,879 of CM075066.1, forward strand.
GTGTCACAAATGATCCAAATAAGTGTTTCAACAGAAAAAAATAATAATTGTGTAGTGTATAAATCACAAAAAAATGACCCAATAGTTACATTTAGTATACATAAAAGCGACCCGATACGTAATTATAAATCACAAAAAAGCACCCAGTATGTTTAGAATGCAAAAACGTGTCCCATTAGGTTAATTTTAAGATGCAAAAAAGCGTCCCGATATGTTAATTTTAGGATGCAAAAAAGTGACCAAATATATTAATTTTAGGATGCAAAAAAGCAACCATATATCTCATCTATAAGGCCGCTTAATATAGCGACTCAGGATCTATAGGGACTCGGGATCTATAGGACTCTTTTCAAAAGCATCCCATCAATGGAAGCATCCCAACAGAGATCTATTGGGACACATTTTAGCATCCCAATAACCTTTTTGTGTTGTATTGGCCCCGCCACCCTAGCCCCATCGCCCACCAAAATATTTATGGAGAAAAAATAAATAATATTTACTTATGGAATAATTTGGAAACTCAAAGATAATTTTTGTAATACTAAAAGCAGTGTACCGAAATTATAGTTTTTATATGAATCGCTTGGAAAAGTAAAAATATGTAATTATTTAATGAAAAACTATAAATTAATAAATTTTAATTAATACACTAATAGCAAATGTTATATACAAAAAAACATTTAGGTGCGAGTTTAAATAATTAAATAATATTGCTGATCTTTATTGCTTATATATATAATTAAATTCATTAATGATAAACATATCGTCAAAAAATACACAAAAGAAAGGCAGTGTAGAATATAAATACTTTTAAACATACAAATTAATGATAGATAAGAGAAAAAAAAGTTGTCAATAATTTTGATATGAATCCCCTTGCAAAAAATTTGGTTTGCGGAATTAAATCTTAGACAAAACAAGGGAACTCGCAAACCCTTCAATGTCGCACAAAATTCAAGGTCTAGCCCTCGGGGTACACTCAATTTCGACTCGCTCTCTAACTAGCCCTCAGGATCAGATTACAAGGTTTATTGACACTTAACTAGCCCTCGGGGTTAAGCAATAATGGAATAGCTCGCAAGCAAAGAGTATGAACTCAAAAAGTCGTATTTTGATTGATAAAAATGGTGTTAAAAATAATGTTGAAAACCACCTCTATTTATAGTACATAGGTATGGTCTTCAAAAATACAAACAAGAAACTAAAAAGGATTATGGCAGATTTAAGAAGTTTAAACCATATTTAACTAGATTATCTAAAATAAATGACAATATTCTTCAAGATGAATCTTGAATGAATATTTCCTTATCTAATCTTACCAAATATAATTCTAATCATATCAGAACTGAATATTCTAAACTCTAAATTAAATGCATGACCAAAACATTAATTCTTTCAAGGCCAACATGGCTGAATTAATGGGCCTTATTCTAAAATAAAATAAAAGAGCACACTACCTCATTAAAAAACCCAGTGAGAAAAAGAGTAAAGTGATATCATCCTAAAAACCCTAATTTAATAAATGAATTTAGAAACTCTTAATCGTATCATTCCCTCCGAGGTCGAAAAGTTTCGTTCTCGAAACGTGAACGATCTTCAAAATTAAATGTAGATAAATATCCAACGCCATCCCTGCAGAATTCTTCTAATAAATGGTGACTATATGCTTACTATGGAGTGAGTGGAATGCTGACTAGGCTGAAACTGCTTCAACTCGCGATATAATAAGCATCTGCTAAAAAAATGAGAAATTCTGCGATACTTTGATCAACTCGCGATAACTAGAGTGTTGTGCGAAGTGAGAGATAAAGTTGAAAACTGCATGCATGTAGAGCACGCGCCTTCAAGGGCTTGCGCACGTGGATCTCACTCTCACATGTTGCTGGTTCGTGCGTGTGAAACAAGCGCCGACCTGCTCTTCCCCTCTGCTGAAAACCTTATGCGTTAACTTCTCTTCACCAGAGGTACGTTGTATGGGAACGGAAGACACAACTGGAGAAGATCTATAGGACAATCGACACAAAGATCTTTTGGACAATCGGTAATTTTTCAAGATGAAGAATCAACCGAGAGAACGGTGTTGGATGATCGACGATTCAACGGTTGTGTAATTGGTCAGAGAAGAACATATTGGATTTGAAGAAGAAGACCCAAATCTGGAAGTTCGCCGGGAATGATTGGAGTTACTGACACCGAAGATATCAGATGCGATCGGTGGCGGAAGTTGAACGACGGCAGGCAGTGGTTGCCGATGAAGTTGAGCGGTGGCAGTAGCGAGATGAACGCAGTTGTGGGGATGAGGTTTACCAGCGGCGGTGAAGATGACTGGCAGCGGAAAAGGTTTGATGATTTTTTTTAAATTTTTTAAAAAAACTAAATTCACAGAAAACTCGAAACTACTGTTGAATTTTTTGCCACCAGGAATTCTTTCTCTTTGCTCTGATACCAACTGATATGAATTCCCTTGCGAAGAATTTGGATTGCGGAATTAAGATCTTTGACAAAACAAGGGAAATCGCAAACCCTTCAATGCCGCACGAAATTCAAGGTCTAACCCTCAGGGTACACTCAATTTTGACTCGCTCTCTAACTAGCCCTCAGGATCAGATTACAAGGTTTATTGACACTTAACTGGCCCTTGGGGTTAAGCAACAATGAAATTGCTCACAAGCAAAGAGTGTGAACTCAAAAGGTTGTATTTTGATTGATAAAAATGGTGTTAAAAATAATGTTAAAAACTACCCCTATTTATAGTACATAGGTATAGTCTTCAAAAATACAAACAAGAAACTGAAAAGGATTATAACAGTTTTAAGAAGTTTAAACCATATTTAACTAGACTACCTAAAATAAATGACTATATTCTTCAAGATAAATCTTCAATGAATATTTCCTTATCTAATCTTACCAAATCTAATTCTAATCATATCAGAACTGAATATTCTAAACCCTAAAATAAATGCATAACGGAAACATTAATTCTTCCAAGGCCAACATGACTGAATTAATGGGTCTTATTATAAAATAAAATAAATGATCACACTATCTCATTAAAAACCCAATAAAAAAAAGTATAGTGCCATTATCCTAAAAATCCTAATTATAAATGAATTTAGAAACCCTGATTCATATCAAATTTAGTCGGTAAAACGATGGTGCTCAATTCCCTCTCGTTCATTTTCTTCCTAATTCTGTGGATATTGGCCATGTATTAGTTTATGATATTACCAACTTTTCAATATCTTCTATAATATTTAATGTAATGGGAAATTTCTTAGGGTGAAATTAGATCCCGGAAAAGTACCCTTTGCCGCGCCGTGTGAAACGTAGATCATCGCCGTTCTTAACCGAGACTCAGGTTAAGCTCCGTCTCGGAACCTTGTGGGGGTTAGGAGTAAAGCATTCCGAGATTGGCGCATTTCGTTGAGCGTGGAGAAGCGTTGGGAACCCCAATTTAGAGCCCTTTCTTTTCCCGTCCCCCCGCCCCGGCATAGCGCTTTTAGCTTCCGGCTGGATGAGGAAGTCGAAAGACTGAGAACCTTTCGTAACAACTTCCCTTCCCGAAGAATAGAATCTCAATCTCTCTTAAGCCCGCTTGACCTCTAAAAATAAAATTATACAGTGAACCATTAGATTAAATACACTGTAACAACTTTTTTTTTGAGAAAATAAATGCACGGTGAAAATTTAATAGACATAATGATAATGTCACGGATCTCTCCTCTTCTGGTGTACTATATAAAAGGAATACTTCGAAACGACACGCTTCTGTCAACCGTCGTCATGGGCATAATGGTCATTTCCCATCGGAGCCAAGCGTGTGCCCTTCTATGTCCTCTCAAGTGGTCGCGCAAAATGACATCGTTTCCGGCACCGCTTTTGTCCTCTTGTGAGTCCCATTTGTCAAAAGTTGCGGTGCCTCCATGTGGGCCAGCGTGTGCTGCCAGGTGGCGGATGAAAATGACGTCATTTTGGGCACCCCTTCGAGGCCACAAGACCCCTTTGAGGCCATAAGACCCCTTTGAGGCCACAAGATCCCTCCGAGGCCCTAAGACCCCTTCGAGGGCACGATGCACAGAGCCTTCGAGGCCACAAGACTCATTTGAGCCCACGAAACACTACCCACTCGAAAGCACCAAGACCCCTTCGAGGCGACGATTGACTGCCCATTCGAGGAACTGCCCCTTCGAAGAACAAACCATTCAAGGCCACAAGACCCGTTCGAGGCCACAAGACCCTTCTGAGGGCACGATGCACTGTCACTTTGAGGCCATGATGCACAGCCCAGTCGAGGCCACAAGACCCATTCCAGGTCTTGTGTAAGCGATTAACCAACCTCGCCACAACACCCATTCGAGGTCACAAGACTCCTTCGAGGCCACAACACCCATTCGAGGCCACAACACCCAGTCGAGGTCACAACCCCCCTTCGAGGCCACAAGACCCCTTCGAGGCCACAAGACCCCTTCGAGGCCACAAGACCCCTCCAAGGCCATGATGCACTACCCCTTCGAGGCCACGAAGCACTGCTTCTTCGAGGCCACAACACACATTCGAGGCCACAACACCCATTCGAGGCCACAACACCCATTCGAGGCAGCAACACCCATTCGAGGCCACGAGGCACAACCACGTCGAGGCCACTAGACCCATTCGAGGCCACAACACCCATTCGAGGCCACAACACCCAGTTCAGGTCACAAGACCCATTCGAGGCCACAACACCCATTCAAGGCGACAAGACCCCTTCGAGGCCACAAGACCCCTCTGAGGGCACGATGCACTACCCCTTCGAGGCCATGAGGCACAGCCCCTTCGAGGCCACAACACCCATTCGAGGCCACAACACCCATTCGAGGCCACAACACCCATTCGAGGCCACAACACCCATTCGAGGCCATAACACCCATTCGAGGCCACGAGGCATAGCCCCCTCCGAGGCCACAACACCCCTTCGAGGTCACAAGACCCATTCGAGGCCACAACACCCATTCGAGGCCACAAGACCCATTCGAGGCAACAACACCCATTCGAGGCCACAACATCCCTTCGAGGCCACATGACCCTTTCGAGGCTACATGACCCTTTCGAGGCCACGATGCATTGCCCTATGAGGTCACGATGCACTGCCCTTCGCGGTCACGGTACTACCCCTTTGCACCGACGAAACATATACCCATTCAAGGGCACGAAGCACTGCCCCTTCGAGGGAACGATGCACTGCCCCTTTGAGGGAATGATGCACTACCCCTTCGAGGCCACAAGACCCCTTCGAGGCCACAAGATCTCTTTGAGGCCTCAAGACCCCTTCGAGGGCATGATATACTGTCCCTTCCAGGCCACGGGGCACAGCCCCTTTGAGGCCACAATACCCATTTAACCTCACGAGACACGCCCGCCTTCGAGACCACAAAACACTACCCCTTCGAGGGCAACAAACCCATCCAAGGGCACAGACCCCTTCGAGGGCACACGACCTCTACGAGGGTACAAGACCCATTTGAGGGCACACGACCTCTTCGAGGGCACATGACCCCTTCGAGGGCACAGGACCCGTCCGAGGGCACAAGACCCCTTCGAGCCCATAAGATCCCTTCGAGGCCACAAGACCCCTTCGACGGCTGGAGATCCACCCCTTCGAGGGCTAAAAATCCACCCCTTCGAGGGCTGCATAAACACACCTTCGAGGGGTGAATATGCACCCCTTCGAAGGTTAAAGAAACACCCCCTTCGAGGGCTAAAGAATTACCCCTTTGAGGGTTAAAGTATCACCCCTTCAAGGGTTGGAGATCCACCCCTTCGACGGCTGGAGATCCACCCCTTCGCGGGCTGCACAAACACCCTTTCGAGGGATGCAGATCCACCCCTTCGAAGGTTGAAGAAACACCCCTTCGAGGGCTGGAGATCCACCCCTTCGAGGGCTGGAGACCCACCCCTTCGAAGGATGAAGGAACACCCCCTCGAGGGTTGAAGGAACACCCCTTCAAGGGGTGAAGACCCACCCCTTCGAGAGGTGAAGCAACACCCCTTCGATGGCTAAAGAATCCACCCCTTCGAGGAGTGAAGATCCACCCCTTCGAGGGTTGGAGATGCACCCCTTCGAGGGCTGCAGATGCACCCCTTCGAGGGTTGGAGATGCACCCCTTCGAGGGCTGGAGACCCACCCCTCCGAGGGCTGGAGACCTACCCCTTCAAGGGCTGAAGATCAACCCCTTCGAGAGCTGTGGATTACACCCCTTCGGGGGCTGAAGACCCATTCGAAGCCATAGTCCATTGGAGGCAATAAAACCCTTTCGAGGCTACACGACCCATTCAAGGCTGCAGGACCCATTCGAGGCCACAGGATCCATTCGAGGCCACAGGATCCATTCGAGGCCACATGACAAATTCGAGGCCATAAGACCCATTCGAGGCCACCAGACCCCTTTGAGGCCACAAGACCCATTCGAGGCCACAAGACCCCTTCGAGACCACAAGACCAATTCGAAGACACAAGACCCATTCGAGGCCACAAGACCCATCAGAGGCCACCAGATCCCTTCGAGGCCACAAGACCCTTCGAGGCGGCCACAAGACCCCTCCGAGGCTACAGGACCCCTTCGAGGCCACAGGACCCATTCGAGGCCACAGGACCCATTCGAGGCCACATGACCCCTTCGAGGCCATAGGACCCATTCAAGGCCACATGACCCATTCGAGGCCACAAGAACCATTTGAGGCCACATGACCCCTTCGAGGCTACAAGTTCCCTTCGAGGCCACCAGACCCCTTCGAGGCCACCAGACCCCTTCAAGACCACAAGACCCCTTCAATGCCACAAGACCGATTCGAGGCCACAAGACCCCTTCGAGGCCCTGAGCCCCATTCGAGGCCACAGGCCCCCTTCGTGGCCACAGGACCCATTCGAGGCCACCCGACCCCTTCGAGGCCAAAAGAACCATTCGAGGCCACAGGACCCCTTTGAGGCTACAAGACCCCTTCGAGGCCACCAGACCCCTTCGACGCCACAAGATCGATTCAAGGCCCAAGACCCCTTCGATGCCACGAGCCCCATTCGTGGCCACAAGACCCGTTCGAGGCCACCAGACCCCTTCAAGGCCAAAAGACTCATTCGAGGTCACAGGACCCCTTCGAGGCATGAAGACCCATTCGAGGCCACAAGACCCATTCGAGGTCAAAAGACCCATTCGAGCCCACGAGTCGTTCTGGGCACGAGTCATTCTGGCCAGGTGGCCGATGAAAACGGCGTCGTTCTGGGCACCCCTTCAGCTCTCGAAAGGGTGAGTCTTCATCCCTTGAAGGGGTAGAGCTCCAAAAGGGATATATCCGGCGAGCGCCGGTGAAGAAGGCAAGCAAAGCTGGAGCTCGGTGATATATTCCATCAAGAGAAAGGAGGCAGACTGGTAAGAAGGCCGACCACATAGGGGGAGCGAACCGAAAAACTCAGCCTAGGTCTAGGATTTCAAATAACAGGTTTTAATTGCAAGCAGGTCCCTGGCTTGTCCATAAGCTTATGGACAGGCCGCCTTTCCTGAGACTTTCCCAATTTGGAAATACTTTTGAATCTTGGTTATTTGTAAAAGAAGGGAAAAATTTTAGGGACTAATGTGAAAATTCCTAGAAAAAAAGAAGAAGAAACCATCGCTATCGTCACTAATAAACCCTCACCGTCTCTCTTTTCCGGAATGATTCATTATCGCTGGGAAGAACGAACCACTGACAGAGGTCTTGAGGTACTACGGTGGTTGGGCCAGAGTATTTACGGTGGTCGGTGGGCGGCTGAATTCACGACAACGATTTCGCAGAGGTGAGGATCTACTATTGTTGTTGATTATAGAGCGTGGAGATGAGGGTTTCTTAATGGCTGAATTCACAATCTCCTCCAATTTTTTGGTTACAAAGGCGAATGGGAAATTATTTATCCAAGATATCAACTGATGTTATTATAGAGTTGCACTGATGTGGTTTGGTGTTTGAGTTTGGTTTATTTTTATAGCTGGTGAGGGGAAACTGAGTGTGCTCATAAGCTGTTTGTTAAAATGCTAGTGAAAAGATGGTTTCCGGACAACATGAAATTAAGATCTGTAATCATCAAATTGAAATCAGTACACACTTATGATGTTCTACTACGTAATGGGTAGCCGTAGAATTAATCTCGGGTCTGCTATTATGTCACATATGATGTTAGTTGGTACCTCGAAGAAGGTAATGAAGAGTCTTTCGTATGGGAACCTGATTACCTCTATTTTGAAGATAGTGGAGGGGTTGGAGTTAAGTGGGGAGGAAAAACCTTGCAAGTACTTCGACAAAAAATATTTTTTTAAAAGAAAAAGTGGGTGTTACTAGATCACAAGTGGCATCACAAGACACTAGCAGCTGCTAAACCGAGCAAGAGGCGTGGAATAAAAAAAGGTAATATAATTACGCTTTATTCTTAAAAATAACTCACTATATCATTAGTTTTTATGTTATCCAAATAGTTTTTTTTAGATGAGTCCAATCCAAAATTTATGAAAGCCATGAAGAAGGTTTACAAATGGGTTTGCGGTAAGGTGTCCTAATTGAGAGAAGGTGTATGAACCCTTTAGCAAAAGTAGAGAGCATATGAGAGAGCCCTCAAAGAATCCAAGAAACAAACACTTAATAGATGCTATTCCTTGTAATGTCCATTTACCATATTCCTACTCTAGATTCTCTCAATTTGGTTATTGAATATTTTCCTACTCTAAATTCATGATTGGGATGTTGAATTTCTTAACTATTATGTTTTGATTTCTAACATGTTGACATTAAAATATTTTGATTTGTATTTAAAGTGTACTAGCTGCAATTTTAATGTATTCTAATTCCAAAAGATATGGTTGAAATGGAAATGTAATGAAACTGGTACTTAGCTAGGAAAGGTAGATAAAATTACAAATTACCACATCTCTAGACGAGGTTCCAAGCTCGGAAGTGCCTCTTTGGCAATGGTCAACTAAAAATTAAATTTCAAAACATCGCTAAATGTTTACCTTACACAGTTTCTTCTTTTTTTCATCTTCCCTTTTGGTGCCTTCTGTCGCTTGGTCATCTTTTTGTGGTTGTCAACCCATATGGCTTCATTGTGGTCTGTGCAACCCACAAACTCACGTAAACTAGCATCATCCTCTTGGAGGAGAAAATCTTCTTCATTTAATCCAATCCCAATATTTGTACAAAAACCAATCAAATCCTCTTTTTTCAAAATCCTCTACGAAAGCGCTTTTTCCCTCAACCACAATCTCCCACCGGGAATCGATAGGATCTTTTACGTAGAAAACTTGATGAGCTTTTCCAGAAAATATGAATGAATCTTCTCTCCAATCCATCCATCTATGATTCACCAGTGTGAAACCCAAATCTTCCGTTCTTTGACCATTGTTGAAATCAAACCATTCACATTTGAAAAATGAAACTCTAATTGTAACATAATCGAGCTCCAAAATTTCTGTAATGGTACCAAAGTAGCAACTATGGGCGTACATCGGATTGTTGTCGATCATACTACGAACATGCAAAGCTTTATAAACAAGTGAAACTCCACTATTATGAGTGGCTCCTTTATCATCCATTGATTTTATAGCAAACGTAAAACCGTTGATGACATAACCCCCAAAAGATAGAACGGTACCCAACGGTCTCCAAGAACCATTTGACTGTTTCAGGATGTGGACCAGTGGCCACGTGAGATCGTAGCCAAGGAGCAAAAGTTCTAGAGTGTTGTTGAAGAAATTGTGCTTCATTGAAAGTGGGATTCAACCCTCGAATTTCATCATGGTGAATCTCAATGTATCAGATAAAGTCCTCGTGGTTTTGAAAAACATAAGAATAAGCAGTGCACATATCCTCAGCATTGTGGCTAAATAGCTTACCCTGTCCCCTTCACCATCCAACCACCCTTCATGCCTGGATCTGGGAACCCCCACAGATTCAACCTCCTTAATATATTCGGTACAAAATTCAATAGCTTCCTCACCACAATATCGCTGCACAGTATTTGCATCAGCCTATACCTATTCTTCAAAAAATGTTTGAATATTTTTATGTACCGCTCGAAGGGATACATCCATCTTAAAAATAGAGGACCATAGAGCTTAATCTACCTAACCAAGTGAGTAATCAAATGAACCATTATGTCGAACAATGAAGGTGGGAAGTACATCTCCATTCGGTACAATACTTCTAAAATCATAGTTTGCAACCGATCAAGCTTTGCAACATTGATGTTTTTTTGAACATATAGATTTGAAGAACAAACATAGCTAAATGATACACAATCGTACATGGGACGGCAGTGACGACTGAATTGCAATGGCATTCAATTCTTGCATCAAGTTTTGGCAGTCGTGGGATTTCAATACACCCAACTTTAACTCTGTTAGCGATACACAAGTGTTGATATTTGAAGAATAAGCTCCAGGCACTTTCACACTACTCAGCGTCTCACAGTACAACTTCTTCTCCATCTGAGACATTGAATAACAAGCGGGAGATGCTTGCAATTAAAACCAGTTAAATGAAATCCTGGAGGCACTTCAGCTGTAAGGGCTTCTGCATTCGAAAGCCCGGCGGCAGGCGGAGCAACGGAATCTACGACAACCATGGCCTAAGGTACGAGGATGATTCTCTGATCATCATTATGAGAGCTTCACTAAAGTCGCCATTGAATCGGCGTGTGGCGCCTGCATCGCCTCTGTCGAGATACAGCGCTTGCCGGAGCCCGAACTGAGAACGACCGCTGAGTGAAATCTCTTCAACTGACTCATATGTTGATTGATTTAGTTTGAATGATTGTATAGAACTCATGTCTTTCTCTGTCTTCAAGGTTTGGTGAGCAAAACTCAGCAACTAATACATGAGATTTAGGTGTGCACTAACTGTTTGTGTTTAGCTTTCAATGAAATGTTCATTCAGTTAGTCATTTATCATTAAGTTTCATTGAAACCCAGTTTATATATCCACCTATCTCATACTTCTCAATGCTTTCAAGTACTATGATCCTTTCTGAATTCTGAATGTTAATAGATACACTTTTTTGAGATGTTTAGGGAACAACAGAATCTACAGAGGAGTAAGGAAGAAACAAAATAGGGCAAGTAGGTTGCTGAAATTCATGATCCATTCAAACACGCGCTTGTTTGGCTAGGCACATTTTGCACCGCAGAAGAGGTAGCCCTTGCTTTGTGATGAAAAGAAGGATCTTTCTCCGCACATCGAAAAGATGAATGCACTGGGAAATGATTGACGGACAAGCATCATAGATGTCGCCGGGGACGTACAGTGGTGTAGACATTATAGTATGCATTTGTTTAGTTATATGTTGCAGTTGAAAATATTTAGTGTGTACTAGTTAGTTTTATTTTGTATGACATTTTCTTTTCATTTATTGTTGATTGTTCATTTTGAATTATAAACTGCAATTGTTTAGTTATATGTTTCATTGATTAGTATTCGGTGTGTGCTAATTAGTTGTACTGAGTATTGATCTTTTCTTTTCATTTGTGGTTGATTGATCATTTTAAATTAGACGATGTTTTTGTTTAGATACATATTGCATTTGTTAGTATTCAATGTGTACTAGTTTGTTGTACTGTGTATGACTTTTTGTTTTCATTTGTCGTTGATTGTTCATTTGGAATTTGGAACAACATTTGTTCACTTATATGTTGCATTTATTAGTATTTAGTGTATACTAATTAGTTGTATGGAGTACAACCTTTTCTTTTCATTTGTGGTTGATTGATCATTTTAATTAGATGATGTATTTTTTTAGTTACACATTGCATTTATTAGTATTCAGAATGTACTGGTTTGTTGTACCGTGTATGACTTTTTGTTTTCATTTGTCGTTGAAAACCAGGTGGTATTAATTGTTCGTTTTGAATTTCGAGTTGCATCTATTCACTTATATGTTGCATATGTTAGTATGTAATGTGTACTTGTTAGCTGTACTAACTATGACCTTTTATTTTCATTTATTGTTAGTGGTACGTTTTGAATTCCGAGCTGCATCTTTTTTGAATTCTGACCTGCATCTTTTAGTATTCAATGTGTACTTGTTAGTTGTACTGTCTATGACCTTTTATTTTCATTTGTTGTTAGTTATACTGTCTATGACCTTTTATTTTCATTTGTTGTTAATTGTACGTTTTGAATCATGAGCAACATCTGTTATTATTAAATGTGTAGTTGTTAGTTGTACTGCCTATAACTTTTTGTTTTCATTTGTTGTTAGTAGTACTTATTATAAGATAACAGGTGCATAATATATGCAAAATTTTTCAGCAGCATTTAGTATATTTTTTTAATATTTGTCACATGTATTTTACATGTTCATATCACTAGAATTCATACATCTAGAAGTTTCAACAACAATATCCAAACTTCCAAATACGCAACATCTTTTGGATCCCTAGTGCTCTCCGCGTTGGAGCTTCTTCCAGCATTTTATTTATAATCAGCAATAGGAGCTTCCTCTTCTTGTGCCTACTTGGTCTCCTCAAGTTCCCTGTAGAAGAATAGATCAACCTGCAAACACATAAACGCATCATTCAACTATACCATATTGTCTCGTGCATAGCAGAAAAATTGAACATAACAGACAGCCGTCAACATAACATCTTCCGCTATCATCGAGGAATCTTCAACTCAAGCCAAAGGATATATCCAGCCATTAACAACGAACAAAAGAGTGCCAAACAAGACTTCTTGCTGGTATTAATGTGTGATACGATAATTTGACGATGGTGTAAATGGTATAGCAACTCATCATTTGCCTATAGGAGCACATTTAAAGAAGAGATTAAGCAAAATGATAATTGATTCTTCTACTCACAACCCAAAGATGAACTCTTGATAAGGCTGGTCAAAAAAGATTGCTAACATGAGGCCAAACTCAGGCTTCTTTGCAGATCTTAATTGGTCAACAATATCCTGTCTAGGGTAACATTTCTTATTCTTAGTTCGGTAGCTTTCTAATTTTGGTTTGTCAATATAGGTTCTTTGTTCATAAATGTGCCAATGTGTATACATTTTAGCTTCAGGTTTTCATAAGGCATAATAAAACAAACCATAAACTTCAAGAGCAAAGCATGATGAATGCAAGCATGGACCCTAAGTCACACGAGCAAATCTCATATCCATACAAGAGGTCCCTCAAAATCGAGGCCAGCTCCCAACTCAAAGGCATACAGTAAAAACCAAAAATCCAAGGTACTGGGAAGGCAAGACACAATCATTCGACTATGCTAATCACACCATATGACATCCTGATCTGAAACCTATGCAAATTGCAGATGGGATCAAAGAGGAAAATAATGTTGCATAGTGCACCTATTAGCCATAATATACAATCAATCAAAAATCAAAACAAACACATATACAATACGGCTAAATTAAAGGAAACAACTAGAGTTATAATTCATTAAGAAAATGCAAATTCAGAAACCGCGAAGCAAACATCAGCCACTCACGGATTCACCACTCAGATTCACATACGTTTGTGGTTTTGCAAGGAAAACGGGAGCTCCAGTTACAAAACCTGAATTTCCACAGTCAAAAAGATAAAAAAATAGATTCCAAAGATCAAGCTACAACTAACAATAACACAAACCAACTCAACTAGATCCCAGGTTCGATACTCGGCAGTGGCAGTGTGGGGAGCTCTTGCTTTGCAAGGCTCCTTTGTGCGCACCGAGTCCATACCAAGCCCATTGGTCCTGGTGCTGGGCTACCGTGATTTACCTCTCATACGATGGCCGGGGTGTCGGCTGGTATGGGCTGCTGAGGGTGAGCGGATGATCGCCTTTTGTCAATAATAGCACAAAACCTTCTCCGAAAATTGCTTTGCAGTGGACAGTATCCATTGGAATCTCAACAGCCTCAGCAAACACATCAATCATCTCAAATCCAACCTATTCCAATTAACCACAAACCTTAATCTCCCCAAACAACATCATTAAAACAGTACTAGTAGAAAAAAAAAAGCCTACACAATTCACCCATATTTACAACTTTCCTAGACAGCAATATATACAAAACAGCAAAATATAAGAACATGATTAAAAACACAAACACAAAAATATCAAAACAAAAAAAAACTCATCACATATAAACCTCTTGTAAAAGGTGAGCCTGCTGAGAAGCGTCATCCGCGTTATAAAGCTCATTCCGACAAACGACACGCCAATGGTAACACAGATCAACCTCAGTTTTGCATCGCCGTCTTCACCGGCAGAAGGCTGAATTAGTCCTTCCCCACGCGACTATCCCCGTTCGCGCTCCCTACCACTGTTGGAGATCCCGGCCATCGGGAAATTCTTCCGGAAGAAAAGCTAGAGCCTCTCCACCGCCTTCTCGCCGGAGAGAGATGCAGGGTCGCCGGAGAGAGATGTGCGGTCGTTGGAGACAGAGGCAGTGTCGCCGAGCGGAGGACGAGAGACGGATTCGTTGTCGCCGGTGTCGACAGGGTATGGAAATTTTCGGTGTAATTTCTTCAAATCTGGCAAGCGTGTGTCGTGCTTCAGGGTTTGGGGAAGGAAAGGTTTGATTAATTTGCATTAATTGTAAATTGGTCCCTGGTCTGTCCATAATCTTATGCACAGGCCGCCTGTCAGGAGACCTACTCTTCCAAATTAATCCCCAAATTTAAAACATCATATTTTATATCTTTCTTATTACATAACTTACCCCTGATCTTACCATAAGACGATCTCGCAGTAGATATAATTCTACTTACTACAGTACCACTTGTGTGATGCACATTTTAAAAGAAATAAATATAATCATTATATTTTTGAATTAAAATTAATATATAATATAATTTACAATTTTCTGACAACTAATAATATTTTTTAATTTTGACATGAAATTAATATTTATGAATTTTTTAAAGATAAAATAATACAAATTGTATAATAATAGAAATACTATCGATTATAACCCATATATTTATATAAAAATATAATATATATATATATATATATATTCATAAATAATAAATTATTATATAATAAATTTTACTTTAATTATCAAATCTTAAAGAAAATAGTAAAAGTATTCTTAGTTTAGAATAATAAAATAATTGTATTTCTCACCAATTAAATAATTTTATAGTTTAATAAAATATTTTGATTTTGAATATGATGAAAATAAATTATAATTTTACTTACTATTTACATTTATAATCATGAAAATTAAAAATTGGTAAGATTGTTAAGACTGCAAGTGTCATCTTCTCTGTTTGCTATCTCTTTTTCATTGTAAATTATACAACTTAGTGTAACATACTAACTTATATATACAGCTATATCCGCTAGGAATGAAGAGAGCATTGTGATAATCTTTTTGTTATGAATTTGAAGAATTATAAAAAGTAAAAGATAATAGTTTTTATGAATTGTGCAATTTGGTTGTTTTTCATATAACTCAACAATGAAGTTACGATTTTAAACTACAACATAAAAATTCCATATGCTTACAGCTTAGTAGGCTAGAAATAGTATATATATATATATATATATATATATATATATATATATATATATATATATATATATATATATATATATATATATATTTTTTTTTTTTTTAAATCAACGTATTATAACCAAGATATTCTTTGGCAATAGCAAATAACTTCAAGATAAGGATACGAGATGACAATGAACCACGACCAAGTTTCTTGTTTGGGTCATCTGTAAACACTGTGAGCAATGTTACAGGTTGAGACTCCAACCTCCTGGGGGGAAATAGCTTTGGAACCTACATCATTTATCAAATTATGACATGGAAAAAACTAATAAAACTAAGTACTTGGAAATTCCAGGACTCTCATCCATAGGAGCAGAACCATCTTCCTTCAGAGTAAAAAAAAACTCCATCTTCCTGCAGAGTAAAAAAGAAGCTCCATCTTCAAGGTTACCAATATTGGCATGCCATGACTCAGTGTCCATAACTTCGTGATACTTTGCTTCAATAGTATCTCACCCTCTCTGTCAATAGCATATTTCCCTCCATAACCCTTCCTCAAAGCTTGGCTCCTAGAAAATGTTTTGCTCCATCTCTTTAAGAGAAACCTTGCCCTCATGAGTAGAAATAGTATATAGATTAGTGTACATAATTGTGTAATTTTCATATAATAAAAATCATATTGTATAGGATATTTATCTCACCAGTTAAGTGTGGAAGAGGGAAAATAAGAGGAGAAGAAATAAATGCAATTTTTTATTTAATTATTATTTTTTAAGTTTTTATATAACTAAATATTCAATAAATGAAGGATGTAGCAAAGAGAGGAGATGACACGCTAGTTTTAGTTTATACAGAAAAGTGTAGTTGGTTAGATTTTTTTGAATAATCAAATATTCGATAAATAAATGTTACGGAAAGATGATGTAACAATCGGAGGTGATGACAAATTCAAATTGATATTATTTATTCATTTTATTTTATCATGTTATATAACATTTTAAAAGTATTTAATATCTTGTTTATTATTTTATATTAAATTATAAATTTTTATAATTATTTTTTTGCTAAAAGATTACTCATTACACTAAAAGAAAAATAACTTAATACTTCGACTATTTTACCTCATTTAATTTTGTTTTTTTCAAATAACTGAGGTAAAATGTTCTTTTACCTCATTTTTTTTTAAAGAAATGAGGTAAAAAGTTTTATTTTATAAATTGATTAAAACGTAACCGAGGTAAAAGGTAGATTATTTACCTTGGTTATTTTTTAACTAAAGGGAAATGTTTTGAAATCAAAGTAAATGATTTTACCGATGGAGATGCGACGACGCAAATGATGTACTAACAAATAGTTGACTTTGCATTTGATGTCAGCATTACAGACGTCATATGAGATAGGCGGTTGGTGTCAATTGTTGGTTCGAAAAACTTATTATAAAAATACAGGGTCGGAAAAATTATTGGCTTGTTTGAAAATGATTGAAACATTTTTTATTCATATGCGAGTCCAATTATTTTTTTTTATCTTTGAAAGTAACTGAAAAAAATAATTTTTAAATGTTCGGAATAAAAATGAGTCAACTGATAGATATTAAAATAACCAAATCATTAATGTTGTTTTTATTCCCAATAACAATATTATTAACCACATGAATAAACAAATATTTCTAATCACAATAATGTTGTGTTTATTCCAATCCTATATCAAAATACTCACAAGTAGAAAAATTGAACGATAAATAATCACCACCTTGAACAATGTTTCACTCATAGTAGCATCAAGTAGCTGAAGAAAATCGTATCCCTAATAAACATGTCGTTGTCAGTAATAAAGTGTCCAAAGCCCTTTGGGGACAAATTCTTGATAGTTTATGGTTCCCCGAGTAGCTCATATGCCACTCATATCCATTGCACCTCAACAAAACACATGGGGTCTTTGACTAGGTAAATGTGCTAACATGTCCTCGAATGTACTGGATTATAAAATTTAAAAAAAATATTTAGTATGGAATGATTAAACAAAATATAAATGTTAAATGAAACGTAGACTACATGTATTACGTAGGACTTACCATACTGGAGTTTATCCCAATGTTTAGATGCGTCAAGATGCACCTTAAATGTGGACGATCCATTGCCATTATAATCCTTTATATATGATTTATAATTTTAAATATACAACATATCAAAAATGAAATTAATATTGTAGATTGAATTGAAAAAATAAAAAATTATAATTTAATGAATGAATCAAAACCGCTGATTTTCTAAAAAGTCATAGAAATATTATTAAAAATAAAAGAAGAAAATAAATGATCATTATCAAATAATAAAAAAAATTAATTTATATTATTTAGTACTCCCGGTGTCACTAATATGAGTCCGTCTCTTGAAAGACGGTCTTTCCATAAGTTATGGAAAGACCAAGGTTTAAAGTGTAAATTAGAAGAAATTAAGATAAAATTTTCGGGTTGCATGAACCGGGTTATAAATTTTATAACTACTACATGTTTCATACTAAAACTTTAATATTGCAACTAAGACCTTTTACCTTTTATTATTCTAATCAAACCCCGTCTTTCCATAAGCCTATGGAAAGACCATCTTTCCCAAGACTTTGCCTTATATTATTAATAAATATTCTAATCTCATCCATTTATTTATTTTTTCCCAAAATTAAATTTTACCCCGTCGATAATTTTATCTGCATTGCAATGTCATTCAATTACTATATAGATTACTAAGAGCAACTTCATTAGGTCAATCTTTCAGTTATGACAATATAACTGAAATGTTGTTTTAGAGTTGTTACGGTCAATTTCATTTTTTCTTTAATCTCCATCACCGCGTAACCCTCGCTCCTCACCGCCGCCGTCGTAACATTATCCACCGAATTCCCCACGCTCCTCCTAAACGCCGCCGTTTCCTCCGCCGCAACCGCTCCCAACGAACTCGTGCAGTTAAACGCGTCCGTCCTCGGATCGGTAGACTCGGAAGCATCCGTCGAGGTAAATCCGACCTCCGAGAGAGGGGAGGCACCGCGGAGGCGCGTGAGATCCTCGTAGCACAATTAAGCTGGCTAAACCCTAGAACTCACAAATTCACACTACTGCTCGAAGAGTGGGAGATGTCGAGGACCCTGGTTCAGCCCGTCGGGCAGAAGAGACTAACCAACGTAGCTGTAGTTCGCCTGAAGAAACACGGTAACCGCTTTGAGATCGCGTGCTACAAGAACAAGGTGCTTTCATGGCGTTCAGGCGTAGAGAAGGATTTGGATGAAGTGCTGCAATCGCAAACGGTTTATACAAATGTTTCCAAAGGGGTTTTGGCTTTGTCCAAAGATTTGATTGCTGCTTTTGGGATTGATGATCCGCCCAAAATCTGCTTGGAGATTTTGGAGAAAGGGGAACTGCAAGTTGCTGGGAAGGAAAGGGAGTCGGCGCTGTCGAGTCAGTTTAAGGATGTGGCTACCTTAGTCATTGAGAAGACTATCAACCCAGAAACGCAGCGACCTTATACCATAAGCATGATTGAGCGCCTCATGCATGAAATCCATTTTGCGGTTGATCCAAATAGCAGCTCAAAGAAACAGGCTTTGGAAGTCATTCGTGAGCTTCCTATAAAGAGGTTACCTATGAGGTTAAGATTAGCTGTTCCAGAGCAGAACAGTGCTGCTCTTCTGGAGCAACTCAATAGTTGGAATGTTAACATCGTGGCAAGAGATCAATCTGGAAGCCAATTTTCCTTTACTTGTGAAATGGAGCCCAGCCTATTTCGGGACTGTGATGCTCTTGTAAGGAATATGCAAGGGAGGTAAGAAATTCTTGCAGTCAATGTTCATTTGGACAGTGACACCAACGTTGATTATGATGAGCATGAAGAGGAGCCACCTAGGCTGCAGAAGGAAGTTGTAGATTCGGTTGCCCAAGTGAGCGAGAAAATGCAGAAGCAGTCTATTTCTTCGAGTAAAATTGGGAGTTCCAATGAAGTAAAACAGAGCAGGTGTGCTACATGCAATGCTGCTGTGGGTGATGCCAAAGAATACAGGGAGCATTTCAAGAGTGAGTGGCCAAGCAAAATATTCTGCGAAAATCCAAGCAACTTCCTCCTCTTTCTGCAGAGGAATGTATCGCTGATTTGGAACTTGAGGACTCCAAAGCTGATCTGAAGGACTATTCATTTTGAAGCCCTGTTTATAAGTTTTGTAGAATGAACTTCTTTTTCTGTAGGCTAAGGTGAAATTTATACTGGTTCTAATGTACTAGATTGGTTACACCGCGCTGTGAGCTTGATAACAAATTATAGAAACTTTATGGAATGGTAAAAGAGTTGTAATTGAAGCTATAAATGTACGAATTATACATGTAATAGAAGAGTCCATCACTTTGAAGGGTCAGAGCTCGACTTAGTCGAGGGCTGAGAGTTGGACTCCTTCGAGGGCTGAGAGCTGGAGTGTTTGATGACTAAGAGTCTATCCCTTCCAAGGCTGAGAGTCCATCTCTTTGAGGGCTGGACGCTGGGCTCCTTCGAGGATTGAGAGCTCTATCCTTTCGAGGACTGAGAGTCTACCCCTTGGAGGGCTGAAGGCTGCACCCCTTCGAGGGCTCAACTCTCACCCATTCGAGGGCTGAACGTCCACCCCTTTGAGGGTTGTAGTTTCACCCATTCGAGGGCTGAAGATCCACCCCTTCGAGGGCTGAAGTCTCACCCCTTCGAGGGCTGAAGTCTCACCCCTTCGAGGGCTTGAGATCTACCGCTTCGAGGACTTGAGATTCACCCCTTCGAGGGCTGAAAAATCCACCCTTCAAGGTCTTGAGATCCACCCCTTTGTGGGCTGAACTCTCACCCATTCGAGGGCTCAACTCTCACCCATTCGAGGGCTCAACTCTCACCCATTCGAGGGCTCAACAATCACCCATTCGAGGGCTCAACTATCACCCATTCGAGGGCTCAACTCTCACCCATTCGGGGGCTCAACTCTCACCCATTTGGGGGCTCAACTCTCACCCATTCGAGGGATCAACTCTCACCCATTCGAGGGCTGAAGATCCACCCCTCGAAGGCTGAAGATCCTCCCCTTCGAGGGCTGAAGCTCCACCCCTTTGAGGGCTGAAGAACCAACCCCTTGAGGTCTAAAGACTCACTTCTTTGAGGGCTGAAGACTCACCCCATCGAGGGCTGAAGACTCACCCCTTAGAGGGCTGAAGACTCACCCCCTCGAAGGCTGAAGCTCCACCCCTTTGAGCATTGAATACTCACCCCTTCGAGGGCTGAAGACTCCACCCCCTCTAGGACCGAAGACCCATCCCCTCGAGCGCCTAAGACTCACCCCCTTCCAAGGCTGAAGGCCACACCCCTTCCAGGGCTGAAGATCCACCCTTGAGGGCTGATGACTAACCCCCTCGAAGGCTGAAGACTCACACCCTCGAGGCCCAAGGAGACACTTCTTTGAGGAATGAAGAGTTCATCCCTTCGAGGGCTGAAGACCCACCCCTGGAGGGCTGAAAGCTCACCCCCTGGAGGGCTGAAGGCTCACCCTCTCGAGGGCTGAAGAGTCACCCCCTCGAGGGCTGAAGCTCCACTCCCTAGAGGGCTGAAGGCTCACCCCCCCGAGGGCTGAAAAGTCACCCCCTCGGGGGGCTGGAGACTCACCCCTTCGAGGGATGCAGACTCACCCCCATCGAGGGCTGAAGCCACCCCTTCGAGGCTTGAAGATCCACCCCCTTGGGGCTTGAAGACTAACCCCCTCGAGGGCTGAAGACTCACCCCCTCGAGGGCCTAAGACTCACCCCTTGGAGGGCTAAAGACTACACTCCTTTGAGGGATGAAGATCTACCCCCTCGAGGGCTGACGTTCCCCTTCGAGGGCTGAAGACTCACCCTTTCGAGGGTTGAATACTCACCCCCTCGAGAGCTGAAGACTCACCCACTCGAGGGCTAAAGACTCACCCACTCGAGGGCTCCAGACCCACCCCCTCGAGGGCTGAAAACCCATCCCCCGAGGGCCCAAAACTCACCCCTTCGAGGGCTGAAGACTCACCCCCTCGAGGGCTGAAGACGACACCATGTCGAGGGCTAAAGATCCACCCCCTCGAGGGCTGATAATCCACCCCTTCGAAGGCTGAAGCTGCACCCCTCGAGGGCTGAAGCTCCACCCCCTCGAGGGCTGAAGGGTCACCCCCTCGAGGGCTGAAGCTCCACCCCCTCAAGGGCTGAAGCTCCACCCCCTCGAAGGCTGAATACTCACCCCTTCGAGGGCTGAAGACTACCCCCTCGAGAGCTGAAAAATCCAACCCTTTGAGGACTAAAGACTTTACCCCTTCGAGGGCTGAAGACTCACCCCTTCGAGGGCTGCAGCTCTACCCCATCGAGGGGAGATAACCAGTATCTTCATCAGTAACGGGACCAAGATTCTCCCTAATACCCATGTCAACCAAATCAAGTCGAGACTTCAATCTATCTTTGGTTTTACTGGGAGTATCCAAAAGTGTGCCAATTAAAGCATCACATACATTTTTCTCTATGTGCATTACATCGAGACAGTGTCTGACATCGATATCCTACCAATGAGGGAGTCGAAAGAAAATTGAGCATTTCTTCCAACTATATTCAATTGCCAACATCCGTTTCCCCTTACTAAAGTTGTTAGGCAATCCTCTAACCTTTTCAAATACCTCAACGCTGGTTAGTGGTACATGCGCACCTCGCAACTCTGTCTTGCCATTGAACCACTTCTTGGCAAAACACCACGGATGCCCCTCGGGGAGAAATCATCGATGTCCCTAGTTAACAGCTTTAGAGCCATGCTTAAATTGACAAAATGAAGTTTCTTTCTCACAAATCTGACATGTATAATGTCCTTTCATAGAATAGTCTGATAAGTTTCCATAAGCGCGAAAATCATTTATGGTGCAAAACAAAAGGGCCTTCATCATAAAAATAGCATCTACCACAGCATGGTAGGTATGGACTACATGTTTGAACAACGTCAACAAATCACCCACTAGGGGCAAAAGATATACATCAATATCATTACCCGGTTGCGTGGGGGCCTAAATAATCATGGACATGAGAACGTATTTTCTTTTCATTTTAGCCACGATGATAGATTGTAGATAACAAACATTACAAGGCAAGAACTATACGTGGTGCTCATGTTGCCAAATGGATTCATTCAATCGGTTGACAATTCTAACCTTAAATATCGGGAATGCGATCCAAACTCCGGGTATATGCCATCAAGCTTTTTCCATTTCTCACCATTGGTCGTATGCCTTATGACATCATTCGCCGAATGATATGTTTCCGCAGACCATCGTAGTAATTTTGCATCTTCTTTAAAAGTAAACAACTTCTGTAACTGTGGAACTATCGAAAGATACCATAAGACCTTAGGGGGTGTCTTTTTCTTCGAAACAGCCCTACCTCTGTACACACACCAATTTCACCATGCTTTAACTTGTACTGAGATTCACCGCATACCCAACATGTTACAAGTTTCTCATCTTCCTTCCCCCTAAACAACATGCAATCATTTGGACATCCATGGATTGTTTCTAAATCTAAACCCATAGGCCAAAGAACTATTTTCGAAACATAGTATTTCTCAAGCATACGATATCCTTTAGGAAGAAATTCCAAACCAATTCCAATGTTTCTATCATTCATTTTCAGCCCTACCAAATTTGGCCTTCAAATTCATGATTTTCAACATCACACTCAAAACTGAATGTTTTGACACCACTTACAATGGGCAATTCTTGTCATTAAGCAACGCCTCTAGGACCTCGGGTTTACCATGGAATTCTCTGGAAACATCCTTCACCATCTCATCAAATCGATCATCACAATCTAATTCAACCATTTCCTTGATTCCAACATTTCCACCTATATCCGCCGGTACCTCGTCGTGCCATATCTAACAAGTGTAACTTGTTTGGAAGCCTTGAAAAATAAGGTGTTCACAAAACTTATTCCTCCCTAAATATGCATCATTCCTGCAATTCTTACGTGGGCAACGTTCACGCATGGCCCCATTTTTGGCCACACGTTCAAAAGCCACCACAATACATGAATCTACTAAACGAATATAATCGGGTGATGTCCTAAGGTCGCTCTTGATGAGTCATATTCTATCCATTAACTACATGAAAATAACATCAAGACACATTCAAACATATATGCAACACTATTCCAATGAGCAACATATCATATCAAATCAAAATGCTATTTCAAAGTTTTACAAAACTTAATTCAATAAGAAAATAATTAGTTTGATTGGGTATGAATTTTGTATATGTACAATTACCTTAGCCTTTTACTTCCAAAGAGTGCCAAAAAATTTTAGCTTATTTCTCCAAATGAAAATAAAGTTGGCCGTCTTTATTTATTGCTACCTTCGGTGTGTTCCAACATCGGAACTACAGTCGTACCTTCTAAAATTCAAGGTAATTATAGTCCGATGTTGTTCTAGAACCGGACATATTAACGATGAGTCCGTCTCCTGTGAGACCGTCTCATGGTGAGACCAGGGACTAGAGGGAAAATAGGAAGATGGCAAATCAAATCTGGGGACAGAATATGGAATACTTTGGACTCGGGGTATTAAAAAAATACAAAAAAGTGAGGGACTAAATTGCAAATGCCACAAAATAATCACAAAATGCGTCTTCCTTCATCTTGCTTCCTCCGCCGTCGGCTTCGGGCCTCTGGCCGTCGCCACCTCTCATCTGCACTGTCGCCACCTTGCTTCATTCCTTTCTTCGCTCTGCTCCCTCCTTTCACCGACTGTTAATCACAAACTCCTTCCTCTGCCCCCTCCTTTCACCGGCGCTGAAACCTAACCCCCAAATCCGCTCCGGCTCAACTCGATCTGGCGGATCTCCACCATCGCCCGTCCGTTAGATCTGATGCAGTGTCGATCATCCGCTTATCATCGCACTACCATGTCGTTTGTCTGCCGGAATATCACATCTGGTGCTTTCGTGATCATCCTTTGGCATCCTCAGAGGGCTGGTCGTACGCGGGTGGTACAGTATCGAAACGGTGAGGCAATCCGTGACGGCTGAAATGCTGCCATGGTTGGGGAGTTCAGCAGTGGAATTTGGGTGTTTCATATGAACACAGTGAATTGAAGGGATTAGGGATCTTGAAGACAGGGCACCAGTGCAGAGTACCTGAATTGGCGCAAATAAACTGAGGGTTTTGCTTCAATTCTGACTGAATATTTGTATTCTTGCTTGGTCATATGCATTTAGAGGAAATTGCAGAGTTTCTGAAATCTGCAATATCAATGCTATATTTGAGCATAATTCAGGTGAATTGGACATACTCCGTATATTTGACCATAGTTAAGTTGTTTCTGATTCGCGAGGAATTTTGCGTATACTCCGTATATTTGAGCATCGGATGATGAAGTTGATGAAGAACTTGGTGATTCAGATGGGAGATTCGAGATTGAGATGAACGATAAAATTGGGAATATGAGCGGTGGTGGAGGAATAATGCATCATGTACACACCAATAATGGTGAAAAAGGTTATGGGGCTAGACAAAGAATCTGGCTTGGTCTTCATGGTTCAACAAATGGTTCAACAAGTGGCTCAACTTGCTAGATCTAAAGGATGATGCACTATCTCCAATCCCTATACCTCACTCTCTTCCCCCACCAAGACTACCATCGCTTATCTCCAACCCGCCAGCTTTCAACGTCTATGAGTATTTTTGGAGGGAGAACAATCCTGCGGTGGCGCCCGGAATCATCAAGCTCATTGATCAAGGCCACCAATCTCCTCCAGACAAAAATGCCATCCATAACCAACACCAAAATCTTGTCCTGGCGAGGGGAAACAAGGTTGAATCGGTCACTTCCTTGAGGAGATCATGCAACGAGTCTACAAGAAGATCTCTACTGCTTTGGGAGCCTCATTGCATTGCCACTTAATCACTCATCATTTTGTTCTTTTCTTTTCAAAATTCGTCTAAGATCGCTTATATACTGTCATATTGTGATGTTACACTGTAATGCCGTGATTGCTCGATTTTTTGTGTGTAGTGTTACATTGTAATGCTGTGATGGTTCAATTTTTTGTGTGTGATGTTACACTATAATATTGTGATTGTTCAATTTTTTTTGTGTGATGTTACACTGTAATACTGTGATGGTTCAATTTTTTTTGTGTGATGTTACACTGTAATGTTGCGATGGTTCAATTTTTTGTGTGTGATGTTTTATAAAAGTATCGATGAAAATGTTGATTTAAACAAGATAATTATATGTTCCACTGCACTTATACATTCCACTATTATTGCATGTCAAATAACTTGTTGAATATCATTCATTTAACAAAGGTTCAAATGCCCTAAAACTTTGCTAACATAAAAACTGGAAAAAAAATTCAAGTCAAGCTATCCCAAGCAACCATCATAACTGAAAAAATCAATAACAAACAATACATCCCAAGCAAACAAATTCTATCCCTTCCTTCGTTACTCGCTTGTTCACATACTTGTCTTCTCTCATGCTGGTTTCGAAGAAGATGGCTTTTCTACTCCACCAACGTCAAAATCAAAGGTCAATTCAGCCCTTTGTTCAAGGGAACATCTTCAGGAGCATGATTCCTCATAGCATGTTTTTATTATCTCATCAAATACACCGTAGAGCTCTAGCTTGAAAAGTGTTCATGTGAAAAAAAAACATAAAACATCACATACATTAATAAAAACTTCAATATCTTAAATTAAAACATCACAATAGCACACATAACATGACTGACAACTACATTGAGAAACATCATATACAACATTTAAAACATTATTATCAAATATTTAAAACGTCAATCAGTATACACTAAAATATCAAAAGAAAGAAACTGAACATCAGTTGCGTACTTAAATATGAAAACACCACAAGCATCAAACACTGAAATTATAACATTACACCAACACACTTAACAATACGCAGAGGTTAAACATGAGACATCACACAGAAAACCAGAAACATCAACAATAGTATGTAAAACATCACATCTGAAAAATTACAAAAATTACAAAAATTACAGATCCTACTTCCTTCCCCATTGCAACAACAATGGACAAGCATTCTTAGAAATCTAAGAAACAATAACAACAACACAAAAATTTGCACAAATCGTAACAAAACCTTAAAATATCACACACAATCAAAACTGAACATCAATTGCACACTTAAGCATGAAAACACCACAAGCATCAAGCACTGAAATTAAAACATCACACCAACATTGATAACAGTATTTAAAGATTAAAACCTGAAAACATTACACCAACATTGATAACAGTATTTAAAGATTAAAGCCTGAAAACATCACACCAACATTGATAACAGTATTTAAAACCTAAAACCTAAAATATCACACTGAAAATGAGAAACATCATTACCTGTACCTGAAACATCACTGCTGAAAATTAAGACAAATCTTTCTTCCTTCTCGATTGCCGCAGCAGTGATGTAAATCTTCTTAGACATCTAACAAACAACATCAATAACAAAAATATTAGTATAAATCGAAACAAAGCCCTAAGATATCACACACACAATCAAAACAGCAAAAATGAACATCAATTGCACACTTAAAACACTATAAACATCAAATACTGAAATTAAATCATCACACAGGCACATATAACAATACTTGAACACTAAACATGAAACATCAAACAGTATTTAAAATATCACATTTGCTAAAATAACAAAATTTACAGATTCTCTTTCCTTCTCCATTGCAGCAACAGTGGCAAAAGCATTCTTAGACATCCAATGAACATCAACAACAACAAAACTAGTACAAATCGTGACAAAATCCTAAGATATCACACACAATAAAAATTGAACATCAATTGCACACTTAAGCATGAAAACACCACAAGTATCAAGCGCTGAAATTAAAACATCACAACGACGCTGATAACAGTACTTAAATCCTAAAACCTGAAACATCACACTGAAAATGAGAAACGTCATCAACCGTAACTGAAACATCACAGCCAAAAATTCAGAAAACTTATAAGCGATTCTTCTTGATTGAAGTAGCAGTGATGCAAATCTCCTTACAAATCTAACAAACACGAGTAACAACAAAAATATTAGCACGAATCCGTAAGAACAACTCACAAAACACAAAAAAAATAGAGAAATCCCCAAATATTAACACATTGAAAAACATAAACCCTAGAAAATCACATAAACCAAAAAAAGCAAACAAAAATTGAAAAAACAATATGCATAAAAACTCTAATAAAAAACATTACCTCCGAAGATAAACACAAAACGAAGCTCTATTATGTTCGTCCACCGGAAAATTTGCTGGAACATTCGCCGAAAAACTCCAAAAATTGCGACGAATCGCTGTGCGCAAGAAAGAGGAAGAAAAATGGAGATGATGAGCGGTTGAATCGAACAAAACGAGCTAGAATTGAAGAAGATGGAAGAGAAATGGAGATGAGGGAGAAGAATGAGATTTGAGTTGGAAAGAGAATAAGAAGGAGGAGTAGAAGCGGCTGAATCGAGAGGATAGGAGAGAAGAAAGGAGAGGAGAGAGAAGGTTTTAGAAAATATGGGAGAATAATGAGGTTAGGTAGATATTTATATATGGACTTAAATGTAAAATAGTAAAATTTCACATCCAGCCCTTAGACTTTTAAAACTTTAATTAGAAACTCCATTTGCAATTAAATCCTTGCTCTTACCATGAGACGGTCTATTACAAGACTTTGTCATTAACGATATACATTAAGACCTTTGAAGACAAATTGTTGTTTCAGCTTCAAAGCATACTTACCTGTTCCGAGTCCGAAATAACAATCGGATCCTTGTTCCGATTCCAGAGTGACTTTTGGATCCCTATTCTGAGTTCGTAACAGGAAGCGTTCAAAGTCACACCGACACCGCCTAAACAAAACCACTTTGAATGACCAATAACCGCCATTAAAAAAAATCAAGGGGTCCGAATAATAAGGTTCCGAGCTTAGAACCACTCCAGGAAGACGGTTTTACAAACTTTTCCCGGAACCCCCCTTTTAATGCGGAACTTAATGAGGGCTCCTCCACTAGTAAATACTTTTGGGAATAAATAATATTTAATTATGAAATAATTTGGGCACTAAAAATAATTATTGTAATACTAAAAGTAGTGTACCGAAATTGTAGTTTTTTTATGAATCGCTTGGAAAAAGTAAAAATATGTAATTAATTAATGAAATGACTATAAATTAATAAATTTCAATTAATACACTAACCACAAATCTTATATACAAAAAAAAAGTTAGGTGTGAGTTCAAATAATTACATAACATTGCAGTTCTTTATTGCTTTTAGTATATATATAAATTTTAAAAAAATCTTTGATGAAAAAATATATCGTCAAAAAATGCATAAAAATGCGATGTAAAATTTTTTTTAAAAAAATAATAAAATAAATAAAAAATAAAAAAAGAGTAAAATATAAAAAAAATACACAAATATTTACTTTTAAACATGCAAATTAATGAAAGATAAGAGCAAAATGTTTTGAATATTTTAGTCTCAACCCTTTGATCATTTTGAGCGGAGGTCAATGTGGGCTGTAAAAAGATGGAACTCAATTCTCCCTTCCATCTTCTTCCTGAAATATTGGCCATGTATTAGTTAATGTATTACCAACTTTTCAATACCTTCTCAAATATTTAATATTGTGGGAAATTTCTTAGGGATCAATAAAAATAATACTTATAAACAATATGAAAGGATATTCTTTAAAAATAAAAAAAATTCTTTTGATTTGTTAGTTCAACAGTTTAATTCCCTCGTCTGATTTCTTTGTTAAGTTTATTATATAGTGAACCATCAGATCAAATACACTGTAACAGCTGTAAAGATTTATTTTCATAACTAAAAGATTAATCTAAATAGTGAAGTTGCACTTAGTAATATATATATTGTAAATGAATGACACTACAATATAGATAAAATTATTGACAGGGTAAAATAAAATTTTGGAAAAAAAAATTAATGGATGAGATTAGGACATTTGATAATAATAGAAAGAGTCAGTGTCTTGAAAAGCGGTCATTCCATAAGAGATAGAAAGACCAAGGTTTAAAGTGCAAATTAGAAGAAATGAAGATAAAATTTTTGGGTTGCATTAATCGGGTTATGAACTTTATAACTATTGCACGTTGCATAATAAATTTATAATATTGCAACTAAGACCTTTTACCTTTTATTATTTTAATTAAATTGTGTCATTCTATAAGCATATGGAAAGACAGTCTTTCCCACTTCGCCTAATATAAAAAAAAAGAAAAAGGAAACGTGTGATGATAAGTGAAACCGGGAGTACTAAATGATATAAATTAAATTTATAGTTTTATTCTCTGATAATTGTTATCTAATTTCTCTTTTATTTTGAATAATTCTTCTAAGGCAAAGTCTTGGGAAAGACGGTCTTTCCATAAGCTTATGGAAAGACGGGGTTTGATTAGAATATTAAAAGGTAAAAGGTGTTAGTAGCAATATTAAAATTTTAGTATGCAACATGTAGTAGTTATAAAATTTATAACCCGGTTCATGCAACCCAAAAATTTTATCGTAATTTCTTCTAATTTACGCTTTAAACCTTGGTCTTTCCATAACTTATGGAAAGACCGTCTTTCAAGAGACGAACTCTTCTTCTAATGACTTTTTAGAAAATCAGTTATTTTAATTCATTCATTAAATTTTTTTTCCAATTCAACCTACAGTATTAATATCATTTTTTAATATTTTATATATTTAAAATTATAATTCATAATTAAAGGATTATAATGTCAATGGATCGTCCTGGTTTAAGGTGCATTTGATGCAATAGAACATTGGGATAAACTCCAATATGGTAAGTCCTACCTAATACACGTAGTTTATGTTTCGTTTAACATTTATTTTTGTTTAATCATTCCATACCAATTGTTTTTATTTGTTTATAATCTAGTACATCCTGAAGGATATGTTAGCACATCTACCTAGTCATAAGACCCCCGTTGTGTTCAAGTGCAATGGATCCAAGTGGCACATGAGCTACTCGGGGAACCAAAAAGTACCAAGGCTTTGTCTCCTAAGGGTTTTGGACACTTTCTTACTGACAACAACCTGTTTATTAGGGATACGATCTTCTTCAGCTACTTGATGCTACCATGGGTGAAACAGTGTTCAAGGTTGTGATTATTTGTCATTCAATTTTTCTGCTTATAAGTATTTTGATATAGGATTGAAATAAATACAACATTATTGGGATTGGCAATATTTTGGAATATTTTTATTTAGAATTAAAATAACATTAATGATTTCGTTATATTAATATCTATCGGTTGTCTTATTTTTATTACCAACCATTAAAAATTATTTTTTAGTTACTTTCAAATAAAAAAATTAATTAGATTCGTACTAATTTTTTTAAATCATTATCAAACAAGCAAATAATATTTTTTGACCCCATTTTTTTATAATAATTTTTTGGACCAACAACTAACACCAACCGTCCAACGCATATGATGTCGGTAGTATCGACATCAAATGCAAAGTCGACTATTTGATAGTACATCATTGTGTCATCGCATCTCCTTGGGTAACATCATTTACTTTGATTTTAAAACATTTTACTTTGGTTAAAAAATAACCAAGGTTAATAATCTACTTTTTACTTTGGTTATGTTTTAACCAGTTTATAAATTAAAAACAACCTTTTACTTCTTTTTAAGAAAAACTAGGTAAAAGAACCTTCTATCTGGATTATTTGGCAAAGAGGTTATTAGAAATAGGTAAAACGGTCGAATTAAAAAGTCATTTTTCTTTTAGTGTAAGGAGTATTATTTTAGCAAAAAATAATTATAAAATTTTTAATTTAACATAAAATAAATAGCAAGATATTAAAGAAGTTTAAGATGTTATATAATATGAAAGAAAAATAAATTAATGAATAATATCAGTTTGAATTTGTCATCACCTCCAATTGTCAATTCATCTTTCCAACCCATTTATTTAACAAATATTTAATTATTCAAAACATTTAACCAACTATACTTTATCTGTATTACAACTTACATTTATTTCTTCTCCTTTTTTTCCCTCTTCCGCGTTTAATTGGTGAGATAAATATCCTATACAATATGATTTTTATACATCAATATTACACGATTATGTAAAATATTCTATATACTATTTCTAGCATGGTAAGTTGTAAGCATATGACACTTTGATGTTGTAGTTTAAGAACGTAATTTCAAGTTGTGTTTTATGGAACAAAAAAAATCAAATTGCACAATTAATAAAAATTATCATCTCTTATTTCTTATCATTCTTCAAATCCATAACATAAAAATTATCACAATGCTCTCTTCATTCCTAGCTGACATAGTTGTGTATATATATGTGTGTGTAAAAGTTAATATATCACACTAAGTTGTATAGTTTACAATGAAAATAGAAATAACAAAGAGAAAAGATGACACTTGCAGTCTCAACAATCTCACCAATTCTTAATTAAAAAATTATAAATGCCAGGAAGAACAAATCACTACTAGAGGTCTCGAGATGCAGCGGTGAATGGTCCAGAGTATCTGCGGTGGTCACTATGTGGCTGAATTCACGACAACGGTCTCGCAGAGGTGAGGGTCTACTGTTGTTGCTAATTATAGAGCGTGGAGGTGAGGGTTTCTAAATGGATGAATTCATAATCTTCTCTGATTTATGGGTGAAAAAGGCGAAGGGGAAATGATTTATGTAAGGTGTCCCTGATGTGATCACAGAGTTGCATTGATGTGGTTTGGTGTTTGAGTTTGGTTTATTTTTATGGCAGGTGTGGGGAAATTGGGTGTGCTCGAAAGCTGTTTGTTGAAATGCCAGTGAAAACGAGGTTTCATGACAATATGAAATTAATATCTGTAGTCATCAAATTATAATCGATAGACATCAAATTAAATTAATTAAAAATTACTAAATTAGATATCAAATTAAAATAATTAAACATGAAATAAAAATACTAAAAATACACTAGATTATAATATACACATCAAATAAAGATAGTTTAATTACATGAAGTAAATACACTAAAATATATTAAATTAAAAATAGTTAAGCAACAATTGGGTGGTTGCATGATTGGGGCTGAGATCAACTTATTCTTCAACAAATCATAGGAATTCTTGCGCTCTTCATTCATCTCAAAAGGAACATCATCTTGGAGAAGTCTCGTCAAAGGTTACGCAATCTTGGCAAAATCTTTGATGAATCTCCGATAAAATCCCGCATGACCCAAAAAACCACGAACCTCACGAATGTTAGAAGGATATGGGAGCTGCTCTGTGGTTTCCACCTTGGCCTTGTCCACTTGAATTCCCTTCTCAGAGATCACATGTCCCAAGACTATGCCATCCTTCACCATGAAGTGACACTTTTCAAAATTAAGAACAAGGTTTCTCTTCAAACAAGAAATTAAGACTTGTTCAAGAAGAATTAAACTCACGTCATATGAGGCACCATAGACGCTAAAATCATCCAGAAACACCTCAATGCTTGTCTCAATCAAGTCGGAGGAGATACTCATCATACATTGCCGGAACGTGCCTGGGGCATTGCATAAACCAAAAAGGACAAGTAAATGTTGTCTTCTCCTGGTTCTTAGGGTTCACACAAATATGAAAATAACTGATGTACCCATCCAAAAAGCAGAAGAAACTGTTTCCCACAAGTCTCTCTAACATTTGATTGATGAAATGAAGTGGAAAGTGATCCTTGCGAGTGGTGGCATTTAACTTCCTGTAGTCAATGCATTCTCTAACCAGTAACCAACCTTGTAGTCACAATCTCTCCCTTGTCATTTTTCACTACTTGCAAACCCGACTTTTTAGGTACCACATGAACAGGACTCACCCACTTGCTGTCAGAAATGCGGTATATGATCCCAAGTTAGAGTAATTTCAATATTTCCTAGAAGACCGCCTCTCTCATGTTGGGATTGAGCTTCCTTTGAACTTCCCTAGTAGGTTTGGCATCGTCCTCCAACAGGATGTGGTGCATACAAATGTCTGGACTGATTCCCGAAATGTCCGCCAGTGTCCACCCTATTGCCTTCTTGTATGTTTTCAGCAAGGCAATTAATCTCTCCTCTTGAGATGTGGATAACTCCTTGCTAACTATTACCAGAAGAGTATCACTGTCACCGAGATATACATGCTTCATATTCGGGGGCAAGGGTTTTAACTCCAAAATTGGGGCTTTCACATCTGATGGTCCTGGTCTGCCCGACAGGTCCGGGTTGGCCAAACGGGACCCTCCCTGCACTTTAGAATTTTTTCGAGCTTCCATACTTGACCCTGATGAGTTGACCTTTTCGGGGTCTATATCAGTCTAAACACCCCTTCCTGAGAGTATATTGGTTATAACAACTCACTGATCTCCTTGTCACTTAATCCTTGAATACATATTTCTTTTGAACCTGATAGGAATTGATTCCCATTCTTTCCTGCAAAATTTCAGTCTCAAGATGTTCTTAGACAAGGGGCTCAATGAGATCAAGGGAAAATACATTCTCCGCATCAATTGGATTTTTCATGGCCTCATCAATACTGAAAGTATAATTCTCACTATAATAATCCAGACAAATAGTACCATTTCCCACATTAATGATAGTATTAGCATTTCTCAAGAAAGGACAACCCAAGAATACTTCCGTTGTTCCCTGACCACTAGAATGGTTCATTTTTACCACATAAAAATATGCAGGGTACACAAAATTATTAACTCTCACAATTACATTCTCCAACAACCCCTATGGAGATACACAAGATTGATCTGCCAACTGAATCACTACTCTAGTGTTAACCATTTCCACTCCATTTAAAGTTTTATATACAGATAATGGCATCACATTTATAGAAGCTCCTAAATCACACATTGTAGCATCAATATTCTTATCTCCAATATAACAAGGTAAGGAAAACATACCTGGGTCCTTGCACTTGGGTGGCAATTTCTTTTGAATTACTGCAGACACCGATTCACCCATTATTATTTTGCTCGAATCCTTTGGCTTCCCTGCAATAAAATCTTTCAAGAATTTGCTAATTGGTGGTAACTTTATGGCCTTCAAGAAAGGAAGGTTAATATCCATTTTTACAAATATCGATATCAAATCCAAAGGCTCTTCCTTTTTCTTTTCTAATCTACGAGGGAAAGGAGGCATAATTTTAAGTGAAGGATCATGTAAACTCAACCTCTTACCTACCTCAGTTGTTACCTTTGATTTAATTTTATCTCGGGTCTCAGTATGCTCAAGATTCTCAGAGTTTGTGGTGGTTTCGTCACCTTTTTCCTCCGTTACTTGATTCTGAATTTCTGCTGCAGGGTTCAGTTTGGCCAAACCGGACCCTCCGTCAGTTTCACTTCTTTGTTAGCGGATTTCAATGGCAGCGCACCAACTATCTTTCCACTTCTGAGCGTGACCTGATTTTTCATATCATGAGGGTTCACTTGGACCTGCGAGGGCAATCATCCGGGTTGCTTTATCCCGAGTTCATTAAGAGAATTTGATAGCTGGGTGATTTGTAGAGTATGCTCTTCCAACGTTGATTCGGTCTTCATGTCCATCAACATATCCATATTCTCATTGAAAGATTTCTCTTGACCTCCTTGCTGGGGTTGGGGAAAACCCAGAGCTTCTCATTGCATTGGTGGAACATAGGGTCGTTGGTAATGATGAGGCTGTTGCGGAGAGAGACCTTGTTCTCTCCACTGGAAGTTAGGGTGATCCCTATACCTTGGATTGAAATTTTAGGAATATGGTCCACCTTTTTGCTGCCTCTTATTGAAATTTCCCATAGCATTTGCTTGGACAGATATCTCTCCCATTGTCAGAATGCATTGCGACGTCTTATGGTTCACTGCTCCACACATATTTCAAGACCCTTCTTGTACAGATGCAACCTTGTCAATGACCTTAGATAGCATTTTCTCAATTCTTTCTATCCTTTCCTTGATCTCATCTTTTTCGGGAGTGGATGTGTGTGCCACCTTCTTCAAGATTCGTACATCCTGCTGATCATACTCCTTCTTAGAGTCCACCAATCTCTTGATGATCTCTCTAGTTTCATTCACTCGAAAGTGAGAGAATCCACCACTACCGGAAGAGTTCACCAAGTCCTTGTTGTTGGATGTCATCTCTTGATAGAAGCATTGAAGCAACTGGCCTTCCGTCATTCGGTGATTAGGGAAACTGTCTACCAACTTTCTGAACCTCAACCAATACATACTCAATGGTTCACCATATTCTTACTTGATGCTTGTGATCTCCTTCTTTAAGGCATCTGTTCTTGTGGCTGGAAAGTAGTACTCGAAGAACAATATCTTCAATTCTGCCCATGTTGAAATGGAGTTGGGGGGAAAGCCCGAAAACCATTGATTTGCTGATCCTGTCAAACTAAATGGGAATGCCACCATTTCGAATTGTTCTTCCGTCATGGTGGATGGCCTCTTCTGAACCTTACAAATCTTGTTAAATTCGCTCAAAAAATTGTAAGAGTCTTCTGTGCTTCTTCCGTGGAACTTTGGAAGTACGTTCAGGAATGCTAGCTTGATTTCAATAGGATTTTCGGTCTCTGGCGGCTGAATAGGAGTTGGGGGGGTCATTTTCACTATGACCAGTAAGTTCCCACATGTATGGGTTGTTTGGGTTCTACCCAGGATTCGGGTTTTGGTAAGCTCTGTCCATCTCGATATCAGTTCCTGAATCAGAGGTGGTTGCTGAAATCGTGATGGGTTCGATTTGGCCAAACCGAAGGGTCTCGACAGAAATTGTTTTCCGTGCCTTTGTTTGCTTTCTGTTCTGCTTCGCTGTCTTCTCAACTTCCGGGTCAAATATTAAATTTGGCCTGGATGATTTGCTCATAAACCAAACACACTAACACACAGACTAGTAGGAAAATATTTTTAAAAAATTGACTAACTGCTCCCCGACAACGGCGCCAATTTGTTGAGCGTCGTTTAACTTGCCAAATAACATGTAAATTTAGATCAATACTAATTAGTACAATGGTAAGCAGGATCGATCCCACGAGGAGCAAAAGCAATAATCAATAATTATTTTTCCTATTATTTGTGAAAACCTTTTTGGTGATGTCACCACGCCTCAAATTTGGTGATTTTACTAATACTAAAAATGCAAATGATAACTCTAAAAATGATAAATAAATATATAAATGAATGATATCGGCTAAGAATAACTCATGCTAGTTATTATCGATTATAGGCGCAATAATGAATCAATTCCTACACATCTACCTGTTATAGGGAAGTAGGTACGCTTAACCCCCATAATTCTTTCTTACTTTATCGACAATCAACTAATTATGATTAATTGACTGTTTTCCTTACCAAAATGTTCCCAGAAAGTATTCTCTAATCCAGAACATATTTTGATAGCATTAAGTATTAAAAGAACCCGATATAGCAATAACCAAAGTGAAAGTAAATAGTAACTCACGCTCAATTATTCATATCTTGCTACTACAGTTTTAGCTAGCTATTTTTCACAAGACTGTGCTACTTACTTATCCCATCCAACAATTACGTATTGGCAGAAATTAGATAGCATCATTCTAAAAATATATAAGTTGTTCAGGCCTAAACATATTATAAATAAAATTCAACCAAGAACAATCAAGAACATGCAAGAATCAATTATAATGCAATTAGACCTCACGATTTATAAACTAGCATTTGTTACGCCAAAATATGAATTAGTTACTCATGATAATTTTAAAAAAAAACAATAATTATTATAATAAGAAAGCATAATCAGTATGCAATATAAAAACAACTAATTAATGTAACCAGAACTTGGTTTTACGCAAACCAAGATTACAAGTCTGCGCATCAATGAAAAAAAAAGAACAATGGTTATATTAAGATTCCTGCTCACAAGCCTAGTGAAATAGCTTACGCACGGAACCCGAGGAACAAAAATGTCTTCTTTTTGACCAAAGTAAACAATATTTGAAAAGTAAAACGAAAATTCCCAAAAAACAAACTAATCTTTTTCCCTGGCTTCCGTCCTGGCTTCAGTTTTGCGTCCGCGTTTTTATATGCAGCAACGCTCCAAATCCATTACAATAATTTTCCAATTTAAATTCTGACTCTTAAAAACAGAGTTCGTCTTTTGAAAGACGGTCTTTCCATAAGTTATGGAAAGACCAAGGACCGGATTATAAATTTTATAAATACTACATATTGCATACTAAAACTTTAATATTGCAACTAAGACCTTGTACCTTTTATTATTCTAATTAAACCCCATCTTTCCATAAGCATTTGGAAAGACCGTCTTTCCCAACACTTTGCCTAAAAGGTATGATTTAAAATATTTTCACAATATTTCTAAAAATATCTTCTCAATTCAGTCCAATATATTTCCAAAATAGCTGCTATGGTTCTGCTCTCCATTTTGACTGTTTCATTTGCCATAATTTTCCAATGCTCCTTTCTCTCCTCCAAATTCCTGTTGCGCCCAAAACCTGTGATCTGTTACAAATAAAACACCTAAAGTGCACATTGATCCGTAAAATCACAGTTAATCCCAATAAAATATAAAATAAAATTTACACACATCACATCGTCACGTAACTGCAAACGCACCTTAATGGCTTCCATGATCTTGGCATGATGGGCTTCGACACGGCCCAATTCCTCGTTTGCTTTAGTAATGTCACCACGAGTTGCGCGCTAAGTATCTCGAGACTCGACTCTTCAAGTCACGTTAGCCACCTTGCTTAAGCAAAGATATAAAATTGAAGAAATCAACATATAGTTTTGTATAAATTATAGTAAATGAAAATTTATATTTAGGAAATTTAAAAAGCTCATGGGATGACTCTGCCTTATCCAAAGCTGCATCCCTAGCTCTCTTTGTAGCTTTTGCAGCAGCACTGGGGCCCGATATCGCCTTGTGACACCATTTCCCATCCTCGCCCATTTCTAACTTCTTGTGTACAATCCAACTCTCATCGTAGAATTCTACTTTCAATTGCTCGTCAACAGGTACTACCCCAAATTGTTTGAGCAATGCAGTGATCAATCCCCCATAAGGGAGATATTTCTTTCTAGACGCCACTGATTTCATCATGTAATTAAGTATAGTATATCCCGGTTTTGTTGGAATGCCCTCTATCACGTAATAGAACAGTGTGAGGTTACCTATTGTTGGCTTGCAAGCGTGCCCCCCCCCCCGATGGCAAAACATTCATACAAATACATTCATAAACAAGCCTTTGTTCTACAGTTAGTTTCCCACATCGTAACGGTTGGCCCTTGCCGGGGTATCCTCTACCCTTTTAAAGTACTTCTTACCCATTGAAACGTGGCACAAGGGTGAAGGATTCATCAACACCCGGCCACTGTTGTTGATGGTAGATTTCAAAAGGACCATTGGGATTATCGGGCCTAAGTTTTTTTGGGGTGGTATACTCATTTCCTAACACATCATTGATTGTGTACTTCATGAAGGTGAAATTAGTTTTGTTAACCATGGACAAATCACCATTCCCAAATTTCTATCCTAAATTAGCATAAAACTGGACAACCTCGTCAGTATGAACCCCTTCCTCTAATGTCATTAGTTTATCCATTCCCCGATTCTTTAAATACCGAAGTATACAACCTAGTGATAAATTCTCCATTTTCGAGCTAGGTACTACATATTAGGATTAGTACATTTTCTAATGTGAAGAAGATAAACATACCTTTGTTCCGCCGCTTGTTTAAAAAATTTAGAACTCTGCCATGTACTTGTGTACAATTTGTGGCTCTGGGTCGAAGCATTTCCATGCCCGCTCTTCCTTCCGGTGCCACTAATCCTGGACATTGCGATTGGATGGTGTGGATGGTTTTCTTCTTTTGGATTTTGGAATGGTGTTGGCAAGGGTTTGAGTTTGAATGTGTTGAGGGATTGTTATGGTCGATTTGGGGGGGGGGGAAGGTTATACTAGCAATGAGTTCCGAGTGAGGAAGGTTGTCGCCTGCAAGTTTTGAAAGCACGAAACACTTCCGACTGTGTAAGTATGTTGGGTAAGTAAATATGAAGAGGTGATAGGGTTCCTCAATCAGAATTTATCTGACGAGCAAACCCTAAAAGGCATTAAAGCCTATTCAAAGGGGGTAATTAAGTTATAACACAAGGCGGGAGCTTCCCACCTTTTTTTCTCCACATACCCGCCCAAATGATCAAACCCACCATCATCCATCAAATCTTTCCCTTTTTTTCATTTCAAAAACTCCCTGTCACTACAATGGAGCATCATTATGAAAAGATTTGGGGTGATTTGAAGGTAATGACAAATGCACAAGGGTTTTGATGGTTGTTCAATGAAAGCATTTGAATTTTCCTCATCTTCTACTTTAGTTCTAGGTATGTTTTCCATTTTCAAATACTTAATATTGTGTGGCAAAACTTGTACTTAAGATTCTAGGGTTCAAATGTGTGCTCGTGTTATTTTAAGTAATATTGTGTAGCAATACTTGTGTTATTGGTGGAAATATTTTATATCAATTGTGTGCTGAAACGAAAGCATTGGCAAATGGGTATAGTTTTGGGAGATCCACAAGAGAAAAGCTTTAGAGAATGACAAAAACGTTAGTACGCTACAAGTCAATAGAACACTTTTTCTTCACTGTCTAGTGTTCTTGTTACATGGATTCCGGTGTTTCTCGTAGGGTACAAGAGATAAAAAAATAAATAAATGCAAAGTTGAACATAACTCAGCACCGTAAGAGCCGTGGAGGTTATGGGTTGGCGGCCCTGGAGATTATAAAGGAAAATTTTGAACAAGATACATTATTGGCAATTGGGGGGTGAACAGGGATGAGGCTAAGAAATCGGTGATTCCATTGGAACTCGATCAAATTGATAGTTTCAATCTATTCCTAAGAGCTCAACGAGACAAGGATGGTCAATCTGTGAAGATGAGGCAGTCGAACTCGCAGAAAAAGTGGTACAAACTATTGGCTTGTTTTATATCAACTGTCATAATTTTAAATTTAATAGGCTGAAATGATAAGAAATTATTCATTTAAATATCAACTGTCATAGGCCGTAATAATAAGAAATTATTCGTTTCACCTTACATTGAGAGGTGATGTTTTAAATTTTATTATGTTCTACATGTTGTTCGATGTTAGTGCTTGTGTAAACATTTAATTAAATTACATGTTCGTATGTAGTGATCATTGAAGACTAATTTTGATTGTTTCGGAAAAGAAGATTGTGTAATGGTTGATCCCTTGAACTATCAACCTTCACAAGCTTTTGTGGATATCTTGGGGAGTGCATTCAATGAGTTGTATGTCGTAAACCCTTTATGTGTAGTACAAATCAAGGTATGAGTTCCGATAAATTTACAATTACTTTAAAATTGTTATTTAGTATTTACCCATAATATTCTCTATGATGTACAAGAAACAAGCACAAGCGTGAGAGTGTGGGTACTATGCAATGTTATATGCAACGGAGTGCGTTAAAGATATACGATTGGATTTCCTTGAAATGGATAAGGCGATAAGTTTTTCAATGTTTATGCCAACTTTTGTTGATCTATGAAATAGCACATAACAACTAATATGGTGTAACTCGTGCACATATTTTTCCTAGGGATTCTAAGCCATATTGTCCAGATGACATCAACAATGCCCAAAATTGTTTAGCAAGACATTTAGTTCATGTACGATCCCTTACTCTCAAAGCTTCAAATGTGGTACCTTAGCAAATTACTATACGCTGAAAAACCAACATATCAATCTAAATGAAAATATAAATTATAAATAAAAATTTAAGATAATAAAATAACACACACTAGTGTCAACATGTATAAAGTGTCAAAACATTAACATGCAAACACAAGATTTACAATCAAAGATCAAAATTTTAACTTTAAAACACATGATTTTAGTGTTAAAAAAAAGACATATGGAAAAGCATCAAAATGTTTGGTTGAAACATCAAGTACTGAAAATGAAACATCAAGTCTGGTAGTAAAAACCCGCACATTACACGGAAATGAGGGCAAAAAATTAATCCACGAATTTCTCCGACCCGGATTCTTGATGTACCGCGAGATTCTTATGACATGGAATCATTATATCTCCAATTATTTATGCCCAACACCGCCCCCTCCCCCCCCCCCCCCCAAATGGTATTTGCACCCTAGATCCACCCTTCCTCTCCCAAACTTTCTTAAATTGTATTTGGAACCTCATATCTAATTAAAATCCATAATATTGCACATTAATCCTTGGTCTCACCGTGAGATGGTTTCACACAAGACTTTGTCAGTAACGAGTCCTATGCCGACCCAAAACATCCTTTAGCTAGTCCTAGGAAAACCTCATGACCAGCGGCCTCGGTGACTTCAAGGAGACATTTGAATCTCTCGCTCAAGATCCAGAGGGTTCAACTGTACAGATTTGGTTGCTCTTGATTGTATTTGGTCGGTACTATTCAGATTTGGAGTTTTCCACTCGACGACCGAAAGAAAAATGCCAATATTGTTATCTATGTGCGAGTTACTGCAGCCACGCATAGCCATGCCAATCCACGCGCCGTAAGCATCATCCCACACATCGTCCAATATCTCCCCGGAGCAAAGTTTGATTCTTATTCTTTTTTTTCCTTCTCTTTTTTCTCTCGATAATTTCCTTTTCCCTATGTTTCAATATTGGTGATTTTCATTTGCTATGTAGGTTTTACTTTGTTTTGTTCCATTCCTTTTTATATATGCCCGGTTTCTCTCCTAGTTTTTAAGAATTGGTCGATCTTAAAATGGTTCTTTTTGGTTGTTTAGGAATTGGATTGGAATTTTGTCTCTGTCATTGTGAGTTTTCTCAGCGACCCTTTTTCGGTTAAACAAACTTGTAAAACATCATTGAATTCAAATCAATTATTTGTCATCCAAAGAAGGATGGGGGAAATACGAGTCAAAGTCGTTTGAATAACTAACTTTTGGTGATTCTGTTCCTCAGCATTCAAATTAGATTTGTAGACTTCGACTTACTAGGATGTTTCTGGCTAATTAAATCAATTATTCGGTTAGTTAACTTGCCTTTAGGCCATTTTATTCGGTATCCTTTTGAGTGCAAGTTAGAGACAATTTCTACACTTGCAAATGATTCTTATACACAGACTGAAAAACTATGTGGACGATTAAAATCACGGGATGAGGTCTCCTAGTTTTAGTGAAAGATTGTGAACGGGTTAAATGGAGGCCTTCGCATTAATTTACTTTATTTTTAATGTCTTCACATGGATCGTAAATGTGGATGTACCATTTCCGGGCGTTTTAATATGATTCTTATTAACATGATCAACTAGAGGTGGTGGTCACACATTCTTAGACAACTACAGAGTGGAACCACTCATCCTCTGTGCACCCTCTTTATAACCACAAATCATGGAAATGTACAGACATGTGATGGAAAGGTACAAGATTGTAGCAATACATGAGTTCTATCTTAATTATAAGCAGCAGAATTAATTGATGAAGATTGTGCCTGTGAAGTGCTCATCGTGGCCTTTAGTCACAGGCAGAAAAATACAGAAATCTTTTTACAGAGCAGATACATACATCGTGGATATAATCAGATCCATGGCAGCAGGCAAAAGTGCAGAGATGCAGCAGGTTGTGTGTTAAGCGGTAGGGTAAGAAGCTTGCATTGCGATGCCGCAAAGGCCTTCTTTAGCGGCAATGCCTCTTTGCATCATGATGTATCCATTCTGTCCCCAGCTTGTGCCCCAAGAATTCTTAACTAGCCAATACTTGGTGCCATCAGAACTTGTTCCATAGCCTACCGCGGTTACGCCATGGTCTAATTCGGTTCCACAGTCACCAGTGAAAACGCCACTAGAGTAGAATTGGAAAGCAGAGCCGCTGGCGTCAATGGCAACGGATATTGGCTGATTTGCGACAGCCTTCAAGAGTGCCGCCTCATTATTTGCCGGGACATCTTCGTAGCCGGTTATGGTGGCAGCATGGCTAGTTTCTTTGTTGGCGTTGCAAGTACCGTCAACGGCTTGATAAGGATAACTGGCCTCAGTAGTAAGGCCATGGTTGCTAATGATGAAGGTAAACGCATCATCCATTAGTCCTCCGTTGCATCCTTGATCTTCACCGCTAGTGTCACAATCAACAAGCTCTTGCTCGGACAGTGATACCAGCTTGCCTGTTTTCAGTTGGTGGACTCCCTCCATTGCTGCAACGGCCGAGAATGCCCAACAACATCCTTCAATTAATTTTTAATGTCATCAGATGAATTATAATTGCTTACATTAATAATATATAGATGAGTTGGCTAGTTGATATATTACGTACCACATTGGCCTTGATCCTTAATTGGGGTCACAGCACCCTTCTTTCTCCAATCCATTGTAGCTGGAATGGCGCTCACGTTCTCGTAACGGAACAACGTTCCCTTGCACTCTCTCCATGGTTTGTACTTGT
This sequence comes from Rubia yunnanensis, assembly GCA_037428765.1. Classification (NCBI taxonomy): domain Eukaryota; kingdom Viridiplantae; phylum Streptophyta; class Magnoliopsida; order Gentianales; family Rubiaceae; genus Rubia; species Rubia yunnanensis. Next base: position 64,632,899 of record CM075066.1, read on the forward strand.
TGCGAGCTGTTTTGAACTCCTCATTTGTCATATCAGCAAACTTGTTGATTCCCAACGTGTATGACTTGGTTCCAGCCTTGTTGAAAGACTCGATGAACTCCACGTTTTCCTTGAAAATCTTGTATCGAATACCTTTCTCAACTTCATCACTGTAAACACGCCCGTACTGTGCCATCCATTGCTCGTGCTTTTCCATCATCGACACTTCATTCAAGTCCCGGGACATTGCTTGAGAAGCCAAACCCGCTACCACTAATAATGCCGCATAAATAAAATGCTTTGAAGCCATTGCACGAGATAATATACTATGAGAACTGTAGGTGAGAAGAGGTGATGCCTTAGTTGAGGGCAACGAGAGGTACTTATAGATACTTCAGCTCTGCAATAAAATTAATTATTGACAAAAATCAGACTCCGGAGACATCCCGCCAAGTTGCATCAAATGGCTTATTCCTCCCTTTGTTATCAAAACCTCAGCACCGTAGCCGTTCTTCTATGGACAAATTAACAATATTCCACTATATTATATTAGTCTGGACTAGTCCTAATATCTATATTAGCTTCTTATAGTACAGTTCTAGTTTTAAACCATACTGCTAGTCCATGTACCATATTAACATTCACTTCTGATTTTTAGTACTTTAATCTCTAAATTAGCCCAATGTATAAACAAAAGGTAAAGTCACTACCACAGAGACCCCCCTCTAGCACCGGTTTTTTTTTGTTCTAACACCGATTTTTTCGTTAAAAAATATCGGTGCCTAAGTAACCGATGAAACGGTTTCACCGGTTGAAAAAAAACCGGTTCTAAATTCCAACTTTTAGCACCGATTTTTTAGTTAGCACCGGTTTTTCAACTGGTGCTAATTTTAGCACCGATTTTTTTGGTTAGCACCGGTGAAAATCCGGTGCTAATTTTAGCACCGGTTTTTTTTGTTAGCACCGGTTTTTTAACTGGTGCTAAATTATTACGACGAGTAAAAAAAAATTCCTTCCTCTGAAAGCGGCATCGCGCTGCCGCTTTTAGAGGAAGGGAAAAAGACCCAAAATTAACAATTTCTTATGACATTAATTTAATAATAAAATCAACTTCAAAGAATTGATGATATAAAAATAAAACCAAAAAAATTATGATACAAAATTAATAATTAATCGGACTAAACATAACTATCACAAACATAACTATCTATGGAACTAAACATAACTTTAGCTTGAACTAGCAATTGAATCATGTGGCGTATACATATCAAATCACAAGGCTAAGTCACACAACTAATCTTGAATCTATGATCCTTAAAAATGCTCAGATGTACATCTCCATATGCATCTACAAGACCATACAACTACAAACTTCAATTTAGTTTGCAAAAATGGTAGGGGGGAAAGGTAAATGTAACTAAATCAGTAAATTTTACCTTGGAAGGCTCATTGTATGTTCAGAAGCTAATGCCTGGAACATACTTAAGACAAATTGGAAATCCTCTGTATATTCAAACAGACAAACGAATCAAACATATACACAAAGGGGCTACATAGTTTAGATCTAAATAAACATAGAGAAAAAAAAGAGTAATCAAAACTCCACTCAGCACACATGTCTATCTCATTATGTTTTACATTATGACTTGAAAATAATGTCACAAGTAGCCTATATAAATAAGAAAAGGTTTAGTGAATGCCTACTGACTACTGACTAGCTCCGCCAAGTAAATTCACCCTATGTTTAGCAATACCCGAATGTTTAGCAAGAAAACTCAATGCATTCAACAATAACAAAACAATGATTGTGTGATACCTCTGCCTTTGATTTCTCATATGCAGTTTCAAGCTATTTAAGGGCTTCTTCATTTACTTGAGCAATACTTTTATACTGACATAATAAATAGGAAAATTTTTTTTTTTTTAAATAAACCATCATAGATGCGGGAAATTATATTGGCCTTCCCGAGCCGTAATAAAACAAAAATAAAGAAGCCAAAGGCTAAGTTACTGTACAGTCTGAGCGAATTGCTCTTGAAGCAACCATAAATTGCTTCCAAAAGAATGAACTAGAGTAATTAGGATGCTATAGGATGAACTCTCGAACTTCTTAGTGAATCGACATCGAGACACAGGTCAGTCAGAGAGAATAACCATGAGCATATCCGCTTAATTTTGCAAAACAAAAGGAACTAGCAGATTGTAAGGGAAAGAAGAAAACTGAGTTGAGCTTTCTTATTGCCCTACTCCAAAGTGGATGATCAGGAATGTCCATAGCAAGCTCATCCAAAAGCTTGTTACTTGAGAATCTTGAAGGCCGTGTGTAGTCTGTTGAAGCGAATAGGAGGCAGTTATGCAGCATAGACTTCAAACCTGCATTCAAGAGTGAGAATGAGTAGCATCCGAACTAAAAGATTCGTAGAGCAGGGATGCCAATTTGATCTAGTCTGATTAGCCCCCTTACCGTGTTCGGAAGTTCAGATAAATCAATAAAAGATGAATCACATTCTAATTGCAAACAAAGTTTAGCAAGTGTATGGGCCACCAGGTTAGCCTGCCTATATATATGTACCAGATTGATGTCATTAAGTGCTTGATGGATCTCATTAGCTAGTGAAAAGCATTTCCAGTGACATCGGAGTGGTTCAGTAGAAAAGAGAACCGCAGAAAGACAATCAGATTCCATATGTAGGGGGCCAGTTAAATCATGTGAAATCTGGATGGCAAACTTAATAGCCTTCAATTCAGCTTCTAAAGGTGAAAAAGCTACAGTAAATAGAGTGTAAGCTCCCACGAAAGCCCCTGTAATGTCTCTAATGATCACTCCAATCCCACACTTCAAAGTATTGCATGACCAAGAGGCATCAACATTAATCTTAACACCTGATGTAGGCCTAGTCCAAGCAATTTTCCAGATTTTTGGCTTTGGTGAAAGTTTAAGAAGTGGTAGAAAGGAATGATCAGCAATACTCACATCTAGAGGAGATGATATGTGAACCGGATTTGCACTGAAGGAGAAAAAAATCTGATCTCTAATGTGCTGGAGCACAAGGGTGGAGGAAGGCTTGGTAGATTCAAATAAGTATCTGTTTCTCATCTTCCAAATATTCCAAAAAGTGAAGATGGCAGCAGTACAGATCATTATAGCATGTAAGGAGGTTAGAGCTGGCAAAGTAAAGTAGTATGAAATTCTTTCCCAAACCGAAGGGAAGGCTCTATCTTGAATACCCATAAACTGATGAATGATTTTCCAAACAGATAGAGAGAAATAACATGAGTTGAAAAAATGCTCTAAGGAGTCCTCATGGTTGTTGCACATACAGCATTTAGAAGCCAGACTGAATCTAAGTTTCCTGATTATGTTATCAAAAGGCAGCAGAGAATTCACAACTTTCCACATGAAAACAGAGATTTTTTTCTCAAATCTGGGGTTCCAAAGAAGTTTAGCAGAGGAAATCAAACCTGAGTGGTTACTTAGCAACTTATATGTATCTTTGAAGGAGAAGTTTCCAGAGATACCTGGTTTCCAAATTAATCTATCAGCTCTGTGGGGGAAAAGTTTTGACTCCTGCAAAAGATTGATAATGTGAGATGGCAGAAATGGCTCAATTTTTGTAATAAGAAAAACTTTGTTAGATATGAATTCAGAGACTGAACATTCAACATCAATATCCACCCTATTGTGGTCACACACATCAATCAGTGCACCTACATCCAGCCAGTTTGAAGTCCAAAAATTACAATCACCTCTCCCTATGATGACTCTAGAATTAGCCTCTGCCCAATCATTAACTGAACAAATTCTCTTCCAGTTAGGAGAAGACCTATAGGATTGAGGGAGGGCAGCCATTAAGTGAGTCCAGAGGGCATCACCTATTTGATACTTCCACCACAATTTAACTGAGCATGTTTTAATTATTGTACTGATAGACCTGAAGCCTAGGCCATTCTGATCAGTTGGGAGACACAAATCAGACCACTTTTTCCATGATCTCTTAGGTTTTAAATCATCCCCCCAAAAGAATTTGCTCATTTTTTTCTCAATGATGGTGATGATCAATTTTTTTGGTTTAATAACTTGCCAGATGTGTTGTGGAATGGCATATATGCAAGACTCAATCAATGTAATTTTCCCACCCATGGAAATCCATCTATTTTTTCAATTACCAATCTTATTATCAATAAGTTCAAAGAGTGGTTGAAAGTAAATTTTTTTTGGCACACCAGTAAAGATTGGAACTTCTAAGTAGGTGAAAGGGAAGGAACCCAATTTCATTCCAAGTATCCTTTTAATGTGGTTCACTTTATGTTCTGTAGCATGTTTACTTATGAAGATGTCACTCTTGTTATAATTGATAGACTGACCAGTGACCTCCTCAAAGATAGACAAAAAAGCCTTTAATCTAACCAAGGTTAATTTTGTAGTTTTACAGAAAATGACAGTATCATCAGCATAAGATAAGTGAGAGATTCTTGGAGGATTACCTGGAAGATCAAAGTAGTCTAGCTTACCCTTGTCAAAAATGTAGGTCAGGCTCCTTGAAAAAGACTCAGAAAAAATATTAAACAACAATGGAGATAGAGGATCACCCTGTTTAATGCCTCTAGAAGACTGAAAAAATCCCACAGGCTTACCATTAATTAGAATAGAGAACCAAGCCTGTGACAAGTTTTTCATAACAGTGAAAATGAATTTTGCATGGAAACCAAATTTTGCCAAAATTTTATATAGAAATGACCATCTAACCCTGTCAAAAGCCTTTTTGAGATCAAGTTTAATTATACAATTCGGATCCCTTCTCTTTCTGTTAATGAGTCTAACCATTTCCTGTAGATGAATGACATTATCAGAAATATCCCTACCATGTAAAAAAGCTGTTTGGTTAGGAGAGATAATCTTAGGCATAATAGATTTAAGTCTTTCCATAAGCACTTTAGAGCAAATCTTATTAATCACATTGGAGAGACTTATAGGCCTATAGTCATCAAATGAGGATGGGGTTTTCTTCTTTGGGATAATGGTAATCCAGGTACTACTTATACCCCTAGGCAGGTTTGATGAAGATTGGAAATCCTGAACAGCTAGAAGAAGATCATGTGATATTATATCCCAAGATTTCATGTAGAATTTGGCCGTAAAACCATCCGGACCTGGAGAGCTTGATTTGTTAAGGCTATACACTATCTTCTTAAGCTCCTCCATAGTGACTGGTTTTAATAGGTTCTCATTATCTTCCTGAGTAACCATCATGGGTATATGGTTGAGAAAATGAGATGTGAATGGAGAACACTCAGTGAGGCAGTCTTCACTCAGTAAATCTTGATAATACCTGATTGCCTCCATCTCCACATCCTGTGTGTTTTCCAACCATTGACCATTTCTACCCTTGATTTTTGTGATCCTCAATCTATTATTCTTATCTTGTACAGATTTATGAAAGAAAGATGTATTATTGTCTCCATCTTGTAGCCATTTTATCTTAGCCTTGTGTTTCCAAAAATTCTTTTGTTCAGACATGGCCTTGACTAAACTAGCCCTAGCCTTCCTAAGATTAACCAGATTATTAACAGAATCATCCTGATCAGTTAAAGCTTCCTGAGCCTGCAAGGCTAATTCAGCCTGAAGAACATTATCATGAATGTTACCAAAATGTTCTTTGTTCCAGCTTTTTAAGGCTTTCTTAAGTCTAACTAGTTTTAAATAAAAGGCTAGCATTCCAGATTTATGCATAGGAGTATCCCAATCCTTCTTAATTACTTCATTAAATTCTTTCGTCTTGTACCATGTATTTAAGAACCTGAAGGGTCTCGGATTGGATGGTATGTCACTTCCTACAGTTAGCAGCAAGGGGTTGTGATCAGAGCTAACTCTATTCAAGATCTGAATTGTAGAGGAAGGAAAAGAAAGAGTCCATGATGAAGTGCATAATCCTCTATCTAGTCTTTTAACTGTAGGAGATCTTAAACGATTATTAGTCCAAGTAAACAAGTTTCCAACAGTATTGATTTCTTCCAAACCCAGTCCATTAATAAAATCATTAAAATCTCTAATACTACCAAGTTTTGGAATAGATGGACCTCTGTATTCAGATATAGATGAAATGCAGTTGAAATCTCCAATAAACAAGGATTCAGAATGATTAAGTGAACTAAGATCAGACCAGAGATCCTTTCTTCCTAATCTGGTTCTCAGACCATATACAAAAAAGACATCCATTGGCTTAATGAGAGTAGAACTAGTTAGGTGAATTCCAAGAAACTGAAGATTATCATTCCTAACTGTCAGAGTTATGCTTGAAGACCAAAAAATCCATATCTGACCATTAGTTGCAGAGAAACAATTATCAAACCTCAACATTTGTCTATATTGATCACATTGTGAGTTATCATGTTTAGGCTCAATTAAACAAATGAGTTCAAATTTATGTCTATTGATGAGATTAGAGAGTCTAAGCATAGATGTATCCATTCCTCTAATATTCCAAACCAGCATTTTAATTCTAATAGTTGCACTATTCATAATGAAACATTAGAGGAGCTTTTTGATCTAGTCATAATGGTATTCTTCTGTGTGAAAAAGGTGTCATTATGTGGTTTACTTTTCATAACAGACTTACCTTTTTTCAACTTACTTGGATCAGAAGGAGGGACACTGTGTCCCTGTGATTGATCAGTTCCAGTTTCAGGAGCAGTATTCAAACAGGTGGCTTCTTCTTCGGTTGCAGAGAGTTCAATTTGGGTGCCCTTATCTCCAGATGATTCCTCACCAGCTAAGGGTAGAAATCTGTTGGACCTATTTTTCTGCTGAGAGAAAATAAAATTTTTTGCTGCAATGATGGAGCTGAAAGGGGAAAAGGATTTACCTCGTTTACTTGGTAGATCATCTTTGGCAAAAACTGACCTAAAATTAGGTGGGGCAGATTGAGGATGCCTATCTTGTGTCCCAAATGATCTAGGTTCCATGGGAAAGGCTCGAGGGGAGGGGGTTGGAATTAATTTTTCAGGTTGAGGGGATAGAGAAGTATCTTTCTCTGTCACAACAACCTCTGTGCTACTAGCTACAATGGTTGGCAGGTCAGCATTACTGGGAGTGAATTTTTGAGGGGGCACCCCAGGTATCATAGGATCAACCAGGGGGTCAGAGCTAGTTAGATCATTAGTTTCCTGCACTGCATCTAGACTCTGCTGTTTCTTAGGAACATAGATAAATTTCTGAGACTGATAACCCTTTTGTTTTTCTGTTATTGAGATCCCTGAACTCTCTTCTCCTAAATTACCAGTCTTATTACTATTTGAGTTCCCTTTTGTCTGTCCCATCAAACCCTTCAAATGGGAGTCATTTAAATTAATTACAGAATCATTTTTCCTAGCCGCGGATCTCTTTAGTTCCGGATGCAGATAAATACAATGATTGTCCTCATGCCCTATACATTTACAATGTAAACAGTAGGGGGGAATATCCTCAAAGTCTAGGGGGAGCTTAACAACATTGAATTCATTACCATCCTCCTCGATTCCCACTCTAATGCAAGATGGTAATTTCTTTTTTAGATCAATTTCAACACACATTTTTACACAGGAAGGCCTAGATAGAGCCTCAGTAGCAGCATCAACTTTAATAAAGTTCCCAATTTGGTTACCCATGATTTCAAGCATAGCTGAATTATAAAAGTAGATTGGGACATGAGGAATTGTTACCCATACCGGGACTATGGATGATTCTGCCTCCGGAGAGAAATCAGAATTCCATTTCAATACCTTCATTTGCGCATTATTGAAAACCCAGTGACCCTTGAGCCAGAACCTCTGGTAGTCTTCTTTTTCCTGGAATCGAACTAGGACGTGCCGGAAGTCGATGGATCCTAATTGAAATTTGCCTTTGAATCCTACAGAATTAAAAGATTCATTTAGTTGGACCATAGAAGGCTTTCCTCTAGCAAACTTACCGATCAGAGCATTCCGATAATGGGAGGAGAGAGTGTCTGCATCCTTGCGACTGACGAGGCATGAGATTTCTCCTTTATACTGGGTTTTGGGGATGATTTCCGGGTTTGATGGAAGGGAAGCTTGTAATGGAGGAGGTCGATTAGCAAGCGCTTGAAGGAATGATTTGGTCCCCCCTTGGCTTCGATCGGCCGGTGGGAGAGCCGCCATGGCGGCGGCGAACGGAACAAGGTGAGAAATATAATATGACCGTTATCAGTTAAGGTGACTGAGAGAAGGAGAGGAAGAAGGTGAAAACGACAGAGAAACTACTCGTTTTGGTTAATTTGCACCGGAATTCGCACGTAGTTACAGTGATTCAGAATCAAGCGTGAATCGCCGGAAAAAAAAAATTAGCATATGCTTGATTCATGCTATAACGACAGAGTCATTCGGTACCTGAAGCATGTGATCTTTCTTCATTTGTGCCTCCTCCACCAACTTTGCAATTTCTTCGTTCTGTTGAGCAACTACATAGTTCACAATGAAACCGAGAATTATCAGTTTGCAACTACATAGTTCACAATGCCTTCTCCACCAACTTTGCAATTTCTTTGTACTGATAATCTTTTTGTATTTTTCTTCAAATTTTCTGTTTTTTTTAAAAACAAAACAAGCTAAACCCAATCTAATGATGTTACACCTCCACCCTACACTTAGACAACACAATGTCCTCATTGTGTAAGAAAGAGGTAACATATGCACATTTTATATAGCAAAGATACTTCAGTTTGAGTGACAACATTTGCACCATCAATCCAACCAAATAAGTTATATGCCAAATAACGATGACAAATTCTCCTTGCACCATCTTTAATCGATGTACTTTTTGACATATTTTTAGCATGGGCAGATTCAGAAGACATGATACTCTACTCTTTATTCACAGTTTTAGCATACTTAGTATTAGGCACAATATTATAATCAAGATATGCATTATAATTAATACCCCCAGTAGTGTCAAATCCCAATAAAACCACCAAATCAGAGATTGACTTATTCCAAGTTTGTCCCCCAAGATCAAATGTCATTTTTTTGTCAAATCTCGACACACAAATAAACTATACAATTCTAAGCACAACCTTCGACAAACCGGTTTAGTAACACACAACAATGCATTCCAACCAATATTAGAATATAATGCCTCTACTTCAAATTTCACATCTAACTTACGCAAAGTTTGCTAAACAAATTCATACCACTCTACAAGAGGACTACTTTCAAGAAGAGAATACCTCCGACGCTTTTCAGCGTCGGATAAGGGCTGAACCTGTGGAAATGAATCTCCAGGCTGTGAAGTTTCGAGCGGATCAAGGTCGAGCTCTGGTGAATACGTGACGGGGTGTAGCGGCTCAGAGATAGAGCTCTGGTGGTTGTTCACAGATGAGGCGGTGGTGCTTGGAATTCCGGTGGACAGCGAGCCAAAATTTGGTGTGTCGGCATACCTGGGCTCAGTTGCGAGCGGCTGAAGGTCGAGCTCCGGTGAATGCATGGCGGGGCACAGCTGCTCAGAGATGGAGCTCCAGTGGTTGTGCACAAATGAGGACGGTGGTGCTGGGGACTCCGGCGGAAAGAGAGCTCGGCTCTGATGGCTACAAGGCTGGAGTTTGCCGGAGATTAGTTGCGGATGAGGGACGGCAATTTTGGAGGTGATGAATGGAGGTAGAATGGTTGGTTGAGTGCATAAGATGAGATGGGAAAATTCTGAATTCAGTGGGAAAAGGGGTAAGGTTAGTAGTTTAGGAAATTGCACAAAAGTCATATATTTTTATTTATATTTATTATATACTAATTCAAGTAAGGTTTGACCGTTGATTAGTCAAAACAAACTTAGTTATTAGTGTTCATATATTGAAAGTCTAGTAAAGTTTGACCGTTGATTAGTTAAAGTCAGCTTAGTCACTAGTCGAAGGTAATGGTAAATAAAAGAGAACCGGGAGTGTGAACGGGAGTGGGAACAATGTCCCACTCCCTTAATACATGATACCTAATAAAACTACCCCTGGGATACCGTGTGGGATACCGTGTGCCGCAAGTTAGGGACAAAGTTACTATTTTCGATTGCCAGTCAACCTCAAGAAATCGAGACAATTCTTACAAACCTTGCCAATAGCAAGTGGCATTTTATTCCAATAGAAGTGTTCTCGCAACAAATTATAAGTCTTAAATGCACCAAACTGTCCCATTAAACCACCTGAATGAGCTTCTCTAACAATTAATTCACACATAGAACATTGAGGAATACATAACTTATTATTCATGAACAAGAAACCATCATGCCAAAAAAACTTCTCATAAGCACCATTTTCGTATGCTGCATAAATAGATGAAAAATTAGAATCAATCGCATACAAATCTCGCACGAATGAAAACCCTAACATAATGCATTCCAATCGTGTAAGTAAAACATGTCTACGACTCAAAGCATCAGCAACAACATTTTCTTTACCCTTTTTGTAATGCAACACATAAGGAAAAGATTCAATGAAACTTGACCATTTAGCATGACGCTTATTCAACTTCATCTGAATCTTCAAGTATTTCAAGGATTCATGAGCACTATGAATAACAAATTCTTTATGCAATAAATAATGTTGCCAAGTTTCTAATGCATGCACAATTGCATAAAATTCTTTATCATACACAAGATGGTATAGAGCACCGCCCTTTAGCTTGTCATTGAAGTAAGCTATAGGTCGATTCTCTTGCATTAAAATAGCACTAATACCAACACCAGAAGCATCACAATGAATCTCAAAAGTACCATTAAAATTAGGTAAAGAAATAAAAAGAGCATTACATAATCATACTTTCAATTCATTAAATGCATTCTCTTGACTCTCAGTCCAAAACAATTTCACATCCTTTTTAACTAGTTCATTTAGAGGTGCAGCAATAGATGTGAAAACACGCACAAACCATCTATAAAAACTAGCTAAACGACGAAAAGAACGTACCTAGTTGGCATTAGTAGGTCTCGGCCAAGTCTTAATGGCCTCAATTTTGGTTTCATCGACTTTTATGCCCTCCTTCGAGAACACAAAACAGAGAAACACCACTTCTGAAGCTCAAAATGTGCACTTCTTGATGTTCGCATACAAACAAGACTCACAGAGTGCAACAAGAACCATTTTAACATGCTTAATATGTTCATCAATCAATTTAGAATAAAAAAATATATCATCAAAATAAACCACAACAAATTGACCAATAAACTTTCTCAAGACATGATTTATCAACCGCATGAAAGTACTAGGTGCATTAGTTAAATCGAAAGACATAAAAATCCATTCATACAACCTGAACTTAGTCTTAAATGCATTTTTCCACTCATCCCCATCAGTAATTCGAATGTGATGATAACCTTGAGTTAAATCAATCTTAGTATAAATCATAGATCTATGTAAATCTTCAAGCATATCATCTAACCTAGGGATAGGATGGAAATACTTAATGGTAATCTTGTTAATAGCATGACAATTAATGTACATACACCAAGTTTTATCTTTCTTAGGAATTAAAGTGATGGGCACAGTACAAAGAGATAGGGATTCTCACATAACCTTTTTGATGTAACTCCTCGACTTGTCACTGTAGTTCCTTGGTCTCCTCAGGGTTTGCTTTATACGCCGGATGATTTGGGATAACCAAACCTGGAATCAAGTCAATATAGTGTTCAATATCTCGCAAAGGTGGTAAAACCACAGGTAAGGCTTCCGGAAAAACATCCTCAAACTCTTGTAACATCTGAGCAAACCGTGGAGGAACATATATAGGAATATCATCACTAGCAAAGTACATTTCTTTAAAATGCATGATAAGTACATAATAATGATTAGAAAATGCATGATTCACATCCCTAATCGATGCATAAAATGATCTACCAGAATCATTAGGAAGTTCATGTCTCATCATGTAAATCGATGGCAAAGGACTAAAATGTGCAGATAGGATTTTATGCGACTTGTCATAATCATTTTTAGACTCACTTGACTTATCTATAATGGCTTCCCATTGATTTTTGGTCGAAATTATTAAGGTTATTTCCTCCATTTTCACCTTGTGGCTGATCTCCTTCAAGCCCTGGCAAGGGTTTTGGTCGGCCATTTGCACATCAGTTGCAAACTTCTCTTTGTCGACTTTCATGCATCTCCGTGCCTCTAAAAATTCCACTTGAGATAATATGAACCAAAGTATACCTTGTTCTATCATTAATCAAAGTAATATTTTAGTGTAACCATCATGAATAGATTTACGATCAAACTGCCAAGGTATCCCTAACAAAATATGACTAGCTTCCATAGGTACAACATCACATAAGATAGAATCATGGTATTTTAAAATCTTAAAGTTAATCACAAAATTTTTTAACCCTAATTTCACCACTAAAATTTAACCAAATAATTTTATATGGTGATGGATGAGTAGTCATAGGCAAATACAATGATTTAACAAGAAGATTAGACACAATATTAGCACAAGAACCACCATCAACAATCAGCAAACAATTCTTATCTTTCACAAGGCAACGAGTATGAAAAATATTAATCCTTTGTACATGTGTTTTGGCCATTTAAGAGTTTAGAACTCTTAACGACATATTACCTTGTGTTTCCAAACCTTGTTCACCATGATCATTTATGATGATCTCTTCATCTACCTATTGTTTGCCACTTTCATACAATGGTGGCATATCATCATATTCATCTTCTTTATATCATTCCTTAATTATTGTTAACACTTATGCATGAGGAAAGTTATTGCGGACATGTCCTCTCTCTTTACAATGAGGATATGTCCGAATTCGATGAAGAAGTAGTGAACTTACCTGGAATTTTTGAAACCTATTGGGTTGGTGGTGCCACCCTTCTCTCAGTAGGATTATAAGTTGAATTTGAATAAGTATGAACCAATCCTCGTCCTCCCATGGGTGTGCCCCTACTGTGGCCAAAACTAGGGTTTTCGAAGTCAAGCCTAGTCCTTAACTGGAAAATCTGGGTTGTGGCCTCCTTGGTTGCAGGGTACTCTCAACCAATCTTGCTTTCACCAATAAATCATTCATAGATATGTGTGTTGAAGCTTGACTGGCGTTTGAAGGTTTTCATGCAAGCCTTCAACGAATCATTTTTTTTATAAATGCGTAGTCTTCTTTCATTCAAACCCTTCTCATGGTCAACTCAAGATCTTGCCAGTATTCATCAACTGTGCAATTTCCTTGCTTCATGTTGGAAAAATAAGAATGATGTTCCATCAAATAAGTGGGCAGAACATGATATTGGAGAAGCTCGGATCTCAATCTCTCCCAGGTGGAGATAGGTTTCTGATGTGTCCATTTTATATGCATGATTTAGTACTATTTTGGGTCACTTTTGTGCTCTTTTATTATCGAGATCTTGTGTTTTACCTTGAAATTCTCTTAGGAGGGGTAAGAGAAACTTTACACTCTTTTACCTCTTCTAAGTGGATTTTGTGTGACAAGGGAAGAACATGGAGGCAATGAAGACCGGAGGCCATTGAAGATCACACTTTCGAAAACTTTTGAAGACTTGCTTCAAAGACATGAAGACCAGAGGCCATTGAAGACCATTTTTGTACCCATTGAAGACTTGAAATTTGAGAGGAATTTCTATGAAGATGATTATATACCACAAGAAGAAGAAAAAGACACAATGCAAAATTCTGGCACCCGTCGCGAGTTGCAATGGCCTCGTCGCGAGACCGTCGCGAGTCGTGACCAACGGGTGGCCAGAATTTCATCTTATCTTCTTTGTACTATAAATAGCACTCTCTTTCCTCTCATTCTCATTCTTCTGTATCTGCGATTTCAGTACTGTTCCATTTTTCATCTTTGAATTCTCTTGTTTTATGATTAGTTGTTTAGCATTGATTAGTATGAAATCTTGTAGCTAAGCCATCTCTTGGGAGCAATTGACTAAGGCTTCCAAGCCCATGTCTTAAGAACAATTTGTAGCCTATTTATTACTCTTACTATTGTGCATTTATGGAGCATTGAATGCGTTTGTTGATATCATTAATGTTATTGAAAACTTGAGTATATGAAATACTTGTATGAATTGCTTGTTAGGGTTTGGGGGAAATGGGTTGATTTCCCCCCCCCCCCCCTTTCTTGCTAGGAATCCATGAGTATGATTTAGAGCTTTTGATGGATTGATAATTACTAGGTGAATATGATAATGTTGAACTCTTTGTCATGTTTGTTGCTTGTAGCAAATGAGAGAAGTCTATGAATGTTTATCGTTCTTGACTAATCTTGTGTAAATGCATAAATCGGTTAAATGCTTAGACACGGTGTAGTGTTTATTAGTGTTGTCGAGCTTGTTGATTCTTCATGTTAAATGCCATTAATAGGATACCTTGAGTCGTGTTTCGACTACGGGAGTCATTGGTGAGATTTGACAAGAGATGTCGAATTCACTCTTGCAAACTACTATCTAAGAAGGATAGAAGTTTAGCCTTCACAACAAGTAGTGAAAGTAGTAAATAGGTTGCATGTTCAATGATGGATAAGAGGTTTGGAAGTGGAAGTCAATTGCGCCCAAGGTTTTGTAAATTTTTATTTTCATCTTCCCTTTAGTTGTATTGCACGATTAGCATCGTTCTCTTGCTTTGCTAGTTATTGTACTTTAATTCGTTAACTTAGGATCAAACCAACCAACCCCCCCTTGTTTACATGCTTTTATATGTATCTATGTATGTAAATGCTTAGTATGTTTTCTCCTATATATGTTTAAAACACTTGAAAAGATCCCTCTTCTCGTGGACGACCCCGCCTTGCCATTATCTACTTAATTGTAGATAGGAAGCATTTAGGGCTTAAAACTATAACTTTGAGAGGTATGGCGATGACCTCCCAAATTTTGGACAAATAAGAATGATGTTCCATCAAATAAGTAGCCAGAACATGATATTGGAGAAGCTCGGATCTCAATCTCTCCCAGGTGGAGATAGGTTTCTTTCCGGCAAGATATCACAACTCCTTTTTATTTTTCCACCATTCAGCTGCATAGTGAGTGAAATAATACTGCACCACTTTGACTTTTTCCTTCTCTCGATAACTGTTGAGATCAAACAGATTCTTAATCTGTCACTCCCAATAAAGGTACTTCACTGGATTGTGTTGACCATCAAATCGACGAATGTCATATTTTAAACCCTTGATGTCTCGAGCTTCATTCGAACCCGACTCAAATCCTAAATTTCTCTTCACTCTCCATTGGGAATGAGGTTCACTGTGGCGATGCCTTCTAGAATGATCGCCTTTTCCAACCATTATCAGAATAGTCATATGAACTTCTAGAACCATTGAATTGATGGAAATATTTCTTGGTTTCTTCCCTCTTGACCAATGATGTAGGTGTAGGTGGTGCCATGCTCTCAAATTTTCTTGCCAACCTTTGCACCTCACTCGTAAGTGCATTTATTGCGACAGAAAACCGATCAGGATCATTAGCTTCATTTGGACTAATTCGATATCACTCCCAACTATCTGGAGCCTCTTCACATGGATGACTACCACACCTGCCATTAGAGGTTTTTGTCAATGGAAAATGTTTAGGATTGCTATCAAAAGGCGGGACTAATGGATTTTCGTCCCCCATCTTTGCTAAACTGCTAAGAAAATCAAACGGTTAGTTAAAAAAATCATCCCCCTTCCATTTGTTTATTAAGGTCACTCACCAAGTGTATGCCACTCACAACTCACAACTCACAAGGCAAAGGCTAATACAAGGGCAATTGATAATTAACCGCAATTCAAAGCAAACTATGGAGATGAGAACTGCATAACTTATTTTGAATTTTAAAACTCTATAAACTAAAAATTGGGCTCTACGATCTATAATTTCAAATATTGAAAAGAATAAGGAAAAAAATAAAATTTGAATGGCCCAAAGCAGAGCTGTGTTGAATGAATTATGATCAAAACAAGAAGGCTTTATATAGGCGACAAACAGGTTCTGAAAATTCAAGAAAATTTTCCAAAAACAAATTGGAATAGGAACTCAAATCCAAATCCCTTGAGGTAAAGGATTTTAATGACTTACTTGTCCCCCAAGTCAAAAATTCAGATCAAAACCCCTCTCTCAATTGGATTTTATTTCCATTTCCTCTTCCAGTTAGGATTTTGACTTTTCTTTCCATTTTCCGATCAGAAGTGAAATCAACACCACATGCCGAGCTTCTAGTCTGCTGCCTTGAGAAGGTCACGAGCCCTAGCACCAGCGGGATAAGCTTGAAATTTTTGGTGGCGGCGCTCTTGATCAGTGGGATCAGTGAGATGGCAGGAAGAGGGTTCAGCGGGGTAGAAGGGGCAAGTTTTTAAATATTTTTAAAACTCAGAGGTATAATGGTCATTTTATATATTTTGACCAATTTATCATTGACTTGACCTAAAAAACACCTTTGGGGACCAAACAAATTGTTCTCAATTTTGTGGGGTACTGAACGAGGGTTGTTTTGCGAAGGGGGACCAAAACATGGTGTAAGATGCTATGTGAGGGACCAAAAAAACAATTTAGTCTATATGATTTGTGTATGCATGTCATGAATTGAATGAATGTAAGTGGATGTTGTTTTTGCTAAGATAGGTCAATGAAGAGTGTGTACTTATTATTGTATTGTTGGAATGTCTATGGATAAAACCCATTGTTATGATGAAGATCGAACAATCGAGGGGTATCAATCTTTTGTAGTCAACTTCATTGAATATGCATTTGTGAATGCCGCGAAGGAGAACTTATCTTATGTATATTGTCCTTGCAAGAAGTGTCGGAACACCGCTATTCATGAACAAGCAATTTCTTTGAAGGAAGACTTATTTATATACGGTTTTTATCCAACATATAAAATTTGGTTTTGGCATGGGGAGAACGTGGATGTGTGATGTGTCCATTTTAGGCGCATTATTTAGTAGTATTTAGGATCACTTTTGTGCTCTTTTATTATCGAGAGCTTGTGTTTTACCTTGAAATTCACTTAGGAGAGGTAAAAGCAACTTTGTACTCTTTTACCTCTTTTAAGTGGATTTTGTGTGACAAGGGAAGAACACAGAAGCAACGAAGACCGGAAGACATTGAAGACTATACTTTCGAAGACTTTTGGATACTCACTTCGAAAACATGAAGACCGGAGGCCGTTGAAGACCATTTTTGGAGCCGTTGAAGACTTGAAGATTGAGAGGGATGGCTATGAAGAAGACAAAGAAACAATGCAGAAATCTGGCTCCCGTCGCGACACCGTCGCGACACCATCGCGAGTCGGGGCACCGTCGCGAGTCGCGACGAACCCCGTCGCGAGTCGCGACCAACGGGCGGCCAGAAATCATTCTTATTTTCTTTGCACTATAAATACCATCTCTTTCCCTCTTCTTCTCCAGTTTTGCTCAGCCCGCCTTTCTCTGGTTTTTGGGCTAAAACCTAGGTTTTTCTTCTTCTTTTCTTTTCTTAGCTTTCTCTTAGTTTAATTATGTCTTTTGTTGTTGTTATAGAGTAGTTCTTGTTCTTGGGAGCAAGGGATTGAAGCTTCCACTATCTATGTAGCAAGAACTCATTTCTATCTATCTATTTGATGTTTTTGCTATTGTACATTTATTGTGCTTTGAATGTTAATTGTTGATTGCATTGATGTTGTTGAGAGCTTGATGATATGAATGCTTGTATGAATTGCTAGCTAGGGTTTGGGGGATTTGGGTTAATTTCCCCCCTGTTCTTGTTAGGAATGTATGAGTGTGAATTAGAACTTTTGATTGTGTTAGTGTGTTGACAATGTGCTAGGCGAATGTGATTGATGTCGAACTCTTCGTCATGTTCGTTTGTGTAGCAAACGAGAGAGTCATATGCTCGCGGATGAATGTGCGTTGCACGTTCATCCAATCTCGTGTAATTGCATGAATTGGTTTAATGCCTAGTCACGGTGTAGTGGTCATAGGCATTGCCAAGCTTGTTGGTCCTTCGTGCTAAATGCCACCAATGACACCTTGAGTCGTGGTCGCGACTCGGGAGCCATTGGTGAGGTTTGACGAGAGATGTCGAACTCACTCTCGCAAACTACAAACTAAGAAGGATAGGAGTTCAGTCTCCACGACAAGTAGTTGAAGTATTGGATAGATGATTTAAATTCATTCTTGAAGCATTTGTTATTTGGCGTTTATGTATTCTTGACGGTGTGTTTCACTGCATGTGTGCCATGAGTGCTTTGAGCATAGGTAGTGCTTGTGTGGTTGAATTGCTTAGGTGTAGGAACGTGACGAATTCCGTAGCACCTTTGCATGAAGATCTACGAGCATGAACTTAGAACTCCTTATGGTGTGTGTGTTGTGGTGCTTGCTAGATGGGGTGTGTGATCGTTGGGTCATGAATGCTATATGATGGAATGTGTGAATGATTCGATGAACTACATTAGATGTGGAAGTGGATATCCGTTGCCCCCAAGGCATTTTATCTTTGTAGTTTAAAACCCCTTTTTCTTAGTTTCGTTTGATGATTAGCATAGTCACTTGACGTTGCTAGTTATCTTTGTTAACTTAGGAAACCAACCAACCAACCCCCCCCCCTTTTACTTTCTTTTAAGTGTGTGTATATATATTTACTCCTAGCCTAGTATATCAACCATTTGTGTGCTTAGACGCTTAGGAAGATCCCTCTTCTCTTTGGACGACCCCGATTTGCCACTATCTACCTAGTTGTAGAAAGTAAGCATTGAGGGCTTATAAATTATCTTTTGGCGCGCGGGCGCGACGACCGCCCGCGCCTGTCAAAATGGCGCCGTTGCCGGGGAAGAGGCGTTTATTCTTAAGTATTTAGGTGTATTTGGTTGTGTATTAGCTAGTTGTTTTTATTTTCCACTACTTGGTGGTTGTTTTTGTTCGGAGTAGGTATTGCTCGAGTTCTTGGTAATTTATTTTATCGAGAATCCTTGCACTATGATTCCAAACTTTTGAAAAATAAAAAAATAAATTTTTTTTAATGGAGCGTCTCACCTTGAGGGAACTCATGATGAGAAGAGAGGCTCAATAAGCAAGGTTTTGTAGGATGTGTCATTTTGACCATCCTACCGAATCTTGCCATTTGTTGTGGGAAGAGCACTATGACCGAGAAAGAACCCTTGGTTTCCAAAACCATGGGTACTATGAAGAGTGCTATCCAGAGGTAGGAGATATTGGTTTTCAAGGGCAAGAAGCTCAGGAATTCTATCCATACCACAACTCTTACAATCCGGAATGGAATGGTAGTCCGGATTTGTGGTATGAGAATGAGCCGGAAAACCAATATTACGAGCAACCTAGTTGGCCATCACCACCCTATACCATACCCCAAAACCAAGCCCAACAAGGAAGTTCAAGTTTGACACGTGAGGATGTCTTAAATACTATAGCAAACTTGAACTCCTTTACTAGTGAGGAGCCGGATACCCAGCTCTCCTCTAGTGTTGAGGCCATTGAGGGGCATGTGAGGAACATATTAGAGGTATTGGCCCGCATGGAAGCTCGTGATTCCGAAAACACACCATCCCAACTTGAACTCGATGATTCGGTGAGTGAAGTCACCAATAAAAATGATTTTGAGTTTGAAAGGGATGAGGAGTTGGTTGTAGAGGATAGAAAAATGGAGGAAGAGGTGATAGTGCTACATTATCCATTAGCATTGTCACCCCTTCTCCCACCTAGTGAACCAACTCTAATATTTTCGGAAGTTTTGAGGGAAACGAGAGAGGAGCCAAAAGACTATCCTAAGCTCCCTAACCACTTAATTCCCTTTGAACCATCTCCACCTCCACAAGACTTTCCTCTTGGAAGTTTTGTGCCCCCACCTCTCTTATTTTGGATGCTCATGGTGAAGAGCTTCAAGCCTTCACCATACGGATAACATTAGGGTCGTGCCGACGACCTTAAAAATACGGAGCTTCATCGTGCCGATGACGTTAAATAAATTCGGCATTTCTTTTAGTTTTTGTTTCTTAGTTTGTGTTTCTTAGTTTGTTTTTGTTGTTGTTTTGTTTTGTTCTTTTTATGGCATGTTTTTCTATGATTTTATAGCAACATGAAGTGCATTGCAATGAAGGAGATGAAGGAACGAGATCAATGAACAAGGGAAGCAAGCTTGGACAGTTGGTAAGAAAACAGAAAAAATTTTAAGCCTGGGATACCCTGCCGTCGCGAGTCGCGATGGGCTTCGTCGCGAGTCGCGACGAACAGGGGAGCACAATCCACTCCCAGCGCCAACTTTCCGCGAGTCGCGATGACTTCGCGAAGCTCGTCGCGAGTCGCGACCTCCTTCGTCGCGAGTCGCGACCTCCTTCGTCGCGAGTCGCGACGAGCTCAGAACATTTTGAGCTCCCGGGCTCCACTTTCCGCGAGTCGCGATGACGTCGCGAGGCTCGTCGCGAGTCGCGACCTACTTCGTCGCGAGTCGCGACCTACTTCGTCGCGAGTCGCGACCTACTTCGTCGCGAGTCGCGACGAGCTCAGAACATTTTGAGCTCCCGGACTCTACTTTCCGCGCGTCGCGATGACGTCGTGAGGCTCGTCGCGAGTCGTGACGAACCTCGTCGCGAGTCACGACGTGCTCAGTAACTTTCGAAATTTTTTTTTGAGCCGGATTTCAAGTTTCCAAGCTTCCAAGTTTCCAAATAATTTTAAACATTGCATGATCCTTCCTTCTTCTCCACCCAACACTCCCAAGAACATCACATACCTCTCATTTCTTCCACCATCCTACATATATTGACATATGAACATTCTTGCATCTTTATAGTACATTTATTGATTGTAGTATGCCGACTACATCATTGTGATCGTAAGTTCTTATCCTATAATGATGCTTGTGTACATGTCAATATATGTTAGATATTTTTCATGCATAATCTTATAGTGGTGATTGAGGTGATTGGTTGTTCTTTGACAATACTATGGTTATTAACTCTTGATGCTAAACCTAGTATTACATATCCTTATGTACTTGTGAGTTTAATGTGTTCTTCGTGGTGTAGTCTTGATCAAACGACGCCATGGAGACAATGCTTTTCTCGAGGGGTGAGTTCTTCTACGGCATTTTTGCTCACCCTTCCGGTTCCGAAACTTATCTCGGGACCATCCAAGTACTTGGATATCGCCATATCACCGGCGAATTACGGAGACACGGGTGTCAATCTAACTCCCTTACCTTGATTTTTATTGTTCTTGCCTTACGTGTTTACATTGAGGGCAATGTAATGTTTTAAGTGTGGGGAGGGATTAGAGGACTCATATGCATGCTAGATTGTTTTGGAATGCTTTTTGCTACTTTTCATTGGAAAAACATGAGAAAAAAAAATAATAGAAAAACAAAAAGAAAAAAAAATGAAAAAAATGAAAATGAAAAAAAAAAAGGAAGAAAAAGAAAACCCGCTAAGTTGAAAACCCGAGAGGGCAACTTAGGCAACATTGGGGGCCCGGATAGGTCGAAAACCCTTAAAGGGCGGCCTAGGCAAAAATGAGAGGCTAAAATGTGCGGAAAAAGGTGAGATGTGAGCTAAAGAAACATGATGTGTGGCTAGGATGAAAACTCGAAAGAGCTCCTAGGCAAAATGAGAGAAATTGAGGGAAATTGAAAAATGCTATGATTTTACTCAATTGCCGGCGTTGGAGTCATAAGGTTGCGGTTGTCACACGGATGGATCGGGTAGCTCAATATCTTTAGACCTCTTGGGATTGGGTAGCTTAGTGGGTTAGGAAACGGAGTATGGTTATGAAATTCTTGATCTCTTTCTACTTCGTTTTTGGTTGATATATTGGCATTAGGTGAAGCATGTGTTTAAAACTTCCTCTATGGTTTTAGCTTCATTTTGTGTCATTGGATTCTGGGAATATCAATTCTGGGCTGTGAAATATTTTTATGGGTAGTGAATTGATAAGTGGTAGGTTTGGTTAGATTTAGGATTGGGGATGTGTGTGTGCAAAATTCTCATGTGAGCTTTTATTTTGGGATTTTTGAGATTGAGAGTTTTGGTGAGGCTTTGATTGGGGGATTAGTTTAGGTTTTGGGATATATCATTTACTCCGTATGCTTGAATCTTTTCTTACTCGAGGGCGAGTAAGGTTTAAGTGTGGGGAGGTTTGATATGTCCATTTTGTGTGGTTATTTTGGGGGTTTTAGGATGTGGATATGCCATTTCCTCCGTATGCTTAAATCTTTTCTTACTCGAGGGCGAGTAAGGTTTAAGTGTGGGGAGGTTTGATGTGTCCATTTTAGGCGCATTATTTAGTAGTATTTAGGATCACTTTTGTGCTCTTTTATTATCGAGAGCTTGTGTTTTACCTTGAAATTCACTTAGGAGAGGTAAAAGCAACTTTGTACTCTTTTACCTCTTTTAAGTGGATTTTGTGTGACAAGGGAAGAACACAGAAGCAACGAAGACCGGAAGACATTGAAGACTATACTTTCGAAGACTTTTGGATACTCACTTCGAAAACATGAAGACCGGAGGCCGTTGAAGACCATTTTTGGAGCCGTTGAAGACTTGAAGATTGAGAGGGATGGCTATGAAGAAGACAAAGAAACAATGCAGAAATCTGGCTCCCGTCGCGACACCGTCGCGACACCATCGCGAGTCGGGGCACCGTCGCGAGTCGCGACGAACCCCGTCGCGAGTCGCGACCAACGGGCGGCCAGAAATCATTCTTATTTTCTTTGCACTATAAATACCATCTCTTTCCCTCTTCTTCTCCAGTTTTGCTCAGCCCGCCTTTCTCTGGTTTTTGGGCTCAAACCTAGGTTTTTCTTCTTCTTTTCTTTTCTTAGCTTTCTCTTAGTTTAATTATGTCTTTTGTTGTTGTTATAGAGTAGTTCTTGTTCTTGGGAGCAAGGGATTGAAGCTTCCACTATCTATGTAGCAAGAACTCATTTCTATCTATCTATTTGATGTTTTTGCTATTGTGCATTTATTGTGCTTTGAATGTTAATTGTTGATTGCATTGATGTTGTTGAGAGCTTGATGATATGAATGCTTGTATGAATTGCTAGCTAGGGTTTGGGGGATTTGGGTTAATTTCCCCCCTGTTCTTGTTAGGAGTGTATGAGTGTGAATTAGAGCTTTTGATTGTGTTAGTGTGTTGACAATGTGCTAGGCGAATGTGATTGATGTCGAACTCTTCGTCATGTTCGTTTGTGTAGCAAACTAGAGAGTCATATACTCGCGGATGAATGTGCGTTGCACGTTCATCCAATCTCGTGTAATTGCATGAATTGGTTTAATGCCTAGTCACGGTGTAGTGGTCATAGGCATTGCCAAGCTTGTTGGTCCTTCGTGCTAAATGCCACCAATGACACCTTGAGTCGTGGTCGCGACTCGGGAGCCATTGGTGAGGTTTGACGAGAGATGTCGAACTCACTCTCGCAAACTACGAACTAAGAAGGATAGGAGTTCAGTCTCCACGACAAGTAGTTGAAGTATTGGATAGATGATTTAAATTCATTCTTGAAGCATTTGTTATTTGGCGTTTATGTATTCTTGACGGTGTGTTTCACTGCATGTGTGCCATGAGTGGTTTGAGCATAGGTAGTGCTTGTGTGGTTGAATTGCTTAGGTGTAGGAACGTGACGAATTCCGTAGCACCTTTGCATGAAGATCTACGAGCATGAACTTAGAACTCCTTGTGGTGTGTGTGTTGTGGTGCTTGCTAGATGGGGTGTGTGATCGTTGGGTCATGAATGCTATATGATGGAATGTGTGAATGATTCGATGAACTACATTAGATGTGGAAGTGGATATCCGTTGCCCCCAAGGCATTTTATCTTTGTAGTTTAAAACCCCTTTTTCTTAGTTTCGTTTGATGATTAGCATAGTCACTTGACGTTGCTAGTTATCTTTGTTAACTTAGGAAACCAACCAACCAACTCCCCCTTTTACTTGCTTTTAAGTGTGTGTATATATATTTACTCCTAGCCTAGTATATCAACCATTTGTGTGCTTAGACGCTTAGGAAGATCCCTCTTCTCTTTGGACGACCCCGATTTGCCACTATCTACCTAGTTGTAGAAAGTAAGCATTGAGGGCTTATAAATTATCTTTTGGCGCGCGGACGCGACGACCGCCCGCGCCTGTCAATGTGCATACTAGAAATGAAGGAGTGGCCGATAAATATTATAGGATGGATGAGTTGGCTGAGGAGATTGTCAAAAATTACAGTGGAAATCCTAAAAGAATTTCAAATTTCCACGGGCCCGAAGGACTAACTGTTTTGAAGGCTACATTACAGTTGATGAATGTCAAAGCTAAGTATTCCTATAGTGATGTTAGTTTCTCTTCTTTGTTGAAAGTATTGAAAGAAATACTTCTTGTTGGCAATAGACTGCCTAAAACGGTATATGAGTCAAAGAAGGTACTTTGTCCGATGGGCATGGATTACCAAAAGATACATACTTGTGGGAATGATTGTATCTTGTATAGGGAAGCTCACCTGAATGCGGAGGAGTGCCCTAAATGCAGTGCTCCAAGGTTCAAATTGAAGGAGGTCAATGTTGACAGATAAATTGGAAATTGGCAAACGAAGAAGGTTCCTGTCAAGGTTTCTTGGTATCACTACAAGAGACAACACCAATTACCTCAGTTATTTAGGGGGTTTTACCTCAATATTTTGTCCAAAAAATTGAGGTAAATGTGGGGGGAGTAAAAAAGGTATTTTTTACCTCGGTTCAAAACTGAGGTAAAAAGTAGTTTTTACCTCAGTTTTTTGGAAAAAATAACCAAGGTAAATATAGAAATAACCGAGAAGGATACCGAATATGTTGCAACGTTGGTAACCAGTAGAGGTGCCCAACAATCGTAGAAGCTTGCAAACTCTCAAAGATCGATGTCGCAAATATCATGTGCAAAGTCATCTGGTCTTTTAAACGAAGTCACTCATTCATATTACTAATCTCGCATTGTTATCTCCTTTTTACTGCGGTTAAAAACTGCAGTAATTATTATCTTTTACCTCGGTTTTATATCACAATAAATTGGGGGTAAATAAGTAATCATAGAGCCCCCACCCAACCAATTAGCAATGTCGACTAGAAAGTGTAACACAGCCGATGTTGTGCGACGTCGGTTGAATCAAAATTGATAGGACATCGTATATGCGATGATGACATAGCATGGTGATACCATGACATCATTTTTGTAAACGAACCTCGCTTGTGTTTGCACAATGAACACGCCGGTTACACGATGAACGAGGTTTGTGCAACCTTGTTTTCATCAACGTTGCTTGTATGAAGGTACCGTCGCCATTCTATGGTGACAATTTAGCGACATTGTTGATGAAGTTGTGTGAACATAGTGGTAAATTTACACAAGCAGCGACGTTACATTTATCATGAACAACAATTCAAATTTCATTAAAAATGTGTTTCCGGCTTCAAATGCCATTTATAGGACATGTAACTACAGCAAGCGTAATGTATACAGACAAGAAGGATACATAATACTCCTTCAGTAGTCCTAAAAAGATAGCAAAATTCTCACAAAATGAACTATATCATGGATACTCCAAAAGTAGATAGAGATCTATATCAAGGCATAAAAAAAACCTTGGAAAGTATCAATGGGCATTTTAGAGAGTGATGCTTGCACAAAAAACACAACCCAGTAATAGTTCTTCATATAGTGGATGGGAAATGAAAATCCTTCAAATTCTTTACCATCATGAAAATCGCCCAATTGTTGCGTACTTCTTCCAAATGTTTGATGGCGTATGACAATTTGCCCTTGGGAAAATACTACAAGACAGAGTAAACACCATCATACAAAGTTTGGGCATAGTCCATTCCATTTCATTGTATATTGAAACAATCAAGTGTGGAATCGAGTTACCTTTTCTAGGTCATATTGATTCTCATTCACATTCACCACAAAGTCCTTCATAAAGCGTGTGCAACAGTAATTGCTTTGCCATGGGGTCAATTCGTTTTTATGCTATCAATACACACAATTTGGTTAGGAAAACAAAGAGATGTATTTATAGCATTAATTATGTCATTTTTATTTTTACATTTGAATTCTAACCTGTAGTGATTTCCATTGGAATGCCTTGAGGGGGTTGATTAAATGATCCGTCATCATCCGTTCAATTGCGAGTAAAATTGTCTCTGGGGGCATTTGATGCAATGGATCGAACCATTACACCGTGCTTGTTGGAATGACGAATATGGAAACCATCCAATGATTGTTTGAAAAATGAAATTGTCATTAATTCATTATAATCCAATAATCTTTAATTTTAATCAAAACATTTTTTTTTGTATTGTAAGAAACTATAGTTGACTCACCTCTCGTAATAAGGTGCGCTATAAATTGTATTGTCATTTTTCATCAACCAGGAGCTCAAGTAGGCCAATTGCTCTTCCATCTCCACATTTTCATGTTGGATCTTGAAGGGGCAAAGAATTCCTATCCACTCTTACATTTTGGAATTTGATTGCATATGCAAAAGCCTACAGACATAGTTAGTCTTGATAAATTGAGCGGAAAAGCAATAGAAACAAAATGATGGACGTTTGTTTTAGGGATTCATTTATACTTACATGCATTGTAGTTGCATTACTGGTCGGGGGGGGGGGGGCATTATTGAAATGGAATAATGCCTCAAAATCCTCTTTCTGGATGATTAGATTTGCCTTGTAACCCAAAATATCAACTCCATCTATGGTAATTTTATATGAACATGAGGGAGGGTGAGTATTCACAATCGTGTGGATATTCTTTAGAGACCCATCCTTGGAAGGATTGAATGGAGGTGCCTTGACTCTGGAGACACGGGCTTTTGTAGGTTTCGGATCCCCACATGTACTTGAGGATTTGACCGGGCTACCATTGATTGCTTCGATCTACATGACAAAAATTAGAATAATTATGTAAATAAATGGTGTATGGGCTTATAGCCTTATCGCCTAATTTATTTTTAACTTCTTGGGGGGCACTTCCTTTTCCAATATTGAGACCAAACGAAAGGGCTATTAAACAAATATTCTCACATCCTCGTTCACTGTAGTTGCTTCGGCCTCTCGGATTGGAAGAACTATACCATCAAGAAGGCTCTTTGTGACATTAACCACCACGTTCTCCTTTGTGACCGGCTTTTGATGATGCAATTGTATAGATGTGTACACTTTACCTTCCGCCACAACATGGCTCTCACCGTCAACACGTTCGCCAAGTAGAATGCACAAGGAATTATCCTTTAAAAAAAGAATTGCTAATTAAGATCAAAGTATAAAATAATCTGAATATGAAACATGTAATATATTCATTTATACCTCCATGTTCCTTTTCGTTAACTTTGTTCTTAGTCGGTCAAATGCAACATGTGTTATTGAAGTTGGAGAAGGTGGAACAAGCCCACTATGACACTCTGGGTGTTCATGTGTTGAGGTTTCCGGAGGAGTAGCGCGAGGGATCATTCAGGTTGTTGGTTTAGAACTTGAAATGATTTTCTCCAATTCAACTGGCATTTTTCTCCCATTCAATTCTTTCGAGACATAAGCCACTAGTTGGCTTAATATGGATTTCAAACCATCAATATCTCTTTGTTGACTACTTGACATAATATCAAACTTAGGTCGTCGATGTTTAACAAAGATGTCCTTATGTGCAGTGAGTGTACCGACACCCCGGACCCTGCTTGGCCTTGTTAAGTACTACGCCTAGTATGTCCTTCTTTCCAACCCCGACGAATTTGCCCTACTCTTGTTTTCTTTTTAAATCCTCCTAAGAATTACCAACAATCGAACTCTTATAATAGGTCAAAATTATCTTGAAAAATTTCACATAAATTAATTCAGCTGAAATGTTAGCAAACTCACAATTCTTTAGGCAACCACCTCTATTTCTTTAGTGTGGAACTTACCTTCCTTCTTCTCTCACTTTTTATATCCTTTTAACCATTTTTCAAATTGGGGAACCTTATCTGGTGTGGGATATTCCGTAGAAAATCTTGCCTCATTATCTACCATCCCCTGCTCTACTTTATCAAACACTCTTGCCTCAAATATTTCCTTCACGATAATTCTTGTGACTAGTGCATAGCCACCCCGACTCATGGTATGTCTCATTTTTTTCCTTTAGAACCTCAAAATGTTTAGCTCTAAGACCCTGTAAAATAATTCATTCAAGTCTTTGTCTTAATGTAATGAATAAAACTTATCAAGAGGTGAAATTGTATCACAATTCCCATGTATATGTGCGACATCGTTCACGCTCGGTAGGTAATTCACAGCCTACAAATGGACAATTTACGATGTCGTTATGATCATCGATTGAGGACAATGCCTAATCTTTGATTTCACACAATGTCGCACACCACTCTGCAGAGAGGGACAATAGTCCAATGGGTACTATGCAACTTTGCACAACCAGATACTAGTACTTATATTTAAGGAAAATAGGGACCTCAACAACAATAAACCATTATAAGTCATACTTCACATTCATATCGATGTTTTAATCATAATAAAGTCATGCATAAGTTCACTAATCCTTAATAATTGACTTTTTTTACAAATATAATCATGTATCCACTATGTATAAGCCTCAAACCATGTACATGTTAATCTCTTACCGATGCTTCGTCCGCCGATTTTCTTGCAACAAAACCCTTCCAGCTAGAGTCACTTATGAACAGATGTATAATCCTTGGGTTCAAATGTTTCTCTTCCCGAAAACGTAATCCCTTGCAAATTTGGCTTTGAAATCTCTCAATCTTTTGCCAAAGCGGCGTATTGTTCTTGTCTTCAACTTTTCCATGTTTTCACACTCAATTTCAAATGCTAATTATTGGTACTTCCACAACGTTTCCTTGTAAGCCAGATCTACCCGATGCCAAGACTCGTACAAGAAAATGTCAACCTCTGTCCTAGCTATCAATCCAATGTAACTAGACCACCAATTTCTACCATCTCCTAAAGCATTTCCTCTGTGGTCAAATTTCATTGGACATTTCGTACCTTTGTCCATCATGTCCATTAATTCCTTGCAAATAGCCCTACCCCGACCTTGCTTACATCTTTTCGCACCATGATGATATCTAGTTCCTTCGGGGCACTTCCGCTTATCGTGGTGATCACACCACGACCTGAAAAGAAAGTCAATAAATCACTGAGCACTATGTCATCCAATATGCTACTAAATCAAGGATTTTGCAACAACACTATAACATCCATTAAGAGGCACAATATATACATCTTTGATTAACATGATCTCCATTTGAGTAAAAAAATGCAACGAATAAAGTATTTCATGTCATCTCTGGTTTGAATAAGCACCATTTGAAAACTTTAACAAGTGGTACACACAATACACATTCAAAAATGTAATCTTTAAAGTAACCGCACACAACCCTTCGTGTATTGGCCATATCACAATATAGATGATACATCAAACACAAGATAACAACAAAACCTCATTCTACATTCAATGTCAATGAATGCAAAATTAACAATACACTCATGTTTGTATATTATGAAATATTAAACCTTACCACAATTTTGATTCATGGAATCCCCAACTTTGGTGACCTTGGTGAACTCCATTAAGCATCTAATAGGGAGATGGATGTGATTTCTTTTTGTGGTTGATAGCTTGGAGGAGAAGGATTTGAGGAAGATGAAATTTTGTGATTGGAGGATGGAGGACGCCATTTTTGGCAGTAAATGCTCTTTCAAAGATTGTGGTCCTTTTTTTGCTAAGTATGACGTGTACTCGTATTCTCCCACCAGTGAAACAACATTGTGTGGTACGTTTGACACCGAGTGTGTATTAAATTTAGGTATTAAATTGTGTTAAAAGTGGCCTATCAGACCCATCTTGTATGAATGCCTGATGTCACGATATTTTGTTCATGGCTCGACTAATACAACATTTGTGCGATGTCATTATCTTTGTGGATTGGAATTCACATGTTGGGCATATTTTTGAACCCAACGGCCTATTTATCGATTGGAACGACATTGGTATGTCTTCGTCTATTATTCGGTAAATGCGATGACATTAGCGACATCGACAATGAGGGTATGTCTAGCATTTCCAAAATTAGTTATAATATAGAAAAAACTAATGTGAGGGAGAGTGACAGAGTCAAAGTTGAAAAGTGACTAAGTTGATTAAAGAAAGAGGGGAAGGGGATTAAAAGGCAAACATCCAATCAGAGGAAAAATGATTCATTTACCCCCGAACACTAGGCTGCCATTAAGCCCCACCCAATCGATAGGAAGCTTCGTCACGCGCCACCCAGCTCAGGTTGAGAACACTACAGCCCATATTTGTACAGAGGCTTCACCAGCTCGGAGTTCAGCACCGATGAGAAGCAAGCCTACGACCGAGTTCAGTGCCGGTGAAAGCTTCACATGTAGCACCACCTCTCACCAGTCCCCGACGTGAATCAAAACACCTCTGCTGAAGCTCGAGATTGCACCACCACTGCCAACGAAGACCCGATTCTCGTGCCAATTCTGTAAGACCCGGAATCAATGCTAAATTAACGTGATTTTTGTTTACCCCCAGAAGACCCAATTTCAGTTTCGTCAGCGCATTTGGGCGGGTCCGCGTAACCGTAGCACTAAAGCTCTCCTAGAGTAACACCATAGCACAATAGCCCAGCATATTATGTGTAAAAACCTGCGGGAGAGAGATGCTAGGGTTTAGACTCTTGGGCTGCAAAAGAGAATAAAAGAAAATGGGGAAGAATAAGAGGAGGGAAGGGCAAAAGTAACCATATCTATTTATTTATTTTTAATTTTTTACTAAGGGATCTAATGGTTATTTTATTGATTTTCGACCAATTTCAGGTTGTCAAGGTTAGATGGGCACTTTCGACCAAATAATATGATTATAATGGCACTTTCAAACTTCATGATGTCATATTGGCACTTTCAACCAAAACATAGGGTCAGATGGACACTTAACTCTATTTTTAATCAAGTTTTAGATACTCTTGTATATAGGATCTAGGAAATACCAAAAATGAGGGAGTTAGTAGCTAAATTTATGGTAGAATATGATAGGTGATAATAGTGATGTAAAGGAGATGGTTTAAAGTTTTGTAGATCAATGAAAGTTACATATTTCCAAAAAAGAAATACATTAGATTATAGTTAAACAACAGAATAAAATTTAAATATTCACATCAAATAAAGATAGTTAAACATGAATTAAATACACTAAAATATATTAAATTAAAAATAGTTAAGCAACAAAAAACTACCAAAAAAACACATCAAATTAAAATAGTTGAACATCAAATGAAAAAAATTAAAACTTCACAACAAAATAAAATAGTTGAAATATCAAATAATAAAACCAAAATACACATAATATTAAAAACACTATAATGCACATCAATTTAGAATAGATAAACATCATACCAATACACACTAAATACACATAAAAAGAACTTAAATGCACGTAAAGTTTAAAGAATAGGTCTCCTGACAAGTGACATGTCCATAAGTTATGGACATGCCACTGTATGTTTTAACTTATACACTGCGTTTGTTAGATTACACACTAAATTTAAACATGGTAAAATGTATATATTTTATATTACATTTTTTTATATTTTCACATTCAAATAAAAATTATTACTTATTTTAACTTATATAATACAAATTTTTAATAATTACAATTTTTATGGTAAAAAGTTAGTGGATTTGTCCATAAGCTTATGGACATACCGCCTTTCCTTAAATTTTCTGAAGTTTAAAACATCAAGTGTAAAATCAAAGTGTGAAATTAATATCGAAAAGATAAAACATCAGTATTAAAATTTTAAAAGCTAATGCGCACCCTTGAAACATCAAAGGATGCAAAAAAAAAAAATTCTATAAAATAAATATCAATATCAATTTTTAGAAGGACTCACTGAAAAACCAACATATCAATCTAAATGAAAGTATAAATTATAAATAAAATTTTAAGATAATAAAATAACACTAACTAGTGTCAACGTGTATAAAGTGTCAAAACATTAACATGCAAACACAAGATTTACAATCAAAGATCAAAATTTAACTTTAAAACACATGATTTTAGTGTAAAAAAATGACTTATGAAAAATCATCACAAGGTTTTGTTGAAACATCAAGTGCTGAAAATGAAACATCAAGTTTGGTAGTAAAAAATCGCACATTGCACGAAAATGAGGGGAAAATTGATCCACGAATTTTTCCGACCTGGATTCTTTACGTACTGTGATATTCTTATGACATAGAATCATTAATTTCCCAATTATTTATGCCCAACACCCCCCCAAATGGTATTTACACCCTAGATCCATCCTTCCTCTCACAAACTTTCTTAAATTGTATTTGGAACCTCATGTCTAATTATACTTTATAATATTGCACATTAATTCTTGGTCTCCTTGTGAGATGGTCTCGTACAAGACTTTATCAGTAACGAGTCCTATGCCGACCCAAAACACTCTTTAGCACGTCCTAGGCAAACCTCATGAATGGCGGCCTCGGAGAATTCAAGGAGACATGTGAATCTCTCGCTCAATATCCAGAGGGTTCAACTATACAGATCTGGTTGCTCTTGATCGTATTTAGTCAGTACTATTCAGATTTAGAGTTTTCGACTCCATGGCCAAAAGGAAAAGGCCAAATTTGTTGTCTACGTGCGAGTTACTATGGCCACGTATAGCCATGCCAATCCATGCACCCTTAATATCATCCCACACGTCACCCGATATCTCCACCCGGAGCAAATTTTGATTCTTTTTCTTTCTTTTTTCTTCTCCTTTTTCTCTCGAAAATTTCCTTTTCCCCATGTTTCAATATTGGTGGTTTTCATTTGCTTTGTAGGTTTTATTTTGTTTTTTTCCATTCCTGTTTATTTATATGTTCAGTTTCTCTCTTAGTTTTTAAGAATAGGTAGATCTTAAAATGGTTCTTTTTGGTTGTTTAGGAATTGGATTGGAATTTTTTCCCTGTCATTGTGAGTTTTCTCTGCGACCCTTTTTTCGATTAAACAAACTGGTAAACAAGATTGAATTCAGATATATTATTTGTGGAAATACGAGCCAAAGTCATTTAAAAAACTAACTTTTGGCGATTCCGTTGCCAAGCATTAAAATTAGTTTGTAAACTTTGACTTACTAGGATGTTTCTGGCTAATTAGATTCATTCTTCGGTTCATTAACTTGCCTTTAGACCGTTTTATCTGGTATCCTTTTGAGTGCAAGTTAGAGACAATTTCTGCACTTGCAAATGATTCTTATACGGAAAATGAAAAATTATGTGGACGATTAAAATCATGGGCTGAGGTCTCCTAATTTTAGTGAAAGATTGTGTACGGATTAAATGGAGGCCCTCCTGATCTTTAGTTGGGGAACATTAATTTACTTTATTTTTAATGTCTCCTGTTATGAATACGAATTCCATGAGATATCTATTAGCCTGAAAAGATGGATAACAAAGAAATCGTAATGAAAATAAAATAAATAATGGACATAAGGATTTACGTGGATCGGTCAAGTTGGCCTACATCCACGACCGATGAGACCGGAAGCATCACTATATGTGGAGATAGTATTACAAGATTTTTCCTACCACCTATGAAGGAATTATGTGGCAAAATATAAAGAAGATGGCTTTGGCTTCTACAACTACAAAAGAGATCTAAAGGGAGATGAGAGCAATTAGCAAAGGAATGCAATGCTAGAGGTGTGTTTGAACTACTAAGTTCATCCCCTATTCAAACTACTCCAAGTTCACCAATGACAAGGAGCTCTCAAATAAAACATATCCAATATCCCAAGAAATCTTCTTTCTTGCTTCAAGCATGGGTTGTGAACATTACTTCCAAATTGTTCTTACCAAAAAACCACGGTAGTTGAACCCCAATAGTCAAAGAAATAATGCTTCAATTTTCTAAGCATTGGATGAGAATAGTGTTGCAATTTAATGCTTTGAATGATTGTCTTAGCTATCCTTCAAAGAAGTGAATGTTCACGGATAATTAGGTGAAGACCACATTTCTTCACAAATCTCCACCTTGGTCTGAACCCCAAAAGTAATAGCTTACTCACCCTCATCCGGCATTTCCCTAATGAGCCGAATAACCAACAATGAACACCAATCAAGTCCAAGCACTGCTTGAACGTGAAATAGGGAAGAGACTTCATGAACATATCAGCAGGATTATCCATTGTATGGATTTTTTTTGATAAGGACCTTGTTCTGTGCAATGGTATCACGAATGAAGTGATATTTAATATCAATATGCTTCATCCGCTCATGATACATCTGATCTCCAGTCAAGTAAATTGCACTTTGACTATCACAGTGAATGGTAGTAACCCTTTGTTGTAGAGTTAATTCACCGAAGAGACCTCTCAACCATAAAGTTTATTTTATTGCATCTGTGACTGCCATATATTCTGCCTCAGTAGTAAATAAAGAAACTACATGTTGTAGAGTAGCTTTCAAGCTAATTGCCTAACCTCCAATGCAAAATACATAACCTGTAAGAGACCTGCGCTTATTAAGATCACCGGTAAAGTCTGAATCTACAAAACCAACCACAGTGTTATTGGTTCTACCAAACTCCAAACACATGTTCGAAGTACCCTTTAAGTATCTAAGAATCCACTTCACAACCTACCAATGTGATTCGCCCGGATTGGCCATATACCTGCTAACAACACTAACAACTTGTGAGTTATCAGGGCGAGTACAAACCATTGCATACATTATACTCTTAACTGCATTTGAATAAGGAAATTTAGCCATATAATCTTCTTCTTCCTCTATTTTTTGTGATTGGGCAGCAGATAGCCTGAAATGGCTACCAAAAGGAGTGCTAACTGGTTTGGCATCATGCATGCCAAATCGCTCCAAAACTTTCTTAAGGTAACTCTCTTGGGTCAGGTACAACTTTACAACTCCTCGATCTCTTCTTATCTCTATACCAAGAATCTTCGTAGTTGCACCCTAATCCTTCATCTCAAATTCACTATTCAACATGGCCTTCAACTCATGAATTTCTGCAAGATTCTTAGTCGCAATGAGCATGTCATCAACATATAATAGCAAATAAATGAATGAGTTATCTTGTAATTTCCAGAAGTAAACATAACTATCATACATGCTCATGGAGAAACCATGACCCAACATAAATGAATCAAACCTCTTATACCATTGTCTTGGAGAGTGTTTTAATCCATACAAGGATTTCTTCAAAAAGCAAACTCGGTCATCTTTACCTTGAACTTCAAAACCTTCAGGTTGACTCATATAAATATGCTCTTCTAATTCACCATGCAAGAAAGCTGTCTTGACATCCAGCTGTTCTAATTCCAGATCATACATGGCAACCAAAGCAAGCAATACACAAATAAAGCTTGTTTCACAACAGGTGAGAAAACATCATTGAAATATACACCTTGTACCTGACTGTAGCCCCTTGCAACCAATCACGCTTTGTACCTTGCATTATCAAATTCTGAAGTATCTTCCTTTCTCTTGAAAACCCATTTGCAACCAACAATTTAATTTCCCTTTGGTGGCACCACAAGATCTCATGTTCTATTCTTGTGTAGAGATTCCATCTCTTCATTCATAGCCACCAACCATTTGTCTGAATTAGCACCTGAAACTGCCTCTGAATATGTGGAAGGTTCCTCGTCTCCACCTATTTCTTGTACCAATGATAAAGCATATGCAACCAAATTTGCATACCTCAATGGTGGTCGAATGTCACGTCTCGGTCTATCTCTGACAATGGAATTATCCTTTTCTCCTGGTTGATCTTGATCACGTTCATGATCATATTCTTCAACCACCGCTTGGGGTGGGTTTCTCCCGGACGAACCACCAATCTCTAACTCCACCTGCTTTTGTGCACTATCCCTTTTTCTGAATCACAAGGATTACAAGACTCTTTTCCAGGATGTAACATATTCGATTCATCAAATATAACATCTCTACTAATTACAAATTTGGGTCATTTGGGATCAGGATACCACAATCTATATCCTTTCACCCCTGAAGCATAACCGAGGAAAATAATTTCTTAGCCCTAGGCTCTAGCTTTCCCTCGTTAACATGCATATAAGTTGGACAACCAAATACTATTAAATTAGAGCAATCAGTAGGAGTACCTGACTAAACTTCCTCCGGAGTCTTAAAATCAAGAGGTGCACATGGAGAGCGGTTGACGATATAACAAGGCGTAGATATGGCTTCTGCCCAAAAGTCTAATGTCAACTTGGCATTTGAGATCATGCACCGAGCTCTTACCAAAAGAGTGCGATTCATCCGCTCTGCCACACCATTCTTTTGAGGCGTCATTCTAACAGTACGATGTCGAGCTATTCCTTCATTTTTACAGAACTCATTGAATTCATTTCCACAAACCCATTGTCAATCCTCAGTCGCTTAATTTGTTTTCTTGACTTTTTTTCAATCAAAGCCTTCCATTGTTTAAATATTAGGAAAACATCACTTTTAAGCTTCAAAAAATATACCCAGACTTTTCTTGAATAGTCATCAATAAAAGTAAGCATATATCTTGCACCACCCTTAGAGGGAACACGAGAGGGCTCCCAAAGATCAGAATGAATGTAGTCCAAAGTACCTTTTGTTTTATGAACTGCATGTGAATGAAAGCTACCTCTTTTCTACTTCCAAAAATACAGTGTTCACAAAAGTCCAACTTACCAGTACTTTGACCACAAAGTAGACCTTTCTTGTTTAACAATGTTAAGCCTTTCTCACCCATATTTCCCAACCTCATATGCCACAATTTGGTGATGTCTTCATATGAGGAAGTCGAGACAGCCATTGCCCTAGTTACTATAGATCCCTGCAAAACATACAAAGTGCCAACTCTACAAGCCTTCATTAGCACAAGAGCACCTTTACAAATTTTCAGGATTCCACCATGACCTGAATATCAGTACTAAGAGCATCAAGAATGCCAAGAGAGATGAAAATTTTCTTTAAGTCAGGAGCATGCCTAACATTAGTGAGTGTCCTAATAATGCCATAATACATTTTGATTTGAATTGTTCCCCTACCAACAACCTTACAAGGAGCACTATTATCCATCAAAACAATTCCACCATCCCATTCTTCATAAGTGGAAAAACACCCCCTATCATAACTCATGTGGTAAGAATAACCCAAATTAATGAGCCACTCACTAGAAGACCTTGACTTATTATCCATGGCCACAAATATGATTCCATCACTCTCATCTTCAACTACACTAGCTTCACCAGCATTGCTGCTATTCTGCTCATTTTTATAATTTTTCTTATTTTTCAATTTTAAACAATCTGCCTTAATGTGCCCTTTTTTCTTGCAATAGTTGCAAATTTTATTTCTGTATCTAGACTTCGACCTCCCTTTGGATCTACCACCTTCAAAATCTCTATTTTCACCTCTAACCCTCACAAACAAACCCTTAATATGAGTTCCACTCGATTCCCCCCTAATGTCCCCACTCGATTCACAACCCATGCTTTTATGTGCCATTTTTGTTTCAAATAGAGGCAATTCTCCATTGTCTTCTTCATATATGTAGATTTCAACTTATCCCATATACCTTTGGCAGTTCTCTCACTAGCAACTTCCCACAAAAGCTCGTTAGAGAGATTCAAAATAATGGCAGATCTAGCCTTCTTGTCTAGATCACCAAAATCTTCCGGCGACATGTCCGATGGTCTTTCCTCCACTCCTTCAAGGGCTAGCTCACATCCATCCTGGAATAGGATGGCTTCCATCTTGTGTTGCCACATACCGATGTTTACACTTTGGTCAAAGTTTTCAATAGAAGTCTTTGTTACCATCGTGATGGCTAATAGATAAAAAATGAGATATGGCTATGATACCAATTTGTTAGGAATACGAATCTCACGAGATATCTATTAGCCAAAAAAATGGATAACAAAGACAACGTAAAGATAATAAAGGAAATAATGGACACAAGGATTTACGTGGTTCGGTCAAGTTGACCTACATCCACGACTGGAGGAGACCGGAAGCTTCACTATATGTGGAGAATGTATTACAAGGCTTTGCCTACCACCTATGAAGGAATTATGTGGAAAATTATAAATATGAGGGTTTTGACTTCTACAACTACAAAAGAGAGTTAAAGGGAGAAGAAAGCAAGTAGCAAAGGAATGCTATGCTTGAGGTGTGTTTGAACTACTAAGTTCATCCCCTATTTATACCACTTCAAGTTCACCAATGGCCAAGAGCTCTCAAACAAAACTTATCCAAATATCCCAAGAAATTCTCCTTCTTGCTTCAAGCATGGGTTGTGAACATTACTTCCAAATGGTTCTTGCCAAAAAACCATGACAGTTGAACCCCAATAGTCAAAGAAATAATGCTTCAACTTGCTAAGTATGTGATGAGAATAGTGTTGCAATTTAATGCTTTGAATAATTGTCTTTGCTATCCTCCAAAGAAATGAATGTTCATGGACAATTGGATGAATACCACATTTCTTTACATCTTCACAAGGATCATAAATGTGGATGTATCATTTTTAGGTGTTCTAATCTGATTCTTATTACCATGATCAACAAGAGGTGGTGATCACACACTCTGTGCACCCTTTTTATAATCACAAATCATGGAAATGTATAGACATATGATGGAAAGGTACAAGATTGTAGCAAAACATGAGTTCTACCTTAATCATAAGCAACAGAATTAATTGATGAAGATTGGCCAGTGAAGTGCTCATCATGGCCTTTAGTCACATTCAGAAAAATACAGAAATCTTTGTACAGAGCAGACACATAAATCATGGATATAATCAGATCCATGGCAGCACTCAAAAGTGCAGAAATGCAGCAGGTTTTGTGTTAAGCGGTAGGGTAAGAAGCTTGCATTGCGATGCCGCAAAGGCCTTCTTTAGCGGCAATTCCTCTTTGCATCATGATGTATCCATTCTGTCCCCAGCTTGTGCCCCAAGAATTCTTAACTAGCCAATACTTGGTGCCATCAGAACTCGTTCCATAGCCTACCGCGGTTACGCCATGGTCTAATTCGGTTCCACAGTCACCAGTGAAAACGCCGCTAGAGTAGAATTGGAAAGCAGAGCCGCTGGCATCAATGGCAACGGATATTGGCTGATTTGCGACAGCCTTCAAGAGTGCCGCCTCATTATTTGCCGGGACATCTTCGTAGCCGGTTATGGTGGCAGCATGGCTTGTTTCTTTGTTGGCGTTGCAAGTACCGTCAACGGCTTGATAAGGATAACTGGCCTCAGTAGTAAGGCCATGGTTGCTAATGATGAAGGTAAACGCATCATCCATTAGTCCTCCGTTGCATCCTTGATCTTCACCGCTGGTGTCACAATCAACAAGCTCTTGCTCGGACAGTGATACCAACTTGCCTGTTTTCAGTTGGTGGACTCCCTCCATTGCTGCAACGGCTGAGAATGCCCAGCAACATCCTGCAATTCATTTTTAATGTCATCAGATGAATTATAATAGCTTATATAAATAATGTATAGATGAGTTAGCTAGTTGATATATTGCGTACCACATTGGCCTTGATCCTTAATTGGGGTCACAGCACCCTTCTTTCTCCAATCCATTGTAGCTGGAATGGTGCTCACGTTCTCGTAACGGAACAACGTTCCCTTGCACTCTCTCCATGGTTTGTACTTGTTGCGAGCTGTTTTGAACTCCTCATTTGTCATATCAGCAAACTTGTTGATTCCCAACGTGTATGACTTGGTTCCAGCCTTGTTGAAAGACTCGATGAACTCCACGTTTTCCTTGAAAATCTTGTATCGAATACCTTTCTCAACTTCATCACTGTAAACACGCCCGTACTGTGCCATCCATTGCTCGTGCTTTTCCATCATCGACACTTCATTCAAGTCCCGGGACATTGCTTGAGAAGCCAAACCCGCTACCACTAATAATGCCGCGTAAATAAAATGCTTTGAAGCCATTGCACGAGATAATATACTATGAGAACTGTAGGTGAGAAGAGGTGATGCTTTAGTTGAGGGCAACGAGAGGTACTTATAGATACTT
Source organism: Rubia yunnanensis (assembly GCA_037428765.1). NCBI lineage: Eukaryota > Viridiplantae > Streptophyta > Magnoliopsida > Gentianales > Rubiaceae > Rubia > Rubia yunnanensis. The sequence goes on from CM075066.1 coordinate 64,672,899, forward strand.
CAGCTCTGCAATAAAATTAATTATTGACAAAAATCAGACTCCGGAGACATCCCGCCAAGTTGCATCAAATGGCTTATTCCTCCCTTTGTTATCAAAACCTCAGCACCGTAGACGTTCTTCTTTGGACAAATTAACAACATTCCACTATATTATATTAGTCTGGATTAGTCCTAATACCTATATTTAGGCCATCACCATCTTTTAGCTTCTTATAATACTAGTTTTAAACCATACAGCTAGTCCATGTACCATATTAACATTCACTTCTGATTTTTAGTGCTTTAATCTCTAAATTAGCCCAATATATAAACAAAAGGATATTGCATAAATAACACTATTAAATTTTGAAAGTACATATATAACGCCTCGCCTGCCGTGTCTGTAAATTTGACTCGAATCGGAGGCGGTGTTGATTTTGACGAGGAGGAGGAGGAATGATCGTCGGTGCCGCCTGAGAAGTAGAGGAGCTGCGATAGGCAGAGGTGTCGGCGAGCCACGAGCTACCGGGAGAAAACGTAGCCTGAAGGTGTCACGCTGCCGGAGAAAGCGTAGCCGTTGGATCTGCCGACGCTACCAACGGTGGCACTGCTGCCGAGCGCCGCCTCCGTGATGCTGAAATTCGAATTCATCTGCCGTGGCTTTGATTTGGAAGTTCTGAACTAAATTCGTGGTAATGAACCTGCAATTCGTGCTTTAGTTTACCTTTGCTAGCTCAATTTCGTGTTTCTGTGTGTTTGCTATGTGTGTGTTTGATGTGTGTGCTGTGTGTGTGAAGTCCACTGTCTTGCAGGCTTGATAAAGCCATAAAGGTATGTATTATGTCCAAGAACCAGACGTTATTCTGGTTCATGCAGATGTTGATTTTTCATGTATATTTATGATTACAAGACTATGAATTTAAACTTCTTTCGTTCATTCTTCCAGTCGCCAGACAATACGCCAGAATGATTACAAGGAAGATCCTCTAGCAAAGGAAATTGGCATCAGCATTGATGAAAACTGCGCATCAGTCAAAGCAAGAGTTCTTCCAGCTCCATGGGTAATTACTAACTAGTAGTAGTTCACTACAGTTATTGTGGAATCTTTAGTTTACAAGAGTTTTTGTTTGATTCAGCTGAAGTACAACGATACCGGGAAAGGGAAAGAATATCTCCCTTAACCAGGTCAGTGGAAAATAATAAACAAGGTAACACTCGCGCCATTTTTACTTTAAAATATGCCATTTATTCAAAGGTTCTTCATTGAAGAAATTTCTGTTACTTTTCAGAAAGTGATCAATGGTGGCACTGTTAATCACTGGGCATGCATAAACTTTTCTCGGGTGTCCAAGAGATTACTGCTTCTAGTTTTTGTCAGCAACTCGCGCAGATGTGCAAAGTCTCGGGAATGGTTAACTAATCATCTTCGTTCGTGTATTTAAGCTACAATGCAGTATGTTAAATTCATCCATCCTTATTTTCAAAAATTCATTAGTGAGCCTGTGATACCGATCTACTCTGCTAGACCCAATCAAGTCAAGAAGGCCTTGGGGGTATGTACAGTGTCTTGCAGGTTTGATAATACGAATTAGGTTTTTTAAATTTATTTTTATTAATTAGAAATTTTAGAAGATAACACTATGAGTTCGTCTCTTGAAAGACGGTCTTTCCATAAGTTATGGAAAGACCAATGATTAAAGTGTAAATTAGAAGAAATTAAGATAAAATTTTCGGGTTGCATGAATCGGGTTATAAATTTTATAACTACTACATGTTGCATACTAAAATTTTAATATTGCAACTAAGACCTTTTACCTTTTAATATTATAATCAAACCCCGTCTTTTCATAAGCCTATGGAAAGACCGTCTTTCCCAAGACTTTGCCTAACACTATACTCTTTTTTTCATTAAATTTTTAATGAGGCAGTGTGATTATTTATTTTAATTTTAGTTTAGAATATGGCTCATTAATTCTGCCATGTTGACCTTGGAAAAATTAATGTTTCAGCCACGCTTTATTTTAGAATTTAGAATGTTCAGTTTTGATATGATTAGAATTAGATTAGATAAGACAATATTCATTTAACATTTATCTTGAAGAATATAGTCATTTATTTTAGGTAGTCCAGTTAAATATGGTTTAAATTTCTTAAATCTGTCATAATCCTTTTCAGCTTCTTATTTATATTCTTGAAGACCATACCTATATACTATAAATAGGGGTGGTTTTCAACATAATTTTTACCTAACCACTATAATCAATTAGAAATATACACCTTTGAGTTCATACTCTTGTTGCGCGAACTTCTTTTATTGTTGCTTAACCCTGATGACTAGTTAAATATCAATAAAACTTGTAATATGATAATGAAGGCTAGTTAGAGAGCAAGTCAAAATTGAGTGTACCGTGAATGTTAAACCTTGAATTTCGTGCAAGATAGTAAGGGTTTGCAGATCACTTCACAAGATCAAAGATATTAATTCCGCAATCATGAGTCTTTGCAAGGAGATTCATGTTAGTCAGAGCAAAGCGAAAGATTTCCTGGTGACCAAAAAGTCAACAGAGTTTTGAGTTTTGCTTGATTTTATTTTCAGAAAAAAAAATTTAAAAAAAGTCTGAGAGCTTCCGTCGCCAGACATTGTACCGCCTCCGCTCACAACCTTTACCGTTCGCGTTGCTCCGATTTGTTCCAGTTCTCCGATGCTCTCCAAACGACCTCTGTTATGCTATCTGTCTATAGAAACTCCAATTGCCACCAGGCTTGATCGTCGCCAATTGCATCGATCCGCACCTCCGGCAATCCCGGTGAATCCTTCATTTTTCTTTCTCCGGCAAGCTCGCTTCTCCACGCCTGGTTCTCCAAAGCCGAGACTTCTCACCATTTCAGTGCTCTTCGATCACCGGCAGCATAGGTTCAGCGCAGAAGATAGACAAACCGAAAATAAAGATGGTGCGTGCCTAGCACGCGCGAGCACCCCACAATTGCACATGAAGCCCACACGCAAATCACTTGAAGGCACGTGCGTATCACTCGCGTAACTCAAAGGTCTATCTCGTGGTTCATACCCTCATCTCATGAGCTGATCAGTTTCTCATGAGTCATTTTATTATCTCATGAGTTGATTTAATTTATCACGAGTTCTCTTTAGTTCTATATATCTCACGAGTTAAAAGCAACATCAACATCCCTGTTACTACCTAGTCAGCATCCATTCACTGTTTATTAGCAGAATTTTGCAGGGATCGCGTAGGACGTTTCTCTCTAGTTACTTTTGAAGATCTTTCATGTTTCGAGGGAAAATTTTTTTGACCTCGGAGGGAAATGATAAGAATTAGGTTTTCTTTATTTATTTTTATTAATTAGGAATTTTAGAAAATAACACTATACTTTTTTTTCACTGGGTTTTTTAGAATAAGACCCATTAATTTAGCCATGTTGGAATTCAGCCATGTTGGCCTAGGAAGAATTAATGTTTCGGCCATGCTTTATTTTAGAATTTAGAATATTCAGTTTTGATATGATTAGAATTAGATTAGATAAGAAAATATTCATTCAAGATTTATCTTGAAGAATATAGTCATTTATTTTAGGTTGTCTGGTTAAATATGGTTTTAGGTTCTTAAAGTTGTCATAATCCTTTTCAGTTTCTTGTTTGTATTTTTGAAGACCATACCTATGTACAATAAATATGGGTGATTTTTAACATTATTTTTACCTTACCACTATCATCAGAAATATAAACCTTTGAATTCATACTCTTGTTGATTGTGAGCTTCTTCCATTATTGCTCAACCCTAAAGGCTAGTTAAGTATAAATAAACCCTGTGATCTGATCCCGAGGGCTAGTTAGAGAGTAAGTCGAAATTGAGTGTACCTTGAGGGTTAGACCTGGAATTTTGTGCGAAATAGTGAGGGTTTGCATATCCCTTCATTAGATCAAAGATATTAATTCCACGATCGTTAGTGTTCGCAAGGAGATTCATGAATTTCAGTTTCACCTAAATTCTAAACGTTTATGCCAAGTTGTTTAACAGTTCGGTGTTGAAACACCACGATCAGTTTGGTGTTAAAACGTAAAATGAAATACACAGTGCACACACAACTTGGTTACGCAGTTCGGTGCAAATACACCTACGTCTGCGGGGCCTAGCCCAGATCAGAAACCATCCACTAGAAAGCAGTCTTTAGTACAAGAAGCTTAACTTAAATACTAATCCATTTCTAACCTATTGAGTGGATGTTGTGAGATCCCCTCACTGCCGATCCTACGCCGTTGAACCCCCACGTTCAACACGTCTCTCTGGATCTCCTCCTCCCGAGGAATTAAGGCTTCCTTGTTTCTGATCTCCATGAACTTGGTCGGTTGATTTACGAACCTCCAAAAACCGAGACAAACTGCTCCAACAACGTATCTCACGCAGAGATGAAAACTAGGTACTGCAGCCGCACAGTTTGCGTTGTCTCTCTTTGCTTTTATAACCTGCACACTCCTTCCTTGTGCGTAACTCTTTCCTTGTCTAACTCTACCAAGAATAGACTTCTAGACTAAGGAAAGATCTAATCCTAATATGGTTTTTAAATGGACAATCCTTTATTAATAGGACTTGTACCATAAATAAACTACTTAATTAATTCCTAACTATTACAAGGAATATTTGTTTACCAGAAATAGGTTGCCACGAAATCACACATTGATCTCCACAATATTCTGTTCTGATCGCCTGATTATCTTCCATAATTTGCTCCATAAATCGTGGCTAAATACTTGCTGTCCAGAAACCTGAATTGTGATGGGGTTCAAACACCACTTCACTAGTTCACACAATATGCCACACTGAGTCCAACGCTCCTGGACTTTACAGTCTCCCCCTTGGCATATTTGTGAATTCATCAGCACTGGATTTTGACCTACCAACTCCCCCTGAATTCAACTCCAATAAAACTACAAAGAATCCAGAAATAACACAGGTCATACAGGTTTACTAAGTCCAATAATAAAATTCAGCAAGTAAAACAATAAATCCATCCAGTTTTCTCCCCCTGGATTCATGAATGTGCCAACCAAAAATAAATGCTGTCTACTCCTCAGCAGTTGCATCACCATCACCATTATCAGCATCATCGTCATTAGTATCATCCGAAGCATCATCATCACCAACATGCGCCTCTGAAACATCCTGAGTTGCTGCAGCCAACAAGACTTCTCGCTCAACATCCAAGGCAGCCAACTCCCCCTGAAGCTTTTCCAAAATAGCCGGATGTCATTCAATCAGTTCCTGGCACACTTCAACTCGGGCCTCAATAGCTTTCAACCACGCCGTACCAGCATCCGAGCAAACCTCTTCCGGAGGTGTCCAAGGCAAGTCCTTGATAATTCGACCACTCAATGTCCTGAGTGTCGGTTTTAAGACTTGGACAGTAATCCACTCAACAGAGTCCCTTATAGCTGCTCCCCCTTTTTGCAGCACCGTAGTGATCACACACGGATGTAACAGAGCTTCCTTCCTGGTCTTGCGAGCACAGTCAATGATATCATTAAAGATCAATCTGCCCATAGCTTTCAAAATTTTCTGGCATCTGGTGTTGGAACACCGATTTATCATTCCTTGAAGTGCCACGACATTTATTCACTGCTGCTGGTGAGAACTCAACAGCCTCCCCTCGCACATACACCTTATGAAACCACGGAGATTCTTCATCCTCACACTCCTCTTTCAGATTTGAATAAAATTCCAACACAATCTGCTTGTTATAATCACCAAAACATGTAGAAGCCTTAAACACTATCAGATAGTGTAAATAATCTGTGACTCCACAGTCCCGGTATTTCTCGGAATAAGCTGGCCTTTCTGCCAGTATCTTTCTTCCACAGATAAATTCCCATTTTTCTCAGCTTGCTTCATTATAAAATTCAGTGCTAATTGCGTCACTAACCTCAGGTGCAGGTGGTGCCTGGGATTCCATTGGCTCAACTGGTCTCTGTTGCCGGTCTGCACGTAACTTCTTCAGTTTCAACCCAATCGGCTCATCACTGTCCTCACTTGTGACCATTTTCTTATCTCTGCTCCGCTTTGATCTTCGAACACCCTTGGAAGCTGAGGCCACACTGCCCCTAGCCTTCTTTGAACTATGAGTAACGGGAGTTCTCACAGACTCTGGTGGTGTTTCAACACCCACCTTCCTGCACTTTCTCTTGGACCCACGTGTCTTTCTGGTCTCGAGTGGTATTTCAACACCAACACCAGTACCCTCTAAGTTGCCTTTATCACTGGTTATCTCAGTCAACTCTGTATAGTTTTCAAGGTCATACTCCTCAGGATTTGGTTCCCTATCAGCAAAGTCCACATCCTGTGCTTGATTCACAGGTACCTGCTCATCAACATTGGAGATCACATCTGGTGTTTGAATACCAGAAACAGTCGCACCATCACACTCTGGATTTTCCAAAGCTCTATCCTCATCTTCTCCATTTTCAGAGGCTGGTTCCATCAACACTGACACAGTCTCACACATAACAGTTCCTGGTGTAGCAATACCAGTACTATCCACTTCATAGTTCTCATTGTCAGCACCTGCTTGCTGATCCATAACATCATCCTTGATTTCTCCTGTCTCAGACACATTCTCCACTATCACAGATGCACTCTCAGATTCCTTCAACATAGACACTGTTTCAATTTCAACAGCTCCCCCTGCATACACTGTCTCCACATAACTGTCACTGATTTCCACCACCGGAATGGGCAATTGTCCGAGATATTCTTGAAGCACAAACACTGATTTTCCATGCAAGCTCTTAAACTTCTTAAGATCAACATAATCTTGGTTCTGGACCTGGTCTTCGGTCGGCGACGATTGACTCCGTCCCACTTTGCCAACCTCTGTTCACGACCTCCACAACACTCATTCAAGTCCACATCTGAGTCAAGTTCTTCAAATCGCGAATTTTCTGGGACTCGCACACTAGAGAAACCTTCAAACCATTTCTTGAAGGTAAAGTTCACCATTGTCGATGGGTTTTGTGTGGGCTATGTAAATTTGTGCGATTTTGAAGATTTCAGGTTGCCGGAGACACTGTTGCGTGAGCTCTGTTCTTGTTCTTACTGGGCTCTGTCCGATTTCGTGAACAACCAAGCCCATCATCACAGATTTCTGGCCCATGTTCAGCCCTTTCTAATCTACTTCCGCATTAAATCAACTGTCCATCACTTTATCCTGTGGTGTTTAAATACCACCTCACCAAATTTTTGGTATTTTCTGGTTTTAAATTTTTTTATTTGACTGTATTGAAAGGAAAACAGTAAATAATTCAACCGAATAGACAGATCTGGGTACCTTACATTCGACACACTCCCAAGTGCTGTCTGAGTCCTTCAAAAGTCTCACCATCCAGAGACTTCGTAAAAATATCAGCAAGTTGTTCTGATGTTGGGACATAATGAACTGTAACTTCTCATTTTTCGACCAAATCCCTGATAAGCTGATGTCGGATATAGATGTGTTTTGTCCTCGAATGTTGCACAGGATTCTTGGAGATATCAATGGCACTTTTATTATCACATAAGACTGTCAAACTCACATCATTGAATCCATAGTCTCTCATCATCTGCTTCATCCATAATAGCTGCGCACAACAACTCCCTGCAGCTAAATATTCTACCTCAGTCGTAGACAATGATATAGAGTTCTGCTTTTTACTATACCAACTGACCAGATTTGATCCAGCAAAGAAGCATCCACCAGTGGTACTCTTACAATCATCAGCATTCCCGGCCCAGTCAGAGTCACTGAAACCTACCAACTGCGAATCCTTGTTCCTAGAAAACCATACTTCATACTCCACTGTTCCACTTATATATCGAATAATTCTCTTCACAGCTGCCATATGTGATTCCTTTGGATTAGCCTGGTAACGAGCACAAATACCAACACTCAACCAGATGTCGGGTCTACTTGCAGTTAAATATAACAGGCTGCCAATCATACTCCTGTATAATGTTTGGTCAACACTTTGACCCAGATAATCTTTTGTGAGTTTATCGGTGGTAGCCATTGGAGTGCATACTGCCTTTGCGCTTGCAAGTCCAAATCTCTTGATCAAGTTCTCAGCATATTTCTGTTGGCTAATGAACAGACCATTCTTCTCGTGAGTAACCTGCAACCCCAGAAAATATGACAATTTTCCTACCATACTCATTTCGAACTCCGTAGTCATTAAGTCACCAAACTCCTTCGCCAATGCTGAAGAGGTGGATCCAAGACCAACGTAAATCTGTGCGATTAGAAGATTTGTCCCCTTATGAAGCACAAACAGTGTACGATCCACTCCCCCTTGACGATATCCCTTCTGAATCAGAAAGGGTGTTAGTCGCTCATACCATGCACGTGATTCCTACTTGAGTCCATACAATGCTTTATTCAACCGATATACATGATCAGGAAAATGTGAGTCTTCAACCCCCTTAGGCTGCTCCACGTAAACTTCCTCCTTTACTAGACCATTCAGAAATGCACTCTTGACATCCATCTGATGAAGAGTAAAGTCTAGAATGCATGATACTGCCAACATTAGCCTCATCGACTCCAATCTGGCCACGGTTCCTCCTTTATCCCTTAACTGCATGTATTTGGTTGGACTTTGTTCAGATTCATGTGTTACTGTTTCCAATGTTCCAACACCGGTTGACTGTACTGGTGTTTCAACACCAGTAGGATTCTCTGTGTCGAGGATATCACTTTCACCCATAGTAAATTCCTCTGAATCATCAACAATCACATTAATAGGCTCCATGACTGTTCCAGAGCGTTGGTTTAGAACTCGGAAAGCTCGACTAGTAGGAGAATAACCCAAGAATATAGCGATATCACTTCTAGAATCAAATTTAGCCAAAGATTCTCGGTCCTTCAGAATATAGCACTTGCTCCCAAAGACATGAAAATACGACACATCTGGTTTCTTCCCTTTCCAGATTTCATATGGTGTTTTCTCAGTAAACAGACGCAAGTATACTCTGTTGATAGTGTAGCATGTTGTGTGTACCGCCTGGTGTGGTATCCGGATTTTCTTTCCTTCTTTACAAGACCCGCAAACAGCCTCCTTATTGTCTCTGATTTCAGGGATACCTCTAACTGCATTCAGTCTGGAAATGCGTGCTAAGGATTTATAATTTATGTGTCCCAATTTTCTGTGCCACAGAGCACTGACTTCCTTTTTCGAGCTAAAGCAAGTGACATCGTGATCGAGCAAATAACAGTTATCCATTGATCTAGATCCAGTGAATACTCCAGTTCCATGGTTTACTATACATTTCTCCTTGTTGAAAAACACCGTCATTTCATTGTCACATATATGGCTAATGATTAACAAGTTTGCTTTCAGACCTTCCACCAGTAACACATCTTGAAACACCGGAAGCCCTTTGATGGCTAACTCACCCTTGCCGATTATTCTACTGCGTTTCCCATCACCAAATCTAACATATCCACCAAATCCAGGTTTGAATTTTCGCAGGAATTCAGGTACTCCAGTCATATGCCTTGAACAAGCACTATCGAAATACCAGGAATTTCCTGTATGTGCACCAAAACATACGAAACTTGAAAAACAAACATCTTGAGATTTTCGAATCCATACCTTGCTTTGAGGTCGAGTGATGTTATGCGGCCTTGGATTGGCACGTGTGTTCAGAATTCTGGTTCTGTAGCCTCCAGTGTTGAAACAACGCCCTGTATCATATCCTGGCACGGTGTTGAAACACCGATCTGCTGGGTTAAAAGACAGTGTCCTAATCAGCTTTAAACACCTATTTCTCACATGCCCTTGAGCTCCACAGTATCCGCATCGTCTGATCCTTTTGGTGGGGCAATTTTTCTTGATTATTCCTGGAGCTGGTGCACCTTGATCTGCCTTGTTGCTCCATGAATTCACCGGTGAAGATTCTTCATAGCCAATTCCGTATTTGGTCGTCTGTCCCATTCTTAGACAATCTTCGAGCTTAGCTTTCCCTGTATTGAGACGTCTAATAGCTTGCTCTGCTGCCTCTGCTCGTTGCACCATTCCAGCAAATTCCTTCTTGATTCTTTCAAGCTCGCTGATTGCCTTTTCTTTTTCAAGTTCCTTCATTTTAGCATTTTCACTCAATCTCTTATTCTCGGACTTGAGCTCTTTATTTTCATCCGCCACTTTTAACCACATCTTGTACATTTCCATGCTTTCCTTGCGAATGTCATCATCACTAATGCTCCTAGTCTATTCATCTGAGCTACCACTCTCATTTTCATTCAGCACACTAACTCCTTCCTCGAAAGATTCTTCTGACTCCGCCACTGTCACACCGAAAGCAACAAGATTTGTATACTCCTCTCCATCCTTACCATCATCTCCTCCGTCATCATCACTCCAGGTTGCGGTATATGATTTTCCTTGTCGTTTAAGTGTATTGGCACACTCAGCTTGTATGTGCCCGAAACCTTCACATTCTCTACACTGTATTTTCCTGTTCAGGTTTGGATTTGTTGATTTGAACTTTGGTGTTTCAACACCAATTGCTTGGCCAAAACTTGGAGTGGAGTTTGCGTTTGGATTTTTGCTTTCACTTGACTTCTCTTGTGGCTTCCTGCCCATCTTCTTCATAAATCTGGAGAAGTTCCTGGTTATGTTTGCAATTTCATCGGACTCTTCATTATCTGTATGATCTTCTGACTTTCCAGAGGTTATGCTTGAAAAAACCATCTCTTTCTTACCTGCTTTTGTTTGCAGCATTTCCATCTCATAAGATTCCAGTGATCCCATAAGTTCATCAAGTGTCATTGTCCTTATCCTTCCGTTTTCATTAATTGTTGTGACCTTCATGTTGAAACGTGGAGGTAGTGCTCTCAAAACCTTTCTTACAAGCTTGTGATCTTTGTACTTTTTTCCAAACTGAAAAGCTTTGTTGGCAATATCTCGGACTCGTCCATTGAACTCAGATATAGTCTCATCTTCGTGCATCTTTAGATCTTCAAATTTTGACGTGTAATACTGCAACTTTGATTCTCTGACAGAGCTTGTCCCCTCATGATAAGTTTGTAACACATCCCACGCATTTTTAGCAGTCTCACAATTTGAAATCATCTTAAACTGATCTTCATCCACTGCCGTAAAAATTGCATTTAAATCCTTTGAGTTGGACACGTGCGCTTTGTGCTCCTCGGTAGAGTACTCAGAAAATGGTTTAGCCGTCAATGAGCTTGATCCCTCAGATGCAGCTACTGTAGGTGGAGTGTACTGATTTATGACATTGTTCCAAGCCTGATCATCTAATGCTCCAATGAACACCTTCATGCGTGCCTTCCAATAGGCATAATTTCCTTGTTCTAGCAACGGTGGTCGCGTGACCGAAGCCCCCTCCTTTGGTGCCATGGTGAAACCTGATCTCACTCTCCCTGTTTAGGGGTCAGCAAGTGTCGTGCTCTGATACCAATTGAATTTTAGTTTCACCTAAATTCTAAACGTTTATGCCAAGTTGTTTAACAGTTCGGTGTTGAAACACCACGACCAGTTTGGTGTTAAAATGCAAAATGAAATACACAGTGCACACACAACTTGGTTACGCAGTTCAGTGCAAATACACCTACGTCTGCGGGGCCTAGCCCAGATCAGAAACCATCCACTAGAAAGCAGTCTTTAGTACAAGAAGCTTAACTTCAATACTAATCCATTTCTAACCTATTGAGTGGATGTTGTGAGATCCCCTCACTGCCGATCCTACGCCGTTGAACCCCCACGATCAACACATCTCTCTGGATCTCCTCCTCCCGAGGAATTAAGGCTTCCTTGTTTCTGATCTCCATGAACTTGGTCGGTTGATTTACGAACCTCCAAAAACCGAGACAAACTGCTCCAACAACGTACCTCACGCAGAGATGAAAACTGGGTACTGCAGCCGCACAGTTTGCGTTGTCTCTCTTTGCTTTTATAACCTGCACACTCCTTCCTTGTGCGTAACTCTTTCCTTGTCTAACTCTACCAAGAATAGACTTTTAGACTAAGGAAAGATCTAATCCTAATTTGGTTTTTAAATGGACAATCCTTTATTAATAGGACTTGTACCATAAATAAACTACTTAATTAATTCCTAACTATTACAAGGAATATTTGTTTACCAGAAATAGGTTGCCACGAAATCACACATTGATCTCCACAATATTCTGTTCTGATCGCCTGATTATCTTCCATAATTTGCTCCATAAATCGTGGCTAAATACTTGCTGTCCAGAAACCTGAATTGTGATGGTGTTCGAACACCACTTCACTAGTTCACACAATATGCCACACTGAGTCCAACGCTCCTGGACTTTACAATTCATAAGCTATGTATTATGTCCAAGAAGTGTAATGTTACCTACTCTGATTTTGAAGTAACTTAATGTACATTTGATGTATCACTCTATTTTACTTGTCTAGCTTGACCTTTTAAGTGTGGATGTATCTACCTGGTCTCACTTGAAAATGATTGTTTCCTTTTTAGGCCTGGTTTAGAGCGCTTCCAGATGGAGTTCTTGATTGTCTTACCCTGGATCAAGTAATGCATTGCAACACAGAGGAAAAGTGCACACAACTTGTGAAGTTGCTTCCCTTAACAAAGGCTTCATTGCTTGATTGGGCCATCAATTTCATTGCAGATGTTGTGCTTCACGAGCATTTCAGCAAGATGAACCCTAGGAACATTGCTATGTTCGTCGCTCCTAATATGACTCAAGTTTTGTTTCCTTTCGAAAATGTTAATCCAATTTGAACCTAATTAGGTTAGGTTGTGATGTAATGTTTCTGTTAAACTGGCAATTTGGATTCTTTTAATTTATCTGAGATAATCACAGTCCTAATGTGTAGAACTAGGCTGTATTTGACACTTTTATGTAGCCTATTGGTATATGTTAGATATACGGATCCCACGAGATATCAATAAGGCCAAAAAAATGGATAACAAAGAAAACGAAAAGAAAATAAAGAAAATAATGGACACATGGATTTACGTGATTCGGTCAAGTTGACCTACATCCACGGCCGGGGGAGACCGGAAGCTTCACTATATGTGGAGTAAGTATTGTAAGTCTTTGTCTACCGCCTATAAAGGAATTATGTGGAAAAAAATAAATATGAGGCTTTGGCTTCTACAGCTACAAAAGAGAGCTAAAGGGAGAAGAAAACAAGTAACAAAGGAATGCTATGCTTGAGGTGTGTTTAAACTACTATGTTCATCCCCTATTTATACTACTCCAAATTCACCAACGTCCAAGAGATCTCAAACAAAACTTATCCAAAAATACCAAGAAATCCTCCTTCTTGCTTCAAGTATGGATTGTGAATATTGAGTCCAAATGATTCTAGCCAAAAGATTATCATAGTTGAGCCCCAATAGTCAAAGAAATAATACTTCAACTTGCTAAGCATGGGATGAGAATAGTGTTGCAATTTAATGTTTTGCATGCTTATCTTTGCTATCCTCCAAAGAAGAGAATGTTCATGGGTGAAGACCATTATTTCTTCACAAATCTCCACCTTGGTCTAAATCCCAAACGTAATAGCTTACTCAACCTCCCCCGGCATGGCCCTATTGGGCCAAATCACCAACAATGAACATCAATCAATTCCAAGCACTGCTTGAACTTGAAATAGGGAAGAGCCTTCGTGAACATATCAGCAGGATTATCCTTTGTATTGATTTTCTGAACAAAGACCTTTTTCTGTTCAATGATATCACAAATGAAGTGGTACTTAATGTCATTATGCTCCGTCTGCTCATGATACATCTGATATTTAGTCATGTAAATTGCACTTTGACTGTCACAGTGAATGGTAGTCAGGAACATGCCTACATTAGTGAGTGTCCTAATAATGCCATCGTACATTTTGATTTGAATTGTTCCCCTACCAACAACCTTACAAGGAGCATTATTACTCATCAAAACAATTCCACCATCTCATTATTCATAAGTGGAAAAACATCCCTATCATAACTCTTGTTGTAAGAACAACCCGAATCTAAGAGCCACTCACTAGAAGACCTTGATTTATTATCCAAGGCCACAAATATGATTCTATCACTCTCATCTTCTGCGACACTAGCTTCACCAGCATTGCTGTTATTCTGCACATTTTTATATTTTTATTTATTTTTTAATTTACAACAGTCAGCCTTAATGTGCCCCTTTTTCTTGCAATAGTTGCAAATTTTATTTCTGTATCTAGACTTCGACCTCCCTTTGTATCCACCACCTTCAAAATCTCTATTTTCACCTCTACCCCTCAGCATGAGTTCCACTCGATTCCCCCTTGATGTCCTTATTAATCTGCTCTTTAGATTTTAATGCACATTTTATACTATTGTATGAGACCGACTCTTTCCCATAAATCATAGTATCTCGAAAATACTTAAATGATAGGGGAAGGGAACGTAACAATAAAATGGCTTGATCTTCTTCATCAACTTTGGCATCTACATTCTTCAAATCCAAAATGATGGAATCAAATTTATCAAGATGTGGGAGTATAGATGTACCTTTCGCCATTTTCAACATGTACATTTTTGTTCCAAATAGAGGTGATTCTCCATTGTCTTCTTCATATATGTAGATTTCAACTGATCCCACATACCTTTGGAAATTCTCTCACTAGCAACTTCCTGCAAAACCTCATTAGATAGATATAAAATAATGGCACATCTAGCCTTCTTGTCTAGATCACCAAAAATATTTCGGTGACATGTCCACTGGCTTTTCCTCCACTCCTTCAAGGGCTAACTCACATCCATCCAGGATTAGGATCATACCGAAGTTTACACTCCGGTCAAACTTTTCAATAGAAGTCCTTCTTACCGTCATAATGGCTAATGGATAAAAATGAGATATGGCTCTGATACCAATTTGTTAGAAATACGAATCCCACGAGATATTTATTAGCCCAAAAAAATGGATAACAAAGAAAACGTAAAGAAAAAAAAGAAAATAATGGACACGTGGATACGTGGTTCGGTCAAGTTGACCTATATCTATGGCCGGGTGAGACTGAAAGCTTCACTATATGTGGAGAAAGTATGACAAGACTTTCCTACCACCTATGAAAGAATTATAAGGCAAAATATAAAGATGAGAGCTTTGGCTTCTACAACTACAAAGGAGAGATAAATGGGAAAGAAAGCAAGTAGCAAATGAATGCTATGCTTGAGGTGTGTTTGAACTAGTAAGTTCATCCCCATATTTATACTACTCCAAGTTCACCAATGGCCAAGAGCTCTCAAACAAAACTTATCCTAAAATCCCAAGATTGCACTTTGACTATCACAGTGAATGGTAATAATCCTTTGTTGTAGAGTATATTTTCCGAAGAGACCTCTAAACCCTAAAGTTTCTTTGATAGCCTCTGTGACTGCCATATATTCTGCCTCATTAGTAGATAAAGCAACTACATGTTGTAGAGTAGCTTTCCAGCTAATTGCACAACCTCCAATGCAAAATATATAACCTGTAAGAGACCTGCGCTTATCAAGATCACCGGCAAAGTTTGAATCTACAGAACCAACCAGAGTGTTATTGGTTCTACCAAACTTCAAACACATGTTCAAAGTACCCTTTAAGTATCTAAAAATCCACTTCACAGTCTGCCAATGTGATTTACCCGGATTGGCCATATACCTGCTAACAACACTAACAGCTTGTGAGATATCAGGGCGAGTACAAATCATTACATACATTATACTCCCAACTGCATTTGAATAAGAGACTCTAGACATATAATCTTCTTCTTTCTCTATTTTTGGTGAATGAGCAGCAGATAGCCTGAAATGGCTACCAAGAGGAATGCTAACTGGTTTGGCATCATGCATGCCAAATCGTTCCAAAACTTTCTCTAAAACAATATGAAAGGATATTCTCTAAAGTTAAAACTATAGAGTGAACCATTAGATTAAATACAATGTATTAACTCTGAAACACCATTGTCATAACTGAAAGATTGACCTAAATAATGATTTTCTCTTAGTAATCTATATAGTTATTGAATGACACTGCAATGTGGATAATTTAACGATGGGGTAAATTTTAATTTTGGAAAAAATAAATAAATGGATGAGATTAGAACATTTATTAATAATAAAAAATAATGGAAATGTGTGATAATTAGTGACACTGAGAGTAGTAAATAATATAAATTAAATAAATAAATATATATATATATATTTATTATTTGACTCTTTTCTTTTTTTATTTTGAATAATATTTCTATGAATTTTTAGAAAATCAGTGGTTTTGATTCATTCATTAAATTAAATTATTTATTTTTCCAATTCAACCTACAATATTAATTTAATTTTTTGATATTTTATATATTTAAAATTATAAATCATATACAAAGGAGTATAGTGGCAATGGATCGTCCACGTTTAAGGTGCATCTTAATGCATCTAAACATTGGGATAAACTCCAGTATGGTAAATTTTACCAAATACACGCAGTCTATGTTTCATTTAACATTTATTTTTTGTTTAATCATTACATACAAATTATTTTTTAATTTTATAATCTAGTAAATTTTGAGGACATTTTAGCACATTTACCTAGTCATAAGACCCCCTGTGTTGTGTTGAGGTGCAATGGATATGAGTGGCATATGAGTTACTCGGGGAGCCATAAACTATGAAGGCTTTGTCCCCAGAGGGCTTTGGACACTTTATTACTGACAACGACCTGTTTATAAGGGATACAATTTTCTTCAGCTACTTAATGCTACTATGAGTGAAACATTATTCAAGGTCGTAATTATTTGTTGTTCAATTTTTCTGCTTATGAGTATTTTGATACAGGATTGGAATAAATACAACATTATTGTGATTGGAAATATTTGTTTATTCATGTAGTTCAGAATATTGTTATGGGGAATAAAAACAACATTAATGATATGGTTTTTTTAATATCTATCAGTTAACTCATTTTTATTCACAACAATTAAAAATTATTTTTTCAGTTACTTTTAAAGACAAAAAAATAATTAAACACGCATATGAATAAAAAATGTTTCAATCATTTTCAAACAAGCAAATAATTTTTTCGACCTGTTTTTTTATAATAAGTTTTTCGGACCAACAACCGACACCAACCGTCTCTCCCATATGACGTCGGTAATACTGACATCAAATGCAAAGTCAACTATTTGATAGTACATCATTTGCGTCGTCGCATCTCCATCAGTAACATCATTTACTTTGATTTCAATACATTTTACTTTAGTTTAAAAAAAACCAAGATAAATAACCTATCTTTTACCTCGGTTATGTTTTAATCAATTTATAAAATAAATCCTTTTACCTCAGTTATTTGGAAAAAAATTATATGAGGTAAAACAGTGGAAGTAAAAAAGTTATCTTTCTTTTAGTGTAATGAGTAATCTTTTAGCAAAAATTAATTATAAAAATTTATAATTTTATATAAAATAATAAAAAAGATATTAAATAATTTTAAAATGTTTTATTATATGAAGATAAAATAAAATAAATGAATAATACTAAAACTGGAAGTTTGATTTTGTCATCACCTCTGATTGTCACATAATCTTTCCATAACATTTATTTAACGAATATTTAATTATTCAATAAATCTAACCAATTACACTTATCTGTATATACTAAAACTAGCAAGTTTTTTTACCAAGTGTCATCTTCTCTCTTTGTCACATCCCTCATTTATTGAATATTTAATTATATAAAAACTTTAAAATAATAATTAAATGAAAAATTACATTTATTTTTTCTCCTTTTTTTTCCTCTTTCACGTTTAACTGGTGAGATAAATATCCTATACAATATGATTTTTCTCATATCAAAATTACACAATTATGTACACTATTCTATATACTATTGTTAGCCTGCTAATTTGTAAGCATATGGAAATTCTATCTTGTAGTTCAAAATCATAACTTCAAGTTGAGTTATATAAAAAACAACCAAATTGCAAAATTCATAAAAAATATTATCTCTTATCTTTTATAATTCTTCAAATCCATAACATAAAAATTATCACAATGCTATCTTCATTCCTAGCTGATATAGTTGTATATATATATAAGTTAAAATGTTATACTGAGTTGTATAATTTACAATGTAAATAGAGATATCAAAGAGACAAGATGACACTTGCAGTCTTAACAATCTCACCAATTCTTAATTAACATGATTATAAATGTAAATAGTAATTAAAATTTATTTTTATCTGATTCAAAATCAAAATATTTTATTAAACTATAAAAATATTTAATTGTAAAAATATAATTATTTTAGTATTCGAAACTAAGAACACATTTACTATTTTCTTTAAGATTGATAATTAAAGTAAAATTTATTATATAATAATTTATTATTTATATATATATATTACATTTTTATATGAATATATAGGTTATAATTGATAGTATTTCCCTCGATCCAAATCTAATCAAGGTGAGAAGCAATTTTCCATTGGTAACAAATGCTTTCTATTATTATACAAATTATATTTTTTTTATCTTCAAAAAATGCATAAATATTATTTTCATGTCAAAATTAAAATATTTTATTAGTTGTCAGAAAATAGTCAATTTTATTATATTTTAATTTTAATTCAAAAATATAATATAATAATGATTATATATTTCTTTTAAAATGTGCATCACACAAGGGTTAATTTAGTAAGGAGAAGTCTATCTCCTACAAGACCATCTTATGGTAAGACCAGGGGTAAGTTATGTAATAAGAAAGATATAAAATATGATGTTTTAAATTTGGGAATTAATTTGAAAATACTTTTCAATCGTGGTTATTTTTAAAAGAAGGGCAAAATGTAAGGGACTAATGTGCAAATTCCTAGAAAAAACACCATCACTGTCGTCATTAATAAACCCTCACCGTCTCTCTTTTCCGGAAGGATTCATCATCGCCAGGAAGAATCAAGGTACCGCGGTTGATGGACCAGAGTATCTGCGGTGGTCGGTGGGTGGCAGAATTCACGACAACGATCTCGCAGAGGTGAGGATCTGCTATTGTTTCTTATTATAAAGCGTGGAGGTGAGGGTTTCTTAATGGCTAAATTCACAATCTCCTCCGATTTGTGGGTTACAGAGAATAAGGGGAAATTATTTATGTAAGATATCAACTGATGTGATTATAGAGTTGCACTGATGTAGTTGGTGTTTGAGTTTGGTTTATTTTTCTAGCTTGTGAGGGGAAACTAAGTGTGCTCGGAAGCTATTGTTAAAATGCCAGTGAAAAAGAGGTTTCCTGTCAACATGAAATTTAAATCTGTAATCATCAAATTAAAATCGGTAAACACTTATGATGTTCTAGTATGTAATGGATGGTCGTAGAATTAATCTCGGGTCTGCTATTATGTCACATATGTTGTCGGTTGGTACCTTGAAGAAGGTAATCAAGAGTCTTCCATATGGGAACCTGATTACCTATACCACTGCCACAGAGACCCCCCTCTAGCACTGGTTTTTTAACAGCGATTTTTAAAATCGGTGCCAAAAATGTAATAGCACTGTTTATTTTTTAAATTTTAACACCGGTTTTTAAAAACCGGTGTTAATTTAACACCGATTTTTTAATTTTAACATCGGTTTTTTAAAAATCGATGTTAAATTTTATGATAGCACCGGTTTTGGAAAAAATTAGCACCACTTTTAAAAATCCGGTGCTAAAAGTTTTAAAAATAGTACCGGTTTTGAAAAAAATAGCACGTGTTTTTAAAAATCGGTGCTTAAAATTTTCAAAATTCATTTTTTCCGCCAAAGAAATAGCCACAATTTTAAAAATAGCACTAATTTTTGAAACCAGTGCTAAATATTTTTTAAATTCTATCTTCCCACCAAAAATGGCAAAAAATTCAAAATAGCACCGGTTTTCAAAATAGCACCGGTTTTCAAAACCGGTGCTAAAAATTTTAAAAATAGCACCGGTTTTTAAAAACCGGTGATTAAAATTTTCAAAATACATTTTCCCACCAAAGAAATAGCCAAAAATTTGAAAATAGCACCGGTTTTTAAAAATCAGTGCTATATATTTTAAAATTATATCTTCCAGCCAAAAAGTTCAAGAAAGTACCGTTATGAAAAAAACACCGGTTTTAAAAACTTGTGCTAAAAATTAAAAATAGCACCGGTTTTGGAAAAAAATAGCACACGTTTTTTAAAATCGGTGCTAAAAGTTTTATAATTCATTTTTCCTGCTAAAGAAATCGCCAAAACATTCTTCCAGCCAAAAATTTCCAAATATTCGTCGAAATTTTGTAAAGTTCAATCTTTCCACCGAAGAATTCAAAAACTTTGCCAAAATATTTTTCAAAAATTTTAAATCTTGCCAGAAATTTCATGGGCTGGGAGCACCTGCACGCAGCCGCTCTAAGCAATTTTTTTAACATTCAAAATCGTTCACTTCTTTTGTTGACTTTAACTAATAACTAAGTTAAATTAAATTAATCAACGATCAACCTTTATAGACCTAATATATATAAATGAGAATAAAATTTGTTTACATTAACTATTTAACGTTCAACCTTAATTGATTTAGTATTCATAAATACAACTTTAACTAGTCAACGGTTAATCCTTATTTGACTTTCAATATATAAACACTAATAACTAGACTAACTTTGACTAATCAAGGGTCAAACTGTACTTGACTTTCAATATATAAACACTAATAACCAAGTTAGCTTTAACTAATAAACGGTCAACCCTTACTTTACTTTCTATATATGAACACTAATAACTAGGTTGACTTTGACTAATCAACGGTCGAACTTTACTTGACTTTTAATTAAACACAAATAACTAAGATGACTTTAGCTAATTAACGGTCAAATTGTAACTTTCTACATGTAAATACTAGTGACTAACCTGACTTTGACTAATAAACGATTAAACTTTACTCGACTTTCAATATATACACTACTAACTAGGTTGACTTTGACAAATCAACGGTCTAACCTTACTTGACTTTCTATGTATTAATACTAGAGACTAAATTGACTTTAACTAATCAACGGTCAAACATTACATGAATTTGTATATGTAAAAACTAGTAACTAAACTGACTTTAACTAATCAATGATGAACCGTTACTTGACTTTCAACGTACAAAAAAAAAATAACAAAGCTGACTTTAACTAATTAACAGTCAAACTTTATTTGAATTAGTATATAATAAATACTAACAAAAATGTTTGACTTTAAATAATCAACGATCAAATCTTACTTGACTTTCTATATATAAATACCAGTAACTAAGTTGACTTTAACTAATCCACTGTCGAACTTTACTTGACGCTCTCTATACAGAAACACTAGTGACTAAGCTGACTTTAACTAATCAAAAGTCAACCCTTACACGGATTTCTACATAATAATAATAACAAAGTTGGCTTTTAGCTAATCCACGGTCAACCCTTACTTGACTTTCTACATACAAATATAAATAACAAAGTTGACTTTAACTAATTGTTGGTCAACTCTTACTTGACTTTCAGTATATAAACACTAATAACAAAGTTGACTTTAACTAATTAACGGTCAAACTTTATTGGGATTAGTATCTAATAAATACTAATAAAAATGTTTGACTTTGACTAATCAACGGTCAAACCTTACTTGACTTTCTATACATAAATACTAGTAACTAAGTATTTATTAACTGATCAACGGTCAAACTTTACATGACTCACTCTATATAGAAACACTAATGACTAAACTGACTATATTTAATAAACGGTCAACTTTACTTGACTTTTAATATATAAACACTAATAACTAGGTTGAATTTGTCTAATCAATCATCAACTTTACTTGACTTTCAATACATAAACACTAATAACTAAGTTGACTTTCTCTAATCAACGGTCAAAGTTTACTTGACTTTCAATATATAAACACTAATAACTAAGTTGACTTTAGCTAATCCACGGTAACCCCTTACTTGGCTTTCTACATAAATATACCAATAACCAAGTTGGCTTTAACTAATCTCCGGTCAACCCTTACTTGGATTTCTACATACAAATACAAATAACAAAGCTAACTTTAACTAATCGATGGTTAACTCTTACTTGACTTTCAATATATAAACACTAATGACAAAGTTGACTTTAACTAATTAACGGTCAAAATTTATTTGAATTAGTATATAATAAATACTAATAAAAATGTTTAACGTTGTCTAATCAACGGTCAAATCGAACTTAACTTTCTATCTATAAATACTAGAGACTAAGTTGACTTTAACTAATCAACGGTCAAACAGTACTTGAATTTCTATATGTAAACACTACTAACTAACTTGACTTAAACTAATCAACGATAACCCTTACTTGACTTTCAATATATAAACACTAACACAAAAGTTGACTTTAACTAATTAACGATCAAACTTTATTTGAATTAATATGTAATAAATACTAATAAATTTTTTGACTTTGACTAATCAACGGTCAAACCATACTTGACTTTTTATATATAAATATTAGTGACTAAGTTGACTTTAACTAATCAATGGTCAAACATTATTTGACTCTCTCTATATAGAAACACTAGTGAGTAAACTGACTTTAACTAATCAATGGTCAAACTTTACTCGACTTTCAATATATAAACACTAATAACTAGGTTGACTTTGTCTAATCAACAGTTAAACTTTACTTGACTTTCAATATATAAACACTAATAACTAGGTTGACTTTCTCTACTCAACGGTCAACCTTTCCTTTGCTTTCAATATATAAACACTAAATACTAAGTTGGCTTAAACTAATCCACGGTAAACCCGTACTTGGCTTTCGACAAAAAATAACTAAAAACAAAGTTGGTTTTAACTAATCCACGGTCAACCCTTACTTGGCTTTCTACATACAAATACAAATAAAAAAGTTGAATTTAACTAATTGACGGTCAACTCTTACTTGACTTTCAATATGTAAACACTAATAACAAAAGTGACTTTAACTAATTAATGGTCAAACTTTAGTATATAATAAATACTAATAAAAATGTTTTACTTTGTCTAATAAACGGTCAAAGATTACTTGATTTTCTATATATAAATACTAGTGACTATGTTAACTTTAACTAATCAATAGGTAAACTCTACTTGACTCTCTCTATACAGAAACACTAGTAACTAAGCTGACTTTAAATAATCAGCGGTCAAACTTTACTCAACATTCAATATATAAACACTAATAACCAGGTTGCCTTTCGATCAAAATTTAGTTTACTTTCAATATATAAACACTAATAACTAGGTTGACTTTAATGATCAACGGTTAAACTTTACTTGACTTTCAATATATAAACACTAATAACTAAATTGACTTTAACCAGTCCACGGTCAACCCTTACATGGTTTTCTACATAAAAATACTAGTAACAAAGTTCGCTTTAACTCCACGATCAACCCTTACTTGGTTTCTACATACAAATACAAATAACAAAGTTGACCTTAACTGATCAAAGGTCGACTCTTACTTAACTTTTAATATATAAACACTAGTGACAAAGTTGACTTTAACTAATTAATGGTTAGAATTTAATTGTAATTAGTACATAATAAATACTAATAAAAATGATTGACTTTGTCTAATCAACGGTCAAATCTTAATTGAATTTCCATATATAAATACAAGTGACTAAGTTGACTTTAATTAATCAACAATCAAACTTTACTTGAATTTCTATATATAAACACTAGTAACTAAGTTGCCTTTAACTAATCAACGATGAACTCTTACTTGATTTTCAATATATAAACACTAATAACAAAATTAATATTTAACTAATTAAGAATCAAACTTTATTTGAATTAATTTGTAATAAATACTAATAAAAATGTTTGACTTTGACTAATCAATGGTCAAACCTTACTTGACCTTCTGTATATAAATACTAGTGACTAAGTTGACTTTAACTAATCAATGCTCAAACATTAATAACTATGTTGAATTTAACTAATCCACGGTCAACCCTTAGTTGGCTTTCTACATTAAAATACTAATAAAAAAGTTGGCTTTAATTAATCAACGACCAACCCTTACATGACTTTCTACACACAAATACAAATAACAAAGTTAACTTTAACTAATCGGCGGTCAACTCTTACTTGACTTTCAATATATAAACACTAATAACAAAAGTAACTTTAACTACTTAGTGGTCAAACTTTATTTGAATTAGTATATAATAAATACTGATAAAAATGTTTGACTTTGTCTAATCAACGATCAAACTTTACTTGAATTTCTATGTGTAAACACTAGTAAATAAGTTGACTTTAACTAATCAACGATGAACCCTTACTTGACTTTCAATATATAAACACTAATAACAAAGTTGACCTTAACTTATTAATGGTCAAACTTTATTTGAATTAGTATGTAATAAATACTAATAAAAATGTTTGACTTTGACTAAGCAACGGTCAAACCTTACTTAACTTTTTATATATAAATACTAGTGATTAAGTTGACTTTAATTAATCAACGGTCAAACATTATTTTAATCTCTCTATATAGAAACACTAGCGAATAAGCTGACATTAACTAATCAACGGTCAAACCTTACTCGACTTTCAATATATAAACACTAATAACAAAGTTGACTTTGTCTAATCAGTGGTCAAACTTTACTTGACTTTCAATATATAAATACTAATAACTAGGTTGACTTTCTCTAATCAATGGTCAAACTTAACTTTGCTTTCAATATATAAACACTAAATACTAAGTTGACTTTAACTAATCCACGGTCAACCATTACTTGGCTTTCAAAAAAAATTACTAAGAACAAAGTTGGCATTAACTAATCCACGGTCAACCTTTACTTGGCTTTCTACATATAAATACAAATAACAAGTTGAATTTAACTAATCGACGGTCAACTCTTACTTGACTTTAAATATATAAACACTAATTACAAATGTGACTTTAACTAATTATTGGCCAAACATTAGTATATAATAAATACTAATAAAAATCTTTGACTTTGTGTAATCAACGATCAAAATTTAGTTGACTTTCAATATACAAATACTAATAACTAGGTTGACTTTCTCTAATCAACGGTAAAACTTTACTCGACTTTCAATATATAAACACTAAAAACTAAGTTGACTTTATCTAATCAATGGTCAAACTTTACTTGACTTTCAATATATAAACACTAATAATTAAGTTGACTTTAACTAGTCCACAGTCAACCCTCAAATGACTTTCTACATAAAAATACTAGCAACAAAGTTTGCTTTAACTAATCCACGATCAACCCTTACTTGGCTTTCTACATACAAATACAAATAACAAGGTTAACTTTAGCTGATCGACGGTCAACTCTTACTTAACATTCAATATACAATCACTAGTGACAAAGTTGACTTTAACTAATTAACGATTATAATTTATTTGATTTATTATATAATAATACTAATAAAAATGTTTGACTTTGTCTAATCCACGGTCAAACCTTAATTGAATTTCCATATATAAATACTAGTGACTAAGTTGATTTTAACAAATCAACAATCAAACTTTACTTGAATTTCTATATGTAAACACTAGTAACTAAGTTGACTTTAACTAATCAACGACGAACCCTTACTTGACATTCAATATATAACACTAATAACAAAGTTGACTTTAACTTATTAATGGTCAAACTTTATTTGAATTAATATGTAATAAATACTAATAACAAAGTTTGACTTTGACTAATCAATGGTCAAACTTTACTTGACTTTTTATATATAAATACTAGTGAGTAAGTTGACTTTAACTAATCGACGGTCAAACATTATTTGACTCTTTCTATATTGAAACACTAGTGACTAAGCCAACTTTAACTAATCACCAATCAAACTTTACTTAACTTTCTATATATATTTACTAGTGACTAAGTTGACTTTAACTAATCAACAGTTAAACTTTACTTGAATTTGTATATGTAAAAACCAGTAACTAAACTGACTTTAACTAATCAACGATGAACCTTTACTTGACTTTCAATATATAAACACAAATAACAAAGTTGACTTTAACTAATTAACGGTCGAACTTTATTTGAATTAGTATATAATGAATACTAATAAAAATTTTTGACTTTGACTAATGAACGGTCAAACCTTACTTGACTTTCTATATATAAATACTAGTGACTAAGTTGACTTTAAATAATCCACAGCCAAACTTTACTTGACTCTCTCTATACAAAAACACTAGTGACTAAGCTGACTTTAACTAATCAACGGTCAACCCTTACATTGCTTTCTCCATAAAAATAATAATAACAAAGTTGGCTTTTAGCTAATCCACGGTTAACCCCTACTTGACTTTCTATATAAAAATACAAATGACAAAGTAGACTTTAAATAATCGATGGTCATCTCTTACTTGACTTTAAATATATAAACACTAATAACAAAGTTGACTTTAACTAATTAACGGTCAAACTTTATTGGAATTAGTATATAATAAAAAAAGTAATAAAAATGTTTGACATTGACTAATCAACGGTCAAACCTTACTTGAATTTCTATATATAAATACTAGTAATTAAAAATCTATTCACTGATCAACGGTCTAGCTTTACATGTCTCTCTCTATATAGAAACACTAGTGACTAAACTCGAGGGGCATGGTACAGGTTCCGTGGTTTGAGGGGTATGGTGGTTCGAGGGGAGCTTTTGAGCACTGGAGGTCTTTGAGTGCTCGAGGAGACATTAGAGTACTCCAAGTGTTTGAGTCCTCGAGGCATTCGAGTCCTCGAGGCATTCGACTCCTAGAGGCATCGAGGGGTAGGGTGGTTCGAGGAGGCACACTCCTGGAGCCATTCGAGTGCTCGACGGGGTATGGTGGCTAGAGTGTTCGAGGGGTTAGGGTGGTGGTTAGAGGGGCAAAATGACTTGAGTGCCATGGCAGTTCGACGGGTATGGTGGTTCATTTCGAGTGCTGAAGGTCTTCGAGTGCTTGAGGAGGCATTCAAGTCATCGACGCGTTAGAGTCTTTGAGGCTTTCGACACCTCGAGGCATTCGAGTCCTGGAGGCATTCGAGTCCGGGAGACATTAGAGTCTTGGAGGCATTTGAGTCATGCGGGCGTCCGAGTAATCGAAGAGGGATTCGAGTCCTCGAGGAGGCCTCCGAGTCTTGAAGGCATTCGAGTGCTCCAGGGGGATTCAGGTGAAAAAGGTGTTCGCCCCCTCGGGGCACTTCGAGTCCTCGAAGGGGTCCGTAAGAAGGAAAAAAATTGTCCACTTGGATGCGCAATCAAGGATCACCAGCCTTTCTTTAGTTGGCTGCACGGTCGGGAAAGGGGTCTATTAATTTTGCGTACTCTAATTAATTAACCCTTGGTAGGTACTACTTGGAATTGATGGTTGTGTTATACGCCTGCACTGCACTAAAAAGTGTAAAATGGCATCAGGCTGTCCATTTGCCTAAAATGGAAAGAACGGTTACAAAACCGTTACGCGGAGCATGTGCGGAAGAATTCATGCCCGGTTTCTTCACCATTAGGAGGTCTATCCACGGAGAACACTTGGGAGCAACACAAACTACGGTCAATCTGCTCCTAACTCCAATGAGAAAACCTCAGCACTCATCCAGAGATCGTTATCGAAGGCCAATAACACCTCTTTATCTTCATCTTAGAGGTGTACATGGTAGAAGTGGTGTGCCACCTCTCCTCGGAGAAGACGTCATACTACTTCACTTGAAGGCCGAGACCATTCTCAGTTTGGAAGACACCCGTGGGGAACAAACCACGACTGAAGAGCCGGTTCACACAACTGGTTGTACAGAAGTTGCATGGAGTGAGGGGCTAGTGAAGTTGGTCTCATGCCCCTCGGTATTTTCACAGATGATTTCTATAGGCCCCTGTCATCACGAAGGGGTAGCATTTTTTTGGGCCACCTGGCTGTATCATCTAGTCCAGGTGTAGCTTAGTAGGTATTATCTATTCACGGAGTGGGACAAGGTTCCCATTCCCGTAGACTTTTTTGGTTCCTTCTGGGCCACCTAATTGTATCATCTAGATCAGGGGTAGTTTAGTAGGTTTCTTTGTATCAAGAGAGTGGGACGACGTTCCCACTCCCGTAGACTATCACGGTTTCTTTTTATTTACCATTACTTTCGACTAGTGACTAAATTGAAAGCTGAAAACTGAAGGCTGAGGGGAAGCTCTGAGGTGAAAATAGGGCGCAGCCCACTACTGTTCATCGTAGTTAGTTTTCACCGGTTTCCTCTTCCGTGGCTCTTCTTCTCCGGCGAGGGACCCAACATTATTGTTGGGTTCCTCGCCGGGAATCTTCTGATGTATGGTTCATCACTGCTCTTGAAGAATTGAAGCTCGAATCTGGGTTTCTCGCGAAATTTCTCTTCTCAAAATTTCGCTTGGATTTTGGAGTAAAATCGGTCTTCTGATCTCAGCTTTTGAAGACCCATAAAAAGGCGTATCTCAGATAAGGACGATTTCACAAATCTGTAGTTTGATCTTGAAATTGGGAATTCTACACTCGGATGATTACTCATGAACACCATGGAGGAGGAAGACGGTGATAATTCTGGTGACCTCTGGAGGAGGCCGTGTTTCCTCGACCATGGAGGAAGATGACTTCCGACTGGGAATCCGACCCAGAACCGAACCCGATCCAAACTTGGGTTGAAGACCTGGGTCACTGATGAGGAGAGCTTGGCGAACTCATGTAAGTCATGCTTTTTAAATTTATGTGGCATTTGAGGACTAGTGAGACCGGTGTTCATCTGTATGAAGTATTGTGTGCGGATTTTTTTGCGTGAATTTGTGCGGATGAATTTCTAGTGTGGATTTTATTTTACAGATTTACTATGCGAATTGGCGTGGAGGAATTTGTTGTGCGGATTTGCTGTGTGAGGAGGCTGTCTTCGTTTTACTTTAGCGCAACTTGTATAGAACTCTATTTCGTGTGGAATGATGTGGAATGGGGAGGAATGTATGCTAAACCCGTCTGGATTGCTGTGGAAATCCGTTTTGTGTAGTTCAATATTGTGTGGATTCATTCATTTTGGTCCGCGGAACAGTGACGAATGTTAGGCATAAAAACTCATAGCATTTGAGTGCTCTCATTCTGGTAAACCTGTGCCCCACCCTGGCCTTGTTTGCTGGTTTGATTGCTATCCATGACCAAATTCTATGCTTTTTATGCCAAATTTTGATCTATTTCGTGGCCTCATGAACACCTATGTATGGACTCTTAGGGAGTTCCTTAGGGAAAAACTGGGCTCATTTGTGAGGGGATATTTTTGGAGATTCTGTGAAAGGGGATAGTTAGTATGAGTGGTCATTTAGGTATGGAACTAATGATGGGTCTCACACATAGAGGGTATTACTATTCAGCTGATGCGGGTGAGCTTGGGATCAAACCCGGGCACCTGACCGGCCTAGCTTGTGTTCAGATCCCGGTCCACCCCTCCTGCTAAGCTGGTGCCCAGAACCCGGTCACCTTCCAGCCTCGCGTGTTCAAAACCTGGGATACTTTCACCCTTGCAATTGCCCCGAGAACCACGACCTTGCATTTGTTCAAACCTCGGTAAACTCCCAGCCGTTTGTACTCAGTTCCCGGAAGCCGCCCGGCTTTGTCTTACCTGCATTAATTGGAGACTGGACCAATTTGCTGTACTCTATGCCATGGACACGGATTTCATTTTATTCACTTATGAACACTCATATGTAATGCTTCATTTTTGGTATGTTGATGCCCGGAAAAAGAAGATTGGAAATGCAGATTCTCGTATTTGGTGGATTCACTGATTTTGCCCAGTATCCGGTGACTCACTATTTTTTTTACTTGAGGGGCTGATGTGTGAGCCCTCGAGAGCTTGAGGTACTTGATTGCTCGAATGGGAATTTGTGGTAGAGGTACTCGAGTGCTGAAGGTGTTTGAGTGCTCCTGAGGGGCATTCGTGTGTTGGACGTGTTCGAGTGCTTAGGAGGGGCATTCATGTGCTGGAGGTCTGCGAGTGCTCCAGGGGGCATTCGAGTGATGGAGGTGTTCGTGTGCTGGAGGTGTTCGAGTGCTCGACGGGAGCATTCGAGTGCTGGAGGTATTTAAGTGCTCGAGGTGGCATTCGAGTGCTGGAGGCGTTTGAGTGCTTGAGGAGGCATTTGAGTGATGAAGGTAATCGAGTGCTCTAATGGGACATTCGAGTTATGGATGTGTTCGAGTGCTCGAGGGGGGCATTCGAGTCCTCGAAGGGGTGTGCTGAAAAAAAAGAAAAAAGGAAATCACATCAGCTTCTCTTTATCTGGCTAAAAGGATTTCCTATGTTAGTTGCAGGGCCATGCAGGTCGGGTAGGGGGTTAATTAATTTGGTGTACACAAATAAATTAACCCCTTGCTAGGTATCACTTGGATTTGAAGGTTGCGCTATTTGCCTGCGCTGCACTGAAAAGTGTAAAATGGCATCAGGCTGTCCATTTGTCGAAAATGGAGAGGGCGGTTACAAAATCGTTATGCGGGGCATGCACGGTAGAAGTTATGCCTGATCTCTTCATCATTAGGAGGTCTAACGGCGGGGAACACTAGGGAGCAACACAGACTACGGTCAATCTGCTCCCAACCCCACCGAGATAACTTCGGCACTTATCCAGAGATCGTTATCTTCGTCTTAGAGGTGTACATGGTAGAAGAGGTGTGCCAGCTCTTCCTGGAGAAGACGTCATACTACTTCCCTTGAAGGTCGACACCATTCTCGGCTCGGAAGACACCCGTGGGGAGCAAACCACGGCTGAAGAGCCGGTTCACACTACCGGTTGTATGGAAGTAGCATGGAGTGAGGGGCTAGTGAGGCTGTTCTTATGCCCCTCGGTATTTTCACAGATGATTTCTACAGGCCCCTGTCATCACGAAGGGGTAGCATCGTTTTGGGCCACCTGGCTGTATCATCTAGTCCAGGGGTAGCTTAGTAGGTATCATGTATTCACGAAGTGGGAAAAGGTTCCCATTCCTGTAGACTTTTTCGTTCCTTCTGGGCCACCTGATTGTATCATCTACATCAGGGGTAGTTTACTAGATTTCATTGTATCACGGGAGTGGGACAATGTTCTCACTCCCGTAGACTCTCACGGTTTCTTCTTATTTACCATTACCTTCGACTAGTGACTAAACTGACTATAACTAATAAACAGTTAACTTTACTTAACTTTCAATATATAAAACTAATAACTAGGTTGACTTTGTCTAATCAACGGTCAACTTTACTTGACTTTCAATATATAAACAATAATAACTAGGTTGTCTTTAATTAATCAACGGTCAAATTTTACTTGACTTTTAATATATAAACACTAATAACTAAGTTAACTTTAACTAATCCACGGTAACACCTTACTTGGCTTTTTACATAAAAATACTAATAACAAAGTTGGTATTAACTAATCCCCAGTCAACCCTTGTCTTTCTACATACAAATACAAATAACAAAGCTGACTTTACCTAATCGACGGTCAACTCTTACTTGACTTTCAATGTATAAACCCTAATGAAAAAGTTGACTTTAACTAATTAACGGTAAAACTTTATTTGAATTACTGTATAATATATATTAATAAAAATGTTTGACTTTGTCTAATCAACGGTCAAACCCAACTTGACTTTCTATTTATAAATACTAGTGACTAAGTTGACTTTAACTAATCAAAGGTCAAACATTATTTGAATTTCTATATGTAAACACTACTAACTAAATTGACTTCAACTAATCAACGATGAACCCTTACTTGACTTTCAATATATAAACACTAATAACAAAGTTGACTTTAACTTATTATCGGTCAAACATTATTTGAATTAGTATGCAATAAATACTAATAAAAATGTTTGACTTTGACTAATCAACGGTCAAACCTTACTTGACTTTTTATATATAAATAATTGTGACTAAGTTGACTTTAACTAATTAACGGTCAAACATTATTTGACTCTTTCTATATAGAAACACTAGTGACGAAGATAACTTTAACTAATCAACGGTCAAACTTTACTCGACTTTCAATATATAAACACTAATAACCAGGTTGCCTTTCAGTTAAAATTTAGTGGACTTTCAATATATAAACACTAATAACTAGTTTGACTTTCTTTAATCAATGGTCAAACTTTACTTGACTTTCAATATATAAACATTAATAACTAAGTTGACTTTAACTAGTCTACGACAATCCTCACATGACTTTCCACATAAAAATACTAGTAACAATGTTTGCTTTGACTAATCCACGGTTAACCCCTACTTGACTTTCAACATACAAATACAAATAACAAAGTTGACTTTAACTGATCGACAGTCAACTCTTACTTAACTTTCAATGTATAAACAATAGTGACAAAGTTGACTTTAACTAATTAATGGTAATAATTTATTTGAATTATTATATAATAAATATACTAATAAAAATGTTTGACTTTGTCTAATCCACAGTCAAACCTTAAATGAATTTCCATATACAAATACTAGTGACTAAGTTGACTTTAACTAATCAACAATCAAACTTTACTTGAATTTCTACATGTAAACACTAGTAACTAAGTTGACTTTAACTAATCAACGATGGGCGAAGAACATCATCTTCGCAAGTAATGTCGGTTTGTTAGGTATTCTGGAAACAAAGGCAAGTGAACGAACACTGAACAACTTCATGAGGAGTTTTAATGGTTGGAGATACACCCACAATTTTGAATCGGCACCTAATTCAAGAATTCTTGTTGTTTGGGACCCCAAAAAGTTTCATGTCGAGACAACGGGCAAAATGGCGCAGCTGATCCATCTCAGAGTACGACACTTATTATTGAATGTGCATTTTCTTTGCACCTACACGTATGGAACAGTGAGAGAGGACTACACAGATTACCCCTTTGAGCAGAACTGAAATGATACGGTGCAAACCTTGACTCACCTTGGATGGTTCTTGGCGACTTTAACGCCATCCTTAGAGTAAATGATCATATGGGCAACAAATCCCCCGGGGTCTACCAAATGAGAGAATTTCAAGAAGCCTGTACCGCCTGTGTTCTGAGGGATGCCCCAGCAATCGGGGATCATCTAACATGGCATAATGCAGACTTCACGATCAGGCGCAAACTAGACCGCGTCCTTTTGAATCACAAATGGGATGAAGATTCCTGCCGTACCACCTTTCTTCCTGGATCAGCCTCTCTGACCACCTAACTTTTGTAATACCTCTAGCACAAGAAAATGAGCAATTGAACAGACCTTTCAGGTATCCAAATATATGGAATATGCATCCGAGGTGCAAGCAGGTTATTCATGATCACTTATCACCAGCAGTTCAAGGGTTCAGACAGTATGTTCTATGCCGTAAACTACAAAGATTGAAGAAACCCCTCAAAGAGATGGGGAAAAGGGACTTCCACCACATATCAGAAAAGGTGAAAAGAGCAGATATGGAGTACGCGAACGCGTTGAAAAGTTTAACGCCGGGGAGAGCATCACAGGAACTGATACACCAACTGACTGTTCTAATGCAAACATCCCTGATCTTCTACATGGCATAGTCGAAATTCCTAACACAAAAGGGAAGAATAAAATTTGTCACTTTGGTGGATAAGGGCACAAGTTTCTTTCACGGCTTGGTAGCCAACAGGAACGGTGGAGTCCCGGCAATTCTGGATGCAAAAGAAAGATTAGTCACATCCAGCAAGAAAAAAAGGGCACTACTTGCGGAGTTTTATAAGGGCTTATTCGGGTCAGATGTACCACGTGCACCAATCGATCTAGATATAATTCGTTCAGGCCCCTTACTTACCGATATGGAGAGAGCCACACTGAGCCAGGATATCGAAAGGCATGAAATCAAGTCCGCCCTCTTCTCCATGTCCGATGACAAAGCTCTGGGCCCGGATGGCTTCACTGCAGCTTTTTTCAAGAATCAATGGGAGATCGTGGGACAGGATGTCACAGAATCGGTCTTGGAATTCTTCCGCACTGGTGAACTTCTAAAAAGGCTAAATCATACCGTTGTTGCACTTATTCCCAAGAAGAAGACAACCTAAGGGTGGCTAACTTTAGACCCATCTCTTGCTGCAAAATCATTTACAAGATTATCTCCAAAGCCATCGCCAACAAAATCGATCCTCTCCTCCCCGGCCTCATCGACCCCTTCCAAGCAGCATTTGTAAGGGGAAGGAAACTTTCTGATAATGTCATGATGGCTCAAGAGCTCGTGTGGGGCTACGGACTATCACGATCCTCTCCCCACTGTATGATTATGGTAGACCTCGCAAAGGCATTCGACACAGTTTCCTGGGATTTCATACGGGAGGTACTAAATGGCATGGGTTTCTCGTAAACGTGGGTTGATAGAATCATGGAATGCATCACAACATCGACGTTCTCCATTTCGATAAATGGCAAATTGTGTGATTTCTTCAAAGCCAAAAAGGGACTGCAACAAGGCGACCCCCTTTCTCCCCAGCTTTTTGTCATTTGCATGGAATGTCTTTCCAGGTTACTGAAAAACAGGGCAGAAACCTCTCCGTTCTCATACCACCTGAGATGTGAACACCTAAAAATCACCCACCTGGCATTCGTGGATGACCTGATGCTTTTTTCAAAGGCAGACCGAAACTCTGTCCATACCATCATGTCTGCTCTAAACAATTTCCAGCATACCTCATGCCTAGCCATCAATGCCACAAAGTCAAAATTCTTCGAAGTGGGAATAAAGGAGGACTTAAGCTTCTCCGGCATTCCGTGGGCTACTTTTCCGATCAAGTACTTAGGTATCCCATTGGATTCTAGTAAACTGAAGGTCTCTCAGTTTCAAACACTTCTTGATAGCGTCGATAAGGAAATTGCAAGATTCAAAGGTCATACATTATCTTATGCAGGGAAACTGGAATTCATAAAATCTGTGGTACATGGAGTTGTTGGATTCTGGATACAGCACTTCATCATCCAGGGAAACGTTATGGACTCACTGGAACAAAAATGTAAACACTTCCTGTGGGGTGAAAAGAAGCAGAAAAAGGTTTCCTGGAAAAGGCTTTGCACCCCCGAGGAGTAATGGGGGTTTGGGAATTCGGGACTTTAAGACTTGGAATATGGCCATCCTCGTACAGCAACTATGGGACATACACTCAAAAAAGGAATCACTCTGGATCAAATGGGTCCATTCACAGTTCCTGAGCACGAGCAATATATGGAATGTACAAACAAGGGATCCGTGCGGTAGAATCTCGGAGAAGTTCTCACTCTACTTCATGAATCTGTGCGAAATACGAGACACCCTAATAATCATGTGTGGAGGCTCAAGGGAAACACTCATCGACTTGCTGGCGGTTTGGACAGGATCCGAAAAATTCACAGCAATGGCTCATGATCATTTCCACAGGTTCACTTACCCCACATCTGTATGACATATCCACCCTCCCAAGACCAAGATTCTTCAAATCAATTTGGAGTTCCTCGATACCACCCCAGTTCTCTTTCATTACATGGCTTGCATCACTTGGTCGTTCTCTTTCATTACATGGTTCGACAGGTCTCGTGGGCCAGCGGTTCAACGGGTCTCGAGGACTAGGGGTATGAGAGGTCTTGAGAGCTAGTGCTTCGAGGGGTCTCGAGGGCCAATGGTTTGAGAGATCTCGAGGGCCACTAGTTCGAGAGGTCCCAAAGACCATCAGTTCGGGAAGTCTCGAGGGCCACCGGTTCGACAGGTCTAGAGGTCCAGAAGTTCGTGACATCTCAAGGGCCAGAGGTACGCGAGGTCTTGAGGGTCAGCGGTTCGAGAGGTCTCGAGAGCCACTGGCCCGAGAGGTCTTAAAGACCAGTGGTCCGATTGGTTTCGAGGGCAAAGTGAAAAAAATAATAATAATAAAATATTTATATTTTTGAAAATGGTAAATATTTTTTGGGTCTCGAAGGGCCATATGTTCGAGAGGTCTCAAGGTCCAGTTAATCGAGGGGTCTCGAGAACCAGTTGTTCGAGAGGTCTCGAGGACAAGCTGTTCGAGAGGTCTCGAGGGCCAGTGGTTCCAGAGGTCTCGTGGGCCAGCTGCTTGAGAAGTCTCGAGGGCCAATGGTTCGAGAGGTCTCGAGGGCCAATGGTTCGAGAGGCCTCGACGGTAACCAATCCAAGAAATCTCAAGAGCCACTGGTTCGAGAGGTCTCGATGGCCACCTAGAGTGGTCTCGAGGGCCACCGGTTCGAGAGGTCTCGAGGGCCACCGGTTCGAGAGGTCCCCAGACCCAGAGGTTCGTGTGGTCTCGAGGGCCAGAGGTTTGAGAAGTCCCGAGGGCCAGTGGTTCGGGAGGTCTCGAGAACCAGCATTTCGACAGGTCCAGAGGACGAGGGGTTTGACAGGTCCAGAGGACCAGGGGTTCGGCAGGTCACGAGGGGCAGTGTTCTGAGAGGCCTCAAGGGATAACGGTTTGAGAGATCTCAAGGACCACTAGTTCGAGAGGTCTTAAAGGCCACCAGCTCGAGAGGTCTTGAGGGCCAGCGGTTCGAGAGGTACAGAGGTCCAGTGGTTCGTGATGTCCCGAAGGACAGATATCTGAGAGATCTCGAGGACCACTGGTTCAAGAGGTCTCGAGGGCCACAGGTCCGAGAGCCCTCAAAGGCCAGTGGTCTGAGTGGTCTTGAAGGCTACGGGTAAAAAAACCCTTCTGGAAATGCTGAGATATTCAACCTTCTTTTTTTGGGCAGAAACTATGGATCAAGGGTAAGGGAGTTCTCATTTTCCCTATCCAGCGGGGGTGAAACCTTTCATCACTTGGGTTGCACAATTACTTAAATTGGGTAGTGGATTAACTAACCCACTACTAGCTGATATACTTGGATTGGACGGTTGCGCAATTTGGCTGCACTGCACTGAAAAGTGTAAAATGGCATATGGCTGTCCATTTGCCTGAAATAGAGAGAACAGTTACAAAACCGTTACGCGGGGCGTGCGCGGTAGAAGTCATGCCCGGTCTCTTATCATTAGAAGGTCTATCTGCGGGGAACAACTGGGAGCACCATCGACTACGGTCAACTGGCTCTCATCCCCAAAGGAAAAACCTCGGCACCCACATAGAGATCGTTACCGAAGGCTAATAACACCCCTTTATCTTCATCTTAGGGGTGTACATGGTAGAAGCAGTGTACCAACTCCATCAGGAGAGGATGCATTGCTTCATTCCTTGGAAGGCCGAGATCTCTCTCGGTTTTAAAGGCCATCGCCGTACCTCAGCGATGGTTGGGATTACACCCGTGGGGAACAAACCATGGGTCAAGAGCCGGTCATGACTCCCGGTTGGATGGATATTCCATGGAGGAGGGGCTAGCGAGATTGTTCTCATGATTTTCTTCCCTCTTTGTTTTTGGTCACCTGGTTGTAACATTTAGACCAGGTGCAGTATGTTAGGTAACATGTATAAAGGGAGTGGGCCAATGTCCTCACTTCCGTACATTCCCATGGCATTTTTTGTGGCCACCTAATTGTACCATCTAGATCAGGGGTAGTTTAGTAGGTTTCATTGTATAACGGGAGTGGGACAATGTTCCCACTCCCGTAGACTCTCATGGTTTCTTTTTATTTACCATTACTTTCGACTAGTGACTAAATAGATCCCGGACACCCGACCGGCCTAGCTTGTGTACAAACCCCGGACTAGTCATCCAGCCTCACTAGTGCTCAGAACTCGGTTACCTTCCAGCCTTGCGTGTGTCCAAAACCTGGGAAACTATCGGCCTGGCAAGTGATCAAACCCCGGTCATCCCCTCCGGCCTTGCCAGTGCACAGATCCCGGTAAACTCCCAGCCGCGCATGTACTCATTGTCTGGCTGTACTAGGCCTGGTCTAGTTAGCATTTAGACCAAGAAGTTATGCTCTATGCCTAGAACACGGAGTTGTCTCTATTAACTCATGAACATTCATAAGGAGATCTTCATTTCGGCATATTGGAATGTTATTATTACATGAGGCACACACCTTTGGGATGCTCTGATTCAAGACAGATGTAAAGAGAAGTTCCACTATGCGTTGGTTGGATCTAGCCGTTTGTCCCCGGCGACCGGCCATGGTGGTTTGTTTTCATCGGAATCATAAAAGAGAACATACCCAATGAGTTAACCTTGTTCTTCAATTTCATAAAAATCACGGGAAGAAGATGAATGGAAGAGCTGATTCTCGTAATTGGTGGTTTTCTACTTTGCCCAGACTCTGGTGACTCAACGATGCCGTAAATACGCAGTCCGGCAAGTTAACTAATAGCTGGCAGTCTCGAGGGCTGAAGGGTGGTTGGGGAGGGGTAGGTGGTTCGAGGGCTGAGGATTGGTTTGAGGGAAGAGGGATGGTTCGAGGGCTGAAGGATGGTTCAAGGGCTGAAGGATGGTTCGAGGGTCCAAGGGTGGTTAGAGAGGCAGGTGGTTTGAGGATTGACGGGTTGTTTCAAGGGTTGACGGATGATCGATGGCTGAAGTATGGTTCGAGAGAGGAAAGGCTAGAATGAATCTCAAACGGTATTTCGAGGGCCTCGAGGGTAGGTGGTCAGAATGGTGGTTCGAGGGGGCATTCGAGTGTCTGAGGTATTCGAGTACTCGAGGGAGGCATTCGAGTAATGGAGGTGTTCGAGTGCTCGAGGAAGGCATTCGAGTGCTGGAGGTGTTCGAGTTCTCCATGGGGGCATTCAAATGCTTGAGGTATCGAAGGGGCTATACCCTCGAAGGGGCTCTGCCCTCGAAGGGGTTATACCCTCGAAGGGGCTCTGCCCTTGAAGAGGTTATACCCTCGAAGGGCCTGTGCCCTTGAAGGGATCATACCCTTGAAGGGGCTCTGCCCTCGAAGGGGCTCTGCCCTCGAAGGGGTTTTGCCCTCGAAGGGGCTCTGCCCTCGAAGGGGTTTTATCCTCGAAGGGGCTCTGCCCTCGAAGGGGTCCGCAAAAACAAAAATCGCAGCAACTTCTCTCCATATGGCTGAAAGGATTTTCCATGGTAGCATCATGGCCATGTAGGTCGGGTAGGGGGTAAATTAATTCTGCGTACGCAAATTAATTAACCCCTTGCTAGGTATCACTTGGAATTAACGGTTGCACTATTTGCCTGTGTTGCACTGAAAAGTGTAAAATGGCAGCAGGCTGTCCATTTGCCTAAAATGGAAAGAATTGTTACAAAACCATTATGCGGGGCATGCGAGGTAGAAGTCATGCTCGGTCTCTTATCCCTAGGAGGTCTATCCGTGGGGAACACTTGGGAGCACAACGGACTACTATCAAACTGTTCCCAACCCCAAAGAGAAAGCCTCGGCCCTCATCCAGAGACCGTTATCCAAGGCCAATAACACCTCTTTATCTTCATCTTATAGGTGTATATGGTAGAAGCGGTGTGCAAGCCCTTTTAGGAGGACATGTCATACTACTTCATTCATTGAAAGGCTGAGACCCCTCTCGAATTTGTAGACACCCGTGGGGAGCAAACCACGGCACAAGAGCCGGTTCACACCACCGGTAGCATGGATGTAACATGGAGCGAGGAGGCCCAGGTCATCACAATGGGACTAGCTTCTTTTGGCCACCTGGTTGTAACATCTAGATCAGGGGTAGTATTTTAGGTAACATGTATTAAGGGAGTGGGCCAATGTCCCCACTCCCGTACATTCCCATGGCATTTTTTTGGGCCACCTGATTGTGTCATCCAGATCAGGGGTAGTTTAGTAGGTTTCATTGTATCACGGGAGTGGGACAATGTTCCGACTCCTGTAGACTCTCACGGTTTCTTTTTATTTACTATTACCTTCGACTAGTGACTAAACAGACCATAACTAATAAACGGTCAACTTTACTTGACTTTGAGTTTATAAACACTTTTAACCAGCTTGACTTTCTCTAATCAACAGTCAAACTTTACTTGGCTTTCAATATATAAACACTAATAACTAGGTTGACTTTACCTAATCCACGGTTACCCATTACTTGGCTTTCTACATAAAAATACTAATAACAATGTTTGCTTTAACTAATCCCCGGTCAACCCTTGCATGGCTTTCTACATACAAATACAAATAACAAAGCTGACTTTAACTTATCGACGATAAATTCTTACTTGACTTTCAATGTATAAACCCTAATTACAAAGTTGACTTTAACTAATTAACGGTAAAAAATTATTTGAATTAGTATATAATAAATACTAATGAAAATGTTTGACTTTGCCTAATCAACAGTCAAACCTAACTTGACTTTCTATCTATAAATACTAGTGACTAAGTTGACTTTAACTAATCAACGGTCAAACATTACTTGAATTTCTTTATGTAAACACTACTAACTAAATTGACTTTAACTAATTAACGATGAACCCTTACTTGACATTCAATATATAAACACTAATAACAAAGTTGACTTTAACTTATTAACGGTCAAACTTTATTTGAATTAGTATGTAATAAATACTAATAAAAATGTTTGACTTTGACTAAACAACGGTCAAACATCATTTAACTCTCTATATATAGAAACACTAGTGACTAAGCTGACTTTAACTAATCAACGGTCATACTTTACTCGACTTTCAATATATAAACACTAATAACTATGTTGACTTTGTCTAATCAACGGTCAAACATTACTTGACTTTCAATATATAAACACTAATAAATAGGTTGACTTTGTCTAATCAACGGTCAAACTTCACTTGACTTTCTATATATAAATAATAGTGACTAAGTTAACTTTAACCAATCAACGGTCAAACTTTACTGGATTCTCTCTATACAGACACACTAGTTACTAATCTGACTTTAACTAATCAACGGTCAAACATTACTCGACTTTCAATATATAAACGCTAATAACCAGGTTGCCTTTCGGTTAAAATTTAATTGACTTTCAATATATAAACACTAATAACTAGGTTGGCTTTCTCTAATCAACTGTCAAACTTTACTTAACTTTCAATATATAAACACTAATAAATAAGTTGACTTTATCTAGTCCTCGGTCAACCCTTACATAGCTTTCTACAAAAAATACTAGTAACAAATTTTTGCTTTAACTAATCCACGATCATCCCTTACTAGGGTTTCTACATACAAATACAAATAAAAAAGTTGACTTTAACTGATCGACGGTCAACTCTTAATTAACTTCCAATATATGGACACTTGTGACAAAGTTGACTTTAACCAATTAACAGTCATAATTTATTTGTATTAAGTATATAATAAATACTAATAAAAATGTTTGACTATGTCTAATCAACAGTCAAACCTTAATTGAATTTCCATATATAGTAGAGACTAAGTTGACTTTAACTAATCAACAATCAAACTTTACTTGAATTTCTATATGTAAACACTAGTGACAAAGTTGACTTTAACCAATTAACTGTAATAATTTATTTGAATTATTATATAATAAATACTAATAAAAATGTTTGACTTTTTCTAATCCACGGTAAAACCTTAATTGAATTTCCATATATAAATACTAGTGACTAAGTTGACTTTAACTAAGCAACAATCAAACTTTACTTGAATTTCTATATGTAAACACTAGTAACTAAGTTGACTTTAACTAATCAACGATGAACCCTTACTTGACTTTCAATATATAAACACTAATAACAAAGTTGACTTTAACTTATTAACGGACAAACTTTATTTGAATTAATATGTAATAAATACTAATAAAAATGTTTAACTTTGACTGCTCAAAGGTCAAACCTTACTTGACTTTCTATATATAAATACTAGTGACTAAGTTGACTTTAACTAATCAACGATCAAACATTATTTGACTCTTGCTATATATTAACACTAGTGACTAAGCTGACTTTAACTAATCAACAATCAAACTTTACTTAACTTTCTATATATTGATATTAGTGACTAAGTTGACTTTAACTAATCAACGGTCTAACTTTACGTGAATTTGTATATGAAAAAACTAGTAACTAAACTGACTTTAACTAATCAACGATGAACCTTTCCTTGACTTTCAATATATAAACACAGATAACAAAGTTAACTTTAACTAATTAACGGTCAAACTTTATTTGAATTAGTATATAACAAATACTAATAAAAATGTTTGACTATGACTAATCAATGGTCAAATCTTACTTGACTTTCTACATATAAACACTAGTGACTAAGTTGACTTTAACTAATCCACGGTTAAACTTTACTTGACGCTCTCTCTATACAGAAACACTAGTGACTAAGCTGAACTGACTCTCTCTGGGCGCAATTTCTGGGCGAAAAAGGTGCAACCTTCTCCCACGATGTACTGGAGCATTTTCGTTCGATCAGTCGGTAAATCTAGGCTTGGAACCAGATTATTCAGATTCCCCATGGGATTCCAATCATAATCATCTCCAGGTTGGGGTTTTCCGATGTTTTTCCGCTGGCATTGCGAGGGTTTCTGAAAATAGGTTCTTCTTAGTCACTTTGGTTTTGAACTAGTTCGATTCCTGTTTGAGTACTGAAGCTTTATTCATTTATTGAGTACTTGGATTGTGTATCTGTTTGTGTATCTATTTGTGTCCCTGTCTGTGTATTTGTTTGAGTAATATCTGGACTGTGTACCATTTTCATATGCCCATATACTAATCCCCTGTTGCTGGGAAAGGTATTAGGACCTTCTGTATTATCTTTTCGGAGTAGAATATTGTGTGGGAGATAAGTTAGTCTCCCTTGTACATCCGATGAGTTAGTCGGATTGTTTGCCTAACCCCCTCTTGTCTTCTCTTACTTTTACTAAGAACGGGAAAACATGGACCAAACTCTTCCATCACCCCCTACAACCAAATCGGTAAATCATCTGGGCCTGACTGAACAGGTTGACACGACCTTCAAGTCCATAGAATGGCATGATCCGCTATTAGAGAGAAAAAGGGCTTGGGACGATGCTAATATCACCTTGAACAAAGTAGACATTACTACAGACCAGGATGTGGATTTTGTCCTCTCAGAGGAAGAAGTTAACAAGGAGCAAGTCCGGGTGTTCTACGATTTTCTAAGCGTCTTCCCAGGTACACATGCTGTCCATAAATTGCTCATGGAAAAGTGGGATGTCCAGTGCTGGGTTCAGACAATGACAAATGGGTATCTAAAATTCGGATTCAAAACAACGGAGGACAGGGAAAAAGTGCTACAGGGTCCGGACCATTTCCTCCACAGTAAAAAGTTATTCATTGTTCCTCAACCTGAGTCTGGGAAGTACAATATGCGCATCATGGCCAAGAAACTGATCTGGATTCGCATGAACTACCTACCCAAGTCTTGCTGGCACAAAAAAGCCCTCGAGAAGGTAGCTTCCACTTTAGGAGATCCCATTCTCGTGGACAATAGAACTCGAGACCTCGTTGGCTACTACGCCGGGATTCTGGTCCTCATCGACACCTCCAAAGAGCTCAAAGAAATTGTAAAATTCCGTATGCCTGATGGAACTACCCAATCGCAACGGATACTTTTTGACTATTGCAAACCGTGGTGCCCTAACTGTGGAGAAAA
Organism: Rubia yunnanensis; assembly: GCA_037428765.1. Classification (NCBI taxonomy): domain Eukaryota; kingdom Viridiplantae; phylum Streptophyta; class Magnoliopsida; order Gentianales; family Rubiaceae; genus Rubia; species Rubia yunnanensis. The sequence continues at coordinate 64,716,412 of CM075066.1, forward strand.
TACACACCTCTTTGAAGGTTGCGATGAATTCCTTTGGGTCAGGGACAGGGTTTTTCAGGAACGCATGGCTAAAAGAAATCGAGATGAAAACTTCGACAAAGGTGTTCAGCCCACACAGGTAAATGAAGAAAAAAACCCAGACGGGGAGCTCTCCCGTACCAATGGAGACACAGTTTCGGGTTCTAAATCAAAATATTCAGGACCAAGTACCACGGATCATGAAGTAAACTCGGTAAAGGAAAAGTGCGATGACACAGAGGTGGTCATGGAGATGGACCGGGACAAGGAAACAGGAGATCCTATACCACCGGGCTCTCAGGTCCGTCTCAGTGATGATACCGGCTTGGTAGGACCACCGGCTTTCGGTGATGCAAACAGACCGATAAATGGTGCAGGAAACATACTGGATAGCATGCTCCATCCGGAGGCAAGAAGGAGCAACCCCCCTCGGGCAGGAAGACCTCCTGCGCCAAAAGGAAAAATCATAGTTGAGAAACATTTGTTCAAGAGCAGCGGCAGAACCAGATTTTCTTCCATGCTGCTCAACACATCGAAGAAGACTTACCAAAGAGTGGTGGAAGCAGCAAAGAGCTCCTCCACAAATGATAGCAGTAAAGGCGGTGGTCCGAGGCCTAAAGGGACCTTCGGTCCCCAATGAATGTAGCCTGCCTAAATATACGGGGCCTTGGCACCCCAGAAAAAAGGAAATGGGGGAAGAACATTATCTCTGAAAACAATGTCGATTTGTTAGGTATTCTGGAAACAAAGGCAAGTGAACAAACACTGAACAACTTCATGAGGAGTCTCAAAGGATGAAGATACACCCACAATTTTGAACTGGCACCCAATTCCAGAATTCTTGTTGTTTGGGACCCCAAAAAGTTTTATGTTAAGACAATGAGCAAAATGGCGCAGTTGATCCACCTTAGAGTACGACACCTATCATTGAATGTGCAATTTCTTTGCACTTATACGTATGGAAACAGTGAGGGAAGATTACACAAACTGCCTTTTTGGGCAGAGCTGAAGCGATACATGCAAACCTTGACTCACCATGGATGGTTCTTGGTGATTTCAACGCCATCCTCAGTGTCAATGATCATATGGGTAGCACATCCCCCGGGGTCTACCAAATGACAGAATTTCAAGAAGCTTGTACTGCCTGTGGTCTGAGGGACGCTCCAGCAATCGGGGATCATCTAATATGGCACAATGCAGATTTCACAATTAGGCACAAACTGGACCGCATCCTCCTGAATCACAAATGAGACGAAGACTCCTGCCATACCACCTTTCTTCCTGGATCAGCCCTCTCGGATCATCTACCTTTTGTAACAGCTTTAGCTCAAGATAATGAGCAGCTAAACAGAACCTTCAGGTATCAAAATATGTGGAACGCATATCCGAGGTACAAACAGGTTGTGCATGATCACTGGTCACTAGCGTTACAAGGGGTTAAACAGTATGTTTTATGCCACAAACTACAAAAATTGAAGAAACCCATTAAAGAGCTGGGGAAAAGGGACTTTCACCACATTTTTGAAAAGGCGAAAAGAGCATATATAGAGTACGTGAACGCGTTGAAAAGTTTAACGTTGTAGAATGCATCACATGAACTGATACACCAGCTGACTGTTCTCAAGCAAGCTGCCTTTCACTTCTACATGGCGGAGTCGAAATTCCTAACCCAAAAGGGAAGAATAAAATTTGTCACTTTGGCGGATAAGGGCACAATTTTTTTTCACGGCTTGGTGGCCAACAGGAAAGGGGGCAGAGTCCCAGCAATCCTGGACGCTGATGAAAGGTTAGTCACATCCAGCGAGAAAAAAGGGGCATTCCTTGCGGAGTTTTATAAGGGCTTATTCGGTAAAGATGTTCCACGTACACCAATCGACCCAGATATAATCCGTTCAGGCCCCCTTACTTACCGACATGGAGAGAGCAACACTGAGCCAAGATATCGAAAGACATGAAATAAAGTCAGCCCTCTTCTCCATGTCCGATGACAAAGCACCGGGCCCTGATGGCTTCACTGCAGCTTTTTTCAAGAGTCAATGGGAGATCGTGGGACAGGCTGTCACAGAATCGGTCTTGGAATTCTTCCACACTGGTGAACTGCTAAAAAGGCTAAATGATACCGTTGTTGCACTTATTCCCAAGAAAGAAGACAACCTAAGGGTGGCCGACTTTAGACCCATCTCCTGCTGCAATATCATTTACAAGGTTATCTCCAAAGTCATCGCCAACAGAATCGACCCTCTGCTCCCCGGCTTCATTGACCCCTGCCAAGCAGCGTTTGTAAAGGGATGGAAACTTTCTGATAATGTCATGATGGCCCAAGAGCTGGTGCGGGGCTACGGACTATCACGATCCTCTCCCCGCTTTATAATTATGGTAGACCTTGCAAAGGCATTTGACACAGTTTCTTGGGATTTCATACAGGAGGTACTAAATGGCCTAGGCTTCCCACAATCATGGGTTGATAGAATTATGGAATGCGTAACAACATCGACTTTCTCCATTGCGATAAATGGAAAATTGTGTGACTTCTTCAAAGCCAAAAGGGGACTGCGATAAGGTGACTCCCTATCTCCCCTACTATTTGTCATTTGTATGGAATACCTTTCCAGGTTACTGAAAAATAGGGCAGAAACCACTCCGTTCTCCTATCACCCGAGATGTGAACACCTAAAAATCACCCATCTGGCTTTTGCGGATAACTTGATGCTTTTTTCGAAGGCAAACTGGAATTCTCTTCATACCATCATGTCTGTTATAAATAATTTCCAACAGACCTCATGCCTAGCCATCAACACCGCAAAGTTAAAATTCTTCGGAGGGGGTATAAAGGAGGACTTAAGCTTCTCAGGTATTCCGTGGGCTACGTTTTCGGTCAGGTACTTGGGTATCCCATTGGATTCCAGTAAACTGAAGGTCTCTCAGTTTCATACGCTTCTCGACAGCGTCGACAAGGAAATTTCAAGATTCAAAGGCCATACATTATCTTATGCGGGGAAATTGGAACTCATAAAATCCGTGGTACAGGGAATTGTTAGATTCTGGATACAGCACTTCATCATCTAGGGTAATGTCATGGATTCACTAGAACAAAAATGCAAACATTTCCCGTGGGGAGAAAAGAAACAGAAAAAAGGTTTCCTGGAGAAGGCTCTGTACCCCGAGGAGTAATGGGGGTTCGGGAATTTGGGACATCAAGACATGGAATATGGCTATCCTCGCACAACAACTATGGGATATACACTCACAAAAGGAATCACTCTGGATTAAATGGGTCCATTCCCAGTTCCTGAGCACAAACAATATATGGAATGTACACCCAAGGGCTCCGTGTGGCAGAATCTCGGAGAAGTTCTCACTCTACTTCATGAATCTGTGTGAACTACGGGACAACCTAGTAATCATATGTGGTGGCTTAAGGGAAACACTCATCGACTTGTTGGCGGTTTGGACAGGATCTGGAAAATTCACGGTGATGGCTCATGATCATTTCCACAGGTTTACTTACCCTCACCTGTATGATATATCCACCCTCCCAAGGCTAAGTTTCTTCAAATCAATTTGGAGTGGATCGATACCCCCCTGATTCTCCTTCATTACATGGCTTGCATCGCTTGGTCGTCTTCAAACCAAGGACAGGTACCACGGAGGATATGACAAACCCACAAACCACATCTGCTGCCTATGTCACTCCGATGTAGAGACACACGATCACTTGTTCTTCAAATGTGATTTCGTCAAACCGGTATGGGATAGAGTGCAAAACTGGATTGGAATGAGACGAGCCACCACCTCCATTGCAGCCTCGGATAAATGGATCAGAAGATAGGTAAGAGGATCGAAATTGAAAAGAATGATGGGTCCACTAGCGCTGACAACCACAGTGTACTACATATGGAGTGAAAGGAACGGAGTTCTCAAAAAAGAACTTCGCTCGGACTCGGCTAAGGCTTTCAAGCTTATCCAAAAGGACTGCTACCTCATCCTTAACAGATTATTCCTGCACGAACTGCTATTCTAAACAGGGAACCTTCGCTAACAGTCGGAAAAAATGAGGAATTCCTATCTCTTTTCCCAAAATTTTCTTGCAGGTAAGCTTAGTGGAGGCCATTGATAACACACCCGGGAGGTAAATATTTCTTTTGCGGGTAACAACAGATGTAGACATCTACATGGCGGCCAAAAAAATAAAATTGGGGACCATACTCGAAGGGATCACACTCTCGAAGGGGCTCTTCCCTTGAAGGGATCATACCCTCAAAGGGGCTCTGCCCTCGAAAGGGTCATACTCTCGAAGGGGCTCTACCCTCGAAGGGGTCATAACCCTGGAAGGGGCTCTACCCTCGAAGGGGTCATACCCTCAAAGGGTCATACCCTTGAAGGGGTCATACCCTCGAAGGGGCACTGCCCTCGAAGGGGTCATACCCTCGAAGGGGTTCTGCCATCGAAGGGATCGTACCCTCGAAGGGGCTCTGTCCTTGAGGGGGTCGTACCCTCGAAGGGGCTCTACCCTCAAAGGGCTCATACCCTTGAAGGGGCTCTGCCCGCAAAGGGGTCGTATTCCTCGAAAGGGCTTTGCCCTCGAAGGGATCATACCCTCGAAGGGGTCATATCCTCAAAGGGGCTCTACCCTCAAAGGGGTCATGCCCTCGAATGGGCTCTGCTCGGGAAGGGGTAGTACCCTCGAATGGGCTCTGCCCGCGAAGGGGTCATATCCTCGAAGGGGCTCTGCCCTCGAAGGGGTCATACCCTCCGAAGGGCTCGGCCCTTCAAGGGGTCATACCCTCGAAGGGGTTTGGCCCTCGAAGGGGCTATACACTCGAAGGGGTCCCGAAAAAAATGAAAAAAAATAAAAATTTTAATTAAATTAATTTTATACATATATATATATATATTTTGGTGACAGTCTCGAGGGTTAAAGGGTGGCTGGGGAGGGGTAGGTGGTTCGAGGGTTGTGGATTAGTTCGAAGGCTGGTGGACTAGCTCGAGGGCTGGTGGATTGGTTCGAGGGCTGAGGGATGGTTCGAGGGCAAAAGGTTGGTTCGAGATTCAAAGGGGGGTTGGAAAGTAGGGTGGTTTCCAGGGTCAACTGGTTGTTTTGAGGGTTGAGGGAGGTCGAGGGTTGAAGGATGGTTATAGGAAAAGCTAGAATGACTCTCGAATGGTGTTACTGATGAGGGTTTTGGGAATAGGTGGTCAGTAAGGCGGTTCGAGAAGGCATTCGAGTGTCAAACGTATACAAGTACTCGAGAGAGGCATTCGTGTATAGTCGAGTACTCGAGGGAGGGATTCGAGTGATGGAGGTGTTTTTCATTTTTGAGTGCTCGAGGAAGGCATTCGATTGCTGGAGAGTGTTTTTCAGTTCTCCATGGGGGCATTCGAGTGCAGGAGTCATCGAAGGGGCTACACCCTCGAAAGGGCACTGCCCTCGAAGGGGCTCTTCACTTGAAGGAGTGATACCCTCGAAGGCATTTCGAGTGCTTGAGGTGTTTTTGAGCGCCCCTGGGGGCATTCGAGTACTGGAGGCATCGAAGGGGTTATACCCTTGAAGGGGCTCTGTCCACGAAGGGGTCAAATCCCTTGAAGGGGCTCTGCCCTTGAGGGGGTCATACCCGCGAAGGGACTCTGCCCTCGAAGGGGTCATTCCCTCGAAGGGGCTAAGCCCTAGAAGGGGTCATACTCTCGAAGGGGCTTAGCCCTAGAAGGGGTCATACTCTCGAAGGGGCTTAGCCCCCGATGTGGTCAAACCTTAGAAGGGGCTCTGCCCTAGCAGGGGTCGTACCCACGAAAAAGCTCTGCACTCGAAGGGGTTATACCCTCGAACGGGTTCAAAAAAATAAAAATAAAAAAATTTTGGCAGCAGATTATCTCCAAAAGGCTGAAAGGACTTCCAATGGCAGCAGCATGGCCATGTAGGTTGGGTAAGGGGTCAACTAATTATGCGTACACAAATTAATTAACCCCTTGCCAAGTATCACTTGGAATTAATGGTTGTGCCATTTGCCTGCGTTGCACTGAAATGTGCAAAATGGTATCAGGCTGTCCATTTGCCTAAAATGGAAAGAATGGTTACAAAACAGTAACGCGGGGCATGCGTGGTAGAATTCATGCCCGGTCTCTTATCACTACGAGGACTATCTGCGGGGAACACTTGGGAGCACAACGGACCACGGTCAAACTGCTCCCGACCCCAAAGAGAAAGCCTCGGCCATCAGCTAGAGACTGTTATCGAAGGCCAATAAAACCTCTTTATCATCATCTTAGAGGTGTACATGGTAGAAGCGTTGTGCGAGCCCTTTTAGGAGGACATGGCATACTACTTCATTCATTGGAAGACCGAGACCACCCTCGAATTTGAATACACCAGTAAGGAGCAAACCACGGCACAAGAGCCGGTTCACACCACCGGTAGCATGGATGTAACATGGAGCGAGGAGGAAAGCCCCGATCATCACGACGGGACTAGCTTCTTTTGGTCACCTGGTTGTAACATTTAGATCAGTGGTAGTATTTTAGGTAACATGTATTGAGGGAGTGGGCCAATGTCCCCACTCCCGTACATTCCCACGACATATTTTGGGGCCACCTGATTATACCATCTAGATCAGGGGTAGTTTAGTAGGTTTCATTGTATCACGGGAGTGGGATAATGTTCCCACTCCAGTAGACTCTCACGGTTTCTTTTGATTTACCATTACCTTCGACTAGTGACTAAGATGACTTTAACTAATCAACGGTCAATCCTTACATTCCTTTCTACATAAAAATAATAAAAACAAGGTTGGCTTTTAGCTGATCTATGATCAACCCCTACTTGGTTTTCTACATACAAATACAAATTACAAAGTTGACTTTAACTAATCGACGGTCATCTCTTACTTGGCTTTAAATATATAAACACTAATAACAAAGTTGACTTTAACTAATTAAAGGTCAAACTTTATTGGAATTAGTATATAATAAATACTAATCAAAATATTTGACTTTGACTAATCAACGGTTAAACCTTAGTTGACTTTCTATATATAAATACTAGTAACTAAATATCCATTAATTTATCAATGGTCAAACTTTACATGTCTCTCTCTATATAGAAACACTTGTGACTAAACTGACTATAACTGATAAACGGTCGACTTTACTTGACTTTCAATTTATAAAAACTAATAACTAGGTTGACTTTATCTAATCAACGGTCAAGTTTACTTGACTTTCAATATATAAATACTTATGACTAGGTTGACTTTTTCTAATCAACGGTAAAACTTTACTTGACTTTCAATATATAAACACTAATAACTAAGTTGACTTTAACTAATCCACGGTAACCCCTTTCTTGGCTTTCTACATAAAAATACTAATAACAAAGTTGGCTTTAACTAATCACCGATCAACCCTTACTTGGCTTTCTACATACAAATTCAAATAACAAAGCTGACTTTAACTAATCGACAGTCAACTCTTACTTGCCTTTTAATATGTAAATCCTAATGACAAAGCTGACTTTAACTAATTAACGGTAAAACTTTATTTGAATTAGTATATGATAAATACTAATAAAAATGTTTGACTTTGTCTAATCAACGGTCAAACCTAACTTGAGTTTCTATCTATAAATACTAGTCACTATGTTGATTTTAACTAATCAACGGTCAAACATTACTTGAATTTCTATATGTTAACACTACTAACTAAATTGACTTTAACTTATCAACGATGAACCCTTACTGGACTTTCATTATATAAACACTAATAACAAAAGTAAATTTAACTAATTAATGGTCAAACCCTAGTATGTAATAAATACTAATAAAAATGTTTGACTTTGTCTAATCAACGGTCAAACCTTACTTGACTTTCTATGTATAAATACTAGTGACTAAGTTAACTTTATCTAATCAATGGTCAACTTTTACTGGACTCTCTCTATACAAAAACACTAGTTACTAATCAACGGTCAAACTTTACTCGACTTTCAATATATAAACACTATAACCAGGTTGCCTTTTGGTCAAAATTTAGTTGACTTTCAATTTATAAACACTAATAACTAGTTTGAATTTCTCTAATCAACGGTTAAACTTTACTTGACGTTTAATATATAAACATTAATAACTAAGTTAACTTTAACTAGTCCACGGTCAACCCTCACATAACTTTCTACATAAAAATACTAGTAACAAAGTTTGCTTTAACCAATCTACGATCAACTTTTACTTGGCTTTCTACATACAAATACAAATAACAAAGTTGACTTTAACTGATCGACAGTCAACTCTTACTTAACTTTCAATATATAAACACAGGTGACAAAGTTGACTTTAACTAATTAATGGTCATAATTTATTTGAATGATTATATAATAAATACTAATAAAACTTTTTGACTTTGTCTAATCCACGATCAAACCTTAATTGAATTTCCATATATAAATACTAGTGACTAAGTTGATTTTAACTAATCAAAAATCAAACTTTACTTTAATTTCTAAATCTAAACACTAATAACAAAGTTGAGTTTAACTAATTAACGGTCAAACTTTATTTGATTTAATGTGTAATAAATACTAATAAAAATGTTGGACTTTGACCAATCAATGGTCAAACCTTACTTGACATTCTATATATAAATACTAGTGACTAAGCTGACTTTAACAAATCCATGGTTAAACTTTACTTGACTCTCTCTATACAGAAACACTAGTGACTAAGCCGACTTTAACTAATCAACGGTCAACCCTTACATTGCTTTCTACATAAAAATAATAATAACAAAGTTGGATTTTAGCTAATCCACGTTCAACCCCTACATGGCTTTCTACATACAAACACAAATTACAAAGTTGACTTTTACTAATCGAAGGTCATCTCTTGCTTAACTTTATATATATAAACACTAATAACAAAGTTGACTTTAACAAATTAACGGTCAAACTTTATCGGAATTGGTATATAATAAATACTAATAAAAATGTTTGACATTGACTAATTAACGGTCAAACCTTACATGACTTTCTATATATAAATATTAGTAAGTAAATATCTATTAACTGATAAACTGTTAAACTTTACATGTCTCTCTCTATATAGAAACACTAGTGACTAAACTGAGTGGGAAGAGCTCTGAGGTGAAAATAGGGCGCAGCCCTGCACCGTTCATCGTGTTAGGTTTTCGCCGGGTCTCTCTTCCACAGCTCCCCTTCTCCAGCGAGAAGCCCAACATTAATGTTGGGCTTCTCACTGGGAGTGTCTCCATGTATGGTTTGCCTTGGTTTTGGATGATTTGAATTCGGGATCTGGGTCCCCGTTTTGCAAAACAAAGCTTGATTCTTAAACTTTTGGAGGAAGATCCACAGTCTGAACGTGGATTTGGAAATCCCATAGCCTCTTTATGGGTTTTCTAGGATGAAGACTTGCTTTTCGGTCTTCAAGCTAGGAGCTTTTGGGTTCTTGAAGTTCGAATATCAGACTTTTTGAACTGGAATTTGAAGACCCATGGATCCACGATGGGTTTTACTGGAGGAAGACCTGCCCACCGGTCTTGATGAGTGGAATTTTCTGGCGGAGGAGGAAGATGAAGTTCTGGCGGAGGAGGAAGACCCGTACCCGATGTAAACATGGAGAGCTTGGCGAACACCCATGTAAGTCTTGCACTATATAATTTTTTTGTTGACTTTAACGAATGAATTTCTTGTGCAGATTTTCTGGGGATTTGTTGTGCAAATTTTTGAAGAGGAACTTGTCGTCTAAGAAGCTGTCTTCGGTTTCATTTAGTGCTATTTGTATAGAATCTATTTTTTGGTAAGGCCTCCTGTGGAAAGAAGTAATTCGTACGCTAAACCCGTGTGGATTACGGTGGAACTCTGTTCTAAGTAGTTTTGCTGGGAAGAGGAGAAGCTTTTCATATCTAATTTTGTAGAATGTGTGGATTGCCGACGCATAATGGGAAGGTTTGGTAGGAAGAGATGGGTTGTTTATGAGAATCTGTACGGGTTAATGCGCCACTCCTACTAAAGTGGCCTGTAAATATGATGTTCATAGGAGATTAATATTAATGAAGGGTCCCAGGCATGGAAATTGTTAGCATTAGGGTCAGTTCTAATTGATTCGGGTAAACTTGTGCTCAAACCTCAAGCCTAACTGGGCTAGCTTGTGTCCAAACCCCGGCCTTATCCCCTGGCCTTGCTAGTGCCCAGATCCCAGTCACCTTCCGGCCTTGCTTGTGTTCAAAACTTGGGCAACCTCCGGCTTTGCAAGTGATCAAAACCCGGCCTGCCCGCCCGGCCTTGCTCCCAGAAACCCACCCAGCCTTGCTCGTGCTCAAAACCCAAAAAATGCTCGACCTTGTTTACTCAAATTTAAATTGGAGCTTAGACCAACAGGCTACCCAAACTGATTTAGGGGACCTTGTGTTCAAACCCCGGGCACCCGACCGTCCTAGCTTGTGTTCAAAACCCAGACTGATCATCCGGCCTCGCTATTGCTCAGAACTCGGCCACCTTCCAGCCAAGTGTATGTTCAAATCCTGGGAAACCTCTGGCCTTGCAAGTGAACAGAACCCGGTTCCTTTCCCGGCCTTGCTTATGCTCAGAACCCGGTAAACTCTCAGCCTTACTTGTGTTTAGAACCCGGATACCCCCCGGCCTTCTGTTCCCTGACCTAGTCTGCACTTAGACGCTCTATGCCAAAGACACAGATTTAAAATTTTTCTCTCACTCATGAACATTTATACGGTGATCTTCATTCTGGGTATAATTGAGGTGGCACATACTTTGGGGCTATTCGGATTCATCATAGATGTTATGAGATGTTTCACTGTGCGTTGGTTGGATCTAGCTGTTCGGCGGCCGGCCATGGTGGATTGTTTTAATCGGAATCATAAAGAATAGTACTCCCAATTTGTTGGCCTTGTTTCTCAGTTTCAAAAGAATCCACAGAAGAAGAGGAATGGAAGATCAGACTCTCGTAATTGGTGGTTTTCTCAAATTTTGCCCAGATTCTGGCGACTCAATAACACTGGAAAATATGGTCTGGCAATCACATCTATCAGTTGGCAGTGGAAACTTAAATTGGTATGATGAACAGTAACCCTTCGAGGGGTGGAGGTTTGAGTACTCGAAGGGAAGTTGAGGGATGGTTCGAGGATGGAAGGATGGTCCGAGGGCTGAAGGATATTTCGAGGGATTCGAGTGCTGAAAGCATTCGAGTGCTTGAGATGGGCATTCGAGTTCTGGAAGTGCTCATGTACTCGAGGGTAGCTTTCGGTTAGACAGATTGAGGTATTCGAGCGCTGGAGGTGCTAGAGTACTCGAGGGGGACATTTGAGTGTTGGAAGCCTTCAAGTGGTTGGTGGAGGGCATTCGAGGGTTGAAGGTGTTCGAGTTCTTTGTCCTCGAGGGGGGGAAGTTTGAATACTCGAAGGGAAGATGAGGGATGGTTCGAGGGCTGATGGTGATTTCGAGGGATTCGAGTGCTGAAGGCATTCAAGTGCTCGAGATGGGCATTCGAATGCTGGAAGTGCTCGAGTACTCGAATGTCTGAGTACTCGTGGACCGAGATCCAAAGGGTGGTTCGAGGATATATGGACTGAGGTAGTCAAGGGCTGAAGGCATTCGAGTGCTCGAGAGGGAAATTCGAGAGCTAAAAGTGTTCGAGTACTCGAGGGGGATTCGACTGTCGGAGATGTTTCGAGATGCTTGAGATGTACCGACTGTCCTCGAGTGCTCGAGGGGGGCTTTTGAGTGTAACTTCGAGTACTCGAGGGTGAATTCGTGGAAATGCTCTCGGGGGATGGCTACTACACGAAAAAAAAATTGCAGCAGCTTCTCTCCATATGGCTGACAGGATTTCCCCTGGTAGTAGCATGGCCATGTAGGTTGGTAGGGGGTAAATTAATTCTGCGTATGCAAATTAATTAACCCCTTGCTAGGTATCACTTGGAATAAACGGTTGCGCTATTTGCTTGCACTGCACTGAAAAGTGCAAAAATGGCATCAGGCTGTCCATTTGCCTAAAATGGAAAGAACGGTTACAAAACCGTTACGCAGGGCGTGCGCGGTAGAAGTCATGCCCGGTCTCTTATGCCTAGGAGGTTTATCCGCGGGGAACACTTGGGAGCACAACGTGGGGAGCAAACCATGGCGCAAGAGCCGGTTCACACCACCGGTAGCATGGAAGTAAAATGGAGCGAGGAGATGAGTGAGTTTGTTCTCACGCCCCTCTATATTTCAGGGATGGCTTATGCAGGCCCCGGTCACCACGAAGGGACTCTGTTGAAGGGATGGCTCATACAGGCCCCGGTCACCACGATGGGTTGTAATATTTTCCATGGATGGTTTCCACAGGCCCCGGTCATCACGATGGGACTAGCTTCTTTTGGTCACTTGGTTGTAACATTCAGATCAGGGGTAGTATTTTAGGTAACATGTATTAAGGGAGTGGGCTAATGTCCCCACTCTCGTACACTCCCACGGTATTTTCTTGGGCCACCTGATTGTACCGTCCAGATCAGGGGTAGTTTAGTAGGTTTCACTGTATCATGGGAGTGGGACAATGTTCCCACTCCCGTGGACTCTCACGGTTTCATTTTATTTACGATTACCTTCGACTAGTGACTAAACTGAGGATAAAATAGGGTGCAGCCCTGACATTGTTCATCGTGTCCGATTTTCGCCAGTTTCTCTTCTGCAGCTCTTTTTCTCTGGCAAAGAGTTCTAAAATACTGTTGGGCTCCTTGTTGGGAATCTTTTAAGGTATAAAAGGGTTTCCAAATAGAACTATTTCACCATTCTCTGAAGTCGCGAAAACTAAATCTTGGTTTCTCAAAGTTCCTTTGAAACCCGTAGCTCGTAATTTTGGGAAAAAACTGAATTTTGGTCTTGGATTATGAAAACCCATACCTCAATTATGGGTTTTCTTGGAGGAAGAATCGCTTCTCCATCTTGAAGCTCAATTCTGGAAGAAGACCGTGTTTGCGATTCTTGAAGTTCGTATCTTCAACTTCTCGGACTGGGATTTTGACAACCTATAGCTTCACCATGGGTCCTCTGGGAAGAAGACCTGCCCACCGGTCTTGAAGTGCGGAGTATTCTAGATATAGGAGGAAGACGATTCTACTACCGATGGTGACGGATTCGGCATTGTCCCAAGTAAGTTCTCACCTCTCGCTGGTAGGCCAATTATGATTAAAGAATCCGTGTGTTGAATTCGTGAATCCGTGTGTGCGGAGCAGAACTCTATCTGTGGTAAAACTCTATCTTCTGGGTTTTATCTAGTGCATAATGATGTGATTTGTATTCGGTTTTGTGGATAGCAAAGTGCAGTGTTCAGAAGGAGCACAATTTTGTAGGGTACTATGTTCTGCAGAATTTTGTAGGGTACTGTGGGTTGTATAATATGTGTACATTAATGCTGTTTTCGTGTCTATTTCATGGAAACTATGCAAAACTATATTTTTCGTGGCCTGTGTGGAAAGGAAGGGAATTAGGGTGGATTTTGCTGAGGAATTTAGGGTGGATTTTGCAAGGGCAGAACTCTGTTCTGTGAGGATTTAGTGTCCATTTGGTGATAATTTCACTCCCTCCATGGTCTATATGTGTTGTTTGTATGGGAAACTATCTGTCCATGTGTGGATTTGTGTGCAGAAAATGCTATTGTTGGTAGATAGAAGGAATACTGATGAGTTGCAGGGATAAAAAATATGTGTCAGATTTTTGGCCGAGTTCTTGTTGATGTGAGTAAACTAGTGTCCAAAACCTGGGCATCCCACTGGCCTAACTCGTGTTCAAACCCCGGTATCCACCCGGCCTTGCTAGTGTTCAAACCCCGGTCACCTTCCGGCCATGCTTGTGTCTAGAACCTGGGATAGTTCCGGCCTTGCTTGTGTTAAAATCCCAGCCTAACAGCCGGCCTCGCTTGTGTACAGACCCCTGTAAACATCCATCCTTGCTTGTGTTCAGATCCCAGACACCTTCCGGCCTCGCATGCGTTTAGAACCTGGGAAAATTATGTCCTAGCTTGTGCTTTACTGGTGCCCAGAGCATGGTAACCCCTAGCCACGCTTGTGTTCAAATCCTGGATAATGGTCAGCCTTATTTACTTGTGTTAATTGGATCTTATGCCAAACCTGTCCTATGTTTTTATACTAACAACCAAGCTTATTCCCATGCCTCATGAACACTCATAAGGAATCATCAGTCATAAGAATAAAGGAGACGAATGAAGGGAGCAATATTATCATTAAGGGATGATTATTTGGATGGTTATTTGCCCAGTTTCAGACCTGGTGGATTTTTGGAAATTGGCCCAGTTTCAAACTTGATGGAGTTTTGAAAATTTGCCCAATTTGGAAATTGACCAACGCAGGTGGGTCTGGAAAAAAACACCCTTCAACCTTCAACCCTAGCGGCTCGCTCCCTCAAGGGACACCGGTTCAAGAGGTCTCGAGGGCCAGTGGTCCGAGAGGTCTCGAGGGCCAGTGGTTCGAGAGGTCTCGAGGGCCACTGGTTTGAGAGGTCTCGAAGGCCACCTATTTGGGAGGTCTCGAGGGCAACCGGTTCGAGAGGTCTCGAGGTCCAGAGGTTCATGAGGTCTCGAGGGCCAGAGGTTTGAGAGGTCTCGAGGGCCAGTGGTTCGAGAGGTCTCGAGGGTCACCGATTCGAGAGGTCTCGAAGGCCACCAGTTCGGGAGGTCTCAAGGGCCACTAGTTCGAGAGGTCTTAAGGTCCAGAGGTTCGTGAGGTCTCGAGGGCCAGAGGTTTGTGAGGTCTCGAGGGCCAGTGGTTCGAGAGGTCTCGAGGGCCAGTGGTTCGAGAGGTCTCTAGGGCCACTGGTTCAAGGTCTCGAGGACCAGTGGTTCGAGGGCTAAGGGTCCAAATTTTTTTTATGGAAATGTGGAGAGTTTCAGCCTTCCCTTTTGGGCTGAAATTATGGATCACGGGTGAGGGAGTTCTCATTTTCTCTATCCAGTGGGGTGTAACCTTTCATCATTTGGTTGCACAGCTACTTGAATTGGGTAGTGGATTAATTAATTAGCGTACGCCAAATTAATTAACCCACTGCTAGCTGAGATACTTAGATTTGATGGTTGCGCGGTTTGCTTGCGCTGCACTGAAAAGTGTAAAATGGCATAGGGCTGTCCATTTGCTAAAAATTGAGAGAACGGTTACAAACCCGTTACGCGGGGCGTGCACGATAGAAGTCATGCCCGATCTCTTATCATTAGGAGGTCTATCCGCGGGGAGCAACTGGGAGCACCACTGACTACGGTCAACTGGCTCCTATCCCCAAAGAAAAAACCTTGGCACCCACACAGAGATCGTTACCGAAGGCCAATAACACCCCTTTATCTTCATCTTAGGGTTGTACATGGTAGAAGCGGTATACCAGCTCCACCCGGAGAGGATGCATTGCTTCATTCACTAGAAGGCTGAGACCACTCTCGGTTTCGAAGGCCGTCGCCACACTTTAGCAATGGTTGGGATTGCACCTGTGGGGAACAAACCACGGGTCAAGAGTCGGCTACCACTCCCGGTTGGATGGAGGTTCCATGCAGTGAGGGGCTAGTGAGTTTGCTATCATGCCCCTCTGTTCTCTTTTTTCCGGTGTCATCATCGAACTTTAACGATAGTTGGGATCACACCGTGGGGAATAAACCACGGTTCAAGAGCCGGTTACCACTCCTAGTTGTATGGTGGTTGCATGGAGTGAGGGGCTAGTGAGTTTCTTCTCATGCCCCTCTGTTTTATCTCGGATGTTTTCCACAGGTCCCGGTCAACACCACGAGGTGAGAATTTTGGTCTCCTAGTCATAGTACATAGACTAGGGTTTGTATATTATTATGTTCCCATGTACTAACGGGAATGGGCCAACGTGCCCATTCCCGTAGACGATCACGGTTCCTTTTCTATTTACCATTACCTTCGACTAGTGACTAAACTGACTATAAATGGCCAACTTTACTTTACTTTCAATATATAAAAACTAATAACTAGGTTGACTTTGTCTAATCAACGGTCAACTTTACTTGACTTTCAATATATGAACACTAATAACTAGGTTGACTTTCTTTAATCAACGGTCAAATTTATTTGACTTTCAATATATAAACACTAATAACTAAGTTAACTTTAACAAATCCATGGTAACCCCTTACTTGCCTTTCTACATAAAAATACTAATAACAAAGTTGGCTTTAACTAATCCCCGGTAAACCCTTATTTGGCTTTCTACATACAAATACAAATAACAAAGTAGACTTTAACAAATCGACGGTCAACTCTTACCTGACTTTCAATGTATGAACCTTAATGATAAAGTTGACTATAACTAATTAACGGTAAAACATTATTTGAATTAGTATATAATAAATACTAATAAAATTTTTTGACTTTGTCTAATCAACGGTCAAACCTAACTTAACTTTCTATCTGTAAATACTTGTGATTAAGTTGACTTTAACTAATCAACGGTCAAATATTACTTGAATTCCTATATGTAAACACTACTAACTAAATTGACTTTAACTAATCAACGATGAATCCTTAACTGACTTTCAATATATAAACACTTATAACAAAGTTGACTTTAACTTATTAACGGTCAAACTTTATTTGAATTAGTTTGTAATAAATACTAATAAAATTTTTTGACTTTGACTAATCAACGGTTAAACCTTATTTGACATTTTATATATTAATACTAGTGACTAAGTTGACTTTAACTAATCAACGGTTGAACATTATTTGACTCTCTCTATATAGAAATACTAGTGATTTAGCTTACTTTAAATAATCAACGGTCAAACTTTACTCGACTTTCAATATATAAACACTAATAACTAGGTTGAAATTGTCTAATCAACGATCAACTTTACTTTAATTTCAATATATAAACACTATCAACTAGGTTTACTTTCTCTAATTAACGGTTAAACTTTACTTGACTTTCAATAAATAAACACTAATAACTAACTTGACTTTAACTAATCCACGGTAACCCCTTACCTGGCTTTCTACATAAAAATACAAATAAAAAAGCTGGCTTTAACTAATCCCCGATCAACCCTTACTTGTCTTTCTATATACAAATACAAATAACAAAGCTGACTTTAACCAATCGACGGTCAACTCTTACTTGACTTTCAATGTATAAACCCTAATGACAAAGTTGACTTTAACTAATTAACGGTAAAAATTTATTTGAATTAGTTTATAATAAATGCTAATGAGAATGTTGACTTTGTCTAATCAACGGTCAAACATAACTTGACTTTTTATCTATAAATACTAATGACTAAGTTGACTTTAACTAATCCACTATCAAACATTACTTGAATTTCTATATGTAAACACTACTAACTAAATTGACTTTAACTAATCAACGATGAACCCTTACTTGACTTTCAATATATAAAACTAATAACAAATTTGACTTTAACTTATTAACGGTCAAACTTTATTTGAATTAGTATGTAATAAATACTAATAAAAATGTTTGACTTTGATTAATCAACGGTCAAACCTTACTTAACCTTCTATATATAAATACCAGTGACTAAGTTGACTTTAACTAATTAACGGTAAAACATTAATTGACCCTCTCTATATAGAAACACTGGCGACTAAGAACAGTGACTAAGTTGAGAGGCGAAAATAGGGCCCAGCCCTGCTACTGTTCACCGTAGTCCGTTTTCGCCGGGCTTCTCCTCTGCGGCTCTTCTCCTTCGGCGAGGGATTCGACATTAATGTTGGGTTCCTCACCGGGAATCTTTTGATGTATGGTATGTCGCTTTTCTTGAAGGATCGAAGCCCGAATATGGGTTTCTCACAAAATTTCCCTTCTCGAAATTTCGCTTGGATTTTGGAGTAAGATTGGCCTTCCGATCTCAGATTTTGAAGACCCATAACAAGGCACATCTCAGAGGAAGTCAATTTCACAGATCTGTTCTTCGATCTTGAAATTAAGAATCTAGTTTTACAGAGGAACACTCTCAAACACCACGGAGGAAGTTGGCGAAGGATTTGGCGACCCATGAAGGAGGTTTTCCTCCTCTGAACACGAAGGAAGACTCCCGAATGGGAACCCAACCCAGACCCGAATCTGACGCAATTTAGGGTTGAAGCCTGGTCCTAAATTCTGGGTTGCTGACGAGGATAGTTTGGCAGACGCCGTCCATTGTCCCAAGTAAGTTTGCTCTTTGAACTTATGAGGATTTGTGCAGATTGGTGCGAATGGTGTCGATTTTGTGTGAATTTATTGTATGAATTGTGTGGATTGATGCGCGGGTTGAGATGCAAATTTGAGTATATTTATGTGCAAATCTATGTGAAAATTTGTATGGATATTTTGTTCTGGAATGAAATGGAGGGAACTCTGTTTGTTTGAAACAGAGTATAGAGCGCTGCTTCCTTGTCTTAGGATGTAATTAGTATAGAACTCTATTTTGTGCGGATGTCTGTGAAAGGTGTGGATTTGTATGCTAAATCTGTGCGGAATAGGTGCATTGCTGTGACTGCTGTGAAACTCTATAAGGAATGGTTCATGTTGAATGTAGAATTGTGACAAATTTTAGGCATAAAAATTTATAGCATTTAGGTGCTCTCATTCTAGTAAACCTGTTTTGCTGGTTTTGTTTGCAACCTTCGACTAAATGCTATGCTCTTTTATGCCAAAATTCTAATCTATTTTACTGCCTCATGAACACATAAGTATGGATTCTTAGGGAGTTCTTATGGAAAATCTGGGCTAGATTAATGGTTAGGGAGAATCTGTACAGCTCTAAAAGTTACATTAGGTGGATTGCGGATAGGTAAAATGAGGTTCATATGGGAATGAGATTAATGTTGGGTTCTAAACATAGATTTTTCAGCTGATGCAGGGGAATTTTATGCTCAAATCCATGACACCCGACTGGCCTAGCTTGTGTACAAACCTCAAACTAGTCATCCGGCCTCGCTAGTGCTCAATACCCGGTCACCTTCTAGCCTTGCGTGTTTCCAAAACCTGGAAAACTTCCGGTCTGGCAAGTGATCGAACCCCAGTCATTTCTTCTGGCCTTGCCAGTGCACAAATCCTAGTAAACTCCCAGCTGCGCATGTGCTCATTGTCCGGCTGTGCTAGGCTTGGTATAGTTGCCATTTAGACCAACAAGTTATGCTTTATGCCTAGATTACGGAGTTGTCTCTATTAACTCATGAACATTCATAAGGAGATCTACATTTTGGAATATTGGAATGTTATTGTTACATGAGGCACATACCTTTGGGATGCTCTGATTCAAGATAAATGTAAAGAGAAGTTCTACTACGCGTTGGTTGGATCTAACCGTTTGTCCCCGGCGGCCGGCCATGGTGATTTGTTTTCATCAGAATCATAAAAGAGAACATTCCTAATAGGTTACCCTTGTTCTTCAATTTCATAAAAATCTTGGGAAGAAGATGAATGGAAGAGTAGATTCTTGTAATTGGTGGTTTTCTACTTTGCCTAGACTCCGATGACTCAACGATGCCAAAAATACGCAGTCCGACAAGTCAGTTAACAGCTGGCAGTCTCGAGGGCTTAAGGGTGGTTGGAGAGGGGTAGGTGGTTTGAGGGTTGAAGAATGGTTAGAGGGCTGAGGGATGGTTCGAGGGCTGAAGGATGGTTCGAGGGACCAAGGGTGGTTGGAGAGCAGGTGGTTCGAGGGTTGACTGGTTGTTTGAGGGTTGAGGGATGGTTGAGGGCTGAAGGATGGTTCGAGGGTTCAGGGATGGTTAGAGGAAAGGCTAGAATGACTCTCGAACGGTATTTCGAGGGCCTCGAGGGTAGGTGGTCAGAATAGTTGTTCGAGGGGGCATTCGAGTGTCCGAGGTATTCGAGTACCCAAGGGAGGCATTCGAGTGATGGAGGTGTTTAAGTGCTCGAGGAAGGCATTTGAGTGCTAAAGGTGTTCGAGTGCTCCAGGGGGGCATTCGAGTGCTGGAGGTATCGAAGGGGCTATACCCACGAAGGAGCACTGCCTCGAAGGTGTTATACCCACAAAGGAGCACTGCCCTCGAAGGTGTTATACCCTAGAAGGGGTTCTGCCCTCGAACGGGTTATACCCTATAAGGGGCTCTGCCCTCGAAGGGGTCATTCCCTCGAAGGGGTCATACCCTCGAAGGGGCTCTGCCATCGAAGGGGTTATACCCTCGAAGGGGCTCTGCCCTCGAAGGGGTTCTACCCTCGAAGGGGCTCTGCCCTCGAAGGGGTTCTACCCTCGAAGGGGCTCTGCCCTCGAAGGGGTTCTACCCTCGAAGGGGCTCTGCCCTCGAAGGGGTTCTACCCTCGAAGGGGCTCTGCCCTCGAAGGGGTTCTACCCTCGAAGGGGCTCTGCCCTCGAAGGGGTTCTACCCTCGAAGGGGTCCGCAAAAAAAATAAAAAATTTGCAGCAGCTTCTCTCCATATGGCTGAATGGATTTCCTATGGTAGCAACATGGCCATGTAGGTCGGGTAGGGGGTAAATTAATTCTGCATACGAAAATTAAAGAACCCCTTGCTAGGTATCACTTGGAATTAACAGTTGCGCTATTTACCTGCGCTGCACTGAAAAGTGCAAAATGGTATCAGGTTGTCCATTTCCCTGAAATGGAAAGAACAGTTACAAAACCGTTACATGGGGCATTCGCGGTAGAAGTCATGCCCGATCTATTATGCCTAGGAGGTCTATCCGCGGGGAACACTTGGGAGCACGACGGACTACGGTCAAACTGCTCCCAACCTCACAGAGAAAGCCTCGGCCCACATCCAGAGACCGTTATCGAAGGCCAATAACACCTCTTTATCTTCATCTTAGAGGTGTACATGGTAGAAGCAGTGTGCAAGGCCTTTTAGGAGGACAGGTCATACTACTTCATTCATTGGAAGACCGAGACCACTCTCAGATTTGAAGACACCCGTGGGGAGCAAACCACGGTGCAAGAGCCGGATCACACCACCGGTAGCATGGATGTAACATGGAGTGAGGAGGCTAGTGAGTTTGTTCTCATGCCCCTCTTTTTTTCAGGGATGGCTTATACAGGCCCCGGTCATCACGACTAGACAAGCTTCTTTTTTGCCACCTGGTTGTAACATCTAGATCAGGGGTAGTATTTTAGGTAACATGTATTAAGGGAGTGGGCCAATCTCCCCACTCCCGCGGCATTTTTTGGGCCACCTGATTGTACCATCTAGATCAGGGGTAGTTTAGGAGGTTTCATTGTATCACGGGAGTGGGACAATGTTCCCACTCCCGTAGACTCTCACGTTTTCTTTTTATTTACCATTACCTTTGACTAGTGACTAAGAACATTTAAACTCTCTCTGGCGATTTGGCGAAAAAGGCACTGCCTTCTCCCAAGAACATCGAGAGCAATTTCGTCCGACTCCTCACCAAATCCACTTCTAAAAGATGTATATCTAGAATCCATGCAAGATTCCGAACATAACCATCCAATAGTTGTGGGTTTATTGGGGTCCAATATCGCGGAGCGAGGTTACTAGCAAAAAAGGGCTTTGCTCAAAGGATAGACTCAGAGATCTTCCGTTTAGATTCCTGGGTTCAGTAGCAGCGAAATACATTGACGAACACCGAACCACGCCTGCTATTACTATGGGAAAACTGACAATTTGGATGGAATGGAGTACAAATTTGGCAGATAGAATTCAACCACAAACAGATTCAAAGAATTCATTTTGTTGTTGAATTTACTGAACCAAAGAATTTACTTGTTTGTGCTTCGTGTAGATTTTCTGTGCATTATATCTATAGAGTGGATTCATTTTGTGGTGTGGGGAGGTACTTTTAGTCTCCCTGTGTGCTTCCGATAAGTTAGTTGGACTGTTGTTGGCCGCTCTTTCTTGTCCCACTGCAGGAATTAGTTTGAACTTCTGTCTCTGCGATGATTGATTTCTGAGCTGAAACTCTGTTTGCTTCTGTGACTATCTGTGAGAGGTGTTAGCCAGAGTGTTTCTCTCTTGTCTCAATGAACATGGCAATGAATGAAGCATCCACCTCGGCCACCAATATGAACGAAAAAGGATATAACTCATGATCACGCGCAGGGTTCATCGAATCAAAACCCCATCACTCAGGACAGGGAATGGTATGACCCCCTACTCTAAAGAAAGAGACCATAGAACGATGCTGAGATCATCCTCGAGAAGGTAGATTTCAGTAAAATGACAGACAATGGCCAGGATGTGGATTTTATTCTCTTTGAAGATGAAATAAACAAAGAACAAGTGAAATACTTCTATGGTTTCCTTGGTGTATTCTCGGGCTCCTTTCCTGTAATGTACTCTGTAAGAAAGCTTCTGGTGGCAAAATGGGGAGTCCCCTGCCGGGTAGAAACATTAAGTAACGGATATCTTAAATTCCAATTCAACACTGCTGATCATAGAGACAAGGTGCTACACGTCCCTGACCCCCTCCTTACAGGAAAGAAGCTTTTCACCATAAACCTACCAGAAACAGGAAAGTCTGACATCATAATCCTAGCAAAGAAGCCTATTTGGGTGCGCATGGACCACCTGCCAAAGACCCGCTGGCACCAGAAAGCACTAGGAAAAATTGCATCCACAATAGGGTACCCAATCCTCATGGACAATGCAACCCTAGATCTAGTGGGTTGGTAGACACCTCTCTGAAGTTAAAAGAGAAAGTCACATTCAGGATGCCCGATGGGGAGAAATTCACACAGAGGATTGTCTATGACTACTGCAAGCCATGGTACCCAAACTGCGGTGAAAACACCCACCTGATGGAGGCCTGTGATGACTTCTTTGAAGCATGGGAAAAGGCATTATGGGAATTCAAAGAAAAGAGGAATAATAACGGTAACAAGTTTAAGTGGATAGGGCATGTGGATAGGGAATGTGGACGGGGCATCCGGGAACACCTAGAGGAAAATTGAGAAACAAAACCCGACCGATGATGGAAATGGCAAAAATTCACAGAAGCAGACTCCTCAACCAGAAAATGATGACCAGGTGTTCACCACAGGGGAAATAGACGATCCCATGTTGACGGCAAAAAACAATGGAAATGAAAAGGAAGGAAATGAGGATCATGTACAAGAACATCAACCTGCTTCCGGAGAAAGTTACACGCCGCTAAAGGGAGCACAGAATAATGGAAAGGAAAAGGTAGGAAATGGGGACCATGTACAAGAAGACCAGCCTACTTTCGGAGACAGTAACACGCCGCTAGAGAGAGCCGGTGACATGCCACAAAGCATGCTGCACCCACAGGTCAGAAGAACAAATCCACCAAGGGCAGGCTGTCCACCACCATCCCCAAAATCCGCAGTTAAGGAAAAAACACCTAGGCTCAGGAGTTCCTTAAAAGTTCCACCGAGACTAGCGGATGCAGCTAGGTGCTTCTCAAACAACACAAGTAAAGGCAGCGGTCCGAAGAAAAAAGGGACCTCGCGTCTCCAATGAATACAGCCTGTCTAAACATCAGGGCCTTAAAGCCCCTGTAAAAAGGAGATGGGTCAAGAAATTCATCTTTGGAAACAAGGTGGGACTATGCGGAATACTGGAAACGAAAGTAAATGACAGAATGCTGAACATCTTCTTGAAAACCATGAAAGGATGGAGGTATACCCACAACTTCAATCTGGCTCTATTCGCATGGATGCTCATCATATGGGACCCAAAACAGTTCAAGATTGATTTTATGGGCAAAATGACACAGATTATACATTTGAGAGTGCACAACCTATCTCTAAACATAAATTTCCTCTGCACTTATGTTTACGGGAACAGCAAATGTAGATAGCACCGACTACCACTATGGGCCGAGTTGAAGAGATATGGGGCGAACCTAAATGCCCCGTGGATGGTTCTAGGGGATTTCAATGCTATTCTCAGCATAAATGATCACCTCGGGACCACCACCCCTGGTATTTATCAGATGAGAGAATTCTAAGAAATATGCAATGCCTGTGTTTTGACCACTACACGTAGTACAACGGTGATTACTCCATCAGACAAAAACTCGACCGCGTCCTACTCAATCACAAATAGGAAGGGGATTCATACCGTACCACTTTCCTACCCGGATTGGCCCTCTCGGACCACCTCCCATTTGTAACATCATTCATGAAAGAAATAGAGGTAACGAATAGACCCTTTAGGTATCAGAACATGTGGAACGCCCATCCTTGCTGTAAACAGGTGGTACACGACTATTGGATGCCGCCGGTACATGGTTTCAAACAGTACGCACTATGCCGGAAACTACAGCGACTAAAGAAACCAATGAAGGAGCTGGGGCAAAGAGACTTCAATCACATCTCGGAGAAGGCGAAGAGAGCAGATAAAGAGTATAAGGATGCTTTGACCAGCCTTCAATCACATAACGTCTCATCGGAACTAGTACATGAACTGACAAAGTTAAAAAGGCAGGCTATCCTGTTCTATACGGCTGAATCCAAATTCCTTTCTCAAAAGGGGAGGATCAATTTCATCACCATGGCAGACAAAGGGACCAGTTACTTCCACGGCCTAGTCGCAAACAGAAAAGGGGGAGGCATCCCAGCAATTTTGGACAGTGAAGGTAGAATGGTGACTTCTAATGAGCTAAAAGACACCCTCTTCGCTCATTTCTATAGGGGATTATTTAGCACCAATACCCCAAGGATCCGAATTGATCTTGCGACCCTTCAATGTGGCCCCATACTGAATAATATGCACAGAGCAACACTGAGCCAGGTAATTGAAAGACATGAGGTCCGTACAGCCCTATTCTCCATATCATATGACAAAGCCCCTGGCCCGGATGGATACACTGCAGCATTTTTTAAGAGCCAATGGGAAATTGTAGGCTCGGATGTGACAGACTCAGTACCGGAATTGTTTTCCTACGGCGACCTACTCAAGAGACTCAACCACACATATGTTGCATTAATACCAAAGAAGGAAGAAAACCTCAGAGTTAGAAACTTCAGACCCATCTCCTGCTGCAACGTCCTCTATAAAATTATCACAGAGATCATTGCTAACAGAATAGAACCTTTCCTCCCGGAGATCATCGACCCATGTCAGGCAGCTTTCGTGAAAGGGAAGAAATTATCTGATAACGTGATGCTAGCCCAGGAAATAATACGCAGATATGGATTAGCTCAATCATCACCCAGATGCATGATTATGGTTGACCTCACAAAGGCATTCGACACGGTCTCATGGGACTTCCTGGAAGAGGTACTGTCTGGACTTGGCTTCCTGCCTACCCTCATGGCCAGAATAATGGATGGCATCAGAACCGCCACTTTCTCCATAGTAGTGAATGGGGAAGCTGTGCAATTTCTTCAAAGGTGAGAGAGGCCTCCGTCAAGGAGATCCCCTATCACCCTTGTTGTTTGTTATATGCATCGAGTATTTCTCCAGGCTTCTAAAAAGGAAGGCATCATCTAGCCTTTTCACTTACCACCCAAGATGCAAAATTCAGAAGATCACTCACCTGGCCTTTGCAGACGACCTAATGCTATTTTCCAAAGTGAACAAAGAATCTATATATTTCCTTATGTCAGAACTTAATGAATTTGAGCGAACATCCTGCCTAGCGATAAATGTGGCTACATCAAAAATTTTTGGAGTTGGAATCAAGGAAGACCTGAGTTTCATGGGTATGCCATGGGGCACCTTCCCCGTCACGTACCTGGGCATCCCGCTGGACTCGAGTAAGCTAAAGTCTTACAGTTCGACGCTTTGCTGGGGAAAGTTGGTAAGGAAATCGCAAAATTCAAAGGCCACACACTATCTTACGCAGGGAAAATGGAACTAATAAAATTGGTAGTTCAGGGGATTGTAGGATCTTGGATACAGCTTTTCATCATACAGGAAAATGTCATGGAAGCATTAGAGAGGAAATACAAACACTTCCTATGGGGAGAAAAGAAACATAACAAAGTCTCCTGGAAAAGGCTCTGAACACTAAAAAGAAATGGAGAACTTGGAATGCGGGATTTCAAAATTTGGAACATGGCAGTTATCGCACAACAACTATGGGACATCCACCGTAGGAAAGATTCTTTGTGGGTGAAATGGGTTCACTCACACTTCCTTCGTGAGGACAACATTTGGTTTGTTCACCCAAGAGCTCCTTGCGGTCGTATCTCTGAAAAATACTCACTCTACTTCACAAACTTATGCCAGTTGAGAGATAAACTTAGGGAATTATCTGGTGGCAGCCTGGAATCACTCAAGCAGATGTTAGCCCTGTGGGCTAGATCAGGGAAGTTCACGGGAATGGCACACGATCATATGCACAGAGCCACATATTCACACCTATACCACCAACCTGCCCTGCCTAGGGATAGATTTTTCAATGGCCTTTGGTGTAGATTCATTCCTCCTAGATTCTCATTCATTACATGGCTAGCATCTCTAGGAAGACTTCAAACCAAAGATAAATTCCATGGGGGAGAAGAGGAACAAATGGAATATATTTACTCCTTATGTCATCTGGAACCCGAAGCCCACAACCATCTGTTCTTCCAATGTCAATTTGTCCGAGTAATATGGGACAGAGTCCGAGCATGCATTGGATTAAGGAGGAGCACAAAATTTATTGCAACCTCCAAGAAGTGGATCAGGAAACAAATTAGAGGCTCAAAGCTAAAAAGGAAGATGGGCCCGCTAGTCCTGGGAGCGTCGGTCTATAATATCTGGAGCGAGAGAAACAAAGTTGTGAAGGAAGGTCAGCAACTAAACGTAGCAAGGGCCTTCAAACGCATAAGGACACCTACATAATCCTTAACATACTTTTCCCCAATGAAATGCTGTTCTGAACATAGCAACCACACTGCAAGCATTTTGGTATCTCAAGGGATCTCGTTTTGGGAGCTCCAGCGCAACTGAGATGGAGTTCTGAGGGTTCTCGCCATCGTTCTAGCCCACTTTCAAGGGAGAAACCTATGATCCTTGAACATACATCTTTAATTTTTTCGATATACACCACTATCTCTTCATTTTGCTACACAGGACTAACTATTTTCTAACACAAGGAATTGCACGAGGGATTTCTGACACAAGGTTCGAGGAGCTGGAATCCTTATTTTTGTAGTCCATAACAACCTCCACCTGTTCCAAACAAGGCTGTTCCCATTTTTTGACACAGGAACTACCTCATAAAAAATAACATCTACTTGAGTGGTCTCGAGGGGCCCTAGGGCAAGGGGTTTGAGGGGCCTCGAGGGCCAGTGGTTCGAGGGGCTCGAGGGGCTCAAGAGGCAGGGGTTCGAGGGGTCTTGAGGGGCAAGGGTTCGAGGTGTCTCGAGGGCCAGGAGTTCGAGAAATCTTGAGGGCTAGGGGTTCGAGGGGTCTCGACGGCTCGAGGGGTCCAAGGGGTCTGAAGGACCAGAGGTTCGAGAGGTCTCCAGGGTCTCGAGGGTTCGAAGGCTCTCGAGGGACAGGGGTTCGAGGGGGTCTTGAGGGTTTCGAGGGGTTTTAAGGGTCTCGAGGGTTCAAAGGGTCTCGAGGGGCAGGGGTTCGAGGGCTCTTGAGGGCCAGGGGTTTGAGGGGTCTCGAGGGCCTGGGGTTCGAGGGGTCGAGGGTCTCGAGGGTTTGAGGGGTCTCGAGAGTCTCGAGGGCTCGAGAGCTTCGATAGGTCTCGAGGGCTAGGGGTTCAAAGGGTTCGAGGGGTCTCCGGGACCAGGGGTTTGAGGGGTCTCGAGGGGTTTCGAGGGTCTCGAGGACTCAAAGGGTTCGAGGGGTCTCGAGGGCCACGGGCTCGAGGGGTCTCGAAGCCCACGGGTTCAAGGTAAAAAAAAGGGCAGTTTCTTGCAGTGAGTTTTAGCCTCCCCTTTGGGCTGAAATGTATTTGATGGGAGGCCAAAAAAATGGCAGTATCTCGTAGTGAGTTTCAACCTCGCCTTTGGGCTGAAATGTATTTGATGGGAGGCCAAAAAAAAGGGCAGTATCTCGCAGTGAGTTTCAGCCTCCCCTTTGGGCTAAAATGTATTTGATGGGAGGGCAACCACTCACCATTGGGTTGCACAACCATAGCCATTAGGTAGTGGATTAATTAATTGGCGTACGTGAAGTTAATTAACCCACTGCTACTTCTTTCCTTTATGTTACATGGCCATTAAGGCCGGGTAGGGGGTAATTAATTTTGCATACGCAAATTAATTGACCCCTTGCTAGGTATGACTTGGACTTGACGGTTGTGCCATTTGCCTGCGCTGCATTGAAAAGTGTAAAATGGCATCAGGCTGTCCATTTGCCTAAAATAGAAAGAAAAGTTATAAAACTATTACGTGAGGCGTGCACGATAGAAGTTATGCCCGGTCTCTTATCACTAGGAGGTCTATCGAAGGGGAATACTTGGGAGCACAACAGACTATGGTCGATCTGCTCTCAACCCCAAAGACAAGACCTCGGCACTCATACGGAGACCGTTAACGAAGGCCAATAACACCACTTTATCTTCATCTCAGAGGTGTACATGGTAGAAATGGTGTGCCAGCCCTTCCCGGAGGAGATGACATACTACTTTTTTCAAGGCCGAGACCACTCTAGGTTTCGAAGATAACCATGGGGAGCAAACCAAGGCTCAATAGCCAGTTCACATTACCGGTTGCATGGATGTTGCATGGAGTGAGGGGCTAGTGAGTTCAATCTCATGCCCCCGGGTATTTTCAAGGATGGTTTCTAGAGGCCCCTGTCATCAGAGAGGGTAAGCATTTTTCTATCACGGATGGTTTCTACAGACCCCTATCACTACGAAGGGTTTAGCATTTCTTTACCACCTGCTAGTAGCATCTAGACCAGGATTAGTTTTATTAGGTATCAAGTATTAAGGGAGTGTGACATTGTTCCCACCCCCATACACACTCCCAGTTCTCTTTTATTTACCATTACCTTCGACTAGTGACTAAGCTGAGATTAACTAATCAACGGTCAAACTTTACTCGACTTTCAATATATAAACACTAATAACTACACTACCACAGAGACCCCCCTCTGGCATCAGGTTTTTAACACCGATTATGAAAACTGGTGCAAATAATGTTTTAGCAACGGTTTTTTTTGTGTTAGCACCGGTTGTAAAACCGGTGTTATTGTGGCACCGGTTAAAAATATTTTTGCACCGGTTATTTAAATAAAAACCGAGTTATTTTTACACCGGTTGGGAAACCACTGCTAGAATTTGTGGAAACCGTTGAGAGTTTAGCACCGGTCAAGAAACCGGTGCTAAAAACAACGATAACCGGTGTTATATTCGCACTGGTTTGAAGATCAGTGCAAAGAATCATAGAAAACCGGCATGATGTATGTTTTTAGCCCCGGTTATAGGAACTGGTGTTATGGGATATAGAAACCGGTGCTGGATGCATTCGTGGAAAAAGGTGGGAAAACTGGCACCGGTTTTATGTACTATTGTCAAAAACCGGTGCTAAATCGAGCATTTAATGCTCCGAACTTACCCTCTTAAATTAGTTCTTGGGAAGGTGTGCAATAACTCAAACAAATGAAGACTCATGGAAGTAAGTATTCATTAATTTTTGGGAATTTCAATCAACTAGAACCATAAATGCATGATTGGAGGTATTTTTTTCGTATTTATTATTGGTTTCTCTATGCCTAGCTTATGTTGGTTGAGTATCGATCATGCTGTGAGAGTGTAAATTAATGAGTGTTGATGTGAACATTTTTGTGTTTCTTTTGGTAGATGGTATATATATTTATATGTTTCCCGAGAACATGTAGTTGATCGATTTGCATACTTATACAAGGACATGACACGTTTAGTATTGTCTAGCAAAAAGATCGTGTTCATTTTCCGTATTTTTTACCAATGAAAATATGTGTAATGGTGTGTTTTGCCTTGTTTAGATACAATGGACCGAGAATCAATGTTTGCATGGAGGGAAAAATGGTTAACTTTCCAAGTGTAGCTAGAGGGAGTGGTGAACATATTGCATTTATTGATTTGTTTCTAGATTATGCCTTTGGTCTGGAGGAGAGGATACTTTGTCCATACAAAAGATGCTTGTGTCGTGAACGGTTTGATGATCGTGGGGTTGTTATATTTCACTTGTTGAAGAACGGATTTGATGGAGGTTACATTGTATAGACATTTCATGGAGAGGTTGAGCAAGGACATGACGGTGGGTTTGACAAGGTAAATGGAGACAAATGTATAGTTGATGGTATGTTTGATGACATTGTGAGAGATTTTGAGGGGAAGCCTACAATGTTGACTGCTTTTCTCGACGAGAAAGAGAAGCCATTGTATCCGGGATGTAAAAGTAAGGATACCGTAATCTCTTTTTTGATGGAGGTTTTCAATTTGAAAGCCACAAGTTCTTGGAGTGATGCAAGTGTGAATTCACTACTAAAGATTCTGAAGGATAAGTTTTCAGAAGGGAATGGAATTCCGAAAAACTATTACGAGGCCAAGAAAATATTGTGTCCACTTGGTTTAGAATACAAGAAAATAAACTCATGTCCAAATGATTGTGTTTTGTATGACGGTGATTTGATAGATGCTGTTGAATGTCCCGTGTGCCAAAATGCAAGATATAAGGGTGTGACGAAAGATGATGATGGGTGTTTGGCTAAGAAGAAGAAGAAGGTCCCATTGAAGTGTATGTTGTATCCTCCTATAATTCCTAGGCTGAAGAGGTTATTCACGAATTCAGAAGATGCGAAGAACTTTTGATGGCATGGAGAGCGGGAAAGACTACATGACGAGAAGATAAGACATCCGGCGGACGGTGAACAATTGAGAAATTTTGACAAGCGATATCCTTCCTTTTCTTCGGAGGTTAGAAATCTCCGTCTTGCATTGTGTACTGATGGGATGAATCCATTTGGTAATATGTCATCGAAGCATAGTTCGTGGCCCTTGATGTTGGTTATATACAATTTGCCCCCATATTTGTGCATGAAATGTTAATATGTTATGATTCCTATATTAATCTCAGGTCCTAGACAACCTGGAAATGAGGTTGATGTGTATTTGAGACCATTGATTGATGATTTGAAGATACTGTGGGAAGATAAAGGGGTGTTGGCATTTGATGGCCATATGAATGAGAAGTTTCAACTTTGTGCCATACTTTTTTGCACGATCAATGATTTTCCAGCCTATGGAAATTTGTTGGGGTATGTTGTGAAGGGGCACAAAGCATGTCCCATTTGTGAGGAGAAGACTGAATTCAAACAGCTAAGACATGGAAGGAAGACAGTGTATCTTGGCCATAGAAAATGGCTCCTCGGAAACCATAAATACCGGGATGATGTGGTCAATTTTGTTGGTGGGAAAGAACGAAGGAAATCCCCTACACCACTAACTGGTGTGTAGATTCACAGTAAGGTTAAGAAATTGAGAGTAGTGTTGGGAAAGTACAAAGGCAAGGACAAAATACATTGTGGTGGGCCTTGGAAGAAAAGGTCAATATTTTTTGATCTACTATATTGGGAGCATCTTGAGGTTAGGCATTGCCTAGACGTGATGCATATTGAGAAAAATGTTTGTGAAAGTTTGATAGGCACCCTCTTGAATATTCTTTGGAAGACGAAAGAATGTTTGAATGCCCGGTTGGACTTAGTTGTTTTGGGAATCAGAAATGACCTCGCCCCAGAAGTGAAGGGTAAGAGGACGTTCTTGCCCCCTGCACCTTGTACCTTGTCTAAGGAGGAGAGAATCTCAGTTTGTGATAGTTTGAAATCAGTGAAGGTCCCCATTGGTTATTCATCGAACGTGAGTCGGGTAGTTACGAAGGATTGTCGGATGACGGGGTTGAAATCTCATGATTGTCATGTTTTGTTGCAACAACTTTTACCTATTGCTCTTCGTGGGGTAATGGAGGCCGACGTAAGGCACTCAATCACTAGACTTTGTATATTTTTTGCCTCCATATGCCGGAAGTCTATTGACCGGGACCATCTGGATGTCCTAAACAAATGTTGTTTTTGTGCTCTGCAAGCTGGAAATGTATTTCCCTCCATCCTTTTTCGATATAATGGTTCACTTGCTCGTCCATCTAGTGCAGGAGGTAAAGATATGCGGTCCAGTTGGCATGCATTGGATTGTATCCATTCGAGCGTCACATGAAAGTCTTTAAGGGGTACGTGAAATGTATGAGTCGGCCGGAAGCTAGTATTGTTGAGAGGTATGTTACCGAAGAAGTGATTGAATTTATCTCTTGCTATTTGTAGGGACACAGAAAATTTGGGGTGCCCTGAATCGACATGTTGGGAGGAAGGGGGGCAAGCCGAGGTCGAGGGGAACGTTATTTACTCCATTGAATAGTGATCTGATGTCAGTTCATTTGTATGTGTTGAGGAATTGTTTGGAGACTACTGCTTATGTGACCGAGCACCTTAATTCGATAACAGAGTGTCGTCCCAGGTGGCCCCCTAATAAAGTTCAGTTGGAGCACAATGACAAGTATGTGAATTGGTTATATGATCGATGCAATGTTGCTGATTACGACCCAAAAATTAGGGCATTTGCGAGGAAGCCTAACTGCTCGGTTTTGAGGTATTCGGATATGACATCAACGGTTTTTCTTTCGCTACTAGGGACTAAGATTTGAAGAGCACGACACAAAATAGTGGGGTATACATTAAGTCGGAGACTATGTGGCAAGCAAGTAAGAAAGACAAAAAACCAGTCCTAGCTGTGATGTCATTCTATGGTGTTATTGATGAGATTTGGGAGCTTGACTATGGAGAATTCAAGATTCCGGTATTCAAGTGCCAATGGTTTGATAACATGACTGGGTTCGAAATGATGATCCAATGGGATTTACCCTTGTTGACCCGACTCGTGTGGCATATGAAAATGATCAGTTTATTTTGGCCGAACAAGCAAGACAAGTTTTCTACGTAAATGACCCATGCAATGTAGGTTGGTCTGTTGTGGTACAAGGTAGGAAATTCTCTTTCCGAGATGAAATTGATTTTGAGGTTACAAGTGGAAGGTTAGAGTTCCCCTCTATTTCCCCTCTACCTAGTGACAACGGGATTGAGGCGGGAGCCATACGGAGGAAACACAAAGATGGCATTTGGATAGATGACGATGGCCGAGAACTTTGAGACAGTCAATCCAAGAAGATGAAGTTGGTTGTAGACTAGGAGGGGTCGAACAATGATGTCGAAGTTAAAATTTATTTACTGTTTGTACTTTGTTGTGTTTTTTTGCCCCTGGCAACTAATGTAAGAATATCTCCCAATTTGTTTCCATTTCAAGCAGTTCTGTCCGCTGCAGCGTATTCCAGCGCTTTTGGTAAAAGCTGGTAAAAAAATTGGCTTTCTATTTCCATGGTAGGTTCTGGCCGCTGCCGTGCACTGCAGCTCTACTGGTTCAGCGTGCTGCAGCAATTTTACACACACAGGAACCTGAAACGAATTCCTCATGCAGTACGTTTAAGACAACAGCACAAATACGTTATGTGGCTTGAAAGCTAACATTCCAAAAATACATCCAAACAGTACCAATAAATGAGCAATGTATGTTTCGAAAGCAATCAATGTACGAGTCAGATATCCAAATTAAACTAGCAAATGAAACAACCTGATAATACAAAGATGTGAGCTCAATGTGGGCAGTCATTTCCTCCGCGCCCTCTTCTCCACCGTGTTGGGCCTTAGCGAATAAAAGGTAGGGATTGGACCCAATTCATTAATTCTCTCGCCACACATGGCTGTGAGGATCTTCCCAGCCTGTGATGTCCAGCGTACCAAATGATCCACCTTCAGTTACAATGTAGCTAAGTCCCCATCCGAGTTCTCATTCGATGATTTACTTGTTTCCGCCCTAGATGACTTAGCAACATCCTTCTTCTTCGAGAATATGAGAGGGTTTATAGGGAGCTTTGGCATCATTGTGACATCATCATCTTTGTATCTGCAACCTGCTTCCACGCATATTGCAGTGATGAGTGAGAACAAGCCTATGCAGTTATGGGCATTGACACAATCCTAGATGTATGCCATTATTGTACTCCCAACATTGATGCTCATGTTCTTCTTTATCTTGTAGAGCAACAGCATACAGGACCGATGAACCTTGCTATTCAATTTCATGGGGAGTAGCCGGGCAGCTATGAAACTGTACCACACGTTCATGTCTTCATTCAAATACTTTTTCTCTATGCTGGACCTTTCTTGTGGTAAATTCCAAATTACTGCATCGCTGTCATCACAGATTTCTGTGATGATGTCCTCCCATGAAGCTTGTTCAACGGCAGTGTTAGTGGCTTCGTACAAGCTCGAGGGCTTTGGTGGGATCCTGTAGAACGTGTTGATCAAATCCGAAGACAATTCGACCAAATGACCCTGGAGGAAAATAGTTGCAGAATTCTTGTACTTCATGAGCGACAGGAATTCACACGCCATGGTCTGGTTTGCACGCGTCGGTTGTGCGATGAAGCCTTCCCAACTGTGCTCCTTCACATAGTTTCTGAAGGGCTTTTCCAGCCTCAACCCTCTCTCAAGGATGAGGCCCCTCGAGATGAAGTCCTTGTACACAGTAATTTGCTCAGTACAGTCCGCCTCTGCGGCTGGTATGGGCTCA
The DNA here is from genome assembly GCA_037428765.1 of Rubia yunnanensis. Lineage (NCBI taxonomy): Eukaryota > Viridiplantae > Streptophyta > Magnoliopsida > Gentianales > Rubiaceae > Rubia > Rubia yunnanensis. Next base: position 64,750,962 of record CM075066.1, read on the forward strand.
GTCGACGGAACAATCTGAGTCCCGTGCTCGACATCCTTCCCCTCTACCACTCTAGCCTTTTTGGCTGGGTTTTGGGTGTTCTTATTTTGCTTGGTTGAAACTTTTTTGGGGGCCATGTCTGTTAAACTAAATGTGTTAACAGAAGCCAGAATGCAAAACGGTAAATAATACACAATCAGAAAGGTAAATAATACGGAATCAACTTATTCTAAATGAAGCATTTGTTCTCATCGGCTGAATATGGAATAATGTTTATTCACAGTGAATCCCAATTTTAGATAATATTAACAGAAGTAAAATAATTAAACTAGAGGGACATTCTATAAATCCTAGGACGAATCAATGGGCCACCCGGAATCGTATGTCATGAACAATCAGGGTATGCACAAAATTATTCACCAATGCCAAAAACTATAGCACAGTGAGGGCATTGACACGATGAGGCATTATCATGAAATCAACCCTTGAGCAAGAAAAAATTTCATGAACAATCAGGTTATGCACAAAATTATCATATCATATCGGAGCACGGGTTATGCCATCCAGAATCACATATCATGAACAATCGGGTTGGGCACAAAATTATTCACCAATGCCGAAAACAAGAGCACAATGAGGGAATTGACACAATGAGGCATTATCATGAAATCAACCCGTGAGGAAGAAAAAATATAGTTGTACAAACCTTAGGAGAATAATCCCCTTACCTAATTCAGAGTACGGGTTGTTGACGAGTGGTGTTTTGTTTAGAGTCGATGATGGTCGGACAGAGCTTGGTAGATGAAGGGGCGCGGCTGGAGAAGTGGACGACAGAGGGAGCCGGGATGGCGGAGGGAGCCGGGATGGCGGAGGGAGCCGGGATGGCGGAGGGAGCCGAGATGGCGGAGGGAACAGGGCACGACGGAGGTGGCAGGGGACAGCGCCGTGAGAGTAGAGCATGGCGGAGGGAGCAGGGGAGGCGGAGGGAGCAGGGCACGGAGGAGGTGGCAGGGGATAGTGCCATGAGAGTAGAGGACGGTGGAGGGAGCAGGGGGAGGCGGAGGGAGCAGGGGGAGACGGAGGGAGCAGGGGGAGGTGGAGGGCTTGGGAACGTCAGAGGAAGGGTCTTGGGGATGGCGGAGGATGGGGTTTGGTAACGGTGGAGGAATGGCCTTGGGAATGGCGGATGAAGGTGATGGAAGAGCAGAGGTTGTGGCCCAAAAACTAATACATTAACACCTTATACTAATTGGGCTGATGTTCACATTTGATTTTTGGGCTGAATGTTAGACCAATTGAATATTAAGTTTTAGACTCGAGGTGTTGATGGTCAAGTGCTTGATGGCTCAAATGATAGTGCTTGTGTGTTCGATGGTTCGAGTGCCTGATGGCTCGAGGGCGGGTGGCTCGAGAGCTTGAGTGCTCGAGAGATCCCGGGCTCGAGGCCTCATTGGCTCGAGGGCTCGAGTGCTTGAGTGTTTGAGGTATCCAGTGCTCGAGGGCTCCAAGGCGCAAATGAGATGGTGAAAGCGCAAATGAGACTGTGAAAAACGGTAGCCATTGCGAAAGAGGAGGGAAAAAGTCCAATTCCATGAAGGGAAGTAGTCCATAACCTGAGACAGAATAGAGGAAAGATCAGCAGTATCAATCCTATTTAAAGGCTTGCCTATGGATTCTAATATAAGGTGTATGAATACTATCCATATAGATGAAGCCTTTAATATGTGCCGGAATGTTGGTCACATGCAAAGGAGAAACCATTGCAGAGGATGTTTGATATATCGCAATGGCATCTGCAACTGAATTACATTATCTGTATGTGTGCTTGAGGGTAGCATGGGATAAAAGAGTGTGAACTTGAAAAAATAGAGGGTATAGGGTCCATTCGGAAACTGAAGGCTCATTAATCATATTTACTGCCTGTAGCGAGTCAGATTCAATAATGAGGTTAGGATATCTGTCCAGACAGATCTGACAGGCCATAAGAATTGCCTTAACTTCAGCTTCTAGTGGAGATGTGGCTATTATGGTCTCTGATCTAATAAGGATTGGTAAACCTTGGTGATTGCAAGCAATTAAGCCAATTGGAATAGAGGAAGAAATCCAAGATACATCCATGTTAACCTTGATCAAACTGTGATCTGGAGATTCCCATTATATTGTGGAAATAGTTGGCTTCGGTGGTGGTCCGGGGGGAAACATCAGAGAAGGGAACTGAAAACTTAGGTTATGAAATATAGTTGGGAAGCAGGGGGAGGAGGTAATGGAAAGGTAGAGAGTATCTGTAACTTCCTTGCTAGATGGTTTCAACGCATTAGCGGTTAGACGGGTTTCTTTATGAACGTGGAAGTCTCTCACACACCATTTATTTTGGGACGGAGGGAGTATAATATTTTTAAGATTTTACGATCTTTTCCAGGTCCCGGGGAATATAATACGTATCCCTCACATTCGAATGGATTATTTTTTTAAAATTAAAGCATTTGAAATTATAGACACCAAAATGTGCCAACAAAGCTTCATTTTCATTCCCTCCAAATGTTTCCCTTTTCCCTCCATATCATTCACCCTCGGTTTCCATACCCTTCCCTCCCCACCACATTGAACCGAGTTCTTTCCACCCACGACATCCCTAATCCCAAGTTCCCCCTCTTCCCACCATAACCCCGTGCAGATTTCCCCCAAAAAAAGTGTCCCTCCCTTCACCATTTATGTCGGGCTTCAACCTCCCCCCGGTCACCAACCAAATACACCAATTTTGTCGACATTCAACTCCACAAATTTCGTACCCAGGTCAGAATCTTCACAGTGGAAGGGGTAACCAAGACGGTCGGCTGTTGATGGAATAAGGTAACACCCATTGCTAGTTTCCATCTTTCCCGGGTTTAATGAGTAGCTATATTTTGGTTGGTCTCTTTGAATGTGAGTTTGTGTTGACGTTTCTTGTTATACTATTGTGGGTGTTGTTTCATGCTTATACATGATATGCATGCTTGTTATGTCATAATTTTTGCCTACCCACGTGCCCCCTATACGAATTTATTGAACTCGGTTGGATTTTTGTGGAAATCCGCAAAGGGCTGTGTTGGATTAATGTTTTGCTTGTGTTTCATTTATTCATAAAAGAGATTTAATGGCGCCACCAAGGAAGAAATTGTTTGACTCCGGTGGCAGACAAATTGTTGCCGATAAATGTTTTACCCCTTCAAAGGATGCCAACTATGATGACAATAGCGAGGAAGGGCTGATGCACTGATATATTGCTCGGGATCAGAGAAGTCGGGAGAAGAAGAAGAAACTAATGTAAAAGAAGACATGAGTGGGAGCTTCGACAAATTTGAGATTACAGAGTATTGCAAGTGCAGAGGTACAGCCACATGCAAGTTCGTGTTACTTGCGAAGCAAAAGAAGCCTCTAAAAATATTCTTCAATGATGACTTCGAACCCCTAGTTATGCGCAGCCGATGGTCGATGCATGTTGGCTATGCCTTCCAGTGCAGAATCCGCTTCAGGACGTGGCATAATTGGAGATCAGTTCCAGACCATGTGAAGAAGGACGCATGGGAAGACATTCTCGTAAGTGTCTTCTAATCCTCCATTGTTTATGTCAACTTCGTTACATGTCCCACTAACAACATGTCTCCTTATCCTACAGATTAGCTGGGATATACAAACGAAAATGACTTTCATTGAGATGAATAAGTTCCGAAATAAATGGATAATTTATGCAGGAGAAAAGTGGAGGAATTGGAAGACTAAGGTGGCATACAAGTACATTGTGCAAAAAAAACCGGGTTGTTGTGCATGGACAAACTATCGCTGGATGGACAAAAATGAGTGGGAGCTGTTTTTGAAACACAGGTCAACCCCTGAATTCAAGGTACTTCCTTCAATATAATTTTCTCTAGTCTTTACGGTGAGAGCAGTTTACAAACTAATGTCCAAACAGGCGGTAAGTGATGCAGCAAAATTAAGCGCCTCACAGAAAGACTACATCCATCCTTGCCGCTAACTGGGACAATAAATTATCAACCTACACCAACGACTCCGTCCGAAGAGCAGCCCCCACTATTGTGAGCATAATTCATAATTGAATCTATCTCTATTGATATTCTTTGATGTTATCCCGATCAAATGGCTTATATTTGCTTTGTTTCTTAGAAAACCCTTTTGGATAAGAAGCAAAAGGGAGAATTGGTTATACATGGAAAAGAAGATATTCTAGTTCAAGCAACAGGTAGGAAGGATCACGGGGGTCGTTGGAGAGGTTGCTCCGTAACCTCTAAGGTGAACGAGGCCCTACCACATATGACTGTCACTCGTTACGCATCTAGTCGATGTGGGAGCACAAACACGAAACCATCTGAGGAAATTTCAAATTCAAACAAACAACCAACAGATGTCATCGAGCTCAGGGAAACATTTGTTGCTTTACTTGAGGCCCAAACAAATTGGCTAGCTAGGCAATTGGGTAAAGCTATTCCCCCACACTTGGATGCCCGTAATTTCCTTGCTGCATCTTCCACCCCCACGAACAAGGACAACCGGGTATTCATTCCTTCAGCATCAGGATGTAGTGACCCACAAGGAACTGCAGCGGATGACAAGGTAGTCCAAACCGTGAACTACAATAGTATTTGTTCCTTTCTTGCTAAGTAAACTTTAACTAGGCCACGGTCAACCCTTTCATGGCTTTCTACATAAAAATACTAGTAACAACGTTTGCTTTAACTAATCGACGGTCAACTCTTACATGACTTTAAATATATAAAAATTAATAACAAAAGTGAATTTAACTAATTTATGGTCAAACTTTATTATATAATAAATACTAATAAAAATGTTTGACTTTGTCTAATCAACGGTCAAACCTTACTTAACTCTCTTTATATAAATACTAGTGACTAAGTTAACTTTATCTAATCAACAGTCAAACTTTACTAGACTCTCTCTATACAGAAACACTAGTTACTAATCTGACTTTAACTAATCAACGGTCAAACTTAACTAGATTTTCAATATATAAAAATTAATACTAGGTTGCCTTTCGGTTAAAATTCAGTTGACTTTCAATATATAAACACTAATAACTAGGTTGACATTCTCTAATCAACTTTCAAACTTTAATTAACATTCAATATATAAACACTAATAACTAAGTTGACCTTAACTAGTCCACGGTCAACTTTTCCTGGCTATCTACATAAAAATACTAGTAACAACGTTTGCTCTAACTAATCCACGGTCCACTCTTATTTGCGTTTCTACATACAAATACAAATAACAAAGTTTACTTTAACTGATCGACGGTAAACTCTTACATAACTTTCAATATATTAACACTAGTGACAAATGTGACTTTAACTAATTAACGGTCAGAATTTATTCGTAATTAGTATATAATAAATACTAATAAAAATGTTTGACATTGTCTAATCAACGGTCAAACCTTAATCGAATTTCCCTATATAAATACTAGTGACTAAGTTGACTTTAACTAATCAACAATCAAACTTTACTTGAATTTCTATATGTTAACACTAGTAACTTAGTTGACTTTAACTAATCAACAATGAACCCTTACTTAACTTTCAATATATAAACACTAATAACAAAGTTGAGTTTAACTTATTAACGGACAAACTTTATTTGAATTAATATGTAATAAATACTAATAAAAATGTTTGACTTTGACTACTCAATGGTCAAACCTTACTTAACTTTCTATATATAAATACTAGTGACTAAGTTGACTTTAATTAATCAACGGTCAAACATTATTTGACTATTGCTATATAGAAAAATTAGTGGCTAAGCTGACTGTAACTAATCAACAATCAAACATTACTTAACTTTCTATATATAGATACTAGTGATTAAGTTGACTTTAACTAATCAACGGTCAAACTTTACTTGAATTTGTATATGTAAAAACTAGTAACTAAACTTACTTTAACTAATCAACGATGAACCTTTACTTGACTTTCAATATAAAAACACAAATAACAAAGTTGACTTTAACTAATTAACGGTCAAACTTTATTTTAATTAGTATATAATAAATACTAATAAAAATGATTGATTTTGACTAATCAACGATCAAACCTTACTTAACCTTCTATATATAAATACTAGTGACTAATTGACTTTAACTAATCCACGGTCAAACTTTACTTGACTCTTTCTATACAGAAACACTAGTGACTAAGTTGACTTAAACTAATCAACGGTCAACCATTACATGGCTTTCTACATAAAAATATTAATAACAAAGTTGGCTTTTAGCTAATCCATGGTTAGCCATTATTTGGCTTTCTACATACAAATACAAATAACAAAGTTGACTTCAACTAATCGACGGTCATCTCTTACTTGACTTTAAATATATAAATACTAATAACAAAGTTAAATTTAACTAATTAACGGTCAAACTCTATTGGAATTAGTATATAATAAATATTAATAAAAATGTTTGACTTTGGCTGATCAACGTTCAAACCTTATTCGACTTTCTATATATGAATACTTGTAACAAAGTATCAATTAACTGATCAACGACCAAACTTTATATGACTCTCTCTATATAGAAACACTAGTTGACTTTCTTCGGGAGAAAAAAACTCTGAGGCAAAAACAGGGCGCAGCCTTGCTACTGTTCATCGTAGTCAGTTTTCGTCGAGTTTCTCTTCCGAGGCTCTTCTTCTCCGGCGAGGAGTTCAACATTAATGTTGGGCTCCTCGCCGGGAGTGTTTTCATGTATGGTTTGTTTTGGTTTTTGAAGTTTTGAATTCGGGATCTGGGTTCCCCATTTTGCAAAATAAAGTTTGCATCTTGAACTTTTGGAGGAAGATCCGCGTTCCGAACATGGATTTTGAAAAACCATAGCCTCTTTATGGGTTTTCTAGGATGAAGAATTGTTTTTCGGTCTTCAAGCTAGGAGCTTTTGGGTTCTTGAAGTTCGAGTATCGGACTTTTCAAACATGGATTTGAAGACCCATGGATCCACGATGGGTTTTCATGAAGGAAAACCTGCCCACCGATCTTGATGAGTGGAGTTTTCTACCGGAGAAGGAAGATGACTTTCTGGCAGAGGTGGAAAACACGAACTAGACGCAAACAAGGAGAGCTGGGCAAACACCCGTGTATGTCTTGCTCTCTAATCAAGTGGTACGGATTGGTGTGCATGGTGTTCATCTGTATGATAAATTTTGTGTGCATTTTATTGTGCAAATTTCTGCAGACTTTATTGGATGAATTTCTTGTGCATATATTCTGCGGATTTGTTTTACGAATTTGTGAGGAGGAATCCTGTGGAGGAACTTGTGCGAGAGGCTGCCTTCGATTTCATTTAGTGCAATTTGTACAGTAATCTATTTTTGGTGAGGCCTCCTGTGGATTGCTGTGGTACTCTGTTTTTCGTACGCTAAACCCATGTGGATTGCTCTGGTACTCTGTCTTGAGTAGTTTTGCTGTGAGTAGTTTTGCTGGGACCAGGAGAAGCTTTGCATATCTAATTTTGTAGAATGTGTGGATTGGGGTCGCATGCTGGGATGGTTTGGTAGGAAGAGATGGGCTGTTTATGAGAATTTGTGCAGGTTAGTGCGCCACTTCTATTGAAAGTGGCCTCTAAATATGATGTTCATAGGAGATTAATATTAATGAAGGGTCTTAGGCATGGAAATTGTTAGCACTTGGGTCAGTTCTAATCGATCCGGGTAAACCTGTGCTCAAACTTCGAGCTCGACCGCCTAGCTTGTGTCCAAACCCCGGCATTGTCCCCCGGCCTTGCTAGTGCCCATATCCTGGTCACCTTTCAGCCTTGCTTGTGTTCAAAACCTGGGCAACTTCCGGCCTTGCCAGTGATCAAAACCCGGCTTGCCCGCCCGGCCTTGCTCCTGGTAACCCATCCATCCTTGCTTGTGCTCAAAACCCAAAAAATGCTTGACCTTGTTTACTTAATTTAAATTGGAAGTTAGACCAATAGGCTACCCTAACTGATTCAGGTGAACTTGTGCTCAAACCCCGGGCACCCGACCGGCCTAGCTTGTGCTCAAATCCCAGACTGGTCATCCGGCCTTGCTAGTGCTCAGAACCCGGCCACCTTCCGGCCAAGCATGTGTTCAAATCCTGGGAAACCTCCGGCCTTGCAATTGAACAGAACCTGGTTCCTTTCCAGGCCTTGCATGTGCTCAGAACCTGGTAAACTCTCAGCCTCGCTTGGGTTCATAACCCGGACACTGCCAGGCCTTGTTTTCCCTGAAATAGTTGGTACTTAGACGCTCTATGCCGAAAACACAGACTTAAATTTTCTCTCACTTATGAACATTCATACGGTGATCTTCATTCTGGGTATACTGGAATGCTATGGGTGAAGGAGGCACATACTTTGGGGCTATTCAGAATCATCAAGAATCGTACTCCCAATTTGTTGGCCTTGTTCCTCAGTTTCATAAGAACCCCCGGAAGAAGAGGAACGAAAGAGCAGATTCTCGTAATTGGTGGTTTTCTCAAATTTTGCCCAAATTCCGATGATTCAACAACGCTAGAAAATATGGCCCGGCAACCCATCTACCAGCTGGCAGTGGCAACTCGAATGGTATGCTGGACAGTAACCCTTCGAGGGGTGGAGGTTCGAGTACTCGAAGGGAAGTTGAGGGATGGTTCGAGGATGGAAGGATGGTCTGAGGGCTGAAGGAAATTTCGAGGGATTCGAGTGTTGAACGCATTCGAGTGCTCGAGAATAGCATTCGAGTGCTGGAAGTACTCAAGTACTCGAGGGTGGTTTGAGGACAGACGGATTGAGGTATTCCAGGGCTGGAAGTGCTTGAGTACTCGAGGGGGCCATTTGAGTATTGGAAGCTTTCGAGTGCTCAGTGAGGGACATTCGGGGATTGAAGGTTTTCGAGTGCTTTGTCCATGAGGTGTGGAGGTACGAGTACTCGAAGGGAAGTTGAGGGATGGTTCAATGATAGAAGTTGAGGGATGATTCGAGTGTTTGAAGGGTTCGAATGATGGAGGTGTTCGAGTGCTCGAGGGGGGCATTCGAGTCCTCGAAGGGGTCCCTAAAAAAATAGCAGCCTCTCTTCATCTGGCCAAAAGGTTTTCTTATGTTAGTTGCAGGGCCATGCAGGCCGGGTAGGGGGTTAATTAATTTGGCGTACACAAATGAATTAACCCTTTGTTAGGTATCACTTGGATTTGACGGTTGCGCTATTTGCCTGCGCTGCACTGAAAAATGCAAAATGGCATCAGGCTGTTCATTTGCCTAAAATGGAGAGAACGGTTACAAAACCATTACGCGGGGCGTGCATAGTAGAAGTCATGCCCGGTCTCTTCATCATTAAGAGGTCTATCAGCGGTGAACACTAGGGAGCAACATAGACTACGGTCAATCTGCTCCCAACCCCACCAAGATAACCTCGGCACTCATCCAGAGATCATTATCGAAGGCCAATAACACATCTTTATCTTCATCTTATAGGTGTACATGGTAGAAGCGCTGTACTACCTCTTCTTGGAGAGGACATCATACTACTTCACTTGAAGGCCGAGACCATTCTCGGTTTGGAGGACACCCGTGGGGAACAAACCACGGATGAAGAGACGGGTCACACAACCGGTTCTATGGCAGTAGCATGGAGTGAGGGTCTAGTGAGGCTGTTATCATGCCCCTTGGTATTTTCACAGATTATTTCTACAGGCCCCTGTCATCACGAAGGGGTAACATCTTTTTTGGGCCACCTGGCTGTACCATCTAGCCCAGGGGTAGCTTAGTAAGTATCATGTATTCACGGAGTGGGAATAGGTTCCCATTCCCGTAGACTTTTCCAGTTCCTTCTGGGCCACCTGATTGTACCATCTAGATCAGGGGTAGTTTTGTAGGTCTCATTGTATCACGGGAGTGGGATAATGTTCCCACTCCCTTAAACTCTAACCCTTCACTTGTAGACCAATATCATCTAATTTTTCCGGGGGCAGTGGAAATTTGTCGTCATTTACCATTACCTTCGACTAGTTGACTTTCTTCGATCGAATTCAGCAAGGGCATTCAAGCTTATTCAAAAAGACTGCTACCTCATCCTTAACAGATTATTTCCCCATGAGTTGCTGTTCTAACAAATGGCACAAATGCGGTCAACCATGGTCGAAGAATTTCTCAAATGTTTTCTTGCAGGTAAACTCATTGGCGGACTTCGGAAGCCCATCTGGGCAGTAAATATTTTGTGTAGGTAATTAAAAGGGCGGTAAATATTTCTTACGGTTTGGACCTCTTAATTGCCCGGAGATTATTTTTGGAAGGCCAACAACACCACAACCAATTTAGGTGTATATGGTAGAACCGGTCTACACCACTTCATCTTTTTGCAGAAGTGGCATGGAGGCGTCATCCCATCCAATCTTTTTGCAGGACTGGGAGAAAAAAAAACACCTTCGAGGGTCATGGTAGGGGGTTCGAGGAGCACGGTAGGGGTTCGAGGGGCATGGTAGGGGTTCGAGGGGTCAGGTGGTTCGAGGGTCAGGGTTTCAAGGGGCAAGGGGGTTCGAGGGATATGCTGCTTCGAGGGGAAAGGAGGTTCAGGGGGCATGGGGATTTGAGGGGTATGCTGGTTCGGGGGACTGGTGGTTCGAGGGCCATGGGGGTTCGAGGGGTATGGTGGTTCGAGGGGTATGGTAGTTTTTCGAGGGACAGGGTGGCTCGAGGGCTCGGGTGGTGGTTCGAGGGGTATGGTGATTTGAGGGGTATGGTGGTTCAAGGGGAGCATTCGAGTGCTGGAGGCCTTCGAGTCCTCGAGGAGGCATTTGAGTCCTGGATGCATCGAGGGGTATGGTGGTTTGGGGAGACATTCGTCTCCTGGAGGCTTTTCAGTGCTCGAGGGGGTATGGTGGTTCGAGTTTTCGAGGGGTAGGGTGGTGGTTAGAGGGGTATAATGACTCGAGGGCCATGGCAATTCGAGGGGTATGGTAAAGCTTCGAGGGGTCAGGTGGTTGTTCGAGGGGTATGGTGGTTCGAGGGGTTTAGTGTTTCGAGGGGAGCTTTCGAGTGCTGGAGGTCTTCGAGTGCTCGAGGAGGCATTCAAGTCCTCGAGGCATTCGAGTCCTAGAGGGATTCGAGTCCTGGAGGCATTTGGGTCCTTCGGGTGTTTGAGTTATCGAGGAGGGATTCGAGTCCTCGAGGAGGCTTCCGAGTCCTGGAGGCGTTCGAGTGCTTGAGGGGGCATTTAAGTGATAATGTTCGAGTCCTCAAAGGGGTCCGTGAATTTTTTTATATATTTTGCATTAGGCTGCGTAGTTCTTCTAGTGTTATTTTGCATGGCCAGTCATCTACAAAGGCCAACAATACGCTCGGTTCGGAAGGCCATCGCTGCACTTCAGCGATGGTTGGCTTGATAACCATGGGGAACATAGCACGGATCGTCAACCGGTTTACACACATGGTTATATGGTAGCTGTACTGTTTGTTGCACTATTTTCCTGCGCTGCACTGAAAAGTACAAATGGCATCATGATGTCCATTTGCCTAAAATGGAGAGGACGGTTACAAAACCGTTATGCGGGGCATGTGCGGTAGAAGTCATGCCCGGTCTCTTCATCATTAGGAGGTCTATTGGCGGGGAACACTAGGGAGCAACACAGACTATGGTCAATCTTCTCCCACACCAAGAAAACCTCGGCACTCATCCAGAGATCGTTATCGAAGGCTAATAACACCTCTTTATCTTCATCTTAGAGGTGTACATGGTAGAAGTGGTGTGCCAGCTCTTCCTGGACAAGACGTCATACTACTTCACTTGAAGGTTGAGACCATTCTCGGTTTAGAAGACACCCGTGGGGAACAAACCACGGTTGTAGAGCCGGGTCACACAACCGGTTGTATGGAGTAGCATGGAGTGAGGGGCCAATGAGGTGGTTCTCATGCCCCTCGGTATTTTCACAGATGATTTCCACAGGCCCCTGTCATCACGAAGGGGTAGCATCTTTTTGGGCCACCTCGCAGTATCATCTAGTCCAGGGGTAGCTTAGTAGGTATCATGTATTCACAGAGTGGGACGAGGTTCCCATTCCCTTAGACTTTTCCGGTTCCTTCTGGGCCACTTGATTGTACCATTTAGATCAGAGGTAGTTTAGTAGGTTTCATTGTATCACGGGAGTGGGACAATGTTCCCACTCCCGTAGACTCTCATAGTTTCTTTTTATTTACCCTTAACTTCGACTAGTGACTAAATTGACTATAACTAATAAACAGTCAGTTTTACTTGTCTTTCAATATATAAAAACTAATAACTAGGTTGACTTTGCCTAATCAACGGAAAACTTTTCTGGACTTTCAATATATAAGTACTAATAACTAGGTTGACTTTCTCTAATCAATGGTCAAACTTTAATTTTCTTTCCATATATAAACACTAATTACTAAGTTAACTTTATCTAATCCACGGTCAACCCTTACTTGGATTTCAAAAAAAATACCAATAACAAAATTGGCTTTAACGAATCCATGGTCAACCCTTACTTGGCTTTCTACATACAAATATAAATAACAAAGTTGACTTGTGACAAGTGTCAAAGAGTAGGAAATATCTCATCTAGAAATGAGATGCCCCAAAAAATTATACTATATTGTGAAATCTTTGATGTTTGGGGTATTGACTTCATGGGACCTTTCCCTAGTTCTTACGGCTTTACATACATTTTTCTTTCCATTGATTATGTGTAGAAGTGGGTTGTAACATAACCCACTAGGACTGACGATTCTAAAGTGGTTGCAGAATTCTTGAAAGATAACATCTTTTCTAGGTTTGGGGTACCCAGGGCCTTGATTAGTGACTGTGGCACCCATTTTTGCAATTGGACCATAGCGGCACTCTTGAAGAAGTATGGCATCACTCACAAGACATCCACCGCCTATCACCCGCAAAGTAACAGGCAAGCCAAAGTTTCCAATTGGGGAATCAAGTCCATCCTTCAAAAGATGGTAAACCCTAACTAGAAGGATTGGAGTTCTCAGCTGAATGATGCCTTGTGGGTGTATAGGATAGCTACAAGACACCAATCGGTATGTCACCATACCGGTTAGTGTTTGGTAAGCCCTGTCATCTACCGGTGAAAATTCAACATAAGGCTTACTGGGCGGTCAAAGAGTTCAATCTTGATATAGATGAGGCCGACTTGCATAGGAAGTTACAATTGGATGAACTGGATGAGATTCAGAGGGAGTCCTATGAGAACGCCGAAATCTTTAAAGAGAAGACAAAGGTGTGGCACGACAAGATGATTATTAGAAAGGGCTTTAACGTTGGTCAAAAGGTCCACTATTCCAATCTCGCCTTCGCCTATTCCTTGGTATGTTGAGGTCTGATAGATCGGTCCTTTTGAGGTGGTTAAGGTATTCCCGCATAGCGCGGTGGAGATTCTAGATCGAGCTAAGTCCAATACTTTTAAGGTTAATGGACAACGTTTGAAACATTACCGCAAGAATTTTGTGCCGGAAAAAGGAGAGGACGTTGATCTCCTTGGTCCAGTTTGTGAGTAAAACCCAAGAAAAGGGAGTAAGTCGTGCTGACGATGTTAAATAAACTTGGTTTTGATCATCCAGATCGTCATTAATAACTTTCCGTTGATGTTGTTTAGTTTTGTATTTTATCATTAGGTTTCATTGTTTTGCTTTATGCTTTTCACAGGTTGTTTTTTTCGATAATTTTTATAGCAATTTTGAAGCCGAGACATTGGACTTTTGAAGGGAGAAAGGTTTGGAGTCAAGAAGGAAAGACTTGGACAAGAGAAGGAAACAAAAAACAATTTCCAAGTACCTGGTTAGAAGTGATCGCGAGTCGTGATGCCCTCGAGAAGGGATCATCGCGACTCATGATGTCCTCACGAGGGGCCTCGTCACGAATCACGACCAAATTGGGGATTTTGGTTTAAAATAGGGGTCTCGGCAAAAACTTTCCGCGAGTCACGAGGGTCTCGGGAGGGCATTATCGCGACTTGTGAAGGAGTGGTCACGAATTGCGATGTACTCAGAAATCTTGTGTTAAAATGGAGGTCTCAGCCTCCACTTTTCGCGAGCCGCAATGGCCTCATGAGGGCCTCATCACAACTCGCGATGGAGTGGTCGCGAGTTGCGATGTACTCAGAAATCTTGTGTTAAAATGGAGGTCTCGGCCTCCACTTTTTATGAGCCGCGATGGCCTCGCGATGACCTCGTCGTGAGCACTTGAGACATATCCCCTCGAGACCTCGAGGCAGCAAGCCCTCGACTCGAGCCAAACCTAATAGTCCATTACCCCCTAGAGACCTCGAATCCCTAAACCCTTGACTTAAGCAGAACCTGAAAGTTCATCATTCTCTCAAGGCCCATTCTCGAAACCAACCATTGAGACATCATCCCCTCAAGACCTCGAAGCCCTAAACCTTTAACTTGAGCCAAACCATAAAGTCCATCACCTTCTCGAGACCAGCCCTAAGAGACATCATCCCCTTGAGATCTTGAGGCAGCATGCCCTCGACTCGAGCCAAACCTGAAGTCCATCATCCTCTCCAGGCCAGTTCTCGAGAAGGGCCCTTTGAGACATCACTACCTCGAGACCTCGAGGTAGCAAGCCCTTGACCCGAGCCAAACCATGAAGTCCATCACCTTCTCGAGAATAACCCTTCAAGACATCATCCCCTCGAGACCTCAAGGCAGCAAGCCCTCGACTTGAGGAAAACCTGAAGTCCATCATCATCTCAAGGCTAGTTCTCAAGACCATCCATTCGAGACATCACCACCTTGGGTCCTTGAGGTCGCAAGCCTTCGAGACCTCAAATATGCGAGCCCTTGAGGTTTCATCTTTCATCCTCGAGCCTAGCCTCTTGAGACCTCGAAGCCGTGAGCCCTCGAGGTGTCATCTTTCATCCTCGATCCTAGCTTCTCGAGACCTCAAAACTGCGAGCCCTCGAGGTGTCATCTTTCATCCTCTAGCCTATCTAGAGCCAAACCTCCTCTCGAGACCTTGGGGTCACAAGCTGAACCTCTTGAGACCTTGAAGCTGCGAGCCCTCGAGGTGTCATCTTTCATTCTCGAGCCTAGCCAGACCTAACGCCCCTCGAGACCACCCATCGTGAGTTGCGATGAACACATCATGAGTCATGAAGGTTGTACAAATCTTCTTTAAATGATGGGCTAAACCCAATTTGCTCCGCTGCTCTTCATCTTCTTCGGCTCTTCTTCACCGTTCTCAACCTTCCTTCCACCAAACCACCGCCACTCACCGCCGCTAATATCCACCCTCCGCCGCTCATAACCACCACTCCATACCCCATCATATCTTCCCAATCTCCACCCACAAATTGCCATAAAATCTTTGAAGAACACAAACCCTAGAATTTGGGGGTTTTGTGACTTTAGGCAATTCAAATTTGAATTGATTGTGGGCTTCAACCTTTCTTCTTCCTACGCATCTTGGTGGTACATTTCTTCACTTTATTGAGCTTCAATTATGACTATGAATGTATACTCTATTTTTTTTTGGATATTGTGTAGATTATGTCTGATGCCTTAGGAAATTGAATTGTTGGATCTTGGTTGATTTTGTTGAATAAATTGTTCCTGCAATTTAATTTGATGGGTATTGTGTGCATATTTTGTTGTTGCGGTTTGGATTGTATTGTGCTTGTTTGAGTTTGGATTGTGTGCATATGTGTTGCTTTGGCGTAGAATAGATTGTGACTTATGCTAGATAGGAGGCATGTTGACCGTTGATTAAACATAGTCGTTATTTGGATGAAATGTTATTGTGCTTTGCAGTGTTATGTTGCTTAGGGTAGTTTAGCCATGTGACATGAATTTTGACATTGTGAATGTACTAATGGTGGCTAAACTAGTTGAGCATAACTGTGGTTTTGAGACATAGCATATTGATTTCAACTATGTGAGAACTTCATGGACTTGAGAATATGGGCTTGTTGGACATAGTATGGACTGTATATGCAATTGTGATTGGGGCTTGAACTGGTTGACTTGATTTGGATTCGGCTTGTGATGATGAGCTATTTTAAGGTTGAGTATGAATTTTCAATATTGCATATACATATATTCCTGCGCGTTTGACTTGTTTGCTGTGATTGTTATATATGGCCCCCATGAAGAGACCTAGGGCTCCCTCCCGAGGTGGGCGCACCGCTGCTCCACCTCCGCTTTCTCCACTGGCTCCGACTCCGGAATCGAGCCCTATACCTCCCCCTCCGGATAGGTGCATGGGTTTAACCCGGATCATCGGGTCCTATGTGGAAATGTGGGAGGCCCTGGAGAGGTGCCAACTCAAGGAGATAAGCATTGTTGATGTACCCATATTAGATGCTCTCAGGCTTACTCAGCCTGTTAGAAGCCTCCTCGCAAAAGGGGGAATGGAAGGGTTTATGAGTAGGAGCGCGCCCTCTTACCGGAGGTACACGCTGGAGTTCGTGTCCACGGTCTGTATATGCATCATATGAGGTGATCAACCATGCAAGAGGTACATTGCTTTTCACTTAGATGATATATATAGGCAAATGACCATCTTGCAAATTGAGGAGGCCTTTGGATTTAACACCGCAGAGATACGGGCCTGGCTGGACCCACAGGTCCACGAGCGATCAATTGAGGATGACATGCACTTTTGGAATGTCATCAAAATGAGGCCAAAGAATTCCCATGAAAAAAGTAGCGTCATTATCCACCCTGCACTCCCTTATATGCACCGTCTGTTAGCTGGCACAGTACTTTGCTTCGTGGAGCAAGCGAATGTGCCAGACAATGACATTCACTTTCTGTGGCACTTAACGAGTGAGAGACCGGGTTGTGGGCAGAATTGTGGATGAAGAGAATCATGGAGGTGGCAGGAAAACTCAAAGGGCAAATCATGGTAAGAGGCATGATAGGCCTTTTAGCAGAGTACTTGGGATTAGTTCCTCCGACTGAATTTCCACGCTTAGGGAGGCACATGTCCTATCTTATCACTACTGCGAGGTTAGTTAGATTTGAGATGCTAAGTGCCACACTGACCATAGGGCTCTTCCATTGGTTGTATGGTGTGAGGAAGGTCACATTCATGGCACTTCCTCAGCCCAACAAGACAAGGCTGGAATTTGATACACCTCTAGGAGACTTGGCAATTTTACCGGACTCCTCATGTAGAGATGATTTCTAGCACGACTATGGCCCAGCTCCTGTCTAGCGTGATGATAGCAGTCTACCTCCCTCTGAGCGACAGCAGCAGCAGCACTCGCAGTAGCACTCCATGCAGCCTCCACCAGAGACAGAGCCGATGTAGGAGGATGATGTACCACCTCACTATTCCCAGCCTCCATCGAACTTCTACGAGCGGATGATGCAGACTATTCAGGATGGATTCTGCCGCCAGGACAACATGATATTAGAGTATAATGTATTTGTCTCCCAGACCTTGATTAACATGGATAAGGAGATTGACCACTTGTCAGCTCACATCGATGAGATGGAGTCCCAGGCATGCGGTGTCTCATGCCCCAATCCAGGGGGCAGAGAGACGGAGAGCTAGAAGGCAGAGGAGCATGGAGTGGCTAGCAAAGTATCAACAGCGGTATTTTGGTGGTGGCCCTTCCTTATCACAACAGTGATTTTGTGAGCACCATATCTTTACCATTTGCATACATTGCTTTGTACATTTTTTCCCTATTGTCTACATTCAGGGCAATGTAGTGTTCTAAGTATGGGGAGGGGTATCTACTTTGAGAGGATTCAGATTGAAGACACTTTTGCATAACTCTTTTGATTGGTTTTGGATTATTTTCCCTTTTGTGTTGGGATGTTTTTCTTTTGATGTACTTGGATACTTTTCTTAGCCTTAAAATTTTGAAAGCACTTTGCTACTTTTTGGATTGGAGACACGTGAAAAATGCTGAAAAAATTGGAAAAAAAAAGAAAAGAAAAAAAATGAAATGAAAAAAAAGAGAAAAGAATCCCACTTAGTTGAAAATCTGAGAGGGAAACTTTGGCAACATTGGGGGCCCAGATAGGTTAAAAACCCGAAAGGGCGACCTAAGCAAAATTGAGAGGCTAAATGTGCAGAAAATAGTGAGATGTGAGCCAAAGAAACATGATGTGTGGCTAGGATGAAAACCCGAAAGGGCTCCTAGGAAAAATGAGAGAAAACAAGATAAATTGAAAAACGTTAAGTGTTCGGTCATTTGCCAGCATTGGAGTCATAAGGTTGTGGTGACCATACGGATGGATCGGGTAGCTTGACATCTTGAGGACCTTTTGGGAGTGAAAATTTAGCAGGAGAAGATGAAGTAAGTTATGAAATTATTGATCGTTAATATGCTTCATTTTTAGGTTGATATATTGATATAAAGTGGAGCATGTGTTTTGAACCTTATACATGTCTTTAGCTTCACCTTGTATCATTCGATTTGGGATTATCAATTAGGGATTTGGAGATATTTTAGGTATATCAATGAATTGATGGGTTGATATGGTTTGGGTAGATTTAGGAATAGGGGTTTTGGGAAACTTCTCATTTGACCTTAACATTGGGATGTGTGATATTGAGAGTTTTGTGAGGTATTGATTTCGGGGAATAGTAGTTAGGATGTGGATACATCATTTCCTTCGTATGCTTGGATCGTTTATTACTCAAGGGTGAGTAAGGTTTAAGTGTGGGGAGGTTTGATATGTCCATTTTATATGCATAATTTAATACTATTTTGGGTCACTTTTGTGCTCTTTTATTATCAAGAGCTTGTGTTTTACCTTGAAATTATCTTAGGAGGGGTAAGAGCAACTTTACGCTGTTTTACCTCTTCTAAGTGGATTTTGCGTGACAAGGGAAGAACACGGAGGCATGAAGACTGGAAGCTAATGAAGATCACATTTTCAAAGACTTTTGAAAACTTGCTTCGAAGACATGATGACCGGAGGCCATTGAAGACCATTTTTTGGTGACATTGAAGACTTGAAAAATGAGAGGAATTGATATGAAGATGTATGTGTACCACGAGAAGAAGAAAAGGAAACAAGACAAAATTTTGGCACCCATCGCGAGTGGCGATGAGCCCGTAGCGAGTCGTGACCAACGGGTGGCCATTTTTGTACTATAAATAGCACTCTCTTTCCTCTCATTCACATCTTCTTCACCTGCATTTTTATTAATGTATAGAACCTTATTTTCTTCTATTTTCTTCTTTGAAATCTCTTGTATCATGTTTGGTTGTTTAGCATTAATTAGTATGAACTCTTGTAGCTAAATCTAGTTCTTGGGAGCAATTGATTGAAGCTTCCAAGCTTATGTAGTAAGATTCTATGTTTGCTCATTTATGAACATTTATTGGAGAGCATTTATTATGCCAATAATGTTGTGTTTTACCTCATTTATACCATGGGTTGTTTGAGTATATGAAATGTTTGTAAGATTGAAATGTTAGGGTGTTAGGAAAGTTGCAAATTTCTTAACTCATTTGATATGGAAATCCAAAAGCATGGATTTAGAACTTCTTGTGTATAATGTGGGGTAATTCTAGCTAGATGAGCATGTTAATGTGGTTTATTCTCATATTTTTCATATAGATGCAAAGAAAGGTTGAACCTGAATGTTGTTTGTTCTAAGTTTAATCTAATGAATGCTTTGTTTGGTTAAATAACTATGTCTTTGGTAGAAGGCTTGTTATTATCAAACCTATGGTCCTTTGGGTTAAATGCCATTGATGAAACACCCCTATGATGTAGTTTGTCTAGGGTAATCATCAATGAGGTTTGCAAATGGTCGTTGTTTGTCTTTGCAAACTACTCTTAAGGAGGAATGAATGTTGATCTTTGAATGAGAAGTGGTAACCCATACACAATAAATGTAATTGAATGAGTAAATGAATCAATGAGCTATATGAAGTTTCGAAGTGGAAATCGATTGCCCCCAAGGCTCCGTTAGTTATTATTTACATCGTATAATTAGTTGTATTGCATGATTAGCATAGTTCTCTTGCTTTGCTAGTTGTTGTATTTCAATTTGATAACTTAGGATCAAACTAACCAAAAACCCCCCTTGTTTACATGCTTTTATATATATATATATATATATATATATATATGTATATGCCTAGTATGTCTTCTCCTATATATGTTTAAACACTTGAAAAGATTCCTCTTCTCGTGGACGACCCCGACTTGCCATTATCTACTTTATTGTAGATAGGAAGAATTAGGGCTTAAAAGTATTAACTTTGAGAGGTACGATGATGACCTCCCACACAGCACCCTAGCCCTACTGCCCAGAAAACCTAGCCCTGCTACCCAAGCCTCGTTGCCACCCATCCTAGCCGTTATACGGCTTCCAGGAAACCATGGGGCTCTGAGCCTGTGTGGCGCTAATCGTTTGACTGTGGTAACGGAGGGACACAGAGCAGCGACAGAGTTCACCACGATTTCACGATAGAGAAAATCTTGGAAAAGAAATAATGAAAGAAAAATGGGAAAAGTAAGTATTTGTTTTGTAAAAAGTAAGGAGGGCATTGTTTTCTTTTACTATTTTTTGGTTTCTAATTTGTAAACTAAAGGGTATAACGATCATTTCAATGATTTTCAGACAATTTGGCCATTGACATTTTGGTCAACGAATTCAAGGGTTGTATTTGCATTTTTAAATTTTACAAGGTTATATCTGCACATTCGAACAAAACATAGGCACTTTTCTCAAAAGAAAATATTGATGAAATTTATCGTCACTTGTTTAATTTTTAAATATAAATCTCTACCACAATCTAATCTAACTTGTAATTATTATTTTTTATAATTCATGGGGGAATGATCACAAATAATAAGATTTTTTTTGGAATTTTCTTTTGCTCATTTATGAGATAAAAATGACCTTATTTATACTTAGCATTTTTTATATACCATGTCCAAATATCATATTAGTCCCAAATTTTATTAGCATCTTTTACATTACTTCACATTTTTAATGCTATAAAAATTAAGACAACAAATATAAAATATTTGTAATACATAAAAATGAGTGTGAGACTTTCGGCCATAATTATGGTGTAACATATTAAACTGCAATTATAAAAATTATAGAAAATAGCGCAAATCAGAAAACGCTGATATAGGTTGCTTCATAGAAGGGTGTGTGGATGTAGGTTGCCTGTGTGGATGCAAAAAATATATAAAAAAATTGGTTGAATTTGTGTTTCTAACATCTTTAATAACTCAAAACAAGAAATACTACAACAAAATGGCTCTATCCCAGCA
Organism: Rubia yunnanensis; assembly: GCA_037428765.1. NCBI lineage: Eukaryota > Viridiplantae > Streptophyta > Magnoliopsida > Gentianales > Rubiaceae > Rubia > Rubia yunnanensis. The sequence goes on from CM075066.1 coordinate 64,772,182, forward strand.
TTTATTTTGTAACATTATTTTTCTAATGCTATTATAGGATACTATTACAACATCAGGTAGGATAGCAAGATACTATCAATAAAACTTATGTTCGTATAGTTACTTATACAAACCACGAAACAAAGTCTAGCTGGATACGAAACTCTAGCGATATCCGCGATTTTCTAAAACCCTACTTTCAGCCTTACTCCACCGCTTACCGCAAGGCTACGCCGTGATGGCATAGCCCAAATCAGGTTCCACCCCCTCTATATCCTATGTTCAAGCATTTAACAATGAACTTTGAAAAGTCCTAACTAATCCTTCAGAAAACCTTACCCGTAGAGCCCCCTTCTTTCCAAAATTCTAATTGATCATTTAGATGAGGTACAATTACATTTTAGTGATGAGGAATGTGAAAAAGTAGAAGATCAATTGAAATGAATGTTGTTCAAGAAATTTTTGCGCAGCTGCCCCCAAATGGAGAAGTTTCGCAAGGACTTCCAAACGGCCGGCTTCAAAGGACATACAGAAATCAATTTCCTGGATAAAAAACATGTCCTTAATCATTTTTCATTTCTGAATGATTATTATCGTTGTTGGTTACATAAAATTTGGAATTTTGGCCCTTACTTGATTAGAAGGACAAAATAGGTTCCAAATTTAATCCTAATGTTGATTCCCCAATAGCTCCGGTCTGGATTGCTTTATATGGCTTTCCTCAACATTTTTTTGATTATTCTGCTATGATGTCTGTAGGCAATCTGATAGGAACCCCAGTTTTAGTAGATAAAGCAACTTTTAATAGGATTAGACCTCATGTTGTTAGAGTTTGTGTGGAAATAGATTTCACCAAACCTCTTCTAGAAAGAACATGGTTAAATTTCAGAGATGTAGGAATTTTTCAATACATAGAGTATGAAGGTATCCCTCAGTATTGTACTAAATGCCTCAAATTAGAGCACATAGTGTGTATGTATGATTAAAATATCACCAAATTCTCAGCATTGAGACCAAATGATAATCCTACAATAGGTAAGAAGTCCAACCACAATGAAAATTGGGAATGGGAAAAAGGTATTGTAGTTGGCACCTCTTCATATGTTGTTCTGGATAAAGATAAAATTTATATTCCTATCCTCAAAAATATAGCTAACCCTTCTCAGCAGGTTCCTGAAAGCAGTCAAGTTCAAAATGAAAGCTCTTAGATTAACAATACAGATGATGGAAACCAAAATTTGGAACTTCAAAATACTGCTAAGGAATAGAATAAATCCCCAGGTTCACAAGAAATTATCCATGTTCAGGGATCTCAGGTTCCTATTTCTAATCCTAAAGCTACACATACACCTGCTATGTATCTCCCTGTGATTGATTAAAATGTCAATGTTAATTCTGATACAAATGCTCCTGCTCTTAACACTATTGACACATCTAAAATTGCTAAAAATGACAGATTGAAATCTCTAAAAGAGCCCACTAGATTTTAAAATGAGTTTGTGGTTCTGAATCAAATTGAGTTTGCTAATACCTTAACTAATAATGTGTTAACTGTGATTAATCTTGACTCTCATATACCCATTGTTGAGACTTTTGCCAATGAAGACATTAACCCCAATGAATTTAATGTAATTAATGCTGGAAATTCTCCTCTACTTAATCAGGTAAATCTAAAAATAAAAGACTGGACTGGTTGAATAATTAACAAATCAACCACAATAATAGTAACTCGAAAAAATTGAAATCCTCAAACTACTTTGAAATAAAGGAAAACTTAAAGGAATCTCAAAAAATAACTAAATCCATTCTAAAATTTTCTAATGCAAAAGAAAATTTTCTCCGACACTTTTACTAAATTAGGTTCTGTCAATGACTCTCAACAACAATCTGAGACCAACATTAAACCAAGAAAATATAATACAAAGGATTATACTTCTACACCAATGTCCGTCTCTACCAGATCCACATTGAACTCTAGTAAATTATTTTAATGATTAATCTCAATATATTATCATGGAATGCTAGGGGAATCGGGAACAATCCAACAAAAATTAGAATTAAAGTTTTTTTTTAAAAAAAGGGTTTAAACCTACAGTTATGGCAGTAATAGAACCAATATTACAGAATGAATCTATACATGAAATTTCTTAAAAGATTGGATTCAAAAACTTTTACAACAGTTATTGATATTAATCTCCTTACGAAGATCCTGGATTCGGAATTTCGAAAAGCACTCTTAACGAGGGTTGAACGAAGCACTTCCTGAATCGAAGACAACACGGACGAAGCCCAGTCAAGAACACAACTTTATAAACTTCACTAATACAGGTCGAATTCCACAGATCCCATGGACTAGTTGCACCAAAATTAACACAAAGAATCCTAACGGTTCTAAGCACTAATCGTAAATGGACAAACCTAATGGTTTAAGAAAAGATTATAAGCTCAAAATATGAATATATGATGTATAAAATGTGTGGTAAATTTGTTCGTGACCTCCCCTATTTATAGGTAGGAGTTCAGCCAGTACAAATTAGAAAGAATACATAATTTGGTAATTACTGTCAGAAACAGGAAAGACTTATGGAAGATTTAAGAAGGTAAAACTATATCTAACTAAAATAATTAAATTAAATCTAAATAATGGCGATATTCATCCAAGCAAAGCAATCCAAATATTGGTTGAATTCTTGAATGAATCTATCATATCTGAACTTACCAAATTTAATTATAGTCAAATCAAAACTGAATATTCTAAACCCTAAAACAAAGGCATAGCCGAAAGTAACTCTTCCAAAGCCAACATGACCGAGTTAATGGGTTTTATTCTAAAATGAAATAAATTAAAATGATCACACTACCTCACTAAAAATCCCAGTGGGAAAAAGAGTATAGTGTTCTTCATGATGTCTTCCTCATTTCAGAATTCTTGAACAATTAATCCAACGCATTTTCAATTTATTCTTCAACTCTTTATCAATAAGATGATCAATCAAAGCATTCATCGCCACATCTCTAAGCTTAATTCTTTCCCTAGTCATAGGACCAGGCATGCCACTTATGGAATCCTGAACATAACCTTTGATTGTCTGATCAAGCTTTGACATGACTTCAGCTATGCAGGTAGCTTCTATTCGTATCAGTTCTCTCAATAAGATTTGTATCTTCTGGCATGATTCTATTAATTTCAAAATAATCAAAAGTGAAGATCAGCTCATCTTAACTGAAATCAATCACTCTTCACTCAATCAAGAGTGTTTCATGGGTTTTATTTATGCTAAATACACAATTTAAAAAAGTAAAATGCTATGGAACTCTATATTGGAAATTAAAAACAAATCATTATGTCCAATTGGAGACTTTACATAATTGAAAAATATGAAGAATACATTGTTCCATCATTTCAAAATCAGAGAGGAATTAAAATTTTCCAAAACTTCATAGCTGAAGCTAACCCAACTACAGTCAACACTTTTAAGTACTTATTTACTTGGACTGGTATGAGGCCAAATGGTAGAGTATGAGAAAGATTAGACATGGCTTTAAGTAATGAGCTATGGGATTCTCTATTTCCCATTTCTTATGCACAAACGCTGGCATGTGATCAATCTGATCATTCCCCAAAATTTCACATCTCTCAAACCAAAAAATCAAAACAAAGCCTAGACCTTTTAGATTTCAAAACTGTTGGATTTCTCATCCTAATTTTCTAAATCTAATGGAAAACACATGGAAAATAAATACTAACCTCATAGGAATGAACAAATTCCCTTTTAAACTAAAAAATATAAAAGTTGTACTAAAGTTATGGAATAAAAATATTTGTGGAAACATCTTTGACAATGTAAAATACGTAGAAACGATATTTTCAATTGCAAAAGCAGATCTACAACAAAATGAAGACTTTGAAAAATTAATAAAATACAGCAAAGAAAAATGACCCGCCTCCCCCCGAGGTCGTTAATCGTAGCTAATTAACCCATGCGGAGGCTTTCCTGTGGGATGATCATAAGATAGAATTTTTTAATTCTTCACCCTGTTCTCACGGCTACGCTACTTAGAGGGTAGTTAGCGGTAAGCCATAGGTTTGTCCACAGAGATGCTAGGTCTAATGTACCAATAAAAAAACAACCTCGTACAAGTTGTCAACCCGTACAAGTGAAAGGAATACCTAATAAAGAAAGCATGCAAGGGGGGAGGTTTTGGTTTTTTTCAAACTAACTACTAAGCATAAAAGTAAAAGGAAAAGTACACTAATTAAACTAAGAACTGGGGGAATCATTGAGCAACATGATCAATCTAATGTTTCCATCCTCGATTCATTCACATAGATATTTAGGCATACCTAATAGAGTGTTCATAATACATGGTGTGGCCGATGGCATACATTTCCCTGTCTATGTCACAGTGGGTGCTCTCACAATCCTTCATCGACATTGCCATTGTAATTAGGGGAGTACAACAAGGTCCGACCGTTGTTGTAGGTCTGTTTCTCCCCCGTACGGCTATGTCCTGAGCTTCCACCACGAATGCACTACTTCCCGCGAGTCCTATCAATCAGGCCCAATGGTCGTTGGCACATTATCTATGATCTAAGGAATCTCACAACTCTAGTTTACTACTATTCGCTATCTTTACCCGGAACCTCTCGGACCACTTTACAAAGTCAGCTAAGATTGGTGCATTAGAAAGTAAGTCACAGCAATCTCGAATCTCCCATGCACATACCCATGCAGACACGTTCTCTCTTACCCATTCTAACATCCAGGTTCTCTTCTCAAGGGGGCATTGATATTTTCACCATACATGAATATAGCCCAAAGTGTGTGCTTATGTACTATTCATGCATTTTAAATAATCAAGCACAATCATAATAATATCATGAATACAAAATTAGGAAGAACTAAAGAATCTTAAAAAGCATATAGATTTAGACCATGCTCCTACAATTTATCCCCAGGCTATAAATCTACTCTGAAAAAGATATATCCATGGTAAATATTAGGTTAGATTCCATGGATCAAAGAAAATAAGATGAAAGAAAAAAGAACACAAAAAGGAAAGTAACAAGAAGAAGTACTCTCCTCTTCCTTCTATTTTTTTTTTAGATTAAAGCCATCCGAAGATGGGGGGAATATATTAGGCTCCCCAAACCAAAAGAAACAGAAATTAATTGGCCTCAAAGGCATTGTTTGATACAAAGGATGAACCAGAATGATGATCCAAGAAAACTGTAATGAGCTCTTGAAGAAAAATAGCACTTGCTTCCAAAAGTGATGTTTCCATAAAAAAAAAGACCAAAGAACAGATCGGCAAATCAAAAAAATGAAACCCCAGTTTGTCAATGGTATGTTAACCAGTTAGTATTTGATGGTAAGTCCCAAGTAAAGCTCCAAAATCCATTGTTCAGTATGTCATCCTGGTGCTTTTGAGAGGCAGTCTGAATTGCTCGAAGCCCTCTTGATGACCTGATGCCACCTTGAGGACTCGAAACCCCTTCGAGGACTCGAAGCTCCATTGAGGATTGAAAGCCCCATCGAGGACTCGAGGCCTTCTGGTGGATTCGAAGCCCCCTCGAGGGCACGATGCCCTCACATGGAAACGAAGGCCCCCTCGAGGACTCGAAAACCCATCAAGGAGTCGAAGCTCCCTCGAGGACTCGAAGCCGCTTCAAGGACTCAAAACCCCCTTGAGGACACAAGGCCCTCTCGAGGATTCAAGACCTCATCGAGGACTCAAAGTTACCTCGAGGACTCGAAACCCCCTCGAGGACTCAAAATCCCCCCGAGGAACATGAGGCCCCCTGGAAGACTCGAAGCCCCCTCTAGGACTTGAAACTCTGTCGAGGACCCTGATCTCCCTCGAGGACTGGAAGCCCATTTGAGGACACAAAGCCCCCAAGAAGACTTGAATCCCCCTCGACGATTCTCAGACTTGCCTACTCTCCTGGCCGGATAGGTAAGCATGACGTTCCTGCATTCAGTTATGAAAGGTGGCCTTCTTTGTCTTTGTTTTCTTGGGTGTTTGGTAAGCACTCCTCGTTGTGAAGATCCTTGTGTTGCTTGGCTTCCAGACGGGTTTATACTCATATGCTTAGAGTTCACCATTGATGGAAGCTTCAGATAGAATGAGCACCTATTAAAACAAGTATAATCAGTAGCATCCATTCTGAATTATTCTCAGTGAGGGAGTCATCATTTGATCTAGTCTAATTATACCCTGGACAGGTATGGGAAGAGACTTAAAAGAAAAGATTCTTGAGGATTTTGATGACAAAATAGACTTAGCAAGTGCATCCGCTGTTTTATTTACTTCTCTGTATATATGGACTAAAGAGCATGTTTTGAGCATGTGATGTATTTCATCAGCTAACTGAAAAACTTTCCAGTGTGCTGTTATAGGATTCAAGACATGAGAGATAGCATTAAGACAATCAGATTCTATAATGATAGGATCAGAGTAAAAACAAGCAACTTGGAGTCCTAATTTGATAGCTTTCATCTCAGCTTCTAAAGGAGAATTGGCATGAATATAAGAACCTTGAGCTGAAATGAAAGCACCCATGGTATTTCTTACTACCACACTAATCCCTGCCTTCTGAGATAATTTACACCAAGAGGCATCAACATTTAGTTTTAGACCAGAACAGGGTTTAGACCAAACAACTTTGACAAACCTGGGTTTGGGTGGTTTTTTTACAGTGGGGAGAAAACTGTGGTCTGCAATTTCAGCATCAATCTGATTTGAAATGAAAAAAGGCTTTGCGGAGAAGAGATAAAAAAGATACTCCTTAATCTGTTTAAGGACTGATGATGTGTGAGGTTTAACATTATCATACAACCATATATTCCTCACTTTCCAGAGAAACCAACATGTGATTGATGGAGTCAAACGCAAGAGAAAGTTATGGAAGCTAGACAGGCCAGGAACAGTAAAGTAGAAAGATAATCTTTCCCAAAGTGAGGAAAAAAGTCTATCAAAAATTCCCATAAAATTATGTATGACCTTCCACACTTTCACAGCAAAGATTCAAGAGTTAAAAACATGATTTAGGGAATCCTCATTCTCACACATACAACATTTGGAAGGAAGATTGAATTTCATAGATTTCAGAATGTTATCAAAAGGCAGGAGGGAATTAATCATTCACCACATAAACACTGAAACCTTCTTCTCATGTCCTGTGTTCCAAATATGACTAATTGAGGAAATACTACCTCTTTGTTCCCTGAGCAATCCGTAGGTAGATTTAAAGGAGAAAGATCCGTGAATGTCAGGCTTCCAAATAAGTCTATCTTCTCTGCGAGGAGACAAACTGAAATCCTGTAAAAGAATAATAATGTCAGGATTAAGAAAAGGTATAAGTTGGGGTAAGAAATTGCCCCTATTGTGAAAGAAAGAGGCTACTGTACAATCCTCAGGAATGAAAGTTAAATCAGGGTTACAATGACCCATGATAGGGCCTTTATCCAACCAATTTGAAGTCCAAAAATTACAGCTACCAACACCATGAATAACTCTGGTATGAGATTCAGACCAGGTGTTAACAAAACAAATTCTCTTCCAGGTTTGGGAGCATTGAAAAGATCTAGGCAGGGATGCTATAAAATGAGTCCATAGAGCCTTTGCAGTTTGAAACTTCCACCATTGTTTTACAGAACATGCATTAATGATGGTATGAATTTACCTAAAACCTAATCCATTCTGGTCAAGAGGGAAACATAAAGCATCCCACTTTTTTCCAAGATTTTTTAGGCTTGAAATCAGTCTGACCCCAGAAAAAAATACTCAACCTCCTTTCAATTTGTTTAATGATCTGTTTTGGAGGTTTGAGGACAGACCAAATCTGCTGAGGCAATGAATAGATGTAAGATTGAATAAGAGTGATCTTACCTCCCGTAGAAAGCCATTTATTTTTCCAATTATTGAGTCTTTTATCAAGTTGCTCAATTAGTGGTTGAAAATAAATGTTTTTCATAGCACCTTTAAAAATAGGAACACCAAGATATTTGAAAGGAAAACAGCCCGATTTCATGCCTAAAATCCTTTTGATGTAAGAAATACGTGAAACAGAAGCATGCTTGCTAATGAAAACATCACTTTTTTTAAAAATTGATTTTCTGTCCAGTGGTTTCCTCAAATATAACCAAAAAGGCTTTAAGTCTGATAAGAGTATTGGTGTTGGATTTAAGGAATACCACAGTGTCATCAGCATAGCTAAGATGGGAAATTTTGAGAGCATTTGAAGGGAGATCATAGTACTGAAGCTTACCAGTTTCAAAGATGAAGGCAAGACTTCTTGTAAAAGTTTCAGTGAAGATATTAAAGAGAAAAGGAGAGAGTGGGTCACCTTGTTTAATACCTCTTGATGCCTGAAAAAAACCTACCACTTTTCCATTTAATAACACTGAAAACCATGCTTGGGACAGATTTTTCATTATGTTATGCACAAACTGTCCATGGAAGACAAATTTGAAAAGAATACTAGATAGAAAGGACCATTTCACCCTATCAAAAGCCTTCCTCAAATCTAATTTAACTATACAGTTATGATCCCTAGTCTTCCTATCTAAAAATCTCACCATTTCTTGTAGATACATAACATTGTCAGAGATGTCCCTATCTTTCATAAAAGTAGTCTGATGGGGAGAGATGATTTTAGACATCAGAGGTTTAAGTCTTTCCATTAATAATTTAGAGCAAATCTTGTTCAAAACATTGGAAAGACTTATAGGTCTAAAATCATCAAAAGAGATAGGTATATCCTTTTTAGGAATAATAGTGATCCATGTACTTACAACACCTCTGGGAATATCATGACCAGAAAGAAAATTATTTACAGCAGAAAGAAGGTCAGTGGCAATGATTTCCCAGGATTTTATGAAAAATTTTGAAATGAATCCATCTGGACCAGGACTACTATTCTTATTAAGATTAAAAACTACACTCCTCAGTTCTTGTAAAGATGCTAATCTAATGAGACTGGCATTATCACTTTCATCAATAAGACTGGGAATCTGGCTAAGAAAATGAGTTTGGAAAATACCAGGCCCATGATTTTCATCAGTTAACAAATTTTCATAGTAGTGAATGGCCTCATTTTCAATTTCAGAAGGTTCATCTAGCCATCTACCATCACTACTTTTTGATTTTTGTAATGTTCAATCTGCCTCTCCTTTCCTTGACAGAATTATGGAAGAAAAGAGTGTTGTCATCCCCTTCTTTTAACCATTTTATTTTTTACTTCTGTTTCCAGAAAATATTTTGCTCATGTATGGCTCTAAGAAGGCTTGCTTTGGCTTTTTTAAGCTTAAGAAGCTCAGTAGGGGAGCTGTTCAAATCATATTGTACCTCCTGAGCACATAGTTCTTCCTCTGCCTTTCGTACATTGTCATGTACATTTCCAAAATGATCTATATTCCAAATTTTTAGAGCTTTTTTAAGCCTGATCATTTTAAGGAAAAAACCTAGCATCCCTGACTCTGAGATAGGAGGAATCCAATTTTGTCTAACAAATTCATTAAAGAAATCTGAAAGGCCTAGGGATGGATTGTACAGAGCTACCTACTGTTAGAAGCAGAGGGTTATGATCAGAAGTGCTCTTATTAAGCACTTGAATGGAGGAGGAAGGGAACCTAGAGCTCCACTCAACAGAGCACAGACCTCTATCTAGCCTCTGGATGGTTGGCCTTTTTAATCTGTTATTGCTCCATTTAAAAGAATTACCAACTGTGTTAATTTCTTCCAATTCCATAACTTCAATAAACTCATTAAAATCCTTAATACTACCTAACTTAGGAGTACAAGGACCTTTATACTCATTTACAGAGGGTATAGCATTGAAATCACCAATGTAGACTGTAGCATTACTAGTTCTAGATTTAAGATCAGACCACAAATTCTGCCTACCTTTCCTAGTTCTCAACCCATAAATGAAAATTGCTTCCATCGTAATATTCATTTTTTGGCTGTGGATAAGGACTGAAAGAAACTGTTGATTATCAGTGATAGAGGATAAAGTTAAATCATTATTCCAGAATAACCAAATCTGACCAGTGTTCACATGAATACAGTTTTCAAAGTGTAATAGAGACCTATACAAATCACATTGGAAATTATCATGCATAGGCTCAATTAAACAGAGAAGATCAAATCTGTGTGGATTTATTAAAGTGGATAGCCTCTTCATAGAAGAGTCCATGCCTCTAATATTCCACACCAAGAATTTAAGTTTCATAGTTGTATTAATCATCAGAAACATTGGAGTAGCTTTTTGACCTAGTCATAATCCTATTTAACTGAGTTAAAAAGGTATCAGGCTGAGGTTTTGTTTTTTTCTTCTGAGCAGGTTTTTTAACAGGATTTAGAGGAGGTTTAGGAAGACTTACCTGTGTGACCTGAGTGACCTGGTCATTCTTTTGTAAATGGGGTACTGTAATACCTGCTGGTATCTCAGAAATGATAGGAGTTTCCTGTGGGTCATCTTGAGTTTCCATGTTCTCAGTTGTGTCATTAAGTAGTAGGAATCTATTGTATGAGGATCTCTGCTGAGAGTAGAAGAGTTTCTAAGCAGCAACAAAAGGACTGCAGGGGGGGTAACTCTCACAGCTGGGAACCTGAATATCATCAACATCATATCTTGGTTTCCTTCTTCTCACAGGCTCAGAAAAAACCTTGAGTGAAACATATGTTACTTGAGAGGGAGTACACTCTTTCTGTATAGTTTGAGCATCCACAACATGGCATTCATCAGTATTTTTAGAAGGAGTGGCAGGGGTTGAGATCCCTGGGAGTCTAGGTACAGAAACCACAGTAGAAACTGCATTGTCAGAAAAATCAGATCCTCCTCTAGGACCTCCCCAGACATCATATTAGAAACATTGTCATTAGATACAATAACAACCACCTCAGCAACATTGGATACCATAGGCGCATTATCAGAAAGGCCTGCATTCAGAGTTGTAGCAGTGACAGAGACCTTTACAGGAGGTGTAACAGGTCTATAAAGTGTATGGTTGGATAGGGGGTTGGTGGTCATATTAACTGATGGCAGCATCAACAGCCTGTAGTGAAATTTTCTCAGTCTCCATTTCACCAAGAATGGATGAGGGATGAGGTAGCTTGTTACCAGTAGGTTCCCATTTAGGAGAGGTGACAGGGGGGTCTTGGTGTCTAATAGGAGGATTTCTGGATAGCTGCACGCTAGGGTTAAAATTACAATATCTATCAGAGTGGCCAATCCTAGAACAATAGCTACAGTAGGATGGAACATTTTCATATTCCACCCTACATTTAACATGGCTCCTTTCAGTACCAAGTCTGATAATAGGTTTCAAAGGTTTTAGGAGATCAAATTCAACACAAATTTTGATGGCAGAAGGTCGGGTAATTCCTTCAGTGGCTGCATCCATTTTAATATATGATCCAATTGTGTTACCAACATCCTCAATTGTACCTATGTTATAGAAAAAAATAGGAATGTCACGAACAGTTACCCAGAGTGGAACAATGAAGGATTCAGTGTTCGGAGAAAAGTCTAGAGTCCACCGGAGAACCTTCATCGGACGACCATTGAGGAGCCACATCCCTTTTATCCAGCATCCCTGAAAATCATCCATCTTCTCGAAACGAATCAGTACATGCTTGTAATCAATCGAACCTAATTGTTATCGCCCTTGAAAACCCATCGTCCTGAAAGCTAATTCCAGTTGCTCCATCGTTGGGCGACCTCTAGTAAATTTGCCAATCAGTGCGTTTGAGTAGTGAGAGGACAACAACTGGACCTGTTCTTCAGTGTATAGACAAGCCATATCACCCAGGTATTCCCTTTTCGGATTAAGATTGGGGTTATTAGGAAGTGAGTAGAGGGGAGCAGAACGAGAGGTGAGAGCAGATAGGAAGGTTTTAAAACCTCCCGGCAGTGGAGGTTCCTCCATGGGAAGAAAAATCCAGCCAGGATTAGCCGTTAAGAGACCGTTATCAGTGGGAGCATTTTCTCGAAGAAAGTAGTAGTAACTTCTGTAATGGTTCCTGAAAAACTTACACCATCATAGTCAAACTAATTCTTTTAAAACGATAAGCAATTCTCCTCTTCCTTCGATCTAAACTAGAAGATGAAAAATCTAGGTTACGTCTACTCAGAGTTTACTAAAAGACTAAGGTTTCTAAAAATATTATTAGATGATTGGGCCTAAAGATAGGCCCGAAATGGGCCAAATTTAGGTCAAAACCCTAGTCACCCTTTCCCTCTTGTGGCTAAATCTTTCTCAAATAAACTGCTCAAATTCGTAAACCTCCTGGAGCTGAAATTCAGTTCGTTTGATAGATCACGGAAGGTTGAAGATTTCGATATATGGTAGAGAGAAATCAGATGAAAATTGAGTGTGTTATGTTAAAAATATTGAGAAACTATCGCTTGGAGCGGACTGCCACGGATGATGCGGAACGTGGCGTATCCTTGGTGGCACGGGGTGCAAGGCTTTGCACAGGATACGTCAACCCCTTGGCCCGGGCCGCGTCGTCTAGCGTGGGGCGCAATCAAGGTTCTAAAAATGAAGCTTCTGACCCGCGCCCATGGTTGTTGGCCTGGGACATATTCAGGAAGGTTGATCCGCTCGGAAACTAGGTGCGGGCCGTGTGTTTTTCCACACCCCACAAGTTGGTCTTGGAATCTTGTATTTAAATCGGTGCAGGACGTAAAAAATAGGACATCCAACACCCATACTTAGCCGTTTGGGATGGGATTTGAACCTCGTGCTGGCGGCCCGTGGCATTTGGCGCGAGCCACGCGATAGCCTCGTGCAGAATATTTTGGCACGAACCTTGGCCTTGTCTTATGGCCTCGTGCTAATTAATTTTGCGTAGGACAGCTCCTTTGGCGTCATCCATTGGTGTTATCCATGACTGGCCCGCGCCGACCCACTTGTGCCTCAGTCAGCTTAACTTGTTTCCTGCGCTATAGGTGAACCATTAGTCCGATTTGAGAGTTTTTGTAGTAGTTTTATATTGCTCGAGAAGACAAATCCAATGGAATCAGCCTTGAAGGCTGATTCATTTTGGATTGTTCTCAAACTTTGGCACAACTCATCTGATCACGATTCACCGTTTCTCCCTTGGCCGTTTTAAACTCCAATGCCATCTATCTTTGGCTTCATCCTTCAACTACCACCATTTGATGTTTGTTGCCTTTATCTTCTACCATTATAGAGGTGAATGACCTTCGATCTCATCTACCGTCCTTGGGAACGACCTTCAATATCTTCTACCACCCTGACGAACAGTCTTCACATAGAATATAACCAAAAAAGTACCCACGGGTAACCTACTAAAGATGATCGCAAAGAAGATGAAGGGGCCCATGGATACAAGATGTCCATTAGTACCAATTAAGTCTATAAAATACGAGATTTAGACAAGAAAACCAAACATGGCCGTCTAAACCCTTGTCACGTAAACTCAGCTAATACTACAAATTCACCAAATAAAACTAGCTAAAAACTATGCCAAATGCAACGGTTAACGTATGCATAGTAAAGAAGATACAAAAGCTAAGTTAACATTAGCTCTGAGGAACCAAGAATTATTCCGGAAACAGAAATCAAGGGTAAAATGGCTAAAATAGGGAGATGCTAATACTAAAGTTTTTCATCTTCCAGATAGCAAAAAAAAAAAAGTCCATTTCATCAATTAAAAATGCTAACGGGAATGGATACATGAACAAAACATAATAGTATTAGAAGCTGAAACAAAGGCAGTGCTTCAAGGACTATATATGGGAGAGATACAATGGATCAATACAGTGCATATAGAGACAGATTCACTTATGCTCGTCAATATTTTAAGAAGAGAAAGGAAGATTCCTTGGTGTTACTGCAATGATATGCGACGGATCTAGAAAATGATGGAGAAAATCCAATGCAAAGTCTCACACATTTTCCGTGAAACAAACAAAGTAGTTGATTCATTGGCAAGACTTACAACAGATAAACAGGTAAATTCAAGGAGATTCAAGGAAAAATCAAACTTGATGAGATCCGGTTTCCTTATACAATGACTAGATAGGATTTATCACTTGAATGTAAATTCGTTTATGAACTATTCACATTTTGTCGTACTTTTATAAGATGCAGGTTTTACGATTCTTTATTTTTGATAGGATATATGTATCGGAATCGTTAAAAAAATGTTCTTGAGTTTAGGCCATTAAGTCCCCTCTTTTTGTACATTTGGTTTTATTATTAATAAATGGGTAGGAGTCTAACAAGCCTCCCACCATAACAGGTGGATTTCTTTTAAGAAAAGCTTATATGACCACTTTAAATACGGTGTCGTGATATCATTCTATTTCAATATTTCATAATTTATGTCCAAATTAATACGGTGTCGTGATATCTTTATTTGTAGCAGCAATTTCCTCAGCATCCCAAGTAATAATTTTTGCTAAAAAACGCTCTCAGACACGAATTCCAAGATCCTTCTGGCAACGGTTCTCTGTGATTACTGTCCCTCCGCCACCGCCGATAACGGCTTCCTGCCGGAATTGGCCAGCCCTCTACCCTCTGGCACAAGGCGATCTGCCTCTGTTGCCGGCCAATATGGCCGCGACTACTTCTGATCAAGATCCCCCTAAATCTTTTGCTTCTGTTTTACAAAATAAATCCCCGCCTCTTTCCAAAACCCTTCCCAATAACCCCGAAATTATCCCTAAGACTAACCATTTGGGTGACCCATCATGCCTGTACTCGATGCATTGGTTGGAAAATTTACGAAAGGGAGGATATCGATGGAACTTCTCGAGCAGGCCTTCAAAACGATTAGGTTCGAAGGTAAGTATCAACTCGGTTCCCTTGATTTCAAGCATGTCCTAATTAGGTTTGAATTGGTAAATGACTATCAGAGATGTTGGATGAAATGTGTGTGGAATTTTAATGGAATCTCTCTAAAGATTTTAAAATGGACACCTGACTTCTCTACCCATATTGAATCCCCAATAGTCCCTATTTGGTGTACAATTCGTGAGGTTCCCCTGTATTACTATAACACTGCGTCGATTGAAGCTATCGGGAACAGTATTGGTAGCTTTATAAAAAATGACCTAGCTACAGATTCGCTAACTAGGCCCTCAGCTATAAAATTCTGTGTTGAAATAGATCTCCTGAAACCCCTGAATCAATTCATTAGGTTGGGTTCTGTAAGCAATAATAGAAAATATAAGGTAGAATATGAAGATGTGCCACTGTACTGTGATCACTGCCTAAAACTAGGTCACTCCCAGTCTCATTGTAAAGCTAAGATTCTACCTAATGATGAAATAGCTCATGACATTAATCTAGACCCAATCCTTCCTCAACCACAGTGGCATCCTACGGGGAAAAAATTTGACAAGGCTCCTCTGATTATTGACCCAATAGAGGAAACTCCACCCCCCTTAATTGTTAACCTGGTAGGAACTTCCAATAGAGCCTATCAAGACACATCACACAGCTCTCCTTCCCAGTCAATCTTTATCACTGGTACTTCTCCCTCCACTAATTTGCAGAATCAGTCAAGTCCAGATAACTCAATCTTTAGACTGCTACATGCCACTGCTATTTCCAAACCAAAGGTACAATTATATGCTAAAGATGATATACAGATAGGAACTTTTACTATCCCTATGAATAGTCCACACTGCAATGTATCTCTTTCCCAGCCTGGTATGTTGGGAAATAGATTTTCTGTTCTACAGGATCTTGCAGATTGCTCTAATAATCTTGGAGTTAATCTGGAGGCTGAGCAATCCACTCGATCTGAACCTGCCAATCAAGATCTAAATCTGATCTCTTCGGCCTCTACAGGTATGAAACAAGGTAAGGTAAAACCAAAGAAGGCTACCTATCTAAGCCAATTAAACAAGATGATGCTTAGATCAGCAACAAGAAGTAATAAATCTGTTGAATAATGATAGTTAAGCCTCATATAAATATTTTAGTGTGGAATCTTAGGGGGATGGACACATCAATGCTTAGGCTCTCTAATCTGTGTAAAATTAAGAAAACACAGCTTCTTTGTATTATTGAGCCAATGCATGATAATAGTCTTTGCCAGGCTTATATGCAGAAACTCCCATTTGATCAGAATTTAACACTACAGAATGGGAAAATATGGTTAATGTGGACTAATACCTTATCTGTATCTCTGATCTCACATCATGAACAATTCCTGCATGTCTCAATTCTGCATCATTTTTTTAATTGGAATATGGAGGCAGTGTTTATATATGGTCTTAGGAATAGGGAGGGTAGGAAAAATCTTTGGACAGATTTACAACCTGTTTCTAGGGGAGACACAATTTTTATTGGTGATTTCAATACTATTACTTCTTTGTCTGAATATAGGGGTCCTAGTTCTCCAGCATTGGGAAGTATTAGGGATTTTAATGGTTGGATTAACTTGAATGGTATTCAGGAAATCCCAACAGTTGGTAACCTCTTTACTTGGTGTAATGCTAGACTTAGGAATCCTACATCTAAGAGATTAGATAGAGGTCTGAGTACCATGTCCTGGTTAACTAAATTTTCTTCTTCCTCTATTCAAATCCTTAACAGGCAGACCTCAGACCATTCACCACTTCTTCTTCACATATCTTCTCAGGTTACTGTCTCACCTAGACCATTTAGATTTATTGATGTCTGGTTTCAGAGGATAGAATTTACTGATTTAATTAAAGACTGCTGGAAATTACCCTTAGCTGAATCAGGTATGATGAGATTCTATTTAAAACTGATTAGACTTAAGAAAACTCTTAAGAGATGGAACAGAGATACATTTGGCAATATTGATCAGAATGTTAAACAAGCTGAAGAAGCTCTGAGATTACAGGAAATAATTTTTGACAGTAACCCCTCTGCTTCTGAAAGGGTTAGGCTAAATGAGAAAAATGCCCTGCTTCTAAGGATTCTAAAAGAAAAAGAAAAATTTTGGAAGCAGAAAGCTAGGCTTAAGTGGCAAAAACTTGGAGATAATAATACCAATTTCTTTCATAAGATAGTTCAGGAAAGAAATTGCAAACTGCAGATTACAAAGATAAAAAATGGAAGAGGTCAGTGGATTGATTCTCAGACGGAAATTCAAAGTACAGCAGTTCAATACTTCTCTGAGCTACTTTCTGAAGCTGCTCAACAACCTGATGAGACTTATTACCCCCATTTTCTAAGTCAGATCCCAAATATAATTCAGGAAAGGGATAACCAATTACTTGCTAGTCCTGTCACTGAATTTGAACTATAAAATGTTATAAAAGGATTAAATAAGAGGAGTAGCCCAGGCCCTGATGGTTTTTCCCCTAAATTTTACTCTAAATGCTGGCCTATTATTAAATTTGACCTAATCTGTGCTGTGAATGATTTTATTGCTGGTACAACAATGCCAAGGGGTATCTCTAGCACATGGATCACCATGATCCCTAAAAAACCTACTCCCTGTTCTTTTGAAGACTTTAGGCCGATTAGCCTCTCCAATGTGATTAATAAAATATTCTCCAAGATACTAATGGAAAGGCTAAAACCTTTTATGGAAGTCTTGATCTCCCCTAACCAAACATCTTTTATGAAATACAGGGATATATCTGATAATGTCTTATACTTGCAAGAAACAATTAGATTTCTTGATAAGAAATACAGAACTCCTAATTGTATGTTGAAATTAGATCTGAAAAAAGATTTTGATAGGATTATTTGGAACTTTCTCAGAAATATTTTGCTGAAATTTGGTTTTAATGGAAAGTTTTTAAAGGCTGTTATGAATAACCTGTCACAAGCATATTTTTCTGTTTTGGTAAATGGTAATCCCGTAGGTTTCTTCCAGGCTTCTCGGGGTATAAAACAAGGTGATCCACTATCCCCTTTCCTCTTTAATTTATTTTCTGAAGCTTTCTCTAGAAGTGTAGCCTTTATTTTTAATAATAACAGAATGGCTAGCTTTCAAACATCTGCTTCTATTCCTGTGATTTCCCACCTTATGTATGCAGATGACACTATGATTCTAATGCAAGCTTCAAGGTCGAACTTAATTAAAATCAAAGCTTTCCTTGAGATTTTTGAGAATACATCTGGCCAGAAATTTAATTTTGATAAATCAGAGTTTTACCTGAGTAAAACAGCCAGTTTAGCTAAGTTAAATCAGGTCAGAACTGTGCTAAGAATGAAAAAAGGATCTTTCCCTTTTAAATACTTAGGCTGTCCAGTTTTTAGAGGGAGAACTCTAATGAGATATTATCATCCTCTATTAGCTAACATTGACCAAAAGCTGCAAAATTGGAAAAACAAATGGCTTAGTGGTGGAGGTAAAATGGTCTTGATAAGGTCTTGCCTTTACTCAATTCCTCAACACATTTGGTCTGTTACTAATCCCCCTAAAGGTATAATTAAAGCTATTGAAAAAAGACTGGCACACTTTTTTTGGGGGAAAACTCAGGACAAAGACTGAAGAGTTTGGAAAAAATGGGCAGATATTGCCAAGCCAACTAAATTGAAT
Organism: Rubia yunnanensis; assembly: GCA_037428765.1. Taxonomy (NCBI): domain Eukaryota; kingdom Viridiplantae; phylum Streptophyta; class Magnoliopsida; order Gentianales; family Rubiaceae; genus Rubia; species Rubia yunnanensis. The sequence goes on from CM075066.1 coordinate 64,790,674, forward strand.
GGATTAGGATTTAGATCTATTAAGGCTATAGTGAAGGCTAGTTCTGTTAAACTCTGGTGGAAATGTCAAAATGGTTCTTCTCTATGGTCTAAATTTACTTGGGCATTGCCACCCTCATACAGAAAATCAGCCACATGGAAGAGGATTTGTTTGGTGAATTCTTTTGCAGAAACTAATTCACTGATAATACATGGTAAAGGGAGCTGTAGTTTTTTAGAGGCAAACTGGTGCCCCAGTGGCCCTCTAATAAACTACATTCCTGACAATATTACATCAAATATGATGAATATTTCAGTGGCTGAGTTTGCTAATAATAAGTCCCAAATTTTAGACCAGATTTCCCCCTTCTTGGAGCATGATACTTTTATGTTTTTGCAGGGGGCTCAAATCCTGGAGGAAAGACAAGATAGAATGATTTGGAAACCTGAAAGTTCAAGCAATTTCACTTTTAAATCATGCTATAAAGCCTTGACAGCTGAATCAGGTATCTCTCTGGCTAGTTCTGTTCTCTGGAAAATTCCTCAGCAAAAAAAGGTAACTATTTTTATATGGAAATTATTGCATGCTTTTCTCCCTTTTGATGAGGTGCTTATAACCTGTGGTTTCAGTTTGGCATCAAAATGCCCTGTATGTGAACACTCGGATTCGATTTAGCACTTCTTCATAAACTGCCATTTAGCACATGCTGTGTGGACTAATTTTGCATTCATGATCCATTTTAACTTGAATATTTGCCATACCATTCCTCAGAGGTTTGCCCTTTTCTGGGATACTGAAGATTTACCTAAGTTTGAACGCATATACTGTAAATTACTGCCTTCACTCATAAGCCCCTTTCTTTAACTTCTATTTGCAGAGAGGTTCAGGACCAGATCCTTCTTTCACTCCAAGTGTGTCCTCCAAAACTAATCAACTCTAACCCTATTCCACCTGGACTTAGACATCTATCTCCTCAATTCAGACCCCCCCCAAGCCTAATTTAGCAAAGATCTTTTGGACTAGACCTAATTCAGGATTCACTAAAGTTAATGTTGATGCCTCTTGGACTCCTAACTTAGCCTCGGTAGGTCTGATTGCTAGAGATTCTCTAGGTAGTCCTACATACATCTGCTCCTCTGCCTCTACAGCTATGACTCCACTGTTAGCTGAAATTGATGCCATTTTGCTTGTTTGTCAGATTCTCTCATCTGGACCAAACTTTTATAATAGAATCTGATTCTAAACTTGCGGTTTCTATGATAAATGATCCTTATTCAGCTATGTGGGAATTCTTTGATAAAGTTTATAAGGTGAAAGCTGCTCTTGGAGGGGCTAAGCTGATTCATGTCCTGAGGGAGGCTAACTTAGTGCTGATGCCCTGGCCAAATGCCATTTTGATTCTGGTCCTATACTTTCAATGACTAACACCCCGAGACACATCAAAGGGCTTATTACATTGGATAAACAATCTGTCCCATCTGTTCGTGCTCACTGATTTATTTTTGAAATCCAGAATGGATTCTGCTGAGTTATTATATGTGCTTTTTGTAGGTTTACTTACTCATCAACAATTTCTAGAGCATGGAATCTGCTGCTCGGCTAAACCTAACATGATCGGCCTCTACTGCTCTGCTGCTCTACTGATGAACACAAGCGACATGCCAGTTTTTAGTCTTCACTGATTTGGAGTTCAATGTGCTCCTATTTTGTTACTCTACTCCTACTAGCTGACATTTTTGTGATCTTGAATTTATTAGACCAGATGATTGAAGTAACCTGGCCGAGGGGGAGAATTAACACAAGGGGTGGAGATTCTCTCCTTCGGATCGTTACTTCTTCACTAAATACCACTGTATAGTTGTTAATAGGTTTATCTTTTGGAGGCAACTTTGTTGCCTTAAGTCTAGGTATCTAGACAACTCATGTATAAACTGTTTCTTTATATAGGGCATGGGGAACCCAATACATAACTCCCCCGCCTACGGGTGTTTTGCATTAAAAAAAAAAGGATAGATGAGTTATTCATGAATTATAAAATGTAATATAACACGCATTATAATTCTAAATTTATATTTTAAAAAAATTAATGGCATCGATGTAGTTATAGTGAGTCGAAACCAACACTAGTGAGATGGTGTTCTAAAAGAATTTTATTTTATTATAATATTTACATGTACATAAAACATCAATTTAGTGATATATTAATTGTTGTATAATACTTTTTTAAAAATTTAGAATTAATATTAGCAACAAAGAAGTTAGATAACTTAGCATTTATTCTCCAAAAAAACATAACATTAATTACTGTACAAAGAATATGTAGTGGTTTTCAAAAAAATATTGTACAAAGAAACGTAAAAGAATACTACAATAAATTACCACTTTAACAAAAAGAAGGAAAGGCAATTTTGAAAATGAAAACACAGATGATTTATTATAGAGAAAATCGAGAAAAAAATAAAATTTGGACAAGGATTTAATGTTGAAAATTAAGATGGATATTTATTTTTCCACAGGGTTTTTAACCTAAACTCTCCAGTATTCAGAGTATGCGTGAATGATATGAATGCAGAAGAAAAAAAAAAGTAAGACCAAAATTAATAAATTAAAATATTTCATAATCAAACATTTCATTCCTCAATCAAACACATCATTACATATACATGTAGTACCTAATATATCTCATTAAATTTAAAAATAGTTCTTACTTACATATATTTCATGATTAATGTATTTCACTAACGATTAGTTATAAATATTTACTCGTAAACGTTTTTACTGTAAAATCAATTTAATATCTGTTAATATAAAAATTTATTTATTTTCTTCATCTAAAATTATTAATAACTAGAAATTTTTAATATGTGAACAAAATTGATGTAATACTCTCTGTTTACTGGTATGTATTATATTTTAATTATAATTTCCATTGATTAACGTTGATTCTATACGTAATTATATAATACTTTTAATACATATAAATTTAAATAATTATACACTAATGTTATATATTTATTTACCCCTGTTCAAATGTTATGATATTCAAATAATAGAAATTTAATTTCACAAATAATTTAGTTTGGCTCTCTCTTCTCAAGTGAACAGTGAACATTAACGTTTCCTCTCTTCTCTCACTTCACAATCTCTGAACCTCTCCTGCCGGTAACGGCTTTCTTTCGCCGCTAACGGCTCTTCCCTGTCAACAAGCAACAGTGCTGACCACGCCTCCGTCGCGGCTGGCCACCATGGCAGAGAACGGCAATCCTATAACCATACAAAAAACTTTCCTCTCTACACTCCAAGCAAAATCCCCCCCCCCGCCAATCTCTTCCGGACAATCCCGGATTGATCCCAAAATCGGAGCATTTGGGTGAGCCAGCATGTCTATACACTGAGGAAGAGATCTCAACACTCTCTGCCCACTACGCCAATGCCCTGGTTGGCAAATTTACTAAAGGCAGGCTCTCAATGGAGCAACTGGAATCATCCTTCAAAACGGCGGGATTTGCTGGAAAATACCAATTGGGGTCACTGGATTTCAAGCACGTCTTCATCAGATTTGACCAGATTAATGATTATCAGAGATACTGGATCAAAGGAAGCTGGGTTTTCAATGGAGTCCAGATGAAAATCCTCAAATGGTCTTCGGATTTTTCAACTCACAAGGAATCCCCAATTGTTCCGGTCTGGTGCACAATCAGGGAAGTTCCCCTGTACTATTATAATGCCTCTTCTATTGAATCTATTGGAAATAGCATAGGTAATTTCATCAAGAAAGACTTAGCCACTGAAATGTTAACCAGGCCGTCTGCCATTAAGCTGTGTGTTGAGATAGATCTTCATAAACCTCTTAACACCTCCATCAGATTAGGATCAACAAATAACAATTGGAAATATAATATTGAGTATGAAGATATCCTCCTGTATTGTGATCACTGTGCTAAACTAGGACATTCACTCGGTCAATGTAAAACTATCTCCCATAATAATGGTGAACCAATGCCTAAATGGTATGCTACTGGGCATAAATTTGTAAAAGCCCCTGCGATGTTTACTTACAATCAGCCTTCCTCAAATAAGCCCAACTCAGAAATCATATCTCATCAGCTAGCTAATACTAACCCTGCCTCTGATCCTTTGGCATATGGCCCCGAGACAACAGGAGCAATCACTCAGATTACCACACCTCAATTACCTCAACCACCCCCCCAGACCACCCATCAGTAACACAAGCCTTGGAAAAATCCCATACAGTCCTTAGGGAACTAACAAACCTAACAGAGGTTACTATCCCTATAAGAAAACCTAAAATATATGCTAAGGATGACATAGGGATTGGTTCTCAGAACTTTACTAGTTTCCAGTGCTCCCCTGTTAACCCTCCACTTTCACACCAAGGAAAGATGGAAAAAAGATTTGCTGTTTTGCAGGATATGGAGGATCTGTCCAACTCTGATGAAGGTCTATTTCAGGACCCTCTGGAATTATTTGATGATGGTAGTGAAGTTTCTTCAGATACTCACTCTCAGGCAACCCCTGTGGTAGCTTCAAGTAATCTATCAGGTAAGAATGATGGCCAAGGTAAGATCAAGACCAAAAAGAATTACCTTGTCCAATTGAATAAGATGATGCTAAGATCAGCCACTAAAAGCCATAAATCAGTTAACCAATGACGCACCCTGTCAAACTTAACTTTCTGGTTTGGAATCTGAGGGGAATTGAAACTTCTATGCTCAGACTGAAACATTTGATTTTCTAAAAGAAAATTCAACTATTATGTATTATAGGACCTATCCATGATAACTCTCAATGCCAATCCTACATGCAGAAACTGAATTTTTCTAATAACATTCCTCTCTATAATGGTAAGATCTGGCTAATGTGGAATGACTCACTGATTGTTAATCTTATATGTCACCATGAGCAATTCCTGAATGTTAAAATCATCCACTCTGGCTCTAATTCTCAGATGGAAATAGTTTTTATTTATTCCCTTAGGAATAGAGAAGGTAGAAAGTTACTATGGCATGCCCTAGGTCGTCTCCCACTAAACGAAACTGTTTTCATAGGTGATTTCAACACAATTGTCACACCTATAGAGGCCCTAGCTCTCCTAATCTAGGCAGTATTAGGGATTTCCATAATTGGATTAACATCAACGGAATACAGGAGATTAATACTGTAGGGAATATTTTCACATGGACCAATGATAGACTGAGAAACCCTGCTTCTAAAAGATTAGATAGAGGTCTGTGTACACTCCAATGGAGCAATAAATTCCCAGTTTCCTCCATACAGATCCTCAATAGGCAATCCTTGGATCATTCACCCCTCTTGTTCCAAATTGCTACTCAGACTCCCTCATACCCAAAACCTTTTTGATTTCTCAACTGTTGGTTCAATAGGCCTGATTTCTTGAGTTTAATCAGAACAAACTGGAGTTCTCCTATTCACCAAACAGGTATGATGGGGCTATATCTTAAGCTAATTAGAGTTAAGAAAGTAATTAAAATATGGAACAAAGAGAGCTTTGGTAATATTGACTCTAATGTAATAATGGCTGAGGATAATTTCAGAAGACAGGAAGTAATCTATGATTTATCCCATTCAGAAATTGAACTTATCATTCTTAATGAAAAAAGGGCACTTCTTCTCAGAGCTTTAAAAGAGAAAGAAAAATTCTGGAAACATAAGTCAAGATTGAATTGGTTTAAGTGTGGGGATAATAATACCCAATTTTTCATAAATCTGTTCAGGAGAAGAACTGTAGATTGAATATATCAAAAATAAAAAACTCGGTTGGTCAATCGCTGGACAATTTTACAGACATTCAGAATGAAGCTGTCAAATACTTCTCAGACCTGCTAACTAAATCTAGAAACTCTGTGGATTCCACCTACTATCCACACTTCCTTAGCCAGATTCCTTCCATCATCACTGAGCAAGATAACGCTAGTTTATCTAGGCCTGTAATAGAAACTGAACTCAAATCAGTGGTCATGGGGCTTAATAGAAATAGTAGCCCAGGGCTAGATGGCTTCTCTAGTAAATTTTACATCAAATGCTGGGTTTTCATAATAGATGACCTCTTTTCTGCAGTAAATGATTTTGTTTTGGGATCTAACATACCAAGAGGTATCTCTAGCACTTGGATAACTCTTATTCCTAAAAAACCTACCCCATCCTCCTTTGATGATTTCAGACCTATTAGCCTTTCTAATGTTGCTAACAAAATTTGCTATAAGGTTCTCATGGAAAGATTGAAACCCTATATGGACAAACTAATTTCTCATAACCAAACTGCTTTCATGAAGAATAGAGATATCTTAGACAATATCCTATATCTTCAAGAGATAGTTAGGTTCTTAGACAAAAAAATTAGGGTTCCCAATTGTATGCTCAAACAAGACCTGAAAAAGGCTTTTGATAGAGTTAGCTGGGGTTTCTTGCACAGTATTCTTTATAAATTTGGTTTCTCAGGTCAATTTCTTAAGGCGGTCATGAATAACCTGTCCCAGGCTTACTTCTCTATGCTCATCAATGGTAATCCTGTTGGTTTTTTCAAATCAACTAGAGGAATCAAACAAGGTGATCCCCTATCTCCTTTCCTGTTTAATATCTTTACTGAATCCTTCTCCAGGAGCCTTTCTTTCATTTTTCAAAATAACAGCTTGCAATATTTTTCCCCACCCTCTAATATTCTACCAGTCACCCACTTAAGCTATGCAGATGATACCATAATTTTTATGCAAGCTTCAAAATATGGTCTTACTAAGATTAAAGCATTTCTGCAGATATTTGAGTTAACATCAGGCCAGAAAATCAGTTATGAAAAGTCTGAGTTTTACATTAGCAAGAGAGCTACAGTCACTAAGAAAGTTCAGATTAGGTCTATCCTAGGGATGAAGACAGGTACTCTCCCATTTAAGTACCTAGGTTGTCCTATTTTCAAAGGAAGAACCCTATCTAGATATTTCTATCCTTTTCTTGAAACTATGGATAAGAGATTCAAAAACTGGAAGAATAGATGGTTAAGTGCAGGAGGGAAAATGACACTGATCCAAGCATGCATATTGAGGGAAAATGACACTGATCCAAGCATGCATATACTCTCTCCCTCATCATATTTGGACTGTTTGTAAACCTCCATCATTTATTGTTAAATCCATGGAAAAAAGAATGGCCAGATTCTTTTGGGGGGAAACTAATGAAAGAAAGAATAAGGTCTGGAAAAGTGGACTGATATTGCTATCCCTAAATCTCATTATGGTTTGGGTTTTATATCTATTAAGTCAATTATTGATGCTTGTTCACTTAAATTGTGGTGGAAAAGCCAATTAGAGAACACCTTGTGGGCCAAATTACTGTGGTCATTTCCCCAGTCCCACAAAAACTCCAAAACATGGAAGAAAATTTGTGAGATAAATCATATTGCGGAACAGAATACACTGATTATCCATGGCCAAGGTAAATGTGATTTCTGGGCTGCTAACTGGTGCCCAAATGGTCCGTTGATCAACAAAATTCCATCCCACATCACTTCAATGTTCTGGCCATGTTCAGTAGCTGATTTTGTAAATAACAAAGGATCAATTTTACCTAAGATTGCTCCATTCCTGGAAAATGATACTTGTCTTTTTTTGCAGGGTGCAGAAATCGTACATGATAGGGAGGACAAGATGATTTGGAAACCTGAAGAGACTGGCAGATTCTCTTTCAAGTCAGCCTATAAAACCCTAACATATATCCCAGGTAATTTCCCAATTACTAAGCTCATATGGAACCCTAGGCTACCTAAGAAGATCTCCATCTTTACGTGAAAATTGTTGAATTCATTTTTACCATTTGATAATATTCTCATTAAATGTGGTTTCAGCTTGGCTTTAAAATGTCCTATGTGCCATCAAACTGACTCCCTGGAACATTTCTTCATTAACTGCCATCTCACTAAATCTGTTTGGATTCAAAGTGCTCTTTTAGTCAATTTCAATTTGCAAAATGTCTATAATGTTGTGGATACTTTTTTCATCTTTTGGAATTGTAGTGAGCTTTCTAGGCCTCAGAAAATAATATGTCGAATGTTGCCTCCATTGATCTGCTGGGCATTATGAAAGGCTGGAAATGCCTATTTTCTTCATACAAACCCCTTTGTTTGACCCCGTATAACCAAGGAAGTTATAGATACTCTTAATCTATCCATTTTAGCCTATCCCTGCCTCCCCAATATACACCCTAACTCATGCAATCAATCCCATTATTTGATATCCCTCCCCAGAACACCACCGAACCCAACCATCTCCACTGTATATTGGGAATTTCCAGGTCCAAATGTCATTAAGGTTAATGTGGATGTCTCATGGTCTACTACATCAGTTTCTATTGGTTTAATTGCTCGTGATAATCAAGGTTTACCACTCCTTATTAAGTCAGAGTCCATAACAGCCATTTCCCCACTGGAAGCTGAGATAAAGGCAGTCTTTTTGGTATGTTAAATCTGTATCCCTAGATATTCAAATCTCATTATTGAATCAGACTCTTTACAGGCAGTTCATATGATCAACGATCCATCTTGTTCCAAATGGTCTCTGTATCCATTGGTTTTCCATGTTCATACATTTCTATCCCAGTGTTCTCTTAAGCACGCATACAGAGAATGTAATTCAGTGGCTGATGCTTTAGTTAAACACCACTCAACATCCCGGATGGATTCTTCACTACATTTGAATAACATTCTGGTTCACATTAAAGGCCTAATTCATATGGATAGCATGCATACACCTTATATTAGAATCCATAGGCAAGTCTCAAAAGAAGGTTGATACTGCTGATATTTCTTTCTTTTACCTCAGGATATGGATCACATTATGCACTGGCACTCTATGCTTCCCCTCGATAGCTATGGTGTTTCACTTCTAGAGGGGAGCTCATAGTCACATCTGTAGTCCACACTGTGGGTTCACTACTTCTCTACTTTTCAGTCCTTGATGATATTCTACCATGGTCTTCATCAAGCTTGGTCAATTCCGGCTGGACACATGACATTCAATTACATACTCCTCTGACTTCATCACCACAGGCTGCAACCAGCAATGGCAGTCTTACTAGCTTATTCCGTTTATCAGTTTATCTTACTAATTTGACTGACTGGTAGTTGCCTGGCCAAAGTAATGAATTAACACTGGGTGTGGAGATTCATTACTTTGGAATCGCAACTACCTCTTCCTCTAGATTATGCACATATATAGACTCATAGATATCAGTATCTGAGCATTGCAATCATGTTGCCTTTTTTATTAACTACTATGATGACTCTGGCTCGTTAAAGTTTTCTGGCTTGGGGTACGAATAAATCAACCCCCACCTTTGGGTGTTTTCAGTTAAAATTTGTTTTTCAACCTACATGTTATTTTATTTAAAATAGAGAAATTCAATTCTAAACAATTATTAAGAAATATTTTTGGAGAAAAAATAAAAATTATTTAATTATGAAATTATTTTAAAACTTAAAAATAATTTTGTAATACTGAAAGTAGTGCACCGAAATTATAGTTCTTCTTTTATCGTCGTTTCACCCTGCTCCGTTTTTGTTTCTTCTTCATCTTCCTGGTTTATCATTCTGCTAACGGCTATATTTTTCTCTCTGTGAGCGATCCTTCCGCTGCTATGGCGGCTCCGCCGTCTGGTAGCGGTGGCTATGGAGGAGGGAAATCCTTTCTCCAGGCCCTCGCTAACCGCCCTCCGCCCCTACGTGATTCCCTCCCCTCGAACCCGGAGATTTCACCCAAAGTCCAATTCAAAGGGGAGATCGCATGCCTTGTCACGCACAAGGATGCCGAGACTCTTGCCTCCCACTACAGCAATTCTCTGATCGGTAAGTTTGCCCGAGGAAAGCCGACGATGATCCAACTAAATAGTGCTTTTAATTCTGTAGGTTTTAAAGGCAAGTTCCAGATTGGCTCGATTGACTACCGCCACATCCTCATCCGATTCCATGAAAAGGAAGATTATCAACGATTCTGGCTCAAAGGACAATGGTCCTTCAATAACGCTCAAATGAAGGTCCTCAAATGGACTCCTGATTTTTCACCGGAGGCAGAATCGTCGATTGTTCCGGTATGGGTATCAATTCCCCAAGTTCCAGTTTATTTTTATAACTCTTCCATGCTTGAGGTTATTGGGAACCAAATTGGAAAATTTATTAAAGTTGATACTGCTACTGAAGCGCTGTCTAGGCCTTCCTGTGTCAAAATGTGTGTGGAAGTTGACCTAAAAAACAAATTACCAACACATATTAGAGTGGGTATTGAAGAGGAAGGTAATGAATTTAATGTGCGCAAATTACCCCTAGAATATGAGGATATCCCACCCTACTGTTTCCACTGCAAATGTATAGGTCATGAGGACAGTTATTGCGTATATTTACATCCTGAACTTAAGAGAACTTGGACAAAAAAACCAGAGCTTAAAATATCTGATGCTCAACAGATTAATCTATCTCAGGTAGAGTCTCTTAAAGCGGGGAGCTCTGGAGTTTCTATTATGGAAAAACAGAAAAACTCTCAAGCTCAGAAAATGATATATGTTCCTAAGAAACTCTCTAATGTTGAGCAGGACACTAATAAGACTAATCCTTCTGGTTCTGTTCCCCTACTGGCTCCACAGAGTTTACTGATTCCTGATCCTGTGACAAATGGTTCTGTTCCCCTAATGGCTCCACAGATTTCAATGATTCCTGATGCTATGACAAATGATATGCCAGGTCATGCCACTAAGATTGATTCTATTACCTGTACTAATGAGATGCCATGCCATGAACAGAGCCAAGTAGTGATAATAGAACAAGACAAAGAGAATCCACACCTTAGTAAGGCAACACTGGTTCCCCCCCCCCCCCTCCCCCTCTGGATATGACAGAAAAAGACAATGATTTAAACTCATGTACTAATCAGAATGTTCATGTAATCTCTGGAGAAGATCTCCCCTTTTATGGGGGCTCCTCCCCTTCTGCTCCTTCCTCTGTTTATAGTCCAATTAGGCAGCTAAACAAGATATCTCAATCTGACCCTACTAACCGTAGGAAAGCCTTTGCAAAAGATGATCTGTATGGTAAGCGAGGTAGATCTTTCTCTCCTTTTAATTCCATTATTGCTGCAAAAAACTTCATCTTTTCTCAACAGAAACATAAGCAAAATAGGTTCTCCCTCTTGGCTGATGAGGCATTGAATGAAGACCTACACATTATGGAAGATCCTTTACAAATGGACACACTGGAAGAAGTTTCACCCTCAGTCTCTCCAGGTAGAAATGAGGACTTGATCCATAAGGTTAGTCCCTCCACCACTCTTCATGGTAAGAAAGGATCTGATAGTCCTGAAAGGAAACAATCAAAAAAAGGTAAGGACTCCTTTTTCTCACAAAACAATATCATAATGACCAGATCAAAAAGCTCCTCTAATGTTTCCCAATGAACAGTACATCCACTAAGCTTAAAATGTTGGTCTGGAATATTAGGGGCATGGATACATCCATACTTAGGCTTTGTAATCTTTCTCAAAGACATAATTTTGACCTTATCTGCCTAATAGAGCCTAAACATGATAACACTCAGTGTGAGTCATATAGACAGAGATTAAAATTTGATTATTGTTTCTCTGCTAATAGTGGCCAAATCTGGTTGTTCTGGTCATCAAATCTAACTCTAAGGGTTAATACTGATAATCTGCAATTTCTAGCAGTAAACTTGAGCAGTATAAAGCTTAATTACCCAATGGATGCCTTCTTTATTTATGGTCTTAGGACTAGAAGTGGAAGACTACCCCTTTGGGCAGACCTTAGCTCTTATAGTCACTCTGAATCCCTATTTATAGGTGATTTTAATGCCATTTCTTCTATTACTGAGTATAAAGGCCCATCCTCTCCAAATTTGGGTAGTATAAGGGATTTCAATGGCTTCATAAATGGTTTGGCTTTGGAAAACATTAACACTTCTGGTAATCTGTTTACCTGGTCAAACAACAGATTAAAATCTCCCACAATTAAAAGACTGGATAGAGGTTTGTGTACCCAATCTTGGTCTTCTTGTTTTCCTCAGTCTTCTATTCAGATTTTAAATAGAGCTACCTCGGATCACAGTCCTCTGCTATTAACTGTAGGTAGTGACTCTCCCTCTTGTCCAAAGCCTTTTAGATTTCTTGATACATGGTATAAGAGGAAAGAGCTTAATGAAATCATCAAACAAAATTGGGAAATTCCTGTCAACAATACTGGAATGTTAGCTTTCTATCTTAAGTTAATTAGACTTAAAAAGATTCTAAAAATCTGGAATAAAGAAAAATTTGGTAATATTCATGATAATGTGATCCAAGCTGAACTTGCATTACAAACTCAAGAATCACTAACTGATATTTCAGATTCCTTGTCAGATCAGGTTAAGTTGAAAGAGGCTAGAGCTAGGTTAGTTTTGGCATTATCTGAACAGAAAAATTATTGGAAACACAAGGCTAAACTTAAATGGTTGCAAGAGGGAGATAACAACACTAGTTTCTACCATAATTCGGTTAAGGAGAGAAATAATAGACTGAAAATTACAAAAATCAGGAGTAAAAATGGACTGTGGCTGGACAACCCTAATGATATTGAAATGGAGGCTATTAATTACTATCAGGAACTCCTGAGTGAGGAATCTGCCATTTTCAGCTCTCCTTTTCAGTTTCATTTTCTTAATCATATCCCATGTTTAGTCACTGAGTCTGATAATGAAAAGCTACTGATGCCAGTCTCCCTGGAAGAACTTAAAAAAATTGTTTTCAGTTTGAATAAGTCTAGCAGTCCTGGTCCGGATGGTTACACTGCTAAATTCTATATTAAATCTTGGAACATTATTGCTACAGACCTTCTTAGTGCTGTTCAGGATTTCTTATCTTCATCCATTATGCCTAGAGGTATAGGAAGCACATGGATTACTATTATTCCAAAGAAGAAAACACCAATCACCTTTGATGATTACAGGCCTATAAGTCTTTCTAATGTGATTAATAAGATTTGTTCTAAGGTGCTTATGGAGAGACTTAAAGCTATTATGCCTAAATTAATCTCCCCTAACCAAACAGCATTCCTACATGGCAGGGACATTTCAGATAATGTCATCTATTTACAAGAAATGGTAAGGCTGCTCAATAGGAAGAAAAGGGAACCTAATTGCATAATGAAATTAGATCTTAAAAAGGCTTTTGATAGGGTTAGATGGTCTTTCCTATATAAAGTCCTTGCTAAATTTGGTTTCCATCCAAAATTCATTTTTTCAATCATGAAGAACCTGTCTCAAGCATGGTTCTCTGTTCTTATTAATGGAAAGCCCTGTGGTTTTTTTCAATCTTCTAGGGGTATTAAGCAAGGGGATTCTCTTTCCCCTTTTCTATTTAATATTTTCTCTGAGTCTTTTTCTAGGAGTATGGATCACATATTCCAAACAGGTAAGCTTTCACCCTATGACCTGCCAGGTAATCCTCCTAAAATCTCACACTTATCATATGCTGATGATACTGTCATTTTCTTTAAAGCAAATAACTTAACTTTGATAAGGGTGAAAGCATTCTTATCTACCTTTGAAGAAGTCACTGGACAATCAATTAATTATAATAAGAGTGACATTTTTATTGGTAAACATGCTACTGCTCAAAGGGTGAATCACATTAAGAGAATTATGGGAATGAAAATTGGTACTTTTCCATTTATGTACCTAGGTGTTCCAATCTTTTCTGGTGCTTTAAAGAAGATCTACTTTCAACCCCTTTTTGAACAGATTGATAATAGGATTAGCAATTGGAAAAATAGGTGGTTAACTACAGGGGGAAAACTGATACTAATTGAATCCTGTATCTATTCTATTCCCCAACATATCTGGCAAGTAATTAAGCCCACAAACCTGATTATTTCCACCATGGAAAAAAAATTGAGTAGATTTTTTTGGGGAGACAATGAGCACAAACCAAAAAGAGCATGGAGAAAATGGACTGCTCTCTGTGCATCAACTGATCAAAATGGCCTGGGTTTCAGAAATATTAGAACTATTGTTAAAACTTGTTCAGTTAAGTTGTGGTGGAAATTCCAGATGGCAGATACTCTATGGTCCCACTTGTTGGCTAACCTTCCTCCATCTTATAGAACATCCCCTAACTGGAAAAGAATCTGCTCAGTGCATCCTTGGGCAGAACCTAACGCAAGGGTAATAATTGGAAATGGGGAATGCAATTTCTGGAATTCGAATTGGTTGGGGACTGGGATGATATCTGATTTATGTGATCAAAATAGCATAGCTATTGATAATAATTGTTCTGTTGCTGAGTTTATAGACAATAAACCTAGCCTTCTTCCTCTAATTCAACCATTCCTACCACCTCACATTACTCTTCTCTTGCAGGATTCAAAAACCTGGCCACATAGACCTGACAGACTAATCTGGAAGCCAGGATCTGATGGTAATTTTTCATTCAAAGCCACTTATTTGTTACTATGTAACAACTCAGGTCAGTATGCATCCCCAAGTCATTTCTGGAATTCTAGAATTGAAAAAAAAATATCTGTGTTCATGTGGAAAATGACAAACTCTCTTCTTCCTTTTGATAATACTCTTCAACATCTAAGAATTAGTTTGGCCTCTAAATGCTGTATGTGTAACTTACATGTGGATGATCTTGATCATTTTTTCAACTCCTGTGAGTTTTCTCTGAAAGTCTGGAAATATATACATCAGTTTATGGGAATCAGAGACAGGCTTTTTCATTCTGTGTGGGATAGATTATCTGCTTACTTATCCCTCCCCACCCTTTCTAAATTACACACCACCATTGTTAGAACAGCTGCAATCTACACATTCTGGAACCTATGGAAGATGAGAAACAGATTTATTTTTGATTCAGTTAAGCCCTCATCTTCCATAGTACTTGAGCAGATCAGAGATCAAATCTTCTACTCATTCTCTGCTAAACCAGTATACATAGCTTCTCCATCTGATCTCAGTATTGCAAACCATTCTTATCTTCCTCTCATTAAGAGACCCCCAAAGCCAAAAATCTGGAAAATTGCATGGATCAGACCAACAATTGGTTTTAAAGTCAATGTAGATGCAGCTTGGTGTTGTAAGACAAATAAATGTGGCCTCAGCATGATCATAAGAGACTGTAGAGGGTGCTTTCAGGAAGCATATACTTCATTTACTAATGCAAAATCTGCCCTAGAAGCTGAATTAAAAGCTATTTTATTTGCTATTCAATTTTGTAACTCTTTGTCCAATGTTTGTATGGAATCAGACTGCCTTAATGCTGTGTTATATGCTACTGATCCATTAAAATCTCCTTGGCATCTGTTTGACTTAGTAGATGAGATCCATCTCTCTTTAAGGGATATACACATCATGCATATTTTCAGGGAAGCAAACCAGGTAGCACATTCTTTAGCAAAAACGTGCTTCTCACAAAAATGTAACCAGGCTTTTCCACATTTTTCATTGTTGCCTAGCCAAGCCCAGGGATTAATTAGACTAGACCAAATGAATACTCCCTCTCTGAGAATTGTCCACTAGTTTGGAAGCTACTGTTTTCTTGTTTTCCATTGCAGATCAAAGGATTATGTCAGGTTTCATGGAAACTGGTCTACTTGCTGGCATGTTGGCTGGATTCGGACACTGAAGATTTCATCACAAATGTACATATGGGTGGAAATATTGGCTACTTCTCTTCTTTTGCAAGTAGCTAGCTTAGTTTCTCAACTTCAGGCTAGTTTATGGAGAATGCCTCTTCATTTATATGGGGAGGGTTTCGACTGCCCTGTGTTTCCTTTCGGACTCACTAATAAGTTCTGACCCTTTCCATCATCCATGAAGAGGCCTCCGACTTGATGTTTAAATGTATCTTTTCTTTTCATTCTTTTGGGGGCAACAAGTGTTGCTCCATTAGCCAGTGAGCACTTATGTATAGGCTACTATTGCTTCGGCTACTTTTTATTCTGTCTATTTTTTGGCTCGGGAAGGCCTAATTGTATTTCCCCCATCTAAGGATGGTTTTAATTAAAAAAAAAATAGTTCTTTTATGAATCGCTTGGAAAAAGAAAAAAATATGTAATTAGTTAATGAAATACACTATATATTAGTGAATTTTAATTAATATACTAATAACAAATGTTATATACAAAAAAGAGGTATTGGATAAATAATTAAATAACATTGCAGTTCTTTATTGCTTATATATATGTGTGTGTGCGCGCGAGCACACACATATAATTAAATTATTTAATGAAAAATATATCATCAAAAAATAAATAAAAGAAAGGCAGTGTAGAATATAAAAAATACACAAATATTTCCTTTTAAATATGCAAATTAATGATAGATAAGAGAAAAAAGTTGTGAATAATTTAGTCTCAACCCCAGGATCATTGGGGCGGAGGTCAATTTGGGTGGTAAAACAATGGTGCTCAATTCTCCCTCATCCATTTTCTTCCTAATTCTGTGGATATTGGCCATGTATTAGTTTACGATTTTACCAACTTTTTAATATCATCTTAAATATTTAATGTATTGGGAATTTTCTTATGGATCTCAAAAATAAAATTATAGAGTGAACCATTAGATTAAATACACGGTAACAACTCTAAAACACCATTGTCATAACTGAAAGATTGACCTAAATGATGAAGTTGCTCTTAGTAATCTATATAGTAATTGAATGACACTTTAATGTAGATAAAATTATCGACATGGTAAATTAAATTTTGGAAAAAAATAAATAAAAGGATGAGATTAGAACATTTATTAAAAATATAAAATCAAAAATAAAGGAAATGTGTGACAATTATGACACCGGGAGTATTAAATGATATAAATTAAATGTAGATTTTTATTCTTTGATAGTGGTTATCTATTTTCTCTTTTTATTTTGAATAATATTTCTAAAGACTTTTTAGAAAATCAGTGTTTTAAATCATTTATTAAATTTAAATTATTTTCCAATTCAACCTACTGTATAAATTTCATTTTTTAATGTTTTATATATTTAAAATTATAATTCATAAGTAAAGGATTATAATGTCAATGGATCGTCCACGTTTAATGTGCATCTTGACGCAACTAACATTGGGATAAACTCCAGTATTATAAGTCCTACCTAATACACGTAGTCTATGTTTCATTCAACAATTATTTTTGTTTAATCATTCCATACTAATTTTTTATTTATTTTTTCTATAATCTAGTACATCTCGAGGACATGTTAGCACATTTACCTAGTCATAACACCCCCTGTGTTGTGTTGAGGTGAAATGGATATGAGTGGCATACGAGTTACTCGGGGAACCGTAAATTTTCAAGGCTTTGTTCCGCAAAGGGTTTTGGGCACTTTCTTACTGACAACGACCTGTTTTTTAGGGATGTGATTTTCTTCAGCTGCTTAATGCCACCGTGGTTGAAATATTGTTCAAGGTCATGATTATTGTCGTTCAATTTTTCTGCTTATGAGTATTTTGATATCGAACTGGAATAAATACAACATTATTGTGATTGGCAATATTTGTTTAATCGAGTAGTTAAGAATATTTTTATTGATAATAAAAAAACAACATTAATGGTTTGGTTATTTTAATATCTATCGGTTGTCTCATTTTTATTCTCAACCATTAAAAAATAATCTTTTCAGTTACTTTCAAATAGGGGTGGGCAAAAAAACCGAAAACCGAAAACCGAACCAAAAACCGAATTATCCGAATCCGAATAACCCGAACCGAATTTAAAATACGGTTTTTGGATAACCGAATTGAATAAACCGAATTTTGAATATGGTTTTTGGTTTGGTTTTGGATATTGAAACTCAAACCGAAAACCGACCCGAATACCGAATTGTAAATAAATAAATAAATAAATAATATATATAATTAATTACTAACTAATATAATTCTAATATCATGGGCCAAACTTACAAACTCAGAAATTAATATGTAAATATTCATGGCCCAAACATGAATTCATTATGGCCCAAAATAAAAATAAATTAGAACCAAAAACTAGCCCTTTTCTTCTTCTACATCGCGAAAGGCGAAACCCTTTTCTTCATTGCGAAAGGCGAAACCCTTTTCTTCTTCTTCATCGCGAAAGGCGAAACCCTTTTCTTCTTCATCGCGAAAGGCGAAACCCTTTTCTTCTTCATCGCGAAAGGCGAAACCCTTTTCTTCTTCATCGCGAAAGGCGAAACCCTTTTCTTCATCGCGAAAGGCGAAACCCTTTTCTTCTTCTTCATCGCGAAAGGCGAAACCCTTTTCTTCTTCTTCATCGCGAAAGGCGAAAGCCAAAAACCCAGCCCTTCTTTTTTCGATCCCGATTCCCCGCCCTTATCTCCGTCGCCACGACCTCGTACTCCGGCGCCACGACCTCGTACTCCGGCGCCACGACCTCGTACTCCGGCGCCATAGCGTTGCAGTGGCCGCAACGACAAGGTAGTTTTTTTTCCTCTTTGATTTATGAATCCAAGCATTATGTGTACCTGTTGAACTGTCCGGATTATGAGTTTACTCTATGCTCTGGTAACGTCATGGATGATGTTCTTATGTTGACGAGGTAGCACTAAGGTCCCTTATGTTGACGAGGTAGCACTAGTCCTTTGTTTTATTGTTTCAATCACAAGAAGATTGTAAAAAAGCCATAAGAACCTTTCCCGACTTGTATAATTTTTGGCCTCATTTTCTCTGTGCATAAATCTATCCTATTAGTATCATACATTGTTTGAGCAAGGCTCAGCTTAACATTGGATTGTTCGTTTTTTGTTTGTTAGTTTAATAAAATGAATTTCTAATCTTTTGTCTTCGCATTCCAAATTCTGAGCATGGTTGCATCTTGACATTTCTCTATAAATACTGCCTGAGCCCCTTGATATGAATCCAGGGCCTATCTGCATATAAGAATCTTTCACGTACTCGTGTCAAATTTACCACTCTTGGACCTGATTTTTCCTCGTTTTTTAGTCCTGTCTTGTTGATTAGTGATTATAATTTGCAGGTTCGTGTGCAAGCCATTCATGGACTTCCACTTTTCTGTAAGGATACACCAACACCAGAACATCTTTCGAAAATTGTAGCTCAGCTTCTGACTGCAGGTAAAACATATATTGAATTCCTTCCAATGGTCTGTCCTTCGCTGATGTTCATATGTGACTTCAAGGATGTTTCATGCTTATTGCTTATAGAGGAAAACGTTGAGCGCGTTGCGGTGCATAAAGCTCTTTTATCCCTATTGAGGCAGGATGTGTAAGGTAAATTTTTAAGCAGAACAACATTTACTGCTTGAAGATTATGTGTTTGCCAAGTGCAGCTTCATAAAGTCCTACTTCTTTGACAAAAACCATTATGAAATATGAAGAAGATGATTTTGGGTGATGGAGTTTTTCTTCTCCCTTTTTTGGTTTGATTTTTAGAATTTGTTTACTGTTTGATTTTTCTTCTCCCTTCTTCTCTCTTTATGGTTACCTTACTTCTTAGGCGCTATTTGGCAAGATATGTTGTCTTTAAGCACATTTCTACTTATTTAATGCTTTCACTGTGATACTTCTGTGCAGCGTCACTAACAGCCTAATCCAAGCACATTGAGTCTGTTGATGAGCATTTTCCCGCCCGTAGACGATCCAACAACCGATTCCGGCGCCGCTGCCATTCCTGGTAAGCATTTCTCTAATTTCTCAGCATTTTCTTCTACCTTTTAAAATCCCAGTTAAAAAATAGCCGGTTTTTTGGTTACATATCACAACCATTTCTCTGTAATTTGATATTTTGACGCCTGGTGCTCTGGTCTTGGAGTGTTGTTGCCCCGTATTGGTCTGGACTTCAGAGTGACAGTATGTACCCCGTAGTGGTCTAGACTTTAGAGTCACTTCTACCTTTGTCTTAATGAAATTATGTAATGTCTCCATCCCACAAATCAACAATTGATTTTTGCATGCTGATTTGACAGCATCTGTTGATGTTAAAAATAAATTTTTGTGAGCTTTTCCTTTGTTTTTGTGGCGTGTTTTAGATCTCTAGGAATGTACATAGTTGAGGGAGAACAGCAATTGGAACCCATATCACCCATTTTTCTTACTATACTCCACTTGCTAATCTAGTGATTGATGATAGTAGTAGGCAATTCTCCGCTTGCAATTTATAAACTGCAATGATATTGTGCTCATTGACGTTTGGACTTGATATTAAAAGCATGCTTTGTTATTCCTTAAAAAATGTTGTTGGCGTGGTCATCTTGTAAAGTTGTATTCTTGTGACCCTAGGAGGTCTAATAAATTATTGCTAATGCTATGATAATAACATTGCAGTTTGGATTGTGACATTTTAAATGTATCAACACTTTTAAACTAATAATCTTCATTAAATAGTTCACTTACCAAGCACTGAACTCCTGAGCATCAAATTTTAGATGCAGTATGCAAACCATGGTTAGCAAACGCACAGAAAAGGCATCTCTTTACATTTTTAAACTCCTGTGAAAAGGCATCTCTTAATATTTATACCTATAACTTTTAAACTAATAATCTTCATTAAATAGTTCACTTACTGCATCTTAGGAAGAAACATTGCAGTTTAGATTAATTGTGTTCTTGTGACCCTAGGAGGCTTAATAAATTATATGTGATATTGCTAATGCTATTGCAGTTTGGATATTGCTAATGCTATTGCAGGTTGCCTCAAGCTGAATATGAATGTGGAGTGCTCAACGGCTTGAAGAATTTGAACACTTTGAAAATAAATTATCTAATGAAGTATTTTACTTTAATGTTAAATGTAATGCTAAAGTAAAATTATTGTGGTTGAATTTGTAAGGTATTCGTTGGATTTTTATTTTGAAAACTTGATTTGGTTGATGTAAAATTTAGATTTTTAATTTTCATTAAATTTCAAGCTAAGATGTAATATTTTGGTAATTATTTAATAAATGTAATATTTTCGGTTTATTCGGTTTCAAACCGATTTCGAACCGAATCCGAATTTCAAATTCGGTTCGGTTTATTCGGGTTATTCGGTTTATTCGGTTCGGTTTCGGTTTTGGCATTTTTTGAAAAAAAACCAAATAAACCGAACCGATTAAACCGAAAACCGAACAACCCGACCCGACGCCCACCCCTACTTTCAAAGACCAAAATTAATTAGACTCGAATATGAATAAAAATGTTTCAATCATTTTCAAATAAAAAAATAATTCTTTCAATGCACTTTTTTTAAAATAAGTTTTTCGGACCAACAATCGACACCAATTGTCCATCGCATATGCCGTCAGTAATACCGACATCAAATGGTAAGTCAACTATTTGATAGTACATCATTTGCATCATCACATCTCCTTCGGTAACATCATTTACTTTGATTTCAAAACATTTTATATTTTAATCAATTTATAAAATAAAACCTTTTTCCTCTTTTTCTTAAATAAGGTAAAAGAACCGTTTTATCTGGTTATTTAGAAAACATTTTTTTTAAATGAGTTAAAATAGTGGAAGTGAAAAAGTTAATTTTCTTTTAGTGTAATGAGTATTATTTTAGCAAAACATAATTATAAAAATTTATAATTTAATATAAAATAAATAACAAGATATTAAAAAGTTTAAAATGTTATATTGTATGAAGATAAAATAAAATAAATGAATAATATCAGTTTGAAATTGTCATCACCTCCAATTGTCACACATCTTTCCAAAAAATTTATTTAACGACTATTTAATTATCAAAAAAATCTAACCAACTATACTTATCTGTATATGCTAAAACTAGCAGGTTTTTTTACCAAGTGTCATCTTCTCTCTTTGCCACATCCCATGTTTATTGAATATTTAATTATATAAAAAATAAAAACAATAATTAAATGGAAACTTCGATTTATTTCTTCTCCTCTCTTTTTTTTCCTCTTCCACGTTTGATTGGTGAGATAAATATCCTATACAATATAATTTTTCTTATATCAAAATTACACTATTCTGTACTATATTCTATATACTATTTCTAGCCTACTAATTTGTAAGAATATGGCAATTTGATGTTGTAGTTTAAAATTGTAACTTCAAGTTGTGTTTTATGAAAAACAATTAAATTGCACAATTCATAAAAAAACTATTAATCTCTTATTTCTTATAATTCCTCAAGTCCATACAATAAAAATTATCACAATGTTCTCTTCATTCCTAGTAGATATAGCTGTGTGTGTATATATATATATATATATATAAGTTAATGTTGCTCTAAGTTGTATAATTTACAATGCAAATAGAGATAGCAAAAAGGGAAGATGGCACTTGCAGTCTTAATAAACTTAGAGGTGTTGGATACATAAAGTGTGGACTTTTTGGTCCTTATTCATTAAGAATTTTGAATGTGAAATGGACTGCCAATTTTAATCCTAAAGTTGATTGGCTTATTGTTCCGGTTTGGTTAGCTTTATATGGGTAGCCACAACAATTTTTTGATCAAAATGTAATGCTGTCAATTGGAAATCTCATAGGTCATCATGTAAAGATTGATAAGGCAGCTCTAAATAGAACTAGGCGACATGTAGCCAAACTCTGTGTTGAATTGGATATTACTCTTCCCAGAACTAATCGAATTTGGTTAGATTATAGAGGGGTTGTTTTTGGAAATATATTAATTATGAAGGGGTTCTTAATTATTGTTCTAAATGCTTTAAAATAGGTCACTTAAATGTCTATTGCAAATCTGATATCATCCAGGATAAGCCCCAAGCTTGGAGACCATCTGAGAAATTTTCCATTGATAAAGCGAATGGAGACAATCCCTCTTCATCCGGTATTCCTCCAAAAGGAAAACCTTTTATTCCTACAAAAGGAAAACCTTTTATTCCTACTCACAAATTTACTGCTCCTTTAATGAAAGAGGTACAGAGACCAAAAGCTAAGGACACTAAAGAAAAAAGTTACAAGTTCAGAAGTGTTCACCTCTGTGACAGAGGCTCAAGTTCTTCCTAAGACTACTCATATTGATTTAACCTCATTTCGAAGGTTATCTAGTCATGATATCTCTGCTTTTAAGGTGGACTATACAGATATCACAATCAGTTCAGAGCCTAATATGATCAACCCTAGCAATATTGTTTTTATGTTCTAATGTTATCCCACTGGATGATCACTTAGTATCTAATTCTTATATGGGCTCAAACAAATCTTCTTCTATGCATATTGTATATAGTTATGTGATAATGTGGTTAATCCTTTCACTACTATTTTGAGCTCTTCTGTGGATCCTGATCTCCATGTGTTAAATTCTTACTCTCCTTGTTTGTCTGTTCATGCTAAAGAGAGTAATACTCAGCATGTTCACTTAGGCACTAAGGCCATGTTTTATGATTCTGTGGAGACAACTAATGTGGAAATCTGTAACTTAGAAGAAAACACTCGGATTAATAACACATGAAGGGATACTAAATCAGCCCAAGAAGATGTAGCTGAGTCAAGAATTCATCAGCTTCTCGATAAGTCTGAATTAATAAATCCTACTAATCATGGATTCCTAATCAGGGATAATCTTAAGGAAATTTTCATTGAAATAAACATAGGCCTATCTGCTCTACTATCATCAAGTTCTAAATCTAAGAAGAAAATAACAATAAAATGGAACCATGAAAAACATAGTGAACTTAAAAGTGGTTACAACTCTGAACCTGGAAACCTTGATGATCTTAATGTTTCCATGTCACAAGACTCCTTTATTTCTGAGAGAATTGCCTCCAAAAACATATTCAATATCTCATTAAAACAACCTGCTGAGGATAAAGTCCTATCATCTAAGTTCTAAAACAAGAAATATAGTCGAAATGACTATTATTCCACTCCTAAAACTGTGTTTACCAGATCCTCATTGTTTTCTAAATAGTAGTTTTAAATGGAAGTAAATATTTGTTTTTGGAATGTAAGAGGGATAGTTAACAAAACTTCTAAAATAAGAGTTAAAGACATTAAGTATAGGTATAAGATTGTCCTCTTTGCCCTTTTTGAACCAATCCTAGAAGACTCTCAAATCTCAAACACAGTTTGATTTGGGATACAAAAACTTCTACTCCATACCTGGATGCAAGGTTTGGTTATTTTGGGACAATTGTATTAAAGCTTATATAGTTAAAACACATTAAACAATACATCCTAACAAATATCCATCACCCTTCCATCAATAAGGAATGTCACATTGTTTTTGTGCATACAAAATATTCACTAAAAGTAAAGGCTAAACTTAGGGAGTCTTTCTAACACGTAAATATATCCCTATGTTAGCTATAGGTGACCTGAATGTGATTGAAAATTAGTTTAAATATATCTGGGACAATTAACACCTGATCCATCAGTTATTGTTGATTTTAATACCTTCAAAACTGCTGGTAATTGCACTACATTACCATCATCAGGTAGCTTATTCACATGGACAAGTATGAGACCCAAAGGGAGGGTCTGAAAAAGACTTGATAGGGGAATGGCAAATAATCTCTAGTTAAATTACTTTCCTACTTCACATGTAAATGTGATAGCTGGAGAACAACATGATCACTCTCCGTTAATCCTACACATTAAAGACCATATCTGGTTCGTATGTCCTATACCTTTCAAATTCCAAAATTGTTGGACTAGCCACCCTTCATTCATGTATTTAATATAGGAATCATGGAAAGCTGACACTAATCTCTCTAGAATGGAAAGACTCATCTTTAAACTAAAAATTACCAAACAAGCTTTAAAAAGTTGGAACAAGAACACATTTGGCAATATCTTGAAAAGGTTAACGCTTGTGAAGAAACTTTATAGAAGCTGAACAAGGTTTACATTCATTGGATAATGATTCAAATCTGATTGCTTACAACAAAGCTAAGGCTAAATTAACTCTAGCTTTGCCACAACAAGAAACCTTCTAGAAACAAAAATCCAGGATAAAATGGTTACAAGAAGGTGACCCTAACTCTAAATTCTTCCATAATTTAGTCAAAGCTCAGAACTCTAAGCAATATGTAACTTCTATAAAAAAAAATTCACAGGTCACTGGTTATATGACCAGAAAGAAATAAGGTTTGAAGCTATTACATTCTTCTCTAACCTATTAACTGAGGATAATGCTGACCCTACTAGTATTAACACTGCATGGGTCATGGAAAATATACCTCAAATGGTAACAGCTGAGATGAATCATGATCTAACAAAACAAGTTTCTATGGAATAATTATCACCAGTCCTAGTTTCTATAGATGCAGACTCAGCTCCTAGACCTAATGGGTTCTCTGGAAAAAAATTTAAAACTTGTTGGAACTTAATGAAAACAGATTTATTATCATCTCTACAGGACTTCATGCAGAGTAACTCCATTCAAAAAGCTATTTCATTTTCTCTCATAGCATTGATTCCGAGAAAGGAAGTCACATTTACATTCAAGGACTACAGGCCAATAAGGCTTTGTAATTTTGTTAACAACATCCTGTCTAAATTATTGAGTCAAAGATTGAAACCTCTTATGCCATCTCTAATACCTCCTAAAAAGTCCGCTTTTGTAGAAGGAAGAGAATTTGCAGATAATGTTTTTCTCATTCAGGAAATCACAAATTTCCTGAATTCAAAACATAGGGGTTCTAATGTCATATTCAAACTCGATATGATGAAGGCCTTTGATAGGGTCTCTTGGCAGTTTTTAAACTGTCTTCTAATCAAAATGGGGTTTCAAACTTCTCTAGTTAACCTTATATTGGGTAATGTAAAAGCTACTCATTTTTTCCATTTTGCTCAATGGCAGTTCCAATGGTTTTTTCAAACCCTCCATAGGGCTCATTTAGCATTTGCAAATGATACTGTTGTTTTCATAAAATACTCAAAGAATGGGCTAAGAAATTTACTCTCATTCCTTAAATCCTATGAAATAGCCACTTCCCAAAAGGTGAACTTTGAGAAGTCTATCTTCTATCTTTCCAAGTTTGAAAATCCTAGAATAAAAAATGAGATCTTAACTGAAACTGGAATGATAGAAGGTTCCCTCCCTTTTAAATATTTGGGGTTTCCTATTTATTTAGGAAGAAACAAAAACATTTACTATCAAAACTTAGTGGAATCTATTTCTTCCAATAAATTTCTTCTAATATAATTGAATCAAGCAGGAAGGTTGATACTAATAAAGCATGTACTATCTGCAATACCTTTGCACTTATAAACAGTACTAAAATCAACATAATGGGTTCTTGACAAGATTTATATCAGTTTGGCCATGTTTTTCAGGATCAAGACTGAAAATGAATCGGGGAGCCAAAATATTTGGAAAGCTTATCCTAAACTTTGCTACCCTAAATCTGAAAATGGACTAGGTCTTAAAAATTTTCATTCTATGGTTGAAACCTTCTCCTTAAAGTTGTGGTTGAAGCTACAACATGGAAAATCTCTATGGTCCCATGTCATGTGGTCTATTCCAGATCATCTAAAATCCTCAAAAGCATGGAAAATAATCATTGAAGTTACTGATTTTGCCATGAAAAATTCCAAACTGCAATTAGGTATAGGAGATGTGTCTTTCTGGGATACAAATTGGACTGAATATGGTTCATTATCCCACTTATGGTCTTCTAGTTTACCTATCCCTTTTCCCGAAGCCTCCATTAATTAGTTCTATGCTAATGAAACTACGTTTGTAAATTGTGTTGGGGTTGGTCTTCCTGCTCATATCATAACATATCTCCAAAGGAATCTAATCTTCTTTTCTGAATACAATGATAGTTTAGTGGACCTTGGTATACGGTTTGATCTGGCACTAGAGGTAAGAGGGAATCAAAAGTATCTGCCCTCCGCTCTCTGTTAGTTGCTGAGAGGAGGTCGGTGTGTGAGAGAATCCAAGGAATGAAGGTACCTTTCGGTTACTCCTCTAATGTCAGTAGGTTTATTAATGATGAGATGTGTCTTAATGCTTTGAATTCACACAATTGGCATGTCCTTATGCAACAACTTTTGCCCATTGCAATATGTGGGTGTTTGGAAGAGGAAGTTATATTTTTTGTTATGTGCTTGTGTTTCTTCTTCAACTCAATATGCAGGAAAAGTATTAGCAGGAAATAGCTAGATGAACTGGATCGAGAGGCTACTGTTGTTCTATGCCATTTGGGGAAGTATTTCCCCCCATCATTCTTTTCCATCATGGTGCACCTAGTGGTACACTTGATTAGGGAGATACGTATGGGTGGGGCCATTGAAATACATTGGATGTACCCCTTTGAGCGTCACATGGCTATTTTCAAGGGTTATGTTCATAATCGTAGTCAGCCTGATGCCTCCAATTTTTAGAGGTATGTCACTTAGGAGATCATCGAGTATTGTATAGCGAACTTGGTTGGAAGAAGAGCGGTTGGTGCTCCTGGTGGACCCCACTGTGGAAGGCAGAATGGGATTCCACATTCTAAGGGTGCATTTCATACACCCTATCACTCTGAGTCGATGACTATTCGCCTGTATGTATTGTGTTATAGTAGCGAGACTGTAACATATGTTGAAGAGAATGTTTCCCTATTGGAAGAGATTCATCCAGACTGGGCCCCGAATAAAATTCAGGTCAAGCATTCTTCGAGGTTTGTTAACTGGTTTTTCAATCATTGTAATGTTGACGGGATGCCCAGTAACCTACGGGCGTTTGCAAGGAAGCCGAAATGCACCATTAGATGCTACTTTGGTTCTGACATTAATAGCTTCAGTTTCTCAACATTGGCGAAGTACGAGAAGAGCATCACTCAAAATAGTGGTGTATATATTAAATTTGAATCCATGTGGAAGGCAAGCAAGAGAGATAAACATCCGGTTGTTGTTGTGATGCCTTTCTATGGGGCGATTGAGGAAATTTAGGAGTTGGATTATGTAGATTTCAAGGTTGTTGTCTTCTAGTATTTTTGGGTGGAACACGGTACCGGTGTCATTGTTGAGAAGCCCACGAGGTTCATGTTGGTCGACTTGAATCGTGTAGGATATGAAGATGACAAGTTCATCTTAGATACCAAGGCACGACCGGTTTTTTACATCAATATCCTTTGAATGAGAAGTTTCATGTGGTGTTGCATGGGAAGAGGTTTTACTTTGATGAGGAGATTGATCAGCCCGCCATAACTGATAGTCCTGAGTTTCCATCGGTATTTCTTGATTTGGAAGATGCTGGGGGACCCATTGTTGGAAGGCGTTCTCATGGCGATGGGTTGTGGGTTGATGAGAGAGGTGAAATAGTACGTGGGGACAATGTCTTGAAGCGGAAGCGATAGATTGGTTGTTCCCGCCCGCTATATTTGTGACCTTGATTTGTGAAAATCGTATGATCATTTAGCCATTTAGCGTGTAATGTAATTAATTTACACACTTTTAAGAATTGGTATGTATGATCCGTGATTTCAGTGGAGTGTTTATGAATCGGTCATTCTCGGCTGTTGTTTTTGTGGCCTTGTTTATGAAATTTCCGGTGTAGAAAAATAGGGGAGGGACTCTGTTTTGTACTTACGCACCAGTACTCCTACCGGTGCACAGTACTTAGAAAATGTTTTTGGATTTTTGCTCTTGGGTCCAGCAATGTCAATTTTTTGGCATTTAAAGCAGCATGATGCAACTACTTTTTGTAAAATTTGCATCGGTAATTGTACCAGTTCTGGGTACTTAGAAAAAATTTATAAAATTTACTCTCGGGTCGGATTAGATAAAAATATTTATGTAAAGCAGCCTAAAGCAGCTGCTCTAGGCCTCATTTTACGCTAGTATATGTATAATACCAGTGTATAAAAAATGTTCCCTTTTTTAAAACCCAATCAGCACCCCATTTTCACAGTACTTAGAATTTATATCTCTCACACCATAGCATCTCCATAACTATCCATCTTTATTGAAATCCTACGTAGGTTGGCATATAATCAGGTAAACCACTACAATGCCTCTATGGTACGATTAATTAGCAATTGCATATGAAATAGAATCATTGAGAATGTTACATCATGAATAGCTTGACTTGCATGTAAGGTGTTTGATGAAATGCTTCAATGTGTTTCTTAGGAAATGCCTCCAAAATCCAATTCGAAAAGGATACGCCATTCACCGTCCCCATCATTGCTGAAAGTATCACCGAACACTTACCTGGGTGGTACCTTCATGTCCGAGGAGGCTAGGTTGGTCCATGAATCTTACAAAGGACGCAGTCATCACAAAGAGAGAAGAATTGAAGCATCTTCCCCATTCGAACAAACTATCCGGAAGCTTGGGTGGGAAAAATTCTGCGAGACTCCACAACCATTCAACCTGACCATTGTAAGTGAGTTCTATGAAAACTTGAAGTGCAGGCTGAGCTACGATCACGTGTATTGTAGAGGTAAAAATGTCCCTGTCACACAAGAATCTATCAATGGCTTGTTTGGGTTGCCCAATGTTCCAAACGATGATGACGAGCTTCTCACACTACATTTTCTAGGTGATGACGGCTATATTCTACAGCAAGCAATTGAGAAGGATATTGTTGGGACAGTAACTAGGATATGTACGGACATAGATGAGTTGGTTAAACCAGGTTGAAGCAAAATACCTAAGAAAACTCTAACTCCAGAAATGAATGGGTGGTACCACTTTGTGGCGTCTAGAATCCATCCAGTAATAGTTAACACATAAATTCACAAACTTTAACTCACTTTCTTGTATGAAATAAAGAGGGAGCTTCGATGGAATGTTGGTCGTCGAATTTGTCCTATGTTGCAGAGGGAAATGGATAAGATCGGATCTTATGCCTATTGCAGTATTATCTATGTGCATTTTTCAAGAGCAGGAGTCAGTGCCCGTGCACCTGACGTATATGGTCAATCAATGGGGTAAGATTTGTGTGGACTCTTTCTATAGACAAACAACTAACACGTTTATCGCTATTATTGAATCCATAGTTGCTGCATTGGAGGTTGGTGTAGCAAACTTACTTGAAGAATCCAAATACCAAATATCCTGGCAGGAACATATGGCCAAGGTTATGATGTATCAATTTCCTAACGGCATGGCAACAGTTGGAAATTTTCCCTTCCGCGAAGGGGATGTTGAGGACATGGACATTGGCACAAGTACCTGTGGGGTAGAACTATTTTCTCGATATTATCCATAAAAATCTTGTATTAGCAGTTAAGAAGAGTAGATTTTGTAATTAACTTTTACTGTGTTGCACTTAGATAGTTGAAATTCTTACTTTTGACAAAGATGCTCTATGATGAATAGAATAAAAAATTTGTACACCACGTTTATTGAAATTCTGTTAGTCAAATACACTCATGAAGACCAAAAAGATAGGCCGAACGTAGTTGGCCAATTTTTAAATTCAGGACCACTATGCATTATATTCCTAGAATGGTTAGCATTGCAAACGATTGTAGCATTGGGAGCTATGGAGGTTCACCAAGTAAATTTGTGGCAATAGTATAATTATGGAAAATATATTGCAAGCATTCATTGTTGGTTTTACATGGAATTCCGTCCACCAGTAGGGTCTACAAATGTATTATCACGATTGTTGTGTATTGAATTGCATATATGTGGAGCCAATTCATATTCCGACCCTTCCAAGATTCTTAGAGGGACTAAATTGTAAAAAGTAAAAATTTTACTCCTAAATCAAAACTGCAATCTGATCGAACCAAATGGTCCATAAAACAACCCTTTTGTATTTCCAAGTAAAACATGCGGGGAAAAGAACGGGTCATGGGATCCATATTTAGTTTCGAAGATGTTCGGATTACATATAGAAACACTGGAGTAAACCCTTACCATATACTCTACAACACCTACTAGCGCACAAATATGTTTCCATTATCATTTAAGCCCGGAATATTCAATTTGATAATTTATACAATTTCCTAATACGTCGTAAATGCATGTCCCAATTTGGGGGACCTAATTGCAATAAACACATAAAATCAACTTTACGAGTTCGCCGGTAGCGTTGAGGTACGAAAACATTACTGATTCAATCTGGAGCATTGGAAAATTCCTTTTGGGCCGGTGGAAAAGTGCTTGAAGGGGTGGAACAAAATTTTTAGGGTCAATATAATTTTATGAAATTAAACAATGGTTAGATATGTCACCATACGGGGCCCATGTGTGGTCGATATTTCCATGGAACAACTAGTACAACGTCTATTCCCAATAATTGAACGTCAATTTGATTAATTGGGGTCGTTTGAAAAATGCATGGGAGGCAAATGCAATAAGTGAGAATTTAAATAACTAATAAACTTTTTTTACACCAGTAATATTGAAGAAGTAACGGTGTATTTGTTAAATTTTTTGGCGTACATTTCAAAATTTTCATGGTCTTTGATTTTTAATAAGGCGCAAACATTTTACACCGGTAATTTATGATTTTGCACTGGCATATATACCGGTGCTGCACAATTTGAAAAAATTTAAGAAATTTCTCTTGTGTTGAACATTTTTTTCAAAAAATATATTTAAAGCAGCCGCATGCAGCTTCTTTTTGCGCATTATTACACCTGTATTTTCCATTAATACATCGGTACTAGATACTGGTGTACAACAATTGCCAAAATTACCATGTGTTCCTCTCGTGTCAAAGGAAAATTCATTTACAGCAGCTACATGTGGCTGCTTTTCTTCGTTTCTACACCGGTATTGGTATCGGTGCTGAACAGTTAGCCAAAAGTCGTTCCTGTTTTCACTATTTTTACACTGGTACTGCATATATTACCGGTGTAAAAAACGTAACTTCTGAAATCAAAACCGTTTGAAATGGCCATCAAAACCATTAGAAATGGCAATAACTCCCAAAATTCCTCCTATTCTCATCAAACACCTTCAAATTCTATTTCAAAACCACCATCAACCACTCCATTCATTCAATCCAAACTTAATTGAACCACCACAAATCCTCATCAACCATTATAACTCCTCATCTCCCATTGTATCCTTTTAAAGTTTGGAGCAACACAAGAGATGTAACAAAAACGAGAGAGGAACTTGGCGAGAGAAGAAAGTACTTGGCAATCCATTCTTGGCGAGTTCAGCAAAAGGGAGTAGCAATAAAAACGCTCCATTGGTGAAGGTAAGTGTTGAGGTTTATGTTACCATGGGTTACCATGTCAATTTCTCTTCAAAAAACAATTCTATCCCTCACGCACAAATACATGTTCGATCAATTGCCTCTATGACCAAAAATATGTAAATTGACAAAAAGTTGAAAGGGTAACTTGAATCGTATGTTTATACAATTGTGGGGAGTAAATGATTTTCATTTTCTATGGATAGGTTATGTAGTTCTATAGTTTTTTTGTTGGTGATAATGTTGATAGTCACGTTAGGGGGGAGTGACAATTGCTTGGTTGTATGCCGAATTTATGAATGCAAATACATTGGTATGCTATTCTATCAACTTGTATAAGGTTCCATTTCATTATATATCCAATTCCATGCCTTAACTGTTCAACTTCTATGCCATGTTATATAAACTTTTATGCCTCACATAATGTAGCTTCACATAGGAATTCTTCAATTTCTATGCCATGTTTTGCTAAAAGGTTTTATGAACTAGTTGATCAAGTTTTACACCACATTCTATCAATTTTGATCTTTAAGTACCTTTATTGTGTGTACCGTTATGGACTGAGAATTTTCAATTCTACTGTTGTAGATACCGCCGAAGAAGGGGAAATTCAACACGAAGAAGAAGGGGCCAGTTACGAAGAAGAAGGAGGAGGTGAATGATGTGGTCAATGAGGAGGTGGATGTGATGGACACAGAACCACTGCTTAAAAGAATCCCGTTGAAGGTAAAATTTGAGGAAGATGCAACTTTAACAAATGACCAATCCAGTGAAGAGAAGGATGAAACCGAGTGATGTTATTGTAGGGGGTGTTGAAGGAGTGGGCGCCAGAACAGTTAGCCGAACACCAATTCGCAAGCAAAAGGGAAAAAGCACCATCAAAGGAAGGCCAACTACTAATGAAGCGGATGACGACTTGACAAAAGCTGGAGGAATAAATGGAGAAGGATGGGACAAGTTTGAGGTAAAAAGTTATTTGAGGAGGCAGGGAACTAATACGTTCTAGTCCGTAATGTTGGCAAAGCATAACACTCCAACTCCTATTTCGTTTGAGTTCCGTAGGAATCAAGCGGTATGCATTAGGAATTGGTCTGTGTGGCACACTTATGGCAATTACGCTTTCCGGTGCCCTATCAGATTTGGGGGTTGCGAACACTGGAGCAATGTCCCTCGAGATGTTTAGAAAGAGGCATGGAAGGATGTTCTGGTAAGACTCTCAACAATTGTAATTTAAAATTTTTATTCATGGTAAAGTCTTAGTGAAGGCGTGATTAATGACATGCTTTTCATATGATTCATTCCAGGAGAGCTTCACAATTGAGACACATGTGAATGACGAGCAACTAGAAATACTGAAGAAGAAGGTTAAAGAGAGGGCAAAAAACCGACATAGGAATTGGAAGAAAAAAAAAGTGGAAAATAGGTTTCTTCATGACATGGACAAAGGTATCAATAAAACAGGAATATCGACATGGAAGAAGTACAAGTGGATGGATGAAGATGCACTTGTTTGAAAAGAGGCACTGGCGTCTGGATTTTCAGGTATGATAGAAACAATTAATACTTGTTACGAGCCATGTTTCCCACAAATTCTATTCACCTAAATTTTCATTTATAACAACAGAGGCTCAGGGTGACAAATATTGAATGCAACAAGTGCAAGGATTACATGCACCACACTGGCAGAAGGGGTAATCGATACATCTGTGACTAATTGACTAAGGATCTGAAGGAGAATGAGAGAACGAGGTTGACCACCCAGGTATTCACTAACGAGGAGATTGAGAAACAACTCAATCAAAGGGACTTCACAAGTGACAGATATCTTGTCTACCTTGAGGCAAAAAGGGATAAGAAACGGAAAAGAGGTTGAGAAGATCACACCGGATGTTGTAAGTTATGCCAAAATTGATCATTTAAATTAATTTTTAAGTTTATTTAACATGATTCATATACAAAATTGCGTTCATGTGTGATTCTCAGTTGCATTTGAATGAACTTAAGGAAAAGGGAACATTGGAACTACAGCCGGGTGAGGACATCCTCATAAAAGTCACAATGAAGAAGGACCACCCAGGCAGGTATAAGGGAACTCACATGGGTCTACCCACAGCGGTGGTTGTTCCTCATCTTTCTCGCAGCAAGTGCGATAGCAGTTCCTCAGCCAAGGAGACATCCCGGAGGAGACCATCTAACGATCAACCGGCCGTGAAATCCATGGTATCGTACCTGAAGCATTTGGTGAAAGTCTTAGCATATGCAAGCGATGTTCAGATTCCGCCATGCCTTGAAAATCCCAAGAAGTTTATAGAAATAATGATGGATGACACTGCTGCAGCTGCTACAAAGTCAAGTGAAGAGCCCAACGATGGAGAAGGAGATGAAGAGGTACACCGTCAATAATCTATGCATATCCTATACATTGATTTACACATTTGAAATATCTCCATAACCATTTTATCGAGTCACTTAAATATTATACGAACATGATGGAGAACACGTGACTCATTTCATCAAAGATATAGCCGGGAAGAAGAAAATGGTTTCCCATGGGCTGCGACAGGTATCTCGTCGTTGGGATGCCCAACAAGGAAGTCTTGCTCGTGTGGAGTATGCGAGCCAGTTCTCTATCCTAGGGAGGGATTGCCCTCGACGGAACACCACAAAGATAATGTTGGAGAGGCGCTCAATAGTATCATGGATTGGACGGTGTCCTTAATAGGGAAGGCAAGTGAGCAACCGAGTGACATCGATGATGTCAAAGTCGGAGGTGATACGGACGACGATGACGAGGAGGTTATGATTCCCACCAGCACCGATGTGGTACATTCTTTTAACACATTATTTTTCAATTCCTTAAAGTACTTTTGCATATCCGTATTCATTAATCCTTGAAACAGGATATTGGCAAGCAAAAATCTTAGTCGACAGCTAATTTCCGACCATCTTTAAGACCAAGAATAAATAGGCTGCCAAAACAGGTAATGCACAAAAATAAATTTCATTATTATTCATAAACAATGACAGTTCAATACCACATGCTCAAGTGATCATTTTGTATCATTTCACATTCGCAGATTGTCAACAAAAAAGACCTGAAATATTGGCCGATCATAGGGCAATTCATAAAGGAAGCAAATGCCTCTATCCTTGAAATGATAAAGAATAAGGACTGCATGATCTTCCCAGTGTTCCGACCATCAACATTCGCATACCATTACACCTGAAGTGTTGGAATAGAAGTTTTGGTCGAGTTCGAGAAGAAACTGGGGAACATGCGTTCGATGACCTGGATCGATAATGCGCAGGTCGATATGTGGATGGGGTGAGTTTTAAAACTTACAGCCTTTATGTTTTTTAATTTATAAAGAATTCATTTTCATCTATGATTAATGGTACAGGCACCTGTGGGAGAAAAATATATGAAACTAATTGAGGCTGCATCCAATTCTGTCCATCCAGTTGTTGCAACCTAACCAACTTCGAGAAGGAGGTCAAACTCTGTTTCAAACAAATTTGAGAAACAATAAAGGCAATGGATGTTGAGTTCTACATCGTACCCTACATAAAAATGTAAGTATTTCTTCATGATAATTACGTTCGTATTTCAAACCACTTCCGTTTCATTAATTTGTTAACATAATTTTCCGACAGCGATCATTGGTACCTCATCATTATCCGTCCCCGAACGGAGGACGTTTTCACTTTGGACACATTGTCAGGGGGTATCAAACCAACATACTTGGTCGAACTCAGGGTGATTTCAAGGTATTTCAATCAGTCAAATTAAAATTCCTAATTTGATAATAAACGGGAAGAAGTAACCATTTCAATTTACTTTCTTGACGGGCTTGCTTGCGCATTCCAAAGGGAGAAGAGAAAGACGGAGCCAGAACCCGACTACACTTAGAAAATCAACAACATTATGGTAAGTTATTCTATCATTTCATCTATCAAATTTTTTTTTAGGGTTAGTAATTACACTTACCATTCTTGTGTCGTACCGAACCTAGAATGGTTCGTGGCAATGCGGGTAATCCATCAAGCTCTTCATGGATGTATTTGTTAATCACCCAGAGACAAACAATATCTTTGAGGTAAATCTTGCATCTCAAAATTTGATATTATTAATCTCTAGTAAATGCAACGTTATTGACTAACAGTGTAAGTTTGAAATTAACTGATTTTCCCGGAGGGCAAAGCGTTGTACCATGTGTACGAAATTCATGGTGTAGTAGAGAGATGGT
The DNA here is from genome assembly GCA_037428765.1 of Rubia yunnanensis. Classification (NCBI taxonomy): domain Eukaryota; kingdom Viridiplantae; phylum Streptophyta; class Magnoliopsida; order Gentianales; family Rubiaceae; genus Rubia; species Rubia yunnanensis. Next base: position 64,826,991 of record CM075066.1, read on the forward strand.
GTGGGGCTTTGCTTGGAGACTACCAGCAGCACGAAAACACTATGTTGCAACTTCTGGATGATAAGAATGACATAATAGGTTGATGGTTTATTTTGAATGACTAATGATATTAGAATTCTATAGATGGTGTTTGGTTATACTAAACATGTGTTTTACTTTGTTTCATCCCATGTTTAAGGTACTTCTTCTATTTCATAGTTAGAATATTGTTCACGTGTTTTGCAAGCCATATTTTTTGCAGTAGAATGCTTCATATATCTTACCTATTCAAAAGTTTTTAATTTATAATAGTTCACAAGTATCTCTAGTTGTCGTTGCCCCGGAAATGATTTGGGATGGACCATCGAAAAAAATTAGGCATTGCAAATTTTAGCCACATAATACACGGGTATAAAATGCAGGTAAATAAATTTCACATGTTCAATAATTCTTTTTTATTTATTTACAATAATAGCGGTGCATAAAGTACAGTAATACCGATGTAAAAAAATACCGATGCAATCTCTTCCGGTGCAAAAAAACTATATTCCAATTACAAAAGAAAGGACGATGCCATATTTAATACCGGTGTACGAATCACTATTTTACACCGGTTCATAGGTTAAATACCGGTGCAAAATATCTACACCGCTGTTCCAAATAATACCAGTGCAAATATTTTGTGATCCCGCCATTTTACACTGACATAAGATGCCGGTGCAAATACTGTTCTACACCGGTCCATTTTACCGGTGTAAATTTGTTGCATTTTTACACCCCTATACATACGCACCGGTATTTTGGGGGGCCAAATTACCGGTGCCATGGCCTAAATTACCAGTGCAATTACCCCTGTCTTCCAGTAGTGTACTATTTAGATTTGGAGTTTTCCACTCAACGACCGAAAGGAAAACGCCAATATTGTTGTCTACGTGCGAGTTACTGCGGCCACACGTAGCCATGCTAATCCACGAGGCCGTAAACATCATCCCACACATCGTCCAATATCTCCACCCCGGAGCAAATTTTGATTCTTATTCTTTCTTTTTCCTTCTCTTTTTTCTCTCGACAATTTCCTTTTCCCTATGTTTCAATATTGGTGATTTTCATTTGCTATGTAGGTTTTACTTTGTTTTGTTCCATTCCTTTTTATATATGTGTCCAGTTTCTCTCCAAGTTTTTAAGAATTGGTAGATCTTAAACGGTTCTTTTTGGTTGTTTAGGAATTGGATTGGAATTTTGTCTCTCTCATTGTGAGTTTTCTCAGCGACCCTTTTTCGGTTTAACAAATTGGTAAAACATCCTTGAATTCAAATAAATTATTTGTTATCCAAAGAAGGATGGGGGAAATACGAGTCAAAGTCGTTTGAATAACTGACTTTTGGCGATTCTGTTCCTAAGCAATCAATTTAGATTTGTAGACTTCGACTTACTGGGATGTTTCTGGCTAATTAAATCAATTATTCGGTTAGTTAACTTGCCTTTAGGCCATTTTATTCGGTATCCTTTTGAGTGCAAGTTAGAGACAATTTCTGCACTTGCAAATGATTCCTATACACAGACTGCAAAACTATGTGGACGATTAAGATCACGGGATGAGGTCTCCTAGTTTTAGTGAAAGATTGTGAACGGGTTAAATGGAGACCTTCGCATTAATTTACTTTATTTTTAATGTCTTCACATGGATCGTAAATGTGGAAGTATCATTTCCGGGCGTTCTGATATGATTCTCATTAACATGATCAACTAGAGGTGGTGGTCACACATTCTTAAACAACTACAGAGTGGAACCACTCATCCTCTGTGCACCCTCTTTATAACCACAAATCATGGAAATGTACAGACATGTGATGGAAAGGTACAAGATTGTAGCAATACATGAGTTCTACCTTAATTATAAGCAGCAGAATTAATTGATGAAGATTGAGCCTGTGAAGTGCTCATCGTGGCCTTTAGTCACAGGCAGAAAAATACAGAAATATTTTTACAGAGCAGATACATAAATCGTGGATATAATCAGATCCATGGCAGCAGGCAAAAGTGCAGAGATGCAGCAGGTTCTGCGTTAAGCGGTAGGGTAAGAAGCTTGCATTGCGATGCCGCAAAGGCCTTCTTTAGCGGCAATGCCTCTTTGCATCATGATGTATCCATTCTGTCCCCAGCTTGTGCCCCAAGAATTCTTAACTAGCCAATACTTGGTGCCATCAGAACTTGTTCCATAGCCTACCGCGGTTACGCCATGGTCTAATTCGGTTCCACAGTCACCAGTGAAAACGCCACCAGAGTAGAATTGGAAAGCAGAGCCGCTGGCGTCAATGGCAACGGATATTGGCTGATTTGAGACAGCCTTCAAGAGTGCCGCCTCATTATTTGCCGGGACATCTTCGTAGCCGGTTATGGTGGCAGCATGGCTAGTTTCTTTGTTGGCATTGCAAGTACCGTCAGCGGCTTGATAAGGATAACTGGCCTCAGTAGTAAGGCCATGGTTGCTAATGATGAAGGTAAACGCATCATCCATTAGTCCTCCGTTGCATCCTTGATCTTCACCGCTAGTGTCACAATCAACAAGCTCTTGCTCGGACAGTGATACCAGCTTGCCTGTTTTCAGTTGGTGGACTCCCTCCATTGCTGCAACGGCCGAGAATGCCCAGCAACATCCTGCAATTAATTTTTAATATCATCAGATGAATTATAATTGCTTACATTAATAATATATAGATGAGTTGGCTAGTTGATATATTACGTACCACATTGGCCTTGATCCTTAATTGGGGTCACAGCACCCTTCTTTCTCCAATCCATTGTAGCTGGAATGGCGCTCACGTTCTCGTAACGGAACAACGTTCCCTTGCACTGTCTCCGTGGTTTGTACTTGTTGCGAGCTGTTTTGAACTCCTCATTTGTCATATCAGCAAACTTGTTGATTCCCAACGTGTATGACTTGGTTCCAGCCTTTTTGAAAGACTCGATGAACTCCACGTTTTCCTTGAAAATCTTGTATCGAATACCTTTCTCAACTTCATCACTGTAAAGACGCCCGTACTGTGCCATCCATTGCTCGTGCCTTTCCATCATCAACACTTCATTCAAGACCCGGGACATTGCTTGAGAAGCCAAACCCGCTACCACTAATAATGCCGCGTAAATAAAATGCTTTGAAGCCATTGCACGAGATAATTGTTGGACATATATTGATTATATCATACGGAAAATCAAATAACAAAATTGAACGAGCAATTAATATATGCAAGAATAATAGTTTTTTATTAATTATTCAAGCATACAGTCGAAAAGCTTAAATTATAAATAATCAAAGCATAAATCATGTTTCAAGTAATCACAAATTGATGGAGTCACGAGTAACACTCGCTGCCCTTGAAACGAATGAGTCCCGTCGTGGACATCGTTCCCTAGGATAAAACCATCGAAGGTAACAATTAACACGTAAGAGTTACCTCGGATTCACGGAAGGCCCGAAGGACTATCACCTCGACAGAGCATCATTTGGAAACTTCGAGAAAGACAGAAAGAAGACTCAAGTTTAGACTATGGAGGGACTTGAGAAATGGTGCGAATTTTCTGACTGACTTAGAGGCTCTATTTATACTACTCTAAGAGACCCTAATCATGGAAACATGATATTCTGATTTTCTGTAATTAGAGAAGAATATTCTCCAATCACCAACTCAACAAATCCGAGACATTCCATGAATACTCGAATCATATCTGCTGGAAAAGGAAGAAATATTTGTACAAATATTCTTCATCATATTAAACATGGTAAACCGCATATTTATTTAAGACAAGATATCTCACAAAATATGGAAGTATTTTGTTCTTATCTCTTAAGAATTACACACAAGTAATTCTATATATACTATGCGGTTGGGTCTTCATAAGACTTCCATGCGATCCATATGCATTTTGGACAGTTCAGAGAAAATTACCTGGGCCAATTTTCGCTCATTTTTTCCTCTTCCAAAAGTGAAATTAAAACATTCATATCTCATTCACCCTTGATCCGTTTTGAGAGTTTAAATAGTCGATTTTATAGTACTCGCGGAGGAGAACCCAAAAATGACATCCATTGACCCAAAATCCGTTCGGGTCCCACTCTAAACGAAGCCCAAAAAGTTGACGAATTTCAACCTTTTAACCATCATTTTCCAACAATCCCCCACATGAATAGATATTGATGTAGGAATCAGAACAATCACATCAGACACAGAGTTTGACTTGGTGATAGATTCATTTCGACGGCATAGATGCTGCAAAGGATAAGTAGGTGTCACCCTTTGAACTTTCCCTTGAGAGAGTACACTTAGCCCACTGGTTAGGAAGTAGACGCGATGTCCTTGAACTTCCCCTACCGCTTGTGTGAACGACAATGCACTTCCCACAGATATCTTTCCTAGCTCTTGCGCTTTCCTCGGTTGTGTCCATTAATCAGGCCATGGCACACGCCTAGTTCTGTAAGGTTTCTAAAGAATTGCGTCCCAACAATTTCCTTTCGAAGCGGCCACACTTCTCGCTTACATAGGTGATTCTTGGCGTAAGAGCAGTTTCGTAAACTATTGCGCTCTTTCGAGTACTACATACTCGATGTCTTGAATCATTAAAAGCAATTTAATGCTTAACCTCCATTCACATCGCTGTTTCTTCATCATAGGAATAAGACAGGAGGTATGAAACCCCACAGTGATCGCGATGGGTCTTTGCAGTTTAGTTGTCCCTTTGAACCTAGATCTTGGGATCTCCAGTCACATAGGTTGGGTGTCCACATACGTAACCCACCATTTATTGGACTTTGTCATATTCCTTTCGATGAGTTCTCAACTAACTCTCGATTCAATTTCTTCGTCAAGAAATCGATTGAATCCTTTTGTCAAAGAATAACAACTCTTATCATATTGACCTTACGTAGTCAATATCGATAATTCTCGTAGAGAGTAGTCGTCCAATGGTAAAGTATCTATGTCGAGACACACCATCATCGATATGGCTTTAAGCTACAAGTTTTACGCTACACCAATACGCATAAAAATGCTTTGGTCATCCTAGGGTATATCTTTCCCAATTTTTGTCCAATACAATGGACTTAGATTCCTCTATGAATCTAGCAAGAGAGAACCATTTCTCTACACAACTCAAGCCATATCCACGAGTCTCACACACAGCTTGTTTCCAGTGATCTTTTCTAGATTGCTCGTGTATCATCTTACTATCCATTGTAAGAATAGTCTAATGTGCACTTTAATAAGTACAACAGACTATCAATGACTCTTGAGTTCTCTTCTTAAGAGACACCTCACCTTTACAAAAAAAGTAACTCATAATGTTTAGAGTCATTCCATTGAATACGACATATCTCCAAGAGACTCAATCATCGTATCAATTTTTCTATCAATGAGAAAACCATTAATTCAAAGACATAAATGACATGGTCATTTTTCGTGTCCCTTAGCATATCCGCCTTCATCAAACTCATTGATTTAATATCACTGGCTAAACAACAATTAGTTTGGTCACATGATAGGTCATTTAGGAGCATTGAGCTTATCATTTTGCTCCATTCAGATTTTAATATCTAAATCTCCAAATAACCATTTAGGTCCATTAGATGTACTTCTAGCTTTCACAAAGCTTTGATAGCAAATACCATCACCCTTGGACTCATTCTCACGTCTAGAGAACACCCATCAAGTACACAAATATACTTACTAATTGTTCAAATCTACTAGTACTCTAGTGATTTGCACTCATGGTAGATCAATCTCTCTATTGATCACCACTTTCCACAAAAAATTATTTCATGGAATCTCGTTTCCTTCGTTGGTTTATCCCTGATCCTTAATGATTTCATCTATTGACTCTTAAGTCCATTTAAGATAAATCAGGATCTTTAACAGAAACTTCCACAAAATACACTTTCCATCAAGATATATTTCTAGTTTCTGCATAATATTTCTTGTGAATTTCAAGAAATTGATAGCACTTCAACATTGTGCATATCTAGTAAAGATACTGTTTAAGTATTCCTTTTACTACATTCGCAATACGCCAACCCACACATTCGAAAGAACTTTTAGGATGGCTCTATGAGGAGTTTTATTTTCCTCCTTCTTGGGGTATCTTATTTAAAAGATCGCCAGCCAACTTAAAGGCTCCCCCACAATGCTTGATCATTTCTAGCAATGATCTTGCAAATGTCTACATTGTGAATCACATTTCCCAAAGGATTCTATGTATTCACATCATGGTCACAGATAACCTCATATGTTTTCTGTGCATCACGTAAGTGGTTTCGTTAATATACAAACCCAACATACTAAAAGTCTGTGGGTTCAATAATAAATCAAACACTAGGTTCTTACCCATCAAATTTCTTTTAGGGCTAGATCATTTCAACAATCAAAACACCTTCATGTATTGATCTTTTATCATGAAAGTCTCTCTTATTCCTTCAACTCCCTTGGGATTAGAGATAACTAAACTTCCCGATCTCAATTAATCGTTCTTCCTCGCATGACCAATACCACCACCAATGTAGTATCAATCAATCGAGGATTCGATTAACTCTCACTAGGGCGCAGTGTGAGTTTACCAATTCCACACAATTTCATGCCCATTTTAAAGCCAAGTTTCAGTACAACTGCACTTTACTTTCAGACAACTCAAATCAAACTTGAGTGCCTTTATGCTCGAAACACATTAAAGTTCATTGCTCGACTCAAGTTTGAGTGCATTGCTTGACTCAATTTTGGGTTTACCTTTTTGGTTCGAGTTAAAATCCTCCCGACTTGATCAACTTGATTCAAATCTCTCGTGATGACTTTTCACCTCAAGTACCTATCAAAATTCATATCATCGTTGAATTTTTAGGTTTTTGTCTACCCCCCACATTGGGCTGGTTTTATGAAACATCCCCACATGTGTTAAGTTTCTCAAAACCTCGTGTCTTGGGGTTTCTAGACTGAATGTCTTAGGATTTCTCATCTCAGAATTATAAGGCTTTCCAACCAAAAATCTAGAGAATTGACCAAATGTCTTGGGATTCCCTATCTCATGATTCTTAGATTTTTCAACCATAAATCAAGAGATTTGACCAAAAGTCTTGGGATTCCCATTCTCAGGATTCTTAGTTTTCCCAACCAAATTCTCGAGATTTTCCCCTCAATTCTTTGATTACAAATAATCAAAGGTTTTTAGCATAGTCATGATAACTCATGCTTTAGGGTTTATACCATGGTTCACAAGAACCAATACCCTAGACATAGTCGTAAACTAATGTCTTCATGTTCACATTTTTCAGGTCATACAAAATAACCAGAATATGTTGAACTTCGAGCCCATATGCTCTATCTGTGCAATCTAACAATTGTCACTTGTGAGCCATATGCTCGTAAATGATCAATCAAGATAGCCAATTATTGGGACAAGCCTTGTCGAACCTTTCATTGCATAAAAAAAGGGCACTTTCCCAAACAATTAATACAATCATAGCATATAAAAGCATAGTCCAATTTTAGACACAACATAGATCTAAAATTTTTGTATATGCAGCTAAATCAAGTCCCTAAATGAACGAGAGCACATCATGGATCAAATAACCCAATGTCATATACTTCATTCATGCACGAATATATTACACTCTTGGGAAGAGATGTCATGTTTAAGTGCAAATGAAGTTTACCATTTTTTCGCATGCGATTCTCAGACCAAGCATATAAAAGTCACGAATCACTAGCAGCACATTCTCACACAAATATGGTTTAAACCTTTAACCAACATGAGCAGCCCACACAACCAAATTATTATACCTTGCAAAATAGGTATTTCTACATTTGATCAAGTATTTAAGCAAATACTCTAACATTTCAAGGGTTTCGGAAATTAAACATGTCTCATAATTTCCAAACATATGTACTGCTTTCATGTAATTGAATAATAATGTCTGATCTCATATTCTAAACTCATGGCATTTTTTTCCAATTTAATCCAATCTTTCATGCAAAGAATCAAATATGATTTCTCCCCATATCAACATTTAATCTCATAAGCATGAATATCACAGAATTAGCATATTTCCATAATTGCGCCATGTAATTTAACATACATGCTCAACTCATTTTCCCACATAATTAAGGGATTAATATAACCAAATTCATTTACTATCAAATTCGATAGCCTTAGTGTACTGGACATATATGTGCAAATATTATTCACATAACACTCTTTGTAACAAAGTCTTGTTCACATCAGATTCACGCAAATGGTTATCAAATATAATCCAAGCAGTATATGTATATATAGCATATGCCATGATTCACTTTAATTAACGTGTATACGTACCATAGTTAGCACAACCGTGGTTACACTCTTGATTCTTTCATGTTGCCAAGCAAATCCTGCTGTATCTCCATGCCTAGTTTCCCTTCCATAAGAGATATACAACCGTTTATACTCGGATTCACCAATGCGTACGTACAAAAGATTTCCATCGTTAAATATATGTACAAATCGTAGTATAATATTTTAAATAATTATACATAACAAATTGCTCAATATGATGTTGTAAATAACCAAAACCATTAGCATGCATATTTACGCAATTAGCATGCGTATTAATCATTCCTACGAGCATATCAATATTTACGCAGACATGCACCTCAATTTCCAGCATGCAATCAGATTCTCACAATTATATTCACAAATATTGCATGCCATCCTTTTTATTTACAGAAAACATGTTTCCGCATGCATATCATTAACCAAATCAATATAATTCAACAAATTTCATTCGTTTCAAGACTTTTGGACATATATTGATTATATCATACGGAAAATCAAATAACAAAATTGAACGAGCAATTAATATATGCAAGAATAATAATTTTTTATTAATTATTCAAGCATACAGTCGAAAAGCTTAAATTATAAATAATCAAAGCATAAATCATGTTTCAAGTAATCACAAATTGATGGAGTCATGAGTAACACTCGCTGCCCTTGAAACGAATGAGTCCCGTCGTGGACATCGTTCCATAGGATAAAACCATCGAAGGTAACAATTAACACGTAAGAGTTACCTCGGATTCACGCAAGGCCCGAAGGACTATCACCTCGACAGAGCATCAACTGGAAACTTCGAGAAAGACAGAAAGAAGACTCAAGTTTAGACTATGGAGGGACTTGAGAAATGGTGCGAATTTTCTGACTGACTTAGAGGCTCTATTTATACTACTCTAAGAGACCCTAATCATGGAAACATGATATTCTGATTTTCTGTAATTAGAGAAGAATATTCTCCAATCACCAACTCAACAAATCCGAGACATTCCATGAATACTCGAATCATATCTGCTGGAAAAGGAAGAAATATTTGTACAAATATTCTTCATCATATTAAACATGGTAAACCGCATATTTATTTAAGACAAGATATCTCACAAAATATGGAAGTATTTTGTTCTTATCTCTTAAGAATTACACACAAGTAATTTCATATATACTATGCGGTTGGGTCTTCATAAGACTTCCATGCGATCCATACGCATTTTGGACAGTCCAGAGAAAATTACCTGGGCCAATTTTCGCCCATTTTTTCCTCTTCCAAGAGTGAAATTAAAACATTCATATCTCATTCACCCTTGATCCGTTTTGAGAGTTTAAATAGTCGATTTTATAGTACTCGCGGAGGAGAACCCAAAAATGACATCCATTGACCCAAAATCCGTTCGGGTCTCACTCTAAACGAAGCCCAAAAAGTTGACGAATTTCAACCTTTTAACCATCATTTTCCAACAATAATATACTATGAAAACTGTAGGTGAGAAGAGGTGATGCCTTAGTTGAGGGCAACGAGAGGTACTTATAGGTACTTCAGCTCTGCAACAAAATTAATTATTGACAAAAATCAGGCTCCGGAGACATCCCGCGAAGTTGCATCAAATGGCTTATTCCTCCCTTTGTTATCAAAACCTCAGCACCGGCTGCACCTTAGACGTTCTTCTATGGACAAATGAACAACATTCCACTATATTATATTAGTCTGGACTAGTCTTAATACCTATATTTTGGCCATCACCATCTTTTGGCTCCTTATAGTACAGTACTAGTTCTTAACCATACTGCTAGTCCATGTACCATATTAACATTCACTTCGGATTTCTAGTGCTTTAATCTCTAAATTAGCCCAATGTATATAAACAAAAGGTAAATAACCCTATCAAATTTTGATGGTACATATATGATCTTGTAAAACTTTAATGTGCAAATCTAGCCCTAAGTTTTTATAAAATTGGGCAGTTAAACCCATTTTTTTTAATTATGGTGTTGACTCTATGAAGTCAACCGTTAACCTACATAAAAATACTTTTTTTTCAAGAAACTGAACATTTTACTTTACCCCTTTTACCTTGATTTTTTTCTAAACCCCAAAAAATCGAGGTAAAAAGTTCTTTTACCTCGATTTTTTTTTTTGAAGTAAAAGGTATTATTTATCTCGATTAAAAATGAGGTAAATGATTGGTTTTTTTTTACCTCGCTTGTATGGAAACCGAAGTAAATAATTTTCAAAATCGAAGAAAATAGAATAACTGATGTATGTGCGACGTCGATTAGGGTGGTCAGATCATGTGGTATAAATTAATCGTGACATGACCGACCTCGCTAGTTACATCATTTTGACCGACTTTTAGTCGATATCCTGAAGCAACGACGCATACGAAAGAACTTAGTCAGTGACTTCGGTCCCATTGACCAAATTCAATCATATGATACCCAAAAGATTTCTCCCCATTCTGAGTTCCTTCTTTGAAATTCAAATCCACATTCTTGGAGGTGGCCAATAGGGGTTGTTGATTGTGTTCAATTACCAAGTAAGTTTTTGATATGAATCTCTGTGCCAAAACTCACAATTACGGAATTAATATATTTGATCTAATGAAGGGATCTGCAAACCCTCACATCTCTCGCACGAAATTCAGGTGTCTAGCCCCCGAGGTACGCCTAATCTCGACTTGCTCTCTAACTAGCCCTCGGGATCGTATTAGAATGTTTATTGATGCGTAACTAGCCCTTGAGGCTAAGCAACAATGGAATAGCTCGCACGCGAAGAGTATGAACTCAAAATGTTGTATATTTGATTGATAAAGTGGTGTAAATTCGTCCATAAGGCCTTCCTATTTGCAGGGTTACAATCTCGCCCCAAACCCTAATCACAAATGGAAACTGAATCGACTTATGGTAGCTTTAATAAGCTAAAATCATACTTTACTAAAATACCTAAAATAAATGGTAATCTAAGGTAGTCTGGTTGAATTCTTCAAGAAGTAACCTTGAAAAATATTACCTTACCTAATCTTACCAAATCTAATTCTAATCATAATAAAACTGAATATACTAAACCCTAATGGATTATATTTTTGAAATTTAGCTCTTCAAAGGCCACATGGCCGAGCTATCAGTCCAATAAACCCAAAATGAAATAATTCTAAAATATTTTATAGTGATCGCACTATCTCATTAATAACCCAGTGGGAAAAAAAGAGTATAGATTTCTTCATTATGTTTTCAGCTCGTCGACAATCTTGAATAATGAATCCAAGATGTCGATCGTGACTCCTTCTTCAATTCTTCATCATAAAGGCAATCAATCAAAGCATTTAAAGCTGCATCTCTAAGCTTAGCCCTTGACCTAGTCATAGGCCCTGCCATGTCACTTACAGGATCCCGAACATATCCTTTAAATGTTTGATTATGTCGTGGAATGTCTTCATTTATGGTGGTAGTCATCTTGGCATCTCCATCATTCCTTCCGTGGCCGAAAGGTTTTTCCCTCAAAACTAAATCGTCTTCAAAGGTAGATGGAGATAAATCAGATTCATTGAAGGTCGCACTAATACCATAATGATCTGGTAACTCAATCTTGTAAGCATTGTCATTCACACGATCCAACACTTTAAAAGGACCATCTCCACGTGAACACAACTTAGATTTCCTAGCATTTGGAACCTCTCTTTCCGAAGATGAACCCAAGCATAATCTCCCATAATGAACCTCATCAACTTGCAGTTTTGATTAGCTTTATCAGCATTCTGTGCATTTGTCGTTCAATTTTAATGCGCACCTTCTCATGGATTTTCTTCACGAAATCAGCTTTCTTTTCTCCATCAAGGTTTTTAACCTGTTTAAAATTCAAAGTAAGTAGATCAATAGGTGTAATAGGTAGAAAACCATAAACAATTTCAAATGGAGATAAAGAAGTAGTAGAATGAATAATGCGATTGTAAGCAAACTTTACCATCAGAATTCATTTTTCCCAATTCTTTAAGTTCTTGTGAACTAGTGCATACAGGAGAGCCCCTAGGGTTTGATTGGTCACTTCTGTTTGTCCATCAGTTTGAGGATGACAAGCAGTCGAAAGAAACAACTTTGTCCCTAACTCGCGCCACCAGGTATTCCAAAAGTAGGATAAAAATTTAACATCGCGACAGAGACAATGGAGGCAGGAATGCCATTTAACTGAACTACTTCCTTCAAAAATAGATCAGCAACATGATTTACATCATTTGTCTTCCTACAAGGAATAATATGTGCCATTTTTGAAAATCTATCCACAACCACAAAGATAGTGTCACTACCTGACTTAGATCGTGGTAAACCTAGGACAAAATCCATGAAAATATCAACCCAAGGGTGTGTAGGAATATGTAATGGAGTGTAAAGACCACGAGCCTTAGTTTTAGACTTAGCATTCAAGCAATCAAAACAATTCTTACAAACCCTATCAATAACAAGTGCCATTTTCATCCAATAGAAGTTTTCTCGAAACAAATTAAAAGTTTCATGTGCACTAAAATGCCCCACTAAACCACTTGAATAAGCTTCTCTAACAATTAATTCATGCATAAAACATTGAGGAATGCATAACCTATTATACATGAACAAGAAACCATTATTCCAAAAAAACATCTTATAGCACCATTTTTCCATAATGCATAAATAGATGGAAAATCACAATCAGCCGCATACAAATCTTGCACGAATGAAAACCCTAACATAATGCATTCCAATCGTGTAAGTAAAACATGTCTACGACTCAAAGCATCACTTATTTTCTATACCATTTTTGTGATGCAGCACATAAGGAAAAAATTCAATGAAACTTGACCATTTAGCATGACGCTTATTCAACTTCATCTGACTCTTCAAGTATTTCAAGGATTCATGATCACTATGAATGACAAATTCTTTATGCAATAAATAATGTTACCAAGTTTCTAATGCACACACAATTGGATAAAATTATTCATCATACACAGGATAGTTTAGAGCCCTATAGCTTTTCACCGAAGTAAGCTATAGGTCGATTCTCTTGCATTATTATAGCACCAATACTAACACCATAAGCATCACAATGAATCCAAAAAGTACCATTAAAATCAGGTAAAGCAAGAATATGAGCCTTACATAATTGTACTTCCAATTCATTAAATGCATTCTCTTGACTCTCAGTCCAAACAAACTTCACATCCTTTTAAACTAGTTCATGTAGAGGTGTATCAATAGATGAGAAATCATGCACAAACCGTCTATAAAAACTAGCTAAACCATGAAAAGAATGTACATGGTAGGCAATAGTACGTCTCGGCCAAGTCTTAATGGCCTCAATTTTGGTTTCATAATCTTTTATACCTTCTTTAGAGACCCCAAAATCGAGAAACACCACTTCTGAGCGCAAAATGTGCACTTCTTGATGTTCGCATAGAAACAAGACTCACAGAGTGCAACAAGAACCATTTTAACATGTTCAATATGTTCATCAGTCGACATAGAATAAATCAATATATCATCAAAATAGATGACAACAAATCGACCTATAAACTTCCTAAAGACATGATTCATCAACCGCATAAAAGTACTAGGTTCATTAGTTAAAGCGAAAGGCATAACAATCCATTCATACAACCCAAACTTAGTCGTAAATGCTGTTTACCATTCATCCCTATCATTAATTTGAATTTGATGATAACCCTGAGTCAAATTAATCTTAGTATAAATCACAGATCTATGCAATCTTCACGCATATCATCTAACCTAGGGATATGATGGTGATACTTAACGGTAATCTTGTTAATAACACAAAAATTAATGCACATACGCAAAGTTTTATCTTTCTTAAGAACTAAAATGAAGGGCACACCACAAGGAGATAGGGATTCTCACACATAACTTTTTTGAAGTAACTCCTCGTCTTGTCGTTGTAGTTCCTTGGTCTCCTCAGGGTTTGCTTTATTTGCCAAACGGTTTAGGATAGTCAAAACCGGAATCAAGTCAATCTGGTGTTCAATACCTCGCAAATGTGGTAAAACTACAGGTAAGGCTTCTAGAAAGACAGCCTCAAATTCCTGTAACACCTGAGCAAACCATGGAGGAACATGAATAGGAATATCATCACTGGCAAAGTAGATTTCATTAAAATGCATGATAAGTACATAAGAATGATCAGAAAAAGCATGATTCACATTAATCAATGCATAAAACAATCTACTAGAATCATTAGGAAGTTCGTGTCCCATCATGTAAATCGATGGCAAAGGACTAAGATGTGAAGATAGGATTTTATGCGACTTATCAGAATCATTCTTAGACTTACCTGGCTTATCTGGAACGGCCTCCTTTTATTTTTGGTCGAAATTATCAAGGTTTATTCCTCTATTTTTCACCTTGTGGCCGATCTCCTTCAAGCCCTGGTTAGCGTTTTGGTTAGCCATTTGCGCATCAGTTGCAAATTTCTCTTTGTCGACTTTCATGCATCTCTGTGCCTCTAAAACTTCCACTGGAGATAATGGAACCAAAGTATACCTTGTTCTATCCTCAATCACTGTAATTTGTTTAGTGTAACCATCATGCATAGATTTAGATCAAACTGCAAAGTTCTCCCTAACAAAATATGACTAGCTTCAATAGGTATAACATCACATAAGATAGAATCATGGTATTTTCCAATCTTAAAGTTAATCGTGCATTTTTGTTAACCCTAATTTCCCCAATACCATTTAACCAAAAAAATTTATATGGCGATGGATGAGTATTCACAGGAAAAGACAATGATTTAACAAGAAGATTAGACACAATATTAGCACAAGAACCACCATCAATAATCAGTAAATAATTCTTATATTTCACAAGGCAACAAGTACGAAAAATATTAATCATGTGTGCATAAGTTTCGGCCCTTTGAGAGTTTAGAACTATTAATGACATGAAGTTACCTTGTGTTTCCAGACCTTGTTCACCATGATAATTTATGATGATCTCTTTATCTACCTGTTCTTCACCACTTTCATACAATGGTGGCATATCAGTAT
The DNA here is from genome assembly GCA_037428765.1 of Rubia yunnanensis. NCBI lineage: Eukaryota > Viridiplantae > Streptophyta > Magnoliopsida > Gentianales > Rubiaceae > Rubia > Rubia yunnanensis. Next base: position 64,842,344 of record CM075066.1, read on the forward strand.
ATTCATCTTCTTCATCTCCTTCATCAATTGTTGTTAGCACTCGTGCATGAGGACGGTCATTGCGGACATGTCCTCTTTCTTTACAATGAAAACAAGTAGGAGAGTTAACAGAAACTGAATTTCATGAAGAATTAGTGGACTTACCTGGAACTTTTTAAACACGTTGGGTTGGTGGGGCCGCCCTCCTCTCAGTAGGATTATAAGTTAGATTTGAATAAGTCTGAAATAATCCTCGTCCTCCCATGAGCGTGCCCCTACTATGGCCATAACTAGGGTTTCTGGAGTCAAACCCTAGTCGTTGACTGGAAAATCTGGGTCGTGGCCTCCTTGGTCGCAGGGTACTCTTAACCAACATTGCTTTCACCAATAAATCATTCATAGATATGTGATGTTGAAGCTTGATTAGCATTTGAAGGTTTTTATGCAAGCCTTCAATGAATCAATTTTTTATGAATGCGTCGTCTTCTTTCATTCCAACCCTTCTCATGGTTAACTCAAGATCTTGCCAGTATTCAGCAACTGTACGATTTCCTTTCTTCATGTTGGTCAAATAAGAATGTTGTTCCATCAAGTAAGTAGGCGGAACATGATATTGGCGAAGCTTGGATCTCAATCTCTCCCAGGTTGAGATAGGTTTCTTTCTGGCAAGATATCGCGACTCATTTTTATTTTTCCACCATTAAACCACATAGTGAGTGAAAGAATACTGCACCACTTTGACTTTTTTCATTCTCCCGATAATTTTTGAGATCAAATAGATTCTCAATCTGTCACTCCCAATCAAGGCTTCACTTGATTGTGTTGACCATCAAATTGAGAAATGTCATATTTTAAACCCTTAATGTCTCGAGCTTCATTAGAGCCTGACTCAGATCCCAAATTGCTTTTCACTCTCCTTTGGGAATGAGGTTTACTGTAGCGATGCCTTCTAAAAGACCCTTGGTGTGATCGCCTTTCCGAACCATCATCAGAATAGTCATCTGAACTTCCAAAACCATTGAATTGACGGACATATTTCTTGGTTTCATACCTCTTGACCGATGATGTAGGTGTAGGTGATGCCATGCTGTCAACTTTTCTCGCCAATCTTTGCACCTCACTCATAAGTGCATTTATGGCGACAGCAAATCAATCAGGATCATTGGCTTCATTAGGATTAATTAGATGTCGCTCCTAACTATCTGGAACCTCTTCACGTGATTGATTACCATGCCCACCATTAAAGGTGTTTTTTCAATGGGAAATTGTTAGGATTGCTTACAAAAGGCAGGACGAATGGATTTTCGTCCCCCATTTTTGCTAAACTACTAAGAAAACCAAACGGTTATTTAAAAGAAATCGCCCCCTCCCTTAGTTTATTAAGGTCACTCACCAATTTTATAACACTCAGAACTTACAAGGAAAAGGCTAATGCGAGGGAAATTGATCAATTCACCGCAATTCGAAGCAAAGTATGGATATGAGTACTGCAGAACTTATTTCGAAATTCAAAAATATATAAACTTAAAATTGGGCACTACGATCTAGAATTCCAAATTTTACAAAGAATAAGGAACAAAACATAATTTTAACGGCATGAATTGGAGCTGCATTAAATGAATTATGATCAAAACAAAAAGGCATTATATGGGCGACAAATAGGTTTCGAAAATTCAAGAAGCTTTTCCGAAAACAAATTGGAATAGGAACTCAAATCCAAATCCCTTGTGGTAGAGGATTTTAATGACATAATTGTCCTTGAAGTCAAACATTCATATCAAAACCCCTCTCTCAATTGGCTTTTATTTTATTTTCCTCTTCTATTTAGGATTTTGATTTTTTTTCCTTTTTTAAATCGGATTTCCTTTTTCTTTCCTTCTTTTTTCAGCCACAATTAGTTATTTATTTTTTGTACTATAAAAAACACAACCAAAATGTTATTCCCCAAGAAAAGTTTTTGGTCACAATCCCCAAAATTTTCAGAAATTGCTAATCTGCCCCCAAACTTTTGAAAATTGTAATTCTGCCCCAAATTTCCGATTTCAAATCCTAAAACCCAAATTTGAAACCAAAAAATATGCTACCTTTTTTTGGATTTTTGAGAAATTGTGGAAAAAAATTATCTATACAAAACATGAAATAAGAAATGGCGAAAACTTCCTCTTGATTCAAATGAACTTCGAGGTATTCAAGATCGTAAGTATCAAGAATGTACACTATGTATATGGAAAACGACACAAGACTCCATTTTTTTTAATAATGTGTAATCAAGAGTCAAAGAACAGTTCAAGATCATGGAATCAAATAGCGATAAAGAAAACAAATACGATTATGAGCATGCAATAATTTTCAGAAGAGTTGACGAAAAATATCATAAGCACATAAACTGTTTAAGCTACCTAAAACTATGAAACTGAATGGGAGGTGAAGGCGGATAATACTTGTTAACGCTCAGACCCTTCAACGTCCTCTTGACTAGATTGATGAAGGTGAAGGCGGATAGTAATACCGAAGTATTATAACTCTCGGACCCATTGACATCCTTCGACTCTAGATTCAATCCTCCTGGAAAGAAAGATCAAACAAACACAGTTAAAACATGACATGAAAGAGTATATATACATATATATATAAGAAAAATTCAAAAGTAAATTAATGCAAAACTTGAAAACCCCTTTTTTTCTCGGCCTCAATAGATCTTTCATTTTGCTCTGATACAACCTGATATGAATCTCCTTGCGAAGAACCATGATTGCAGAATTAATATCTTTGATCTAGTGAAGGAATCTACAAACCCTTACTATCTTGCACGAAATTCACGTGTCTAGCCATCGGGGTATGCCTAATCTCGGCTTGCTCTCTAACTAGTCTTCAAGATCAGATTACAAGGTTTATTGATACTTAACTAGCCCTCGGGGTTAAGCAACAATGGAATAACTCGCAAGAAAAAAGTATAAACTCAAAAGGTTGTATATTTGATTGATAAAAGTGGTGTAAATTCGTCCATAGGGCCTCCCTATCTATAGGGTAAAAATATCTCCCCATACCCCAATCACAAATGGAAACTGAATCGACTTACGGCAGCTTTAAGAAGCTAAAATCATATCTAACTAAATTACCTAAAATAAATGGTAATCTAAGATAATTTGGTCAAATTTCTCAAGAAGTAACCTTGAAGAATATTACCTTATCTAATCTTACCAAATCTAATGGACTGTATTTTAGAAACACTTCTTCCAAATCCACATGGCCTAGCTATCAGTCCAATAAACCCAAAATGAAATTATTTTACAATATTTTACAGTGATCACACTACCTCATTAATAACCCAGTGGGAAAAAAAGTATAGTATTCTCAATGATGTCTTCAGTTCGTCAAGGCGATCAATCCACGCATTTAAAGCAGCATCTCTAAGCTTAGCCCTTGAGCTAGTCATAGGTCCCTCCATGTCACTTAGAGGACCCCTAACATATCCTTTAAATGTTTGATCAAGTCATGGAATATATTCATTTATTGTGGTAGTCGTCTTGCCATCTCCATCAGTTTTCCAATATCACAAATTTGTAATTTCATCTTCAAGTTAGGTTCTAGGTTGGTTTATTTCATATGAAATGATGTGCTTAAGTATAGGTTGACTGAAATTAGACATTTTATCATTAGATATGGGTTTAGGTTATACGTATGTATATGTTAATATACTGAATATTTTCGTTAACATTCACATATATGATTGACTAAATTGTTTTTTTGGTCCCCGACATAGCATCTTATACCATGTTTTGGTCCCCGATTGCAAAACAACCCTCGTTTAGTACCCCACAAATTCAGAATGATTAGTTTGTTTCCAAAAGGTGGTTTTCAGGTAAACCAAAACTGCTTTTCTATATAGTCAGGGGTATTTTAATAATTTTACATATAAAAAATATTATCAATTAAATTTTGGGTTCAATACACAAATATTCTATATATGGGATCATTTTCATAGACCATATAGAAGGTGAGGGGCTTAATTGCAAATAAACTAAAAACACTAATATTCTCTCGCCGACCCCATCTTTCCCCACCCACCACAGACACTATTATTCCACCACCACCTCCGCATTCGAGAAGAAACTGGGGAACATGCATTCAATGACCTGGATCGATAATGCGCAGGTCGATATGTGGATGGGGTGAGTTTTAAAACTTACAGACTTTATTTTTTAAAATTTATAAAGAATTCATTTTCATCTATGGTTAATGGTACAGGCACCTGTGGGAGAAAATATATGAAACTAATTCAAGCCGCATCCAATTCTGTCCATCCAGTTGTGGCAACCTAACCAACTTCGAGCAGGAGGTCAAACTCTATTTCAAACAAATTTGAGAAACAGTGAAGGCAATGGATGTTGAGTTCTACATCGCACCCTACATAAGAATGTAAGTATTTCTTCATGATAATTACGTTCACATTTCAAACCACTTCCGTTTCATTAATTTGTTAACATAATTTTCCGACAACGATCATTGGTACCTCATAATTATCCGTCAACGAACGGAGGACGTTTTCACTCTGGACACATTGTTAGGGGGTATCAAACCAATATACTTGGTCGAACTCAGGGTGATTTCAAGGTATTTCAATCAGTCAAATTAAAATTCCTAGTTTGATAATAAACGGGAAGAAGTAACCATTTTAATTTACTTTCTTGACGGGCTTGCTTGCGCATTCCAAAGGGAGAAGAGAAAGACGGAGCTAGAACCTGACTACACTTAGAAAATCAACAACATTATGGTAAGTCATTTTATCATTTCATCCATTAAATTTTTGTTTAGGGTTAGTAATTATATTTACCATTCTTGTGCAGTACCGAACCTAGAACGGTTCGTGGCAATGCGTGTAATCCATCATGCTCTTCATGGATGAATTTTTTAATCACCCAGAGACAAACAATATCTTGGAGGTAAATCTTGCATCTCAAAATTTGATATTATTAATCTTTAGTAAACGCAACATTATTGACTAACAGTGTATGTTTGAAATTAACTGATTTTCCCGGAGGGCAAAGGGCCGTACCATGTGTGCGAAATTCAAGGTGTAGTAGAGAGATGGTGTGGGGCTTGGCTTGGAGACTACCAGCAGCACGCGAACACTACGTTGCAACTTCTGGATGATAAGAATGACATAATAGGTTGATGGTTTATTTTGAATGGCTAATGATATTAGAATTCTATAGATGGTGTTTGGTTATACTAAACATGTGTTTTACTTTGTTTCATTCCATGTTTAAGATACTTCTTCTATTTCATAGTTAGAATATTGTTCACGTGTTTCGCGAGCCATATTTTTGCAGTAGAATGTTTCGTATATCTTACCTATTCAAAAGTTTCCAATTTATAATAGTTCACAAGTATCTCTAGATGTTGTTGCCCCGGAAATGATTTGGGATGGACCATCGGAAAACAAATTAGGCATTGCAAATTTTAGCCACATAATACACGGGTATAAAATGCATGTAAATAAATTTCACATGTTAAATAATTATTTTTTATTTATTTACAATAATAGCAGTGCATAAAGTGCAGTAATACTGATGTAAAAAAATACCGGTGCAATCTCTTCCGGTGCAAAAAAACTATATTCCAATTACAAAAGAAAGGACGATGCCATATTTAATACCGGTGTACGAATCACTGTTTTACCGGTTCATAGGTTAAATACCGGAGCAAAATATCTACAACGATGTTCCAAATAATACCAGTGCAAATATTTTGTGATCCCGCCATTTTACACCGACATAAGATGCCGGTGCAAATACTATTCTACACCGGTCCATTTTACCGGTGTAAATTTGTTGCATTTTTACACCCCTACACATACGCACCGGTATTTTGGGGGGCCAAATTACCGGTGCCATGGCCCTAAATTACCGGTGCAATTACCCCTGTCCTGCAGTAGTGTACTATTCAGATTTGGAGTTTTCCACTCAACGACCGAAAGGAAAACGCCAATATTGTTGTCTACGTACGAGTTACTGCGGCCTCACATAGCCATGCTAATCCATGCGCCGTAAACATCATCCCACACATCGTCCAATATCTCCACCCCGGAGCAAATTTTTATTCTTATTCTTTCTTTTTCCTTCTCTTTTTTCTCTCGACAATTTCCTTTTCCCTATGTTTCAATATTGGTGATTGTTCCATTCCTTTTTATATATGTGTCCAGTTTCTCTCTAAGTTTTTAAGAATTGGTAGATCTTAAACGGTTCTTTTTGGTTGTTTAGGAATTGGATTGGAATTTTGTCTCTGTCATTGTGAGTTTTCTCAGCGACTCTTTTTCGGTTAAACAAACTGGTAAAACATCCTTGAATTCAAATAAATTATTTGTTATCCAAAGAATGATGGGGGAAATACGAGTCAAAGTCGTTTGAATAACTAACTTTTGGCGATTCTGTTCCTAAGCATTCAATTTAGATTTGTAGACTTCGACTTACTGGGATGTTTCTGGTTAATTAAATCAATTATTCAGTTAGTTAACTTGCCTTTAGGCCATTTTATTCGGTATCCTTTTGAGTGCAAGTTAAAGACAATTTCTGCACTTGCAAATGATTCCTATACATAGACTGAAAAACTATGTGGACGATTAAAATCACGGGATGAGGTCTCCTAGTTTTAGTGAAAGATTGTGAACGGGTTAAATGGAGGCCTTCGCATTAATTTACTTTATTTTTAATGTCTTCACATGGATCGTAAATGTGGATGTATCATTTCCGAGCGTTCTGATATGATTCTTATTAACATGATCAACTAGAGGTGGTGGTCACACATTCTTAGACAACTACAGAGTGGAACCACTCATCCTCTTTGCACCCTCTTTATAACCACAAATCATGGAAATTTACAGACATATGATGGAAAGATACAAGATTATAGCAATACATGAGTTCTACCTTAATTATAAGCAGCAGAATTAATTGATGAAGATTGTAAAGTCAAGGGATTTGCAAGTAAATATTTTATTGGCAATTTTGTGTGAATTAATTTTGAACAGAAATTCTGACCATGTTGGAACATGCTGGTGCTGAATATTTACGCCAAGGTTTTATGGAAATCAAAGTCAGAATATTGCAGTAGGTTGGTATAAATGGAATTCGTATATCTGACTATATATATATATATATCAAGCGTGTGAAGCATAATTGGTTTATGGAAAATCCCTAATTATATGGAGAATATTTATTCGAATATATGGGATAGAATGATATAAGGTAAATCCCTTTATTTATGGGATTTGGATATGCTTCAAGAATCAGATTTGGAATAGGAATATTGTGGAGATAATCAAGGAGTATTCAGATTTGATTCGTGGATATAAATTGGGGACAAACACGGCTGCATACTCACGGATTTAACAGAGCAAAAATTTGCAGACAGATTTTTGAGACTTTCGAGAAGTTGCAAAGAGTCAGAACACTATGTTCCAACACACCTGACCTGCCGCACTATGTTCAGAATCATATACCTTAATTCCTCAGGAGGAGGAGATCTTGCGTCGACGGAGTTCGAGATCAGAGGGAGTCTGATTAAGGCAGATCGGTAGCTAGGGGAGCTAGCAGAGTCCACACGCTATAGTTAGTAAAGATAAGTATTTTGTAAACTGTACTCTGTACTGTATCTTTCTAATTAGTGGATTCATTCTGAACTGGGCCAGGCCCCGCAGATGTAGGTGGATTACACCGAACTGCGTAACCAAGTCGTGTGTCTTTTACGTGTTATGTTATTATGCACTTGGTTAAATTAGTCATGTTGGAACATACTAGTAAGGACTAGAAAATTGGTAAAACTAAATTTCAATTGGTATCAGAGCAGAGTAACTTATCGTTCCCTTGGTTGTTTCAAGGAAAGTGAGATCCAGTTTTACCATGACGACAAGAGAAGGAGCTTCAGTCTGTCGACCACCACTGCTAGAAGGAAACAACTACAACTATTGGAAGACACGCATGAGGGTCTTCATCAATTCACTAGATGAACTGGCATGGTTTTATGTTGAGAATGAATAGAATCATCCTACAGAAGATGCTGATACAAGTTCTAAGGCTGTAGAAGGGGAGTCAAGTCAAAAACCCAAAGACAAGGCTAAATGGACTCTAGATGACCTTAAAGAATCTCTGGCGAATTCGAAGGCACTCAATGCGATCTTCACTGCTGTTGATGAAAATCAGCTCAAGCTTATATCTACGTGTCACCAAGCAAAGAAAGCATGGGATATTCTACAGACTGTTGACGAAGGAACCAGTCGAGTGCGTGAATCCAAACTACAGATGCTGGCTACCAAGTTCGAAGAACTCAAAATGGAGGAGGACGACACCATTGCTATATTCAATGGAAAACTCAGGGATATCTCCAACATAGCTTATCAACTTGGAAAGGTGTACAAAGAAACTAAGCTGGTGAAAAAGACCTTGCGATCTCTTCCCAAATGATTTGCAATGAAAGTAGCAGCAATAGAGGAAGCAAGAAACGTAGCCACCATGAGCCTAGATGAACTAATGGGTTCGTTACAAACTTATGAGATGACATTCCAGCAACCTACAAAAAGAGTCTCCAAGGATTTGGCGTTCAAAGTTTCTCCAGCTAAGGAAAGTCACGAGTCTGACAGCGATGATGAGATTGAAAAACTGGCACTTATTACAAAGAATTTCTCAAGAATGCTAAAGATGGTGGTCAACAAGAAATCTCAAGAAAGGTTTGGCGGAAACAGAACAAGATTCAAGCAATAATCGTGGAATGTGATTTGAACAAGGGAATATGCAGTTCGGGAGAAATCAGAACAACGAACCAAAACAGGCTGGACGAATTCAATGCAGAGAATGTGAAGGATATGGTCATATTCAGACTGAATGTGCTAACACTCGCAAGAAACAAGGAAGATCATATGTCACCTCTTGGAGTGAAGATGAAGATGATTAAAAAAACGAAAAGGAACTTACCAGTAATTATGTAGCTTTTGGAGCAAAGGTCCATGATACATCAGAGGATCAGTGTTCCAACACACTGAACAAAGGTAAAGTTGTATGTTCCAACATAGATCTGGACGATGCACACAGCGATGAAAATGATGATATGTCTGTAAGTGATGAAGAAATCTACAGCACATATGAACAAATGTATGCCATGTGGGTTCAAGTATCTGACACGAACAAAGAGCTGAATGAAGAAAAAAGAAAGCTAATTGAAAGTGAAAAAGAATTGCAATCCACGGTTGCAGAACTTGGAAAACATAATGAAGAACTAAACAAGAAACTGATAGCAGCAGTCAAAAGGCCGAGATGTCTGAAGCAACTATCTTTAAATTGAATTCTGGAAAGGTAAAGCTTGATGATATTCTGGATATGGGAAGAAACTTTGGTGATAGACACGGGATCGGATACGGGAAAGAACCCAAGACTGAATTGCATGAAAAACCAGTAACTCTCAAAGCTAGGATTCGAGAAGTAAAACGGAAGTATGGGATGCCGTATCAAAGAAAGCCACTCATCTGCAGATACTGTACGTACCAAGGACATGATGAACAACAGTGCGGAAGACTAATCAGAGATCAAATGATAGGAAGACAACTTCTGATGTGTTCCAACACAGGCGATACTCATACGGGAAAAATGATCAGAAAGATATGGGTTGTTAAAAAATCCAGTACGTGTCTGGTGGCACACACTTCTCTAACATCCTATTCCAGTGATTCATGGTACTTTGATAGCGGTTGTTCTCGCCACATGAGTGGCACTCCAAAATACCTCACGAACATTACTCCGTATGATGGCGGATATGTAACTTTTGGTGATGGAAAGAGAAGCAGAGTAATTGGCAAGGGCGAATTGAAAATTGAAGGCTTTCCAGTATTCACAAGTGTATTATTTGTTGAAGGTCTAAAGGCAAACTTGCTAAGTATAAGGCATCTGTGTAACGACAATATGGTAGTGGAATTTCATAAGGACAATTGTATAGTAAAGCATGGAGAAAACAAGGTTCTTTCTGGAATAAGATCATTAGACAATTGCTATTTTCTGGAACAAGGAGTTCGATGCATGCTTTCAAAACAGGATGAAGGAATTCTTTGGCACAGGAAGCTCGGTCACATCAACTATAAAACACTGGTGAAAATGGCAAATGTGAAAGCTGTACGAGGAATGCCTTCCTTAACCAGCAAGGATGGAATTGTGTGCGGACCATGTCAACAAGGTAAACAAATTCGTTCTCCTCACTCTTCAGTACAGTATATTACTACATCGAGAAATCTGGAACTATTGCACATGGATTTGATGTCCGGTTAATACACCTAGTATAGGTGGAAAGAAATATATATTTGTATGTGTTGATGACTTCTCTAGATTCACATGGGTAGCTTTCTTGAAAGAGAAATCCAATACAATAGAAGTTTTCAGAAGTCTTGTAGTGAAATTACAAACTGAAAAGGGGAGCACAGTAGGAAAGATAATTCGAATCTGAAGTGATCAGGGTAAAGAATTTGAAAATGAACAGTTCAGTTCCTTCTGCGATGAGCTTGGAATCCAACATGAGTTCTCAGCTCCTATCACTCCTCAACAGAATGGTATCGTAGAACAAAAGAACAGAACTCTCCAAGAGATGGCTCGAATTATGTTGGCAGAGAAAGATATTCACAAGAAATGGTGGGCAGAAGCAATCAATACAGCATGTTATACAATCAATCGCGTGTATCTTCGACCATTCACCAGCAAGACAGCCTACGAGATTTGGAAGGGCAGGAAACTAAATGTTTCATATTTTCACGTGTTCGGGAGTACATGTTATATCCTCAAAGATAGAGAACAGTTGGCAAAGTTTGATAATCGAAGTGATACAAGAATCTTTCTAGGGTACTCCATCAATAGCAGTGCCTACAGAGTTTATAATCATCGAACCAAAACTCTCATGGAATCCATAAATGTTATTGTGGATGATTCAGAGAAGGAACAACAACCAGAAGATGTAGAGGAAGAACCTAGCAACACTCATGTTCCAACACAGTCTCAAACTTCAGACAAAGAAAAGCCATCAGTTGAACTTCACCAATGTGCTGGACCAAATGAGCAACAGGATCCTAACTCTGCCGAAACTTACCATGTTGGAACACAGTCCCCTACTACTGACGACCATGTTCCAACACATGACCAACCTGATTCCACCATGAGAAGTACTCGATCAGTGCCTCGAGTTGATTACCGACGACTGGCTGGACTACACTATTTTGTTTCTCTAATTGAACCCAAGAACTATAAAGAAGCCTTACTTGATGAATATTGGATTGCTGCAATGCAAGATGAACTTGGTCAGTTTACAAGGAATAATGTCTGGTATCTTACTCCTCGCCCCAAAGGTATTAATGTCATTGGTACGAAGTGGATCTTCAAGAACAAATCAGATGCAGACGGCTTAGTCACCTGAAACAAAGCTAGACTTGTTGCTCAAGGTTATACACAAGTGGAAGGTGTTGATTTTGATGAAACCTTTGCGCCAGTTGCCAGGTTAAAGTCTATTCGAATTCTACTAGCTATTGCCTGCTCTTTGAACTTTACTTTGTATCAAATGGATGTCAAGAGTGTTTTTTTAAATGGAGTGATGAATGAAGAAGTATACGTGGAACAACCTAAAGGCTTCGAAGATCCTCATTATCCACATCATGTACATCGTCTCAAAAAGGCTTTATACGGACTAAAGCAAGCACCCAGGGCATGGTATGAACGACTTACTACCTTTCTTCTTCAGAAAGGTTATCGTCGAGGGGGAGTAGATCGCACTTTGTTTGTGCTTGACAAGGCTTCAATTTTTCTGATTGCTCAAATCTATGTTGATGACATAGTTTTTGGTTCCACTTCACCATCTATGGTACATGATTTTGTCACCGTAATGCAATCTAAATTCGAAATGAGCATGGTAGGAGAGCTCACGTACTTTCTGGGATTGCAAATCAAGCAAGGAAAGAATGGATTATTCATAAATCAAAGTAAGTATGCCTTGAATTTAGTTAAGATGTTCGGTCTAAGTAGTGCTCGAGCAGTTCGAACTCCTATGGGAGTCTCTGATAGACTGGTAAAGGATGAAAAAGGAGTTTCGGTTGATCAAAAGTTATATGAAGGCATGATTGGAAGTCTATTGTGCCTCACCGCCAGCAGACCAGACATATGTTTCAGTGTTGGAATATGTGCAAGATTTCAAGCTGATCCTAAGGAATCTCATCTTACTGCAGTCAAAAGAGTTATTCGATATGTAAGTGGGACTTCTGAGTATGGTGTTTGGTATTCAAAGAATCAACATTCAGAACTGACAAGGTACAGCGATTCTGATTGGGCTGGTAATGCTGATGATCGAAAAAGTACCACAGGTGGATGTTTCTTTATTGGAACAAATTTGGTGTCTTGGTATAGAAAGAAACAGAACTCGATCTCTCTATCTACCGCAGAAGCAGAGTATCTTGCAGTAGGAAGTTGTTGTGCACAATTATTATGGATGAAACAAATGCTGAAAGATTATGGAATTCATCAAGGCCCCTTAAAGATTCTGTGTGACAACACAAGTGCTATTGGTATTTCGAAGAATCCAGTTCAACACTCGAGAACCAAACATATTGACATTAGGCATCATTTTATTAGAGATCTGGTTGAAAGAAAAGAAGTGGAAGTAGTCTATGTTCCAACACACGAGCAACTTGCAGACATATTTACAAAGCCGTTGGATGCCACCACTTTTGAGAGCCTTCGACAACACTTAGGTGTTTGTCAAATCTGAGGTAATTTTTACCATAATTACTCTTTTTGTAAATATTTCTTTTGGTAATTTTCGTTTTACAAAAATTAGAAAAGAACAAAAAATATGGAAGGAAGCAAAGGCTTACAAAAATAGGAGATGTTAGTTTGGTATGTTGGAAGTTAAGTAAGGAATGACAACTTGATGTGACAAGAAGAGAAAGGGCCATCATTACCATGTTTGGGAAATCTAAAAAGGTCTTCGCGGGAAAAGAGGCAAATAAGATGAAGAGTTAAAGAAGGATTCAAATTTGGTATACATTCTTTCGCATCTCTGCTCACTAGACCAATTATTTTCTCCCCAAAATCCTTGCCGGAAAAAAACTCTTATACGCAACAATTCTCTCCATCTCGGCATTGTGCAGAGAATGTCAAACCTAAACCCACCTATGGTGGAAGCTGTGGTACCAGAAATCATGGAGGAAGATCAAGTTTCATCGAATTTGGAATTGATGTTGGTTACTGAGCCGAGAAAATATGATGAACTAACACAGATCGGAGGAAGCATAGAAGACGCAGAGGTTGAGGAAAGAGTTGGGCTAGAATCTGTTGAAGCCAAAGAACAAAAGGAAGAGGAAGAGGCGTCCGTCAAAAGAAAAAAGAATGGGGAACTAGAAATTGAACCCGATACACAAAAAGGATCTTCTGGGATCAAGAAGAAGAAAAAATCCATGGTAACTGGCCCTGACCCTAGTCCGTTAAAATTTATGGGTATTGAATGCTCGTGTATGGATGAAATCTTTGAGTGGCTTGAAGCCAATAGAGTAGCTGTAGACTTAAGGAAGATCAAGAAAATTGAAGGAGAATATTTGACGGTTAAAGTGAAGGAGTTGGTAACTGAAAACATAGGTGAAATTAGGAGACTTGAGAATTACACGGTGAAATTTGTATTGGGGAGGTATGCTGAGTTCAGGGGAAAAGATCAATTTTTGTGCATTGCTATACACCTGTGCCTAGTTGTGTTTCCTTGAGAGAGATTAGGGAAAGTGAAGTGGCTGGAAGAAAAGTGGTTAGGAACGGAGATAAACTTCAGGTGGGATCCTATGATACAAATTCTGCAAAGAGAATGGAAGAATTGAGGAAGCCTATCTTCATTGTTCTGTCTGATAGTGAAGAGAGTGTTCCAACACAGACAGATGAACCTGAGCATATGGACTTAGACTCTAATGCTGATTTAGGAGGAGAGCATAATGAGGATTTTTATGATCAGGATGATGAAGCACCTGATGAAAACCTATCTGCTCAGAGTGATGGTTCTGAGAGTGATGAAGATACTGAGAAGGAAAAGAAAGCTGAAGCATCAGGGAGTGTTCCAACACTGGATATTCCTGATCTGGCATATTCCAGTGATGAGGCACTGGATGAGTTCTATCAGAAGGCAAAAGGCAAGAGGAAGGCTGACAAAGCCAAAGTTTTTGCTCAAGCTAAGAGGGGCAAGAAAAGGCACGACAGCAAGGAAAAGAAGGTTTTACCTCCTCCATCTGTCAGCAAGGCTTACTCTGCTGTTTATTTTGATGAAAAAGGAGCAGAGATGGGAGTTTTTTTCTCAGAAAAGAAGTTCATAGCAGAAAGGCCGCTGGATTTAAAAGCCTATAAGGAGAGCGGCTTTACAGATTTTCTGAAGCTGATTGGCATGACAACAGCAGCAACAATTCAGCTACAGTACAACAGACAGGTTGTACTTGAGGTACTCCAATCTAATGCCTGGTAATTTAGAAATTAGCTCCCCATGGTTTGGTAGAGTATACATACGGGGAAAGATAATAGAGGTTTTTGCTTCTAGTATCAACACATTGCTAGGTCTGAACACACCTGAAACAAGGGGAGTATTTCCTGAAAATCTGGGATTGTCTGACAATGAAATTTTAGGTGTTATATCTGGGGGTTATAAGACTGAATGGCCAACAACGGGATATTCACAAGCATCCTGCTTGTCATCAAGATTTTTTGGCTTATATTAGGTAGTTATGCATTGTTGGTTGCCCTCGAGTAATATTACAGCGTTGACCAGGGAGATGGCTAAACTACGATACTATGTTGGAACACAGAAAGAAGTTAATCTTGGACTTCTCATTCAGCAGCATCTGGTCAGACAGGCTACTGCTCCAAAAGTAAATAATGCTATTATCTACCCTGCTTTAATCTCTGCTCTAGCCAAGACTGCAAAGGTGAAAGGGAAGGCTTCAGATATAGTCATTGACACGGAGTTTTTGAGGCCAAACAAGAAGACATTTGGGCTGAGACATGTTCATGATCTCCCATGGAAACCTTCTGGGTCGACTTCGTCTTCCGTAGCAGAAAAGGAGGCTCGGCTGCTAGCTCTGAATGCCCGTCTTGGTGCTATTGGTGTTCAAATGGCTGCTTTGGAGGCAGAGAAAGCAAGCCTGGAGGCTGAGAAGTCCCGATTGGAAGATTGACTCTTATAATTAATGCAGGGCGAGCAATGCTGTTATATGATTTTAATTTTTATCTTTGGATTATGTGTGGTCCCAGGGGGAGAAATTTTGGATGGCATGATTTAGACTTTGATTCAATTTCAATCTGGCTGTAATGATTTTTATGTTTTGGATTTCTGGTTTTTGGATTTCATGCCTAAGGGAATTCTGGAATTCTGATATCTTGTCGATTGCTGATTTACAAGTTTATGATACTGATGCAGGAAGTTAGTGTTTGGGAATTACATGTCCAAAATATTATGGGTCCACAAAAATGCCAAAGGGGGAGATTGTAAAGTCAAAGATTTGCAAATATTTTATTGGCAATTTTGTGTGAATTAATTTTGAACAGAAATTCAAACCATGTTGGAACATACTGGTGCAGAATATTTACGCCAAGGTTTTATGGAAATCAAAGTCAGAATATTGCAGTAGTTTGGTATAAATGGAATTCGTATATCTGACTATATATATATATCAGGCGTGTGAAGCATAATTGGTTTATGGAAAATCTCTACTTATATGGAGAATATTTATTCGAATATATGGGACAGGATGATATAAGGTAAATCCGTTTATTTATGTGATTTGGATATGCTTAAACAATCAGATTTGGAATAGGAATATTGTGGAGATAATCAAGGAGTATTCAGATCAGATTCGTGGATATAAATTGGGGACAAACACGGCTGCATACTCACGGATTTAACAGAACAAAAATCTGCACACAGATTTTTGAGACTTTCGAGAAGTTGCAAAGAGTCAGAACACTATGTTCCAACACACCTGACATGCCGCACTAAGTTCAGAATCATATACCTTAATTCCTCGGGAGGAGGAGATCTTGGGTCGATGGAGTTCGAGATCAGAGGGAGTCTTATCAAGGCAGATCGGTAGCTAAGGGAGCTAGCAGAGTCCACACGCTATAGTTAGTAAAGATAAGTATTTTGTAAACTGTACTCTGTACTGTATCTTTCTAATTAGTGGATTCATTCTGAACTGGTTCAGGCCCCGCAGATGTAGGTGGATTACACCGAACTGCGTAACCAAATCGTGTATCTTTTACGTGTTACGTTATTATGCACTTGGTTAAATTAGTTATGTTGGAACACACTATTAAGGACTAGAAAAATTGGTAAAACTAAATTTCAAAGATTGTGCCTATGAAGTGCTCATCGTGGCCTTTAGTCACAGGCAGAAAAATACAGAAATCTTTTTACAGAGCAGATACATACATCGTGGATATAATCAGATCCATGGCAGCACGCAAAAGTGCAGAGATGCAGCAGGTTCTGTGTTAAGCGGTAGGGTAAGAAGCTTGCATTGCGATGCCGCAAAGGCCTTCTTTAGCGGCAATGCCTCTTTGCATCATGATGTATCCATTCTGTCCCCAGCTTGTGCCCCAAGAATTCTTAACTAGCCAATACTTGGTGCCATCAGAACTTGTTCCATAGCCTACCGCGGTTACGCCATGGTCTAATTCGGTTCCACAGTCACCAGTGAAAACGCCACTAGAGTAGAATTGGAAAGCAGAGCCGCTGGCGTCAATGGCAACGGATATTGGCTGATTTGCGACAGCCTTCAAGAGTGCCGCCTCATTATTTGCCGGGACATCTTCGTAGCCGGTTATGGTGGCAGCATGGCTAGTTTCTTTGTTGGCGTTGCAAGTACCGTCAACGGCTTGATAAGGATAACTGGCCTCAGTAGTAAGGCCATGGTTGCTAATGATGAAGGTAAACGCATCATCCATTAGTCCTCCGTTGCATCCTTGATCTTCACCGCTAGTGTCACAATCAACAAGCTCTTGCTCGGACAGTGATACCAGCTTGCCTGTTTTCAGTTGGTGGACTCCCTCCATTGCTGCAACGGCCGAGAATGCCCAGCAACATCCTGCAATTAATTTTTAATGTCATCAGATGAATTATAATTGCTTACATTAATAATATATAGATGAGTTGGCTAGTTGATATATTACGTACCACATTGGCCTTGATCCTTAATTGGGGTCACAGCACCCTTCTTTCTCCAATCCATTGTAGCTGGAATGGCGCTCACGTTCTCGTAACGGAACAACGTTCCCTTGCACTCTCTCCATGGTTTGTACTTGTTGCGAGCTGTTTTGAACTCCTCATTTGTCATATCAGCAAACTTGTTGATTCCCAACGTGTATGACTTGGTTCCAGCCTTGTTGAAAGACTCGATGAACTCCACGTTTTCCTTGAAAATCTTGTATCGAATACCTTTCTCAACTTCATCACTGTAAAGACGCCCGTACTGTGCCATCCATTGCTCGTGCCTTTCCATCATCGACACTTCATTCAAGTCCCGGGACATTGCTTGAGAAGCCAAACCCGCTACTACTAATAATGCCGCGTAAATAAAATGCTTTGAAGTCATTGCACGAGATAATATACTATGAAAACTGTAGGTGAGAAGAGGTGATGCCTTAGTCGAGGGCAACGAGAGGTACTTATAGGTACTTCAGCTCTGCAATAAAATTAATTATTGACAAAAATCAGGCTCCGGAGACATCCCGCCAAGTTGCATCAAATGGCTTATTCCTCCCTTTGTTATCAAAACCTCAGCACCGTATCCGTTCTTCTATGGACAAATTAACAACATTCCACTATATTATATTAGTCTGGACTAGTCTTAATACCTATATTTTGGCCATCACCATCTTTTGGCTCCTTATAGTACAGTACTAGTTTTTAACCATACTGCTAGTCCATGTACCATATTAACATTCACTTCGGATTTCTAGTGCTTTAATCTTTAAATTAGCCCAATGTATATAAACAAAGAGTCCGTCTCTTGAAAGACGGTCTTTCCATAAGTTATGGAAAGACCAAGGTTTAAAGTGTAAATTAGAAGAAATTAAGATAAAATTTCCGGGTTGCATGAACCGGGTTATAAATTTTATAACTACTACATGTTTCATACTAAAACTTTAATATTGCAAGTAAGACCTTTTACCTTTTATTATTCTAATCAAACCCCGTCTTTCCATAAGCCTATGGAAAGACCGTCTTTCCCAAGACTTTGCCATAAACAAAAGGTAAATAACCCTATCAAATTTTGATGGTACATATATGACCTTGTAAAACTTTAATGTGCAAATCTTGCCCTAAGTTTTTATAAAATTGGGCAGTTAAACCCATTTTTCTTAATTATGGTGTTGACTCTATGAAGTCAACCGTTAACCTACATAAAAATACTTTTTTTTTCAAGAAATTGAACATTTTACTTTGCCCCTTTTACCTTATTTTTTTCTAAACCCCAAAAAATCGAGGTAAAAAGTTCTTTTACCTCGGTTTTTTTTGAAGTAAAAGGTATTATTTACCTCGATTAAAAATGAGGTAAATGATTGGTTTTTTTTACCTCGCTTGTATGGAAACCGAAGTAAATAATTTTCAAAATCGAAGAAAATAGAATAACTGATGTATGTGCTACGTCGGTTAGGGTGGTTAGATCATGTAGTATAAATTAATCGTGACATGACTGACCTCGCTAGTTACATCGTTTTGACCGACTTCTAGTCGATATCCTGAAGCGACGATGCATACGAAGGAACTTAGTCAGTGACTTTGGTCCCATTGACCAAATTCAATCATATGATACCCAAAAGATTTCTCCCCATTCTGAGTTCCTTCTTTGAAATTCAAATCCACATTCTTGGAGGTGCCTAATAGGGTTGTTGATTGTGTTCAATTACCAAGTAAGTTTTTGATATGAATCTCTGTGCCAAAACTCACAATTACGGAATTAATATATTTGATCTAATGAAGGGATCTGCAAACCCTCACCTCTCTCGCACGAAATTCAGGTGTCTAGCCCCCGAGGTACACCTAATCTCGACTTGCTCTCTAACTAGCCCTCGGGATCATATTAGAATGTTTATTGATACGTAACTAGCCCTTGAGGCTAAGCAACAATGGAATAGCTCGCACGCAAAGAGTATGGACTCAAAATGTTGTATATTTGATTGATAAAAGTGGTGTAAATTCGTCCATAAGGCCTTCCTATTTGTAGGGTTACAATCTCGCCCCAAACCCTAATCACAAATGGAAACTGAATCGACTTATGGTAGCTTTAAGAAGCTAAAATCATACTTTTACTAAAATACCCAAAATAAATGGTAATCTAAGGTAATCTGGTTGAATTCTTCATGAAGTAACCTTGAAGAATATTACTTTACCTAATCTTACCAAATCTAACTCTAATCATAATAAAACTGAATATACTAAACCCTAATGAATTATATTTTTGAAATTCAGCTCTTCAAAGGCCACATGGCCGAGCTATCAGTCCAATAAAACCAAAATGAAATAATTCTAAAATATTTTATAGTGATCGCACTATCTCATTAATAACCCAGTGGGAAAAAAGAGTATAGTGTTCTTCATGATGTTTTCAGCTCATCGACAATCTTGAATAATGAATCCAAGATGTCGATCGTGGCTCCTTCTTCAATTCTTCACCATAAAGGCAATCAATCAAAGCATTTAAAGCTGCATCTCTAAGCTTAGCCCTTGACCTAGTCATAGGCCCTGCCATGTCACTTAGAGGATCCCGAACATATCCTTTAAATGTTTGATTATGTCGTGGAATGTCTTCATTTATGGTGGTAGTCATCTTGACATCTCCATCATTCCTTTCGTGGCCGAAAGGTTTTTCCCTCGAAACTAAATCGTCTTCAAAGGTAGACGGAGATAAATCCGAAACATTGAAGGTCGCACTAATACCATAATGATCTGGTAACTCAATCTTGTAAGCATTGTCATTCACACGATCCAACATTTTAAAAGAACCATCTCCACGTGGACACAACTTAGATTTCCTAGCATTTGGAAACCTCTCTTTCCGAAGATGAACCCAAACATAATCTCCCATGATGAACCTCATCAACTTGCGGTTTTGATTAGCTTTATCAGCATTCTGTGCATTTGTCGTTCAATTTTAATGCGCACCTTCTCATGGATTTTCTTCACGAAATCAGCTTTCTTTTCTCCATCAAGGTTTTTAACCTGTTTAAAATTCAAAGTAAGTAGATCAAGAGGTCTAATAGGTAGAAAACCATAAACAATTTCAAATGGAGATAAAGAAGTAGTAGAATGAATAGTGTGATTGTAAGCAAACTTTACCATCAGAATACATTTTTCCCAATTCTTTATGTTCTTCTGAACTAGTGCACACAGGAGAGCCCCTAGGGTTTGATTGGTCACTTCTGTTTGTCCATCAGTTTGAGGATGACAAGCAGTCGAAAGCAACAACTTTGTCCCTAACTTGCGCCACCAGGTATTCCAAAAGTAGGATAAAAATTTAACATTGCAACAGAGACAATGGAGGCAAGAATGCCATTTAACTGAACTACTTCCTTCAAAAATATATCAGCAACATGCTTTACATCATTTGTCTTCCTACAAGGAATAATATGTGTCATTTTTGAAAATCTATCCACAACCACAAAGATAAAATCATTACCTTCCTGAGATCGTGGTAAACCTAGGACAAAATCCATGAAAATATCAACCCGAGGGTGTGTAGGAATATGTAATGGAGTATAAAGACCACGAGCCTTAGTTTTAGACCTAGCCTTCAAGCAATCAAGACAATTCTTACAAACCCTATCAATAACAAGTGTCATTTTCATCCAATAGAAGTTTTCTCGAAACAAATTAAAAGTTTTATGTGCACCAAAATGTCCCACTAAACCACTTGAATAAGCTTCTCTAACAATTAAAACATGCATAAAACATTGAGGAATGCATAACCTATTATTCATGAACAAGAAACCATTATTCCAAAAAAACATCTTATAGCACCATTTTTCCATAATGCATAAATAGATGAAAAATCACAATCAGCCGCATACAAATCTTGCACGAATGAAAACCCTAACATAATGCATTCCAATCGTGTAAGTAAAACATGTCTACGACTCAAAGCATCACTTATTTTCTATTCCATTTTTGTAATGCAGCACATAAGGAAAAAATTCAATGAAACTTGACCATTTAGCATGACGCTTATTCAACTTCATCTGACTCTTCAAGTATTTCAAGGATTCATGATCACTATGAATGACAAATTCTTTATGCAATAAATAATGTTACCAAGTTTCTAATGCACACACAATTGGATAAAATTATTCATCATACACAGGATAGTTTAGAGCCCTTTAGCTTTTCACCGAAGTAAGCTATAGGTCGATTCTCTTGCATCATTATTGCACCAATACTAACACCATAAGCATCACAATGAATCCAAAAAGTACCATTAAAATCAGGTAAAGCAAGAACATGAGCCTTACATAATTGTACTTCCAATTCATTAAATGCATTCTCTTGACTCTCAGTCCAAACAAATTTCACATCCTTTTAAACTAGTTCATTTAGAGGTGCAGCAATAGATGAGAAATCATGCACAAACCGTCTATAAAAACTAGCTAAACCATGAAAAGAATATACATGGTAGGCATTAGTACGTCTCGGCCAAGTCTTAATGGCCTCAATTTTGGTTTCATAATCTTTTATACCCTCCTTAGAGACCACAAAATCGAGAAACGCCACTTCTGAGCGCAAAATGTGCACTTCTTGATGTTTGTATACAAACAAGACTCACAGAGTGAAACAAGAACCATTTTAACATGCTCAATATGTTCATCAGTCGACATAGAATAAATCATTATATCATCAAAATAGACGACAACAAATCGACCTACAAACTTTCTCAAGACATGATTCATCAACTGCATAAAAGTACTAGGTTCATTAGTTAAACTGAAAGGCATAGCAATCCATTCATACAACCCAAACTTAGTCGTAAATGCAGTTTTCCATTCATCCCTATCATTAATTTGAATCTGATGATAACCCTGAGTCAAATCAATCTTAGTATAAATCACAGATCTATGCAATCTTCAAGCATATCATCTAACCTAGGGATAGGATAGTGATACTTAACGGTAATCTTGTTAATAGCATAAAAATCAACGCACATACGCAAAGTTTTATCTTTCTTAAGAACTAAAATGAAGGGTACAACACAAGGAGATAGGGATTCTCACACATAACGTTTTTGAAGTAACTCCTCGACTTGTCGTTGTAGTTCCTTGGTCTCCTCAGGGTTTGCTTTATATGCCAATGGGTTTGGGATAGTCAAAGCCGGAATCAAGTCAATCTGGAGTTCAATACCTCGCAAATGTGGTACAACTATAGGTAAGGCTTCCAGAAAGACATCCTCAAATTCGTGTAACACCTGAGCAAACCATGGAGGAACATGAATAGGAATAGCATCACTGGCAAAGTAGATTTCTTTAAAATGCATGATAAGTACATAAGAATGATTAGAAAAAGCACGATTCACATTAAACGATGCATAAAACAATCTACTAGAATCATTAGGAAGTTCATGTCCCATCATGTAAATTGATGGCAAAGGACAAAGATGTGAAGATAGGATTTTATGCGACTTATCAGAATCATTCTTAGACTTACCTGGCTTACCTGGAACGGCCTTCTTTTATTTTTGGTCGAAATTGTCAAGGTTTATTCCTCTATTTTTCTCCTTGTGGCCAATCTCCTTCAAGCCCTGGTTAGCGTTTTGGTTGGCCATTTGCGCATCAGTTGCAAATTTCTCTTTGTCGACTTTCATGCGTCTCTGTTCCTCTAAAACTTCCACTGGAGATAATGGAACCAAAGTATACCTTGTTCTATCCTTAATCACTGTAATTTGTTTAGTGTAACCATCATGCATAGATTTGGATCAAACTGCCAAGTTCTCCCTAACAAAATATGACTAGCTTCCATAGGTATAACATCACATAAGATAGAATCATGGTATTTTCCAATCTTAAAGTTAATCGTGCATTTTTGTTAACCCTAATTTCCCCAATACCATTTAACCAAAAACGTTTATATGGCGATGGATGAGTATTCACAGGAAAAGACAATGATTTAACAAGAAGATTAGACACAGTATTAGTACAACAACCACCATCAATAATCAGTAAACAATTCTTATATTTCACAAGGCAACAAGTACGAAAAATATTAATCATGTGTACATAAGTTTCGGCCCTTTGAGAGTTTAGAACTCTTAATGACATGAAGTTACCTTGTGTTTCGGGACCTTGTTCACCATGATCATTTATGTTGATCTCTTCATCTACTTGTTCTTCACCACTTTCATACAATGGTGGCATATCAGTATATTCATCTTCTTCATCTCCTTTCTCAATTGTTGTTAACACTCGTGCATGAGGACGGTTATTGCGGACATGTCCTCTTTCTTTACAATGAAAACAAGTAGGAGAGTTAACAGAAACTGAATTTCATGAAGAATTAGTGGACTTACCTGGAATTTTTTAAACACGTTGGGTTGGTGGTGCCACCCTCCTCTCAGTAGGATTATAAGTTAGATTTGAATAAGCCTGAAATGATCCGCGTTCTCCCATGAGTGTGCCCCTACTACGGCCATAACTAGGGTTTTTGGAGTCAAACCCTAGTCGTTGACTGGAAAATCTGGGTTGTAGCCTCCTTGGTCGCAGGGTACTCTCAACCAACATTCCTTTCACCAATAAATCATTCACAGATATGTGATGTTGAAGCTTGACTAGCATTTGAAGGTTTTCATGAAAGCCTTTAATGAATCAATTTTTTATGAATGCGTCGTCTTATTTCATTCCAACCCTTCTCATGGTCAACTCAAGATCTTGCCAGTATTCAGCAATTGTACGATTTCCTTGCTTCATGTTGGACAAATAAGAATGTTGTTCCATCAAGTAAGTAGGCGGAACATGATATTGGCGAAACTTGGATCTCAATCTCTCCTACGTGGAGATAGGTTTCTTTCCGGCAAGATATCGCGACTCATTTTTATTTTTCCACCATTCAACCACATAGTGAGTGAAAGAATACTGCACGACATTAACTTTTTTCATTCTCCCGATAATTGTTGAGATCAAATAGATTCTCAATCTTTCACTCCCAATCAAGGCTTCACTTGATTGTGTTGACCATCAAATTGAGAAATGTCATATTTTAAACCCTTGGTGTCTCAAGCTTCATTAGAGCCTGACTCAGATCCCAAATTGCTCTTCACTCTCCTTTGGGAATGAGGTTTACTGTAGCGATGCCTTCTAGAACACCCTTGGTGTGATCGCCTTTGCAAATGATTCCTATACCCAGACTGAAAAACTATGTTGACGGTTAAAATCACGGGATGAGGTCTCCTAGTTTTAGTGAAAGATTGTGAACGGGTTAAATGGAGGCCTTCGCATTAATTTACTTTATTTTTAATGTCTTTACATGGATCGTAAATGTGGATGTATCATTTCCGGGCGTTCTAATATAATTCTTATTAACATGATCAACTAGAGGTGGTGGTCACACATTCTTAGACAACTACGGAGTGGAACCACTCATCCTCTGTGCACCCTCTTTATAACCACAAATCATGGAAATGTACCGACATGTGATGGAAAGGTACAAGATTGTAGCAATACATGAGTTCTACCTTAATTATAAGCAGCAGAATTAATTGATGAAGATTGTGCCTGTGAAGTGCTCATCGTGGCCTTCAGTCACAGGCAGAAAAATACAGAAATCTTTTTACAGAGCAGATACATACATCGTGGATATAATCAGATCCATGGCAGCACGCAAAAGTGCAGAGATGCAGCAGGTTCTGTGTTAAGCGGTAGGGTAAGAAGCTTGCATTGCGATGCCGCAAAGGCCTTCTTTAGCGGCAATGCCTCTTTGCATCATGATGTATCCATTCTGTCCCCAGCTTGTGCCCCAAGAATTCTTAACTAGCCAATACTTGGTGCCATCAGAACTTGTTCCATAGCCTACCGCGGTTACGCCATGGTCTAATTCGGTTCCACAGTCACCAGTGAAAACGCCACTAGAGTAGAATTGGAAAGCAGAGCCGCTGGCGTCAATGGCAACGGATATTGGCTGATTTGCGACAGCCTTCAAGAGTGCCGCCTCATTATTTGCCGGGACATCTTCGTAGCCGGTTATGGTGGCAGCATGGCTAGTTTCTTTGTTGGCGTTGCAAGTACCGTCAACGGCTTGATAAGAATAACTGGCCTCAGTAGTAAGGCCATGGTTGCTAATGATGAAGGTAAACGCATCATCCATTAGTCCTCCGTTGCATCCTTGATCTTCACCGCTAGTGTCACAATCAACAAGCTCTTGCTCGGACAGTGATACCAGCTTGCCTGTTTTCAGTTGGTGGACTCCCTCCATTGCTGCAACGGCCGAGAATGCCCAGCAACATCCTGCAATTAATTTTTAATGTCATCAGATGAATTATAATTGCTTACATTAATAATATATAGATGAGTTGGCTAGTTGATATATTACGTACCACATTGGCCTTGATCCTTAATTGGGGTCACAGCACCCTTCTTTCTCCAATCCATTGTAGCTGGAATGGCGCTCACGTTCTCGTAACGGAACAACGTTCCCTTGCACTCTCTCCATGGTTTGTACTTGTTGCGAGCTGTTTTGAACTCCTCATTTGTCATATCAGCAAACTTGTTGATTCCCAACGTGTATGACTTGGTTCCAGCCTTGTTGAAAGACTCGATGAACTCCACGTTTTCCTTGAAAATCTTGTATCGAATACCTTTCTCAACTTCATCACTGTAAAGACGCCCGTACTGTGCCATCCATTGCTCGTGCCTTTCCATCATCGACACTTCATTCAAGTCCCGGGACATTGCTTGAGAAGCCAAACCCGCTACCACTAATAATGCCGCGTAAATAAAATGCTTTGAAGTCATTGCACGAGATAATATACTATGAAAACTGTAGGTGAGAAGAGGTGATGCCTTAGTCGAGGGCAACGAGAGGTACTTATAGGTACTTCAGCTCTGCAATAAAATTAATTATTGACAAAAATCAGGCTCCGGAGACATCCCGCCAAGTTGCATCAAATGGCTTATTCCTCCCTTTGTTATCAAAACCTCAGCACCGTAGCCGTTCTTCTATGGACAAATTAACAACATTCCACTATATTATATTAGTCTGGACTAGTCTTAATACCTATATTTTGGACATCACCATGTTTTGGCTCCTTATAGTACAGTACTAGCTTTTAACCATACTGCTAGTCCATGTACCATATTAACATTCACTTCTGATTTTTAGTGCTTTAATCTCTAAATTAATCCAATGTATAAACAAAAGGTAAAGTCACTACCACATAGACCCCTCTCTAGCACCGGTTTTTTTTGTTCTAGCACTGATTTTTTCGTTAAAAAATACCGGTGCCTAAGTAACCGATGAAACGGTTTCACCGGTAGAAAAAAACCGGTGCTAAATTTCCAACTTTTAGCACCGATTTTTTAGTTAACACCGGTTTTTTCAACCGGTACTAAATCAGCACCGGTTTTATTTGTTAGCACCGGTTTTTTTTGTTAGCACCGGTTTTTCAACCGGTGCTAATTTTAGCACCGGTTTTTTTGTTAGCACCGGTTTTTTAGCACCGATTTTTTAACCGGTGCTAAATTATTACGACGGGTAAAAAAAATTCCTTCCTCTGAAAGAAGCATCGCCCTGCCGCTTTCAGTGGAAGGGAAAAAGACCCAAAATTAACAATTTCTTATGACATTAATTTAATAATAAAATCAACTTAAAAAAATTGATGATTCAAAAATAAAACCAAAAAAATTATGATACAAAATTAATAATTAATTGGACTAAACATAACTATCACAAACATAACTATCTATGGAACTAAACATAACTTTAGCTTGAACTAGCAATTGAATCATGTGGCGTATACACATCAAATCACAAGGCTAAGTCACACAACTAATCCTGAATCTATGATCCTTAAAAATGCTCAGATGTACAACTCCATATGCATCCACAAGACCATACAACTACAAACTTCAATTTAGTTTGCAAAAATGGTAGGGGGGAAAGGTAAATGTAACTAAATTAGTAAATCTTACCTTTGAAGGCTCATTGTATGCTCAGAAGCTAATGCCTGGAACATACTTAAGACAAATTGGAAATCCTCTGTATATTCAAACAGATAAAGGAATCGTTTAGATCCAAATAAAGGGGCTATCTCACTGTTTACATAGTTTAGATCCAAATAAACATGGAGAAAAAAAAAGAATAATCAAAACTCCACTCAGCACACAAGTCTATCTCATTGTGTTTTACCTTATGATTTTAAAATAATGTCACAAGTAGCCTATATAAATAAGAAAAGGTTTAGTGAATGCCTACTGACTACTGACTAGCTCCGCCAAGTAAATTCACCCTATGTTTAGCAATACCCGAATGTTTAGCAAGAAAACTCAATGCATTCAACAATAGCAAAACAATAATGGTGTGATACCTCTGCCTTTGATTTCTCATATGCAGTTTCAAGCTGTTTAAGGGCTTCTTCATTTGCTTGAATAATACTTTTATACTGACATAATAAATAGGAAAAATTAGCATATGCTTGATTCATGCTATAACGACAGAGTCATTCGGTACCTGAAGCATGTGATCTTTCTTCATTTGTGCCTCCTCCACCAACTTTGTAATTTCTTCGTTCTGTTGAGCAACTACATAGTTCACAATGAAACCGAGAATTATCAGTTTGCAACTACATAGTTGACAATGCCTCCTCTACCAACTTTTCAATTTCTTCGTATTGATAATCTTTTTGTATTGTTCTTCAAATTTTTTGGTTTTTTTCTGAAAAAAACAAGCTAAACCCAATCTAATGATGTTACACATCTACCCCACACTTAGACAACACAATGTCCTCATTGTGTAAGAAAGAGGTAACATATGCACATTTTATACAGCAAAGATACTTCAGTTTGAGTGACAACATTTGCGGCATCAATCCAACGAAATAAGTTATATGCCAAATAACGATGACAAATTCTCCATGCACCAACTTTAATCGATGTACTTGTTGACATATTTTTAGCATGGGAAGATTTAGAAGACATGATACTCCACTCTTTATTCACAGTTTTAGCATACTTAGTGTTAGGCACAATATTATAATCAAGATATGCATCATAATTAATACCCTCGGTAGTTTCAAATCCCAATAAAACCACCAAATCAGAGATTGGCTTAGTCCAAGTTTGTCCCCCAAGATCAAACGTCATTTTTTTTGTCAAATCTTGATACACAAATAAACTATACAATTCTAAGCACAACCTTCGACAAACCGGTTAAGTAACACACAACAATGCATTCCAACCAATATTAGAATACAATGCCTCTACTTCAAATTTCACATCTAACTTACGCAAAGTTTGCCAAACAAATTCATACTACTCCACAAGAGGTCTACTTTCAAGAAGAGAATAACTCTGATGCTTTTCAGCGTCGGATAATGGCAGAACCTGTGGAAATATATCTCTGGGCTGTGAAGTTTCGAGAGGCTGAAGGTCGAGCTCCGGTGAATACGTGGTGGGGCGTAGCTACTCGGAGATAGAGCTCTGGTGGTTGTGCACAGATGAGGATGGTGGTAATTGGAACTCCGGTGGACAGAGAGCTAAAATTTGGTGTGTCGGCATTCCTGGGCTTAGTTGCGAGCGGCTGAAGGTTGAGCTCCGGTGAATGCGCGGTGGGGCACAGCTACTCGGAAATGGAGCTCCAGTGGTTGTGCACAAATGAGTACGGTGGTGCTGGGAACTCCGGCGGACAAAGAGGTCGGCTCTGATGGCTACACGATTGGAGTTTGCCAGGGATTAGTTACAGATGAGGGACGACAGGTTTGGAGGTGATGAATGGAGGTAGAACGGTGGGTTGAGTGCATAAGGTGAGATGGGGAAATTCTGAATTCAGTGGGAAAAGGGGTAGGGTTAGTAGTTTAGGAAATTGCACAAAAGTCATATATTTTTATTTATTATATACTAATTCAAGGTTTGACCATTAATTAGTCAAAGTCAACTTAGTTATTAGTGTTTATATATTGAAAGTCTAGTAAAGTTTGACCGTTGATTAGTTAAAGTCAGCTTATTCACTAGTCGAAGGTAATGGTAAATAAAAGAGAACCGGGAGTGTGTACGGGAGTGGGAACAATGTCCCACTCCCTTAATACCTGATACCTAATAAAACTACCCCAGGTCTAGATGCTACTAGCAGGTGGCAAAGAAATGTTAAACCCTTCATAGTGACAGGGTTCTATAGAAACCATCCGTGAGAGAAAAATGCTAACCCCTCCGTGATGACAGGGGCCTCTAGAAACCATCCATGAAAATACCGGGGGGCATGAGAACGAACTCACTAGCCCCTTACTCCATGCAAAATCCATGCAACCGGTAGTGTGAATCGGCTCTGAGGCGTGGTTTTCTCCCTACGGTTGTCTTCGAAACCGAGAGTGGTCTCAGCCTTGAAAATAATTAGTATGTCATCTCCACTGGGAAGGGCTGGCACACCGCTTCTACCATGTACACCTCTAAGATGAAGATAAAGAGGTGTTATTGGCCTTCGTTAATGGTATCTGTATGAGTGTCGGGGTTTTATCTTTGGGGTTGAGAGCAGATTGACCGTAATCTGTTGTGCTCCTAAGTGTTCCCTGCGGATAGACCTCCTAGTGATAAGAGATCGGGCATGATTTCTACCGTGTATGCCCCGCGTAATGGTTTTGTAACCGTTCTTTCCATTTTAGGCAAATGGACAGCCTGATGCCCTATTACACTTTTCAGTGTAGCGCAGGAAAATAGTGCAACCGTCAAGTCCAAGTTATACATAGCAAAGGGTTAATTAATTTGCGTACACAAAATTAAGTACCCCCTACCCAGCCTGAATGGCCATGTAACATAAAGGAAATAAGTAGCAGTGGATTAATTAACTTCACGTACGCAAATTAATTAATCCACTACCCAATGCCCATGGTGTGCAACCTAATGGTGAACGGTTGCCCTCCCATCAAATACATTTCAGCCTAAAGGGGAGGCTGAAACTCACTGCGAAATACTGCCCCTTTTTTCCCTCGAACCCGTGAGCGTCGAGACCCCTCGAGCCCGTGGCCCTCGAGACCCTTGAGACCCCTTGAACCCCTGGCCCTTGAGACCCCTCGAACCCCTTTATCCCTCGAGACCCTCGAGACACCTGGCCCTCGAGACCCCTCAAACCCCTGGCCCTCAAGACCACTCAAACCCCTGGACCTGGAGACCCCTCGAAGCATTCGAGCCCTCGAACCCCTGGCCCTCGAGATCCCTCAAACCCCTTGCCCTCGAGACCCCTTGAACCATTCCAGCCCTCGAGACCCCTCGAACCACTGGCCCTCAAGAACCCTTAGACAACTCAAGCCCTCGAGACCCCTCGAACCCTTCTAACCCCTGGCCCTCGAGACCCCTGGCCCTCGAAACCCCTCGAACCCCCCGAACCCCTAGCCCTCAAGCCCTCGAGATCCTCGAAACCCCTCGAATCCCTGGCCCCCGAGATCCCTCGAACCCCTGGCCCTCGAGACCCCTCAAACCCTTCTAGCCCTCGAGACCCCCGAGACCCCTCGAACCCCTGGCTCTCGAGACCCCTTGAACCCCTCGGCCCTTGAGACCCTCGAAACCCCTCAAACCCATCTAGCCCTCGAGATCCTCGAGACCCCTCGAGACCTCTCGAACCCCTGCCCCTCGAGACCCCTCGAACCCCTGCCCCTCGATACCCCTCGAACCCCTGCCCCTCGAGCCCCTCGATCCCCTCGATCCCCTAGCCCTTGAGGCCCCTCGAACCCCCTTTCCCTCAAGACCCCTCAAACCACTCGAGCCCTTGAAACCCTCTGAGACCACTCGAGCAGAATTATTTTTAAGTGAGGTATTTCCGGTGTCAAAAAATGGGAACGGCCTTGTCTGGAACAGGTGGAGACAACTATGGACTGCAAAAATAAGGATTCCAGCTCCTCGAACCTTGTTGTCGGAAATCCCTCGCGAACCCCTTTATGAAAATTTGGGGGTTGGGGTGTCGTGTAGTTCCCTGTGTTAGAAAATAGCTAGTCTTGTAGAAAAATGAAGAGATAGTGGTGTATATTGAAAAAACAAATTAAAGATGTATGTTCAAGGATCATAGGATTCTCCCTTGAAAGTGGGCTAGAACGATGGCGAACAGCTTAGTCACTAGTGTTTCTATATAGAGAGAGAGAGTCAAGTAAAGTTTGACCGTTATTTAGTTAATGTCAACTTTGTTATTTGTGTTTTTATATTGAAAGTCAAGTATGGTTTGACTATTGATTAGACAAAGTCAACCTAGTTATTAGAATTTATTATATACTAATTCAAATAGAGTTTGACCGTTAATTAGTTAAAGTCAACTTTGTTATTAGTGTTTATTTATTGAAAGTCAAGTAAAGTTTGACCATTGATTAGACAAAATCAACCTAATTATTAGTGTTTATATATTGAAAGTTGAGAAAAGTTTGACCATTGATTAGTTATAGTCAACTTACTCTCCACTGTTTCTATTTAGAGAGAGTCAAGTAAAGTTTGACCATTTATTAGTTAAAGTCAACTTAGTCACTATAATTTATCTATTGAAAGTCAACTAAGGTTTGACCATTCATTAGACAAAGTCAAAAAATTTTATTAGTATTTATTACATACTCATTCAAATAAATTTTAACCATTAATTAGTTAAAGTCAACTTTGTCATTAGTGTTTATATATTGAAAGTCGAGTATAGTTTGATAGTTGATTAGTCAAAGTCAGCCTAGTTATTAGTGTTTATATATTGAAAGTAAAGTAAAGTTTGACCGTTGATTAGTTAAAGTCATCTTAATCACTAGTGTTTCTATATAGAGAGAGAGTCAAGTAAAGTTTGACCGTTATATAGTTAAAGTTAACTTTGTTATTAGTGTTTATATATTGAAAGTTAAGTAAGGTTTGACCGTTGATTAGACAAAGTCAAACATTTTTAGCACCAGTATTTATTATATACTAATTCAAATAAAGTTTGACCGTTAATTAGTTAAAGTCAACTTTGTTATTAGTGTTTATATATTGAAAGTCAAGTATAGTTTGAACGTTGATTAGTCAAAGTTAGCCTAGTTATTAGTATTTATTTATTGAAAGTCAAGTATAGTTTGATCGTTGATTAGTCAAAGTTAGCCTAGTTATTAGTGTTTATAAATTGAAAGTCAAGTATAGTTTGAACGTTGATTAGTCAAAGTTAGCCTAGTTATTAGTATTTATATATTGAAAGTCAAGTATAGTTTGACCGTTGATTAGTCAAAGTTAGCCTAGTTATTAGTGTTTACATATTGAAAGTCAAGTATAGTTTGACCGTTGATTAGTCAAAGTTAGCCTAGCTATTAGTGTTTAAATATGGAAAGTCTTTTTTAAAATGAAAACACCTTAGGGTGGGGGATTATGTATAAGGTTCCCCAGGCCTTAATAGAGACAAATGTATGCAAAGTAGTGTTTTATACACTAAGATGATTGAGGCAACATTGTTGCCTCCAAAAGAATACCTATCTACTCGTAATGAAACTTAAAATTGGCTGATCTAGTGAGTATGAAGGAGATCAGGTATAGAAGTTGTGATTCCAAAAGAAAGAATCTCCACCCCCTGTGTTAATTCTTTCCCTTGGCTAGGAAACTTCATTCTAACACTTCAAAATAAAAGCTAAAGACAGAACCAAATCTTAGACCTATGGGTTGCAAGAATTCTGATATGGAGCGTTCCGTTCTCTGGTCCGTAGCAGGCTGGAGAGGTTGACCGTTTGGGATGGATTTCTGTATGAGTATAGCTGAGCTTCAGAAGAGAGTTTGAAGTAGAGTTCAACTATAGTACCTGTAGGAAGTCAAATGACAAAATATTAGCAGTATCAATCCTGTCTTGAGCCATGTCTATGCAATCTAATATAGGGAGTATGCTCCCTATTCAAAGAAATGAGGCCTCTGATGTGAGTGGGTATATTAGAAAGGTTCAAACTAAAATCATAGTTATGTACTGGGTGAAAACATGTTTAAGTTTGGCATTCTTAAGCAGGGAATGCACTCTGGAGGTCAGATTGTAAAAAGGCCAATGAGCAGTGTAGGGATCCCTGATCATGTTCACGGCCAGCAAAGAATCAGATTCAATGGTGAAAGAGCTATCCAGATCTGGAAAGGTTTGGCAGGCAAATAGGATGGCTAAAATCTCTGCTTGAAGTGAAGAAACTACAGTGATGGCAGTGGATTTTATAAGGCATGGGGTTCCATCACTGTTTCTAGCAATCATGCCAACAGTTGAATTAGTAGAGGACCGGGATGCATCAACATTGATCTTTATGCAGTTTGGCTTTGGCCTTTCCCAGAAGACAATAGATATAGTAGGCTTCAGAGGTGGTCTAGGGTGGGGGATCAGATGCGGAAAGCTAGGTCTCATAGGTAGGGAAGAACTTGGGGGGCAAGGTTTTGAAGAGAGGGATATATAAATTTGATCACAAACTTCCTTACATATAATCTCTAAAGAGAAGTGTTTGTTGTAAAAAAAAGGAAGCTATTTCTTGCCTTCCAAAGACACCAGCAAATTAGTGGTGGTAGAATTTTACATAACAGTTGGTGGCTTCTGGGAAGATCATGGCAATTCCAGAACAAGAAAACCCTTTCATTTATTGAATCCAGACTACAAAGATGAAAATCTAATAAAGATGCCATCTTATGCCATATTGATTGAGCAAGGGGGCAGGATATGAAAAAGTGTTTAAGAGAGTCAAAGTGATAACATGCGGGACATTTTGAAGCAAGACTAAAACCACATTTTATTAGCACATCATCAAAAGGTAGGAAAGCATGCAACAGTTTCCATGTAAAAATAGAAACCTTTTTTTGTAATCTAGGATTCCATATAAGCTGGGTAGCAGGGAAGGTACCTGAGGAGAAAGTGAGCTTCTTATACGCAGATTTGAAAGTAAAAGCACCTGTCACTTCTAGTTTCCAGATTAATCTATCCTCTCTATCTTCAGTGATTTCTGCAGACTTGTTTGATGCCTCTGGTGGCTTTAAAAATGCCCACTGGATTGCCATTAATAAGTATTGAGAAATGAGCCTGGGATAAATTGTTCATAACAGCATTCGAAAAATTCCCAGTAAAACCCCAAGCATGCTCTTTAGAAAATCCCAATTAACCCTATCAAAAGCTTTCCTAAGGTCCAACTTGAGAATACAGTTAGGCACTCTATTCTTTTTATCTAAGAATCTTAACATTTCCTGGAGGTAAAGTATGTTATTTGAAATGTCCCTATTCTTTATGAAGGCAGTTTGTTTAGGTGAAATTAGGTTCTCCATATAAGGTTTCAATCTTTCCATTAAAACTTTAGAGCAGATTTTGTTAACAACATTTGAAAGGCTAATAGGTCTAAAATCATCAAAGGAGGATTCTTTGGAATCAGGGTTATCCAGGTACTAGAAATACCCCTAGGCATATCTGAGCCTAAGATAAACTCATTGACAGCACCAATTAAATCTTCCTTGATAAAGGCCCAACACTTAGTGTAGAATTTACTAGAGAAACCATCTGGACCTGGACTACTATTATTGTTTAAACTCTTAATCACTAATTTAAGTTCCTCCTCTAAAACTGGTCTAGATAGAGTTTGGTTATCTTGCTCAGTAATGACAGTAGGAATCTGGCTAAGAAAATGTGGGTAAAAGGTGTTATTAGCCATGTGGTTAGGTTCATATAACAGATCAGAAAAATAGGCTACAACTTCTTTTTGGATATCAGATTGGAAATTAAGCCACTGACCCTGCCCATTTTTAATTTTTGAAATATGTAGTTTACAGTTCCTTTCCCGTACTATCCTATGAAAAAAATGAGTGTTATTATCCCCTAGTTTATACCATTTTGATCTAGCTTTCTGCTTCCAGAATTTTTATTTTTCCTTTAGGGCTCTAAGAAATAGTGCCTTTTTCTCATTTAATTTAATTAATTCTGAGTCTGAGGGAGTGAAGTCATAGACTAGTTCCTGTATTCTAAGAGCTTCCTCTGCAGTATTCACATTAGCATCAATGTTACCAAAACAGTCCCTATTCCAAATTTTTATCACTTTCTTCAATCTAAACAGTTTTAGGTAGAAACCTAACATTCCAGACTGGGGGCTAGGAATTGACCAGTTTTCCCTAATTAGGCCTATAAATTCTGGTCTATTAAACCAAGTATTTATAAATATAAAAGGTTTAGGGTGAGAACTAACTAGAGTTAACACCTGAAGGAGGAGAGGAGAGTGATCTGAGGATTGTGTATTCAGAATTTGAATGGAAGATGATGGAAATTTTGTGTTCCACTGAATTGTACATAGTCCTCTATCTAATCTCTTGGAGGTGGGATTCCTGAGTCTTAAATTTGTCCAAGTAAATAGGTTCCCTACTGTGTTAATTTCCTGAATTCCAGAGGAGCTAATCCAATTATCGAAATCTTTAATACTACCTAGAGAAGGGGAGCTGATGCCTTTATATTCTGAAAGTGAAGTGATAGTATTAAAATCTCCTATGAAAATTGTTTCATTTCTAGGTATGACACTCAGATCATTCCATAAAGCTTTTCTACTATCCCTTGTCCTGAGGGCATAAACGAAAACTGCTTCCATGCCAATATCGGAAGTTAGGTGAGCTATTTTAGCATACAGGAACTGATTGTGATGAGAGATTAATGAGACTGATACAAGGTCATTCCACATAAGCCAGATTTTACCATTATGAAGTGGGAGATTATATGAAAATTTAAGCTTTTCCATATAAGATTGACACTGACTCTTATCATGCATTGGTTCAATGATACAAAGGAGTTGTATTTTCTTCAGCTTAACTAATTGGATTAGTCTTAGCACAGAAGATTCCATACCTCTAAGATTCCACACTAAAAAATTAACAGTTAAGGTGTGTGTCATTATTCATATGATTTATGACTTTTAGTAGCTGATCTTAAATTCATCTTATTCAGCTGGCTAAGGTAATTATTTTTTTTGTTCTTTGACTTACCTTGCTGCTCAATGTTACCTTTAGGACTATTGGGCTGTGGTGCTGTGAGGGCAAGGTGGCTGTTGGTAGCCTTCTCTTCCAAATCCTACACTTCCAGATCCATAAGTTCTTGTGGTTGGGGGAGGGTGTCTAAATCCTTCAAAACAGAGAATCTGTTTTCCATCTTTCCTTGTAGAGAAAGTGGGGGGTTAGTGGGAGAGGACTGATTCAGGGTTAGCCTGAGTGAGCCAATTTGAATATCATCTTTTGCATAGGCTATAGAAGTAGGGTTAGACAACGCAGTGGCATTTAACAGTTTTGTGAGGGACAGTTGAGAGTTATCTGGGGGTGGGATGCTAGGGGATTGAGCAGGAGTTATTTTTGGTGATTGCAGGGGAACATTTTCGAGCTCTCTATTTATATCTTTAGGCAAGTAGGAGGAAGGGTTCAGAGAGAGGTTTGTTGTGGCTTTCTGGTGTACTAAGTGGCCTTTACTAGGAGGGGGGTAGCAGACTTGTTTTCTAAGGTGATCACAAGTGCCTTGCTAAATTTATTTCCAGTAGCTTGCCATTGTGTATGAGTTTGGCTTTGTGGAATGGGATTCTGGCTATCAAGTAACTTACCATTAACCTTTTGTGGGATGGCTCTACACTGGTTTAAGGAATGTCCTAACTTGGCACAATGATCACAGTATAGAGGGATATCTTCATACTCAATTTGGTATTTTCTATTCTTAGTGACTGATCCTAATATAATGAAATTACTCAAAGGTTTCTGTAGATCAATTTCAACACACAATTTAATAGCAGAAGGCCTAGTGAGCATTTCAGTGGCTAGATCATTCTTAATAAAACTTCCTATGCTATTCCCAATGGCCTCAATAGATGCAGAATCATAGTAGTACAGAGGAACTTCCCTGATAGTACACCAAATTGGCACGATTAGGGATTCCCTGTGAGTGGAGAGGTCAGGAGACCATTTAAGCATCTTCAGCTGGACTCCATTGAAATTCCAAATCCCCTTGATCCAGCACCTTTGGTAGTCATTGACTTCTTCGAACCAAATCAACACATGCTTGTAGTCCAAGGAGCCTAATTGATAATTTCCGGCAAAACCTACCGTCTTGAACGTAAGCTCAAGTTGCTCCATCGTTAGCCTCCCCCTTGTGAACTTTCCGACCAGGGCGTTAGCATAATGTGCAGAGATTTTGGCAATTTGTTCATCGGAATAGAGGCACGACGGGTCACCTAAGTGTTTGGATTTAGGGGTTAGCTCGGGATTATTAAGCAGAGATGTCGTTAGAGGAGGGGATTTGGTCTGGAGGGCAGCGAGGAAAGTTTTTGGTGTGGCTTGCGTGGTGTTACTATCCGCTGTAGCGGCTGACGAAGCAAGGGCTAACCCCCAGTTGGTCGTTATCGGCAGAAACTAGCCGTTAACGGTGAAGAAAAAGAAGCCATTTTCAGCGAGAGAGAGAGAGAGAGAGTGAAATTCAGTTACTATAGTAAGGGATTCAGTTACTGTAGCAAGAGAGAGTTTTTAATCATTATAACAAGGGAGAGTTTTCCGGTTATATATTGAAAGTCAAGTAAAGTTTTCACGATTGTTTATATATCTATTCAAATATGTAGTCAAAGTTTTCTTAGTTTGACTGAATCTTTGATCTCGTGCAATTTAATCCAGGACGGAGTGAGTATACTAAATCAATTAAGGGTTGAACGTTAATTAGTTAATGTAAACAAATTTTATTCTTATTTGTATATATGAGGTCAGTAAAGGTTGAACGTTGATTAATTTAACTTAACTTAGTCATTAGTAAAATTCTACAAAAGAAGTGAACGATTTTGAAAGTTAAAAAAATAGCTTAGTGTGGTTGCACAGCTGCTCCCGACTTATGAAATTTCTAGGAAGATTATTTAGAATTTTTCGCAAATTTTTTGAATTCTTTGGCAGAAATAATGAACTTAAAAAAATTTCGAAAAGTATTAAGAAGTTTTTGGCGATTTCTTTGGGGGGAAATTTGTTTTGCGGGAAAAATATAAACAATTTTAGCACCGATTTAAACCTGTGCAAACTTTTCCAAAAATGGTGCTATTTTAAAATATTCTGGTGATTTCTTTGGCGAGAATTTTTTTTGACGACTTCTTTGGCGGGAAATACTTTTTGGGGATTTCTTTGGCGGGATAGTTTTAAAATTTTAAAATTTTTTAGCACCGGTTTCTTTCAAAACCGGTGCTATTTTTAAATTTTGGGCTATTTCTTTGGCAGGAAAGTGAGTATTGAAAATTTTTAGCACCGATTTTTAAAAACCGGTGCTATTTTTTAAGTTTAGAACTGGTTTTTAAAATCGGTGCTATTTTTTACAAAAAAAAACCGGTGCTAATTTTTAATTTTTAGCACCGGTTTTTAAAACCGGTGCTATTTTGATTTTTTTGGTGGGAAGACAGAATTTTACAAATATTTAGCACCGGTTTTTAAATACCGGTGCTAATATTATCAAAACCGGTGCTATTATAAAATTTCTAGCTATTTCTTTGGCGGAAAAAATGATATTTTCAAATTTTTAGCACCGATTTTTAAAAAACCGATGTTAAAATTAAAAAAACCATTGCTATTAGATTTTTAGCACCGGTTTTAAAAATCGGTGCTAAAAAATCGGTGCTAGAGGGGGGTCTTTGTGGTAGTGAGTGCATAAATAACCCGATTAAATTTTGAAAGTACACATACGACCTTGTTAAATTTTAATGTGTGAACCTAACCTTAAGTTTTTATAAAATTGGGCAGTTATACCTATTTTCCTCGATTATGGCGTTGACTCAATCAAGTCAACGGTTGACCATACATAAAATGACATAAATAACCTCAAGTTCAAAATCGAATTTCTGATAACCATTCAACCCCCAGACACAGCACCACACCTCAGCCTCACTGCCACCGTGTCGTCGTGCCGCCACCAAGAACCACCACCTCTACTTTCCATAAACACCACTTTCACCCTAAAACCCTAGCCTCGCCACTGACCCCCGCAATAACAACAACCTAGGCGCCATTACCCAGAACCACCACCTCCTCCTAGAAACCCCACCCCCACCCCCGCCGCCTAGCACCCTAGCCTCACCACATAGTGATATGTCCATTTTATATGCATAATTTAATACTGTTTTGGGTCACTTTTGTGCTCTTTTATTTTCAAGAGCTTGTGTTTTACCTTGAAATTCTCTTAGGAGGGGTAAGAGCAACTTTACGCTCTTTTACCTCTTCTAATTGGATTTTGCGTGACAAGGGAAAAACACAAAGGCATGAAGAACGGAGGCCATTGAAGATCACATTTTCGAAGACTTTTGAAGACTTGCTTCGAAGACATGAAGACAGGAGGCCATTGAAGACCATTTTTGGAGACATTGAAGACTTGAAAAATGAGAGGAATTGCTATGAAGATGAATGTACCATAAGAAGAAGAAAAGGAAACAAGACAAAATTCTTTCACCCGTCACGAGTCGCGATGGTCTCGTCACGAGTCGCAACCAACGGGTGGCCATAATTTCACCTTATCCTTTTTGTACTATAAATAGCACTCTTTTTCCTCTCATTCACATCTTCTTCACCTGCATTTTTATTACTGTTTAGAATCCCATTTTCGTCCATTTTCATCTTTGAAATCACTTGTATTATTTTTGGTTGTTTAGAATTAATTAGTATGAACTCTAGTAGCTAAATCTAGTTCTTGGGAGCAATTTATTGAAGCTTCCAAGCTTATGTAGTAAGATTCTATGTTTGCTCATTTATGAACATTTATTGGAAAGCATTTATGATGCCATTAATGTTGTGTTTTACCTCATTTATATCATGGGTTGTTTGAGTATATGAAATGTTTGTAAGATTGAAATGTTAGGGTGTTAGGAAAGTTGCAAATTTCTTACCTCATTTGACATGGAAATCCAAAAGAATGGATTTAGAACTTCTTGTGTATAATGTGGCGTAATTCTTGCTAGATGAGTATGTTAATGTGGTTTGTTCTCATTCAAAACTGCATACCATACCATCACAACCTTCACGGGTAATTTCCCTATCTCAAAACATGTATGGAATGTACTGCTGCAAAAAAAGATTTCAATTTTTACATGGAAATTGCTTCATTCATTCCTTCCCTTCGATGATGTCCTGATAACTTATGGCTTTAGTTTGCCTTCTAAATGCCCTGTGTGCTGCTTCTCAGATTCAATAGACCATTTTTTTATAACTTGTACACTGGCAAAATCAATATGGAGTAGAATGGCTACTCTGATAGACTTTAGCTTATCTGAAGATCAATCCCTCTCTCCAAGATTTTTTGCCTTTTGGAACTGTTCAGACTTAACTTCAAGCATCCAGTTGTTGTGTAAAATACTTCCCCCTATAATCTGTTGGAATCTTTGGAAGGCTCGGAACTGATACTTCTATGACCAGGTCCCCTTTTCTGCTGAGCTTATATGTAAAGAGACACTGGAGCTCATTACATTAGCATTATACTCCTGTCCCACAAAGATGAGTCCTACTTCTGCATTACCTCAAACTTTGAGACACCTACACCCTTTTCTTAGGCCACCTCCAAAACCAATCTTCAGATCAGTCCGGTGGGAAAATCCTGTCATTAACTCAATAAAAATCAATACGGATGCATCATGGTTCTCTCATACAGCTGCAGTTGGGATTATAGTGAGGGATAGCTCTGGCATGCCGCTTTACATTACTTCAACCACTATAGAGGCTGTATCTCCTCTTCATGCTGAAATCTTAGCTATTCTTGCTGCCTGTCAATCTTTCCCTCATGCTGACATTCCCTCAATCATTGAATCAGACTCTAGTTTAGCCATTAACATGATTGAAAACCCATATTCTGCTCACTGGAACCTTTTCAATTTGGCCTATAGGGTGAAAGGTTTACTGTGTGGAGCTACTCTAAAGCATGTTTGTAGAGAATGCAACTCTGTGGCCAATGCAATAGCGAAATATCATGCTACTCATAACCAGCCATTAAACATGTATAATCTGCCTGGTCATATTAGAGGTCTCATTACCTTAGATAGGAAGCAATTCCCTCATGTTCGAATCCACAAACATGGCCTCAACAGGATGTGATACTGCTGATGGTATTTATTTTTTATGCAGATCAATTGCTATGCATGGTATTCTCGCACTGATACTGAGACCAGTGGAGCTGCTGTTCATCCCTTGATGGTCAATCTTGTATTTCAACGCATATATACACATTACGGGTTTCCAACTATTCCATCTGTTGCTGCCAAATTTTGTGCAACTAAAACTTTCCATACTTACTTTGGTTGCTGCAATTATCATACTTATCATGGACTATCTGTCTTCGAAGTTGTCTGGCCAAAGGAGAAAATTAACACGAGGGGTGGAGATTCTCTCTTTCGGATCGCAACTTCACTACAGATCACGTCACTTTTGTATAGTTGTTTATATACCCTTAATATAGATAGTGTTAGGACTTTTTGGAGGCAACCAAGTTGCCTCAACGGTTGTAGGAAACCAAATACTATTGATGTACTAATGTTTTGATTTGTTACAAGGCCTGGGGATCCTATATACATATCCCTCACCTATTGGTGTTTTCATTTTAAAAAATGTGGTTTGTTCTCATATTTGTCATATAGATGCAAAGAAAGGTTGAACCTTGAATGTTGTTTGTTCTAAGTTTAATC
Organism: Rubia yunnanensis; assembly: GCA_037428765.1. Lineage (NCBI taxonomy): Eukaryota > Viridiplantae > Streptophyta > Magnoliopsida > Gentianales > Rubiaceae > Rubia > Rubia yunnanensis. Next base: position 64,884,177 of record CM075066.1, read on the forward strand.
TAAGGAATGCTTTGTTTGGTTAAATGACTATATCTTTGGTAGAATGCTTGTTATTATCAAACCTATGGTCCTTTGGGTGAAATTCCATTGATGAAACACCCCTATGATGTAGTTTGTCTAGGGTGATCTTCAATGAGATTTTTAAATGGTCATTGTTTGTCTTTGCAAACTACTCTTAAGGTGGAATGAAAGTTGATCTTTGAATGAGAAGTGATAACATTCCCCATAGACAATAAATGTAATTGAATGAGTAAATGAATCAATGAGCTACTCCCTCCGTCCCAGCCGAATCTGCACACTTTTTGGTCAACTTTCTCAAGACACGTTTGACCATAAATTTCAACTAGTATATAGATACCAATATCATCATGTGAGATATTGTTGGATTCTCTGCATGCTGTATTTTCTAAATATCAAATTTTAACACACCGTTAATATACGTAACTAAAGTTATCGTTGGTCAAACATGACCTGAGAAAGTTGACCAAAAAGTGTGCACATTCGGCTGGGACGGAGTAATATATGAAGTTTGGAAGTGGAAATCGATTGCCCCCAAGGCTCCGTTAATTATCATTTACATCGTATATTTAGTTGTATTGCATGATTAGCATAGTTCTCTTGCTTTCCTAGTTATTGTATTTCAATTTGATAACTTAGGATCAAACCAACCAAAAACCGCCCTTGTTTACATGCTTTTATATATATATATATATATATATATATATATATATATATATCTAAGTATGTATATACCTAGTATGTCTTCTCCTATATATGTTTAAACACTTGAAAAGACCCCCCTTCTCGTGGACGACCCCGACTTGCCACTATCTACTTTATTGTAGATAGGAAGCATTGGGGCTTAAAAGTATTAACTTTGAGACGTACAACAACAACCTCCCAAATTTTGGCGCCGCTGCTGGGGAAGAGGCATTTATTTTTAAGTGTTTGGGCATATTATGTGGATTATATGCTAATTTTAAATATTTGTTAGTTTGCTTTTATTTTGATTTTTTTAGTTGATTTGCCAGTTTCACTTGGCTTGGAGACATATTGTTCGAGTTCTTGGTGTATGGTTCGTACGCGATCCTCTTCACAAGAACCGCTACACTATGACCCCGAGTTAAAGTTCTTTCTTTGGAAAGTGTGAATAACACCCCTCCTAGTGACCATTTTGTGGATACATCTTCCACTATGGAGCATCAAATTGAGCCCGAAGATGAGCATCCTCCTCTCCAAGGGTGAGCTCCTCATTTTCTACAAAAAGAGATTCCTTTGGGGTAAGCTTTGTTAAGAGACATCATGGCCCCCAACCTCGATTAACAACCAATGTGCATCGATTATCCTATGGTTGGACCGAACGGGCACTTTGAGCTAAAGACCGGGTTCATCAACATGCTACCCGTCATTGGTAGGCAAGGGGAGAATGCCAACAAACACCTCACCAAATTTCACTTCTTGTGTGGTGGTATGGTCCCCATGGAGTGGATGAAGATTTATACAAGTTAAATCCATTCCCATTCACACTAACGGATGGTGCAAGGGATTGGCTCCAATACCTACCGCCCAAGAGCATTAAGAGTTAGCTTGATATAAAAACAAAGTTTCTAGTCATATACTTTCTGGCCTCTAGATCCGCTGCCTTAAAGAAGGACATAAGCAACATCCTCCAATGGCATGAAGAATCTCTCTTTGATTATTGGGAGAGATTCAAGAAGCTTCTTGCAAGTTGCCTTTATCACGGTTATTCGGAGGGAGATTTGGTTTATTACTTCTACAATGGCCTTCTTGATGAAAACCAAAGGTTGGTGAGAAATTCTTGTGGTGGTACCCTTGGGAACAAAACATCCTCTGAGGCCATGCAATTATACAAAGAGCTAGCGAAAGAATCGAGAAACTTTAGCTCAAGGGCCAATTTGAGAAGGAGGAATCCAATCCCCGCAAGTGACTCTTCAAATAGTGAAAAGCTCGAGGATTAATTCTTAGCCTTGCATCTGTGGTCAAATCATTGATGACGAAGCCCGGGAATGTGCCACATGTTAAATCATGTGAAATTTGTTACTTGGCGCATCCTACGGACACTTGCCCCACTTTGTAAGAGGATTATGTTGAAGAGGTAAGTTCCATGAGCTATCAAGGGAATCAAGCCTACCAAGGAAACCAAGTATATCAAGGTGGGCAAGGCTACCAAGGCAACTAAGGCTACCAAGGTTATCAAGGGTGCCAAAACTGGCCATACAATTTAGAAAAATGTGAAAACCCGAACCTCCAGTATGGAAACCCTCAAGAAAGCCAAAACCCTCAACCATGTCGGCCTCCTTAACAAAAATATAGGCCACCTCAACAACAATTTCAAAGGCTCCAAGACAAACCCCGAGACCAAGGGGAGAGCTCGGGGCTAACAAAGGATGAGGTGATGCAAGCCATTCACCGAATGGGCATGTGCGCGGAAAAATTTGAGAAATTCCAAGATGAAGCCAAGGTGAGTATCAAGAACTTGGAAACTCAAGTGAGCCAAATAGCTCAAGTGGTGAATCAGATGGAAGCCCGGGAAAAGGGTAAGCTACCTTCCCAACCAGAGATCAACCCTTGACTAAATGCAAATGCTATCACTTTGAGAAGTGGTAAAGAGGTTGACTCTCCCACAGTTGGTGAAGTTGTTGAGGATGAACCTAGAGAGCTTGAAATGATTGCGAAAGAAGGGAAAGAGGAAACGAGGAGGATGCCAAGGAGCAAGCAAGGAAGGGTAAGGGGAAGGAAGAGGAGATCACCGTTGAGAAATCATCCTCCATATCCAAACCTTCATCCCCCCCTCACAAGAAGACAAGAGTAGTGGAAATTTCTCCATATGTGCCGGAGCCACCATTCATGGAAGCTCTAAAAGAAAAAAGGAGGAAGTAATCCAACAAAGACATCTACGAAGTCTTTCGTAGGTGTGAGGTAAATATCCCTCTTTTGAATGCAATTGAACAAATTCCTAGCTATGTGAAATTTTTTAAAGAATTATGTGTAGTAAATAGGAAACAAAGAATGAAGACCGAGCTTAAAAATGGGAGAAGTGAACATGTCTCCGCTTTGTGCCAAAGGGAGTTAACCCCCTAAATGTAGCGATCCCGGCATGTTCAAAATCCCTTGCATGATAGGAAATACACATTTTGAAAAAGCAATGCTTGACTTAGGTGCATCGATAAATGTGATTCCTTATTCTTTGTATGAAAGCCTCAATCTTGGTACTTTGAACAAAACCGGAGTGGTGATCCAACTAGTCAATCGTTCTAGTACGTACCCTAAGGGTATCATCGAGGATGTGTTGGTTAGGGTGGATTCCTTAATATTCCCCACGGATTTTTATGTCCTAGACATGGAGCATGATAAACATACTGCCCCAATCTTTTTGGGGAGGCCATTTTTCAAGACCTCTAAGACCGTCATTGATGTGCATAACGGTACCCTCACCATGGTATTTGATGGGATTAAAGTATAATTTAGCATAAATGACTATATGAAGTATCCCCTTGAAGAGTATTCTTGCCATGCTATTGATTTTGTTGACAATGTGGTGCAAGATGTTTTTGAATTGAGTGGTGATGATTCCTTGTTAGTTGATTTGGAAAATGATGTTGAAAGTGCATGTCTTGTGTATTCCATGAGTACTAACTTGATGGAAAGCATTGAGGAGTTAAGAATTCATGAGGAAATGGTGCAAAGTCCCAACCCTCTAGTCTTAGAGAAACCCGAAGAACTGGAATTCCTCCCATCACTTATGAAGACTCCGGTGATTGAGCTTAAACCATTGCCAAGTGATCTCAAGTACGCATATCTTGGGGAAGGGGGGACACTTCCGGTCATCATTTCAAGCAAGCTTACCAAGGAGCAAGAAGAAAAATTGATGGTGGTGTTGCAGGAGAACAAGGAAGCAATTGGATAGACTATTACCGACATCAAAGGTATATGTCCATCCACTTGCATGCATAGAATCTTGTTGGAAGAAGATGCAAGACCCACTTGGCAACCCCAATGCCGTTTAAACCCACCGATGATGGAGGTGGTGAAGGCAGAAATTCTCAAGTTACTCCAAGCGGGCATGATCTATCCAATCTCGAATAGCAAGTGGGTGAGTCAAACTCAAGTGGTACCCAAGAAGAGTGGGGTGACAATGGTCAAAAATGATAAGGGAGAAATGGTGCCCACCCAAATTCAAAATAGCTGGCGTGTTTGCATTGACTACCGGAGGCAAAATATGGAAACCTGGAAGGATCACTTCCTGTTGCCATTCATAGATCAAATGATTAAGAGGTTAGCAAGCCAACCCTTCTATTGCTTTTTGGATGGTTACTCAGGGTATTTTCAAGTGGCTCTCCCCCCGGAAGACCAAGAAAAGACCACCTTCACGTGCCCCTTTGGTACGTTTGCTTACCGGCGCATGCCTTTTGGGTTATATAACGCCCCCGCAACTTTCCAAAGGTGTATGGTAAGCATTTTCTCATAATTTGTTGAACATTTTATCGAGGTATTCATGGATGATTTCACCATTCATGGTAATTCTTTTGACAATTGTTTAACAAATTTGGCACAAGTTCTTAAACATTGCATTGATACTAATCTTATGTTAAATTCAGAGAAGTGTCATTTTATGGTAGAGAAAGGTATTTTTTTAGGCCATGTTGTCTCCTCTAAGGGTATTGAGGTTGACAAGGCAAAGATAGACACAATTCAAACTTTGCCTTCTCCTACTAATGTGCGCGAAGTGCACTCTTTTCTTGGCCATGCAGGATTCTATTGCCAATTCATCAAGGACTTCTCGAAGATAGCATCCCCTTTATGCATTGAAAGGAAGAAGAATGCCCAATGTACAGGAAGAAGAAGAATGCTCAATGTATCGAAGGCCCCTTTATACTAAAGAGCGATGCTAAATATTATGGGTGGGATGATCCCTTTTTGTGGAAGCATTGTGTATACCAAGTTGTTAGGAGATGCATTCCCGATAATGAAGTACATTCAATTCTCACTTTTTGTCATTCTCATGCATGCAAGGGTCATTTTGGAGCTAAAAGAACTGCTAGAAAAGTCTTGGAAAGTTTTTTTATTGGCCTACTTTGAATAAGCATGCATACATATTTTGTAAGACTTGTGACAAGTGTCAAAGAGTAGGAAATATCTCATCTAGAAATGAGATGCCCCAAAAAGCTATGCTATATTGTGAAATCTTTGATGTTTGGGGTATTGACTTCATGGGACCTTTCCCTAGTTCTTATGGCTTTACATACATTCCTCTTTTCGTTGATTATGTGTCGAAGTGGGTTGAAGCAAAACCCACTAGGACTGACGATTCTAAAGTGGTTGCAGAATTGTTGAAAGATAACATCTTTTCTAGGTTTGGGGTACACCGAGCCTTAATTAGTGACCGTGGCACCCATTTTTGCAATCGGACCATAGTGGCACTCTTGAAGAAGTATGGCATCACTCATAAGACATCCACTGCCTATCACCCGTAAACCAATGGGCAAGCCAAAGTTTCCAATCTGGAAATCAAGTCCATCCTTCAAAAGACAATTAACCCTAACCAGAAGGATTGGAGTTCTTAGTTGAATGATGCCTTGTGGGCGTATAGGACAGCTTACAAGACACCAATCGGTATGTCACCATACCGGTTAGTGTTTGGTAAGCCCTATCATCCACCGGTGAAAATTCAACATAAGGCTTATTGGGCGGTCAAAGAGTTCAATCTTGATATAGATGAGGCCGGCTTGCATAGGAACTTACAATTGGATGAACTGGATGAGATCCGGAGGGATTCCTATGAGAACGCTGAAATATTTAAAGAGAAGAGAAAGGTGTGGCACGAAAAGATAATCATTAGGAAGGACTTTGACGTTGGTCAAAAGGTTCTCCCAGGTAAGTTGAGATCCCAATAGATTGGTCCTTTTGAGGTGGTTAAGGTATTCCCGCATGGCGTGGTGGAGATTCTAGATCGAGCTAAGTCCAATACTTTTAAGGTTAATGGACAACATTTGAAACCTTACCACGAGAATTTTGTGCTGGAAAAAGGAGAGGACGTTGATCTCCTTGATCCAGTTTGTGAGTAAAACCCAAGAAAAGGGAGTAATCCATGCCGACGATGTTAAATAAACTTGGTTTTGATCATCTGGATTGTCATTTATAACTTTCTGTTGATGTTGTTTGGTTTTGGATTTTATCCTTAGGTTTCATTGTTTTGCTTTATGGTTTTAACGGGGTTTTTTTCCCATGATTTTGTAGCAATTTTGAAGCCAATGCATTGGACTTTTGAAGGGAGAAAGGCTTAGAGTCAAGAAGGAAAGACTTGGAAAAGAGAAGGAATCAGAAAAAAATTTCTAATTACCAGGTTAGAAGTGGTCGCGAGTCGCGATGCCCTCAAGAAGGGATCATTGTGAGTCACGATGTCCTCGCGAGGGGCCTCGTCGTGAATCACGACCAAATCAGGGATTTTGGATAAAAATGGGAGTCTCGACAAAAACTTTCCATGAGTCACGAGGGCCTCTGGAGGGCATCGTCGCGACTCGTGATGGAGTGGTCACGAGTTGCGATGTACTCAGAAATCTTATGTTAAAATAGAGGTCTCGGACTCTACTTTTCACGAGCCGTGATGGCCTCGTGAGGGCCTCGTCATAACACACGATGAAGTGGTTGCGAGTCGTGATGTACTTAGAAATCTTACGTTAAAATGGAGGTCTCGGCCTCCACTTTTCGCGAGCCGCGATGGCCTCGCAAGGACCTCATCGTGAACCCTCGAGATATATCCCCTTGAGACCTCGTGGCAGCAAGCCCTCGACTTGAGCCAAACCTGATAGTCCATTACCCCCTAGAGACCTCGAAGCCCTAAACCCTTGACTCGAGCAGAACCTAAAAGTTCATCATTTTCTCGAGGCCCGTTCTCAAAACCAACCCTCGAGACATCATCCCCTCGAGACCTCAAATCCCTAAACCTTTGACTCAAGCCAAACCATAAAGTCCATCACCCTCTTGAGACCAGCCCTAAGAGACATCATCCCCTCGACACCTCGAGGCAGTATGCCCTCGACTCAAGCCGAACCTGAAATCCATCATCCTCTCGAGGCCATTTCTCGAGAACAGCCATTTGAGACATCACCACCTCGAAGCAGCAAGCCCTTGACTTGAGCCAAACCATAAAGTCCATCACCTTATCGAGACCAACCATTCAAGACATCATCCCCTCGAGACCTCGAGGCTAGTTCTCAAGACCAGACCTTCAAAACATCACCACCTCAGGTCCTCAAGGTCGCAAGCCTTCGAGACCTCAAAGACGCAAGCCCTCGAGGTGTCATCCTTCATCCTCGAGCCTAGCCTCTCGAAACCTCGAAGTTGTGAGCCCTCAAGGTGTCATCTTTCATCCTTGAGCCTAGCTTCTCAAGACCTCAAAACCGCAAGCCCTTGAGGTGTCATCTTTCATCCTCTAGCCTAGCCAGAGCCAAACCTCCTCTTCTAGACCTCAGGGTCGCGACCCGAACCTCTCGAGACCTCAAACCCACGAGCCCTCGAGGTGTCATCTTTCATCCTCGAGCCTAGCCAGACTTAACACCCCTCGAGACCACCCATCGCGAGTCGCGACGAACACGTCGTGAGTCATGATGGTCGTACAAATCTGCTTTGAATGATGGGCTAAACCCATTTTCCCACAAACATATCCACAATCCGCCGCTGCTCTTCATCTTCTCCTGCTCTTCTTCACCGTCCTCAACCTTTCTTCCACCAAACCACCGCCACTCACTGCCGCCAATATCCACCCACCGCCACTCACAACCACCACTCCATACCCCATCCTATCCTCCCAATCTCCACGCACAAATCGCCCTAAAATCTTCGAAGAACACAAACCCTATATTTTAGGGGTTTTGTGACTTTGGGCAATTCAAATTGATTGTGGGCTTTCTCCTTTCTTCTTCCTATGCATCTTAGTGGTACATTTCTTCACTTTATTGAGCTTCAATTGTGACTAAGAATGTATACTCTGTTTTTTTTGGATATTGTGTAGATTATGTGTGATGCCTTAGGAAATTGATTTGTTGGATTTTGGTTGATTTTGTTGAATAAATTGTGCCTGCAATTTAATTTGATGGGTATTGTGTGCATATTTTGTTGTTGCAGTTTGGATTGTATTGTGCTTGTTTGTGTTTGGATTGTGTACATATGTGCTTCTTTGGCTGAGAATAGATTGTGACTTATGCTAGATAGGAGGCATATTGACCCTTGATTAAACATAGTTGTTATTTGGATGAAATGTTATTGTGCTTTTCAGTGTTATGTTGCTTAGGGTAATTTAGCCATGGGACATGAATTTTGACATTGTGAATGTACTAATGGTGGCTGAACTAGTTGAGCACAACTGTGGTTTTGAGACATAGCATATTGATTTCAACTATGTGAGAACTTTATGGACTTGAGAATATAGGCTTATTGGACATAGTATGGATTGTATATGCAATTGTGATTGGGGCTTGAACTAGTTGACTTGATTTTGATTCAGCTTGTGATGATGAACTAGTTTAAGGTTGAATATGAATTTGCAATATTGCATATACACATATTCTTGTGCGTTTGACTTGTTTGCAGTGATTGTTATATATAGCCCCCACGAAGAGACCTAGGGCTCCCCCCCCCCGAGGTGGGTGCAATGCCGCTCCACCTTCACCTCCTCCACTGGCTCCGGCTCCGGAATCGAGCCCTATACCTCCTTCTCTGGATAGGTACATGGGTTTTACCCTAATCACCGGGTCCTATGAGGAAAGGTGGGAGGCCCTGGAGAGGTGCCAACTCAAGGAGACAAGCTTTGTTGATGTGCCCACATTAGATGCTCTCAAGCTCACTCATCCTGTCAGATGCCTCCTCGTAAAAGGGGGAATGGAAGGGTTTATGAGTCGGAGCGCACCCTCTTACCGGAGGTACACGTTGGAGTTCATGTCCACGGTCTGTATATGCATCATATGAGGCGATCAACAATGCAAGAGGTACATTTCTTTTCACTTAGATGATATATCTAGGCAAATGACCATCTTACAGATTAAGGAGGCCTTTGGATTTAACACCGCAGAGATACGGGCCTAGCTGGACCTACAGGTCCATGGGCGATCAATTGAGGATGACATGCACTTTTGGAATATCATCAGCATGAGGCCAAAGAATTCCCATGATAAGAGTAGCGCCATTATCCACCCTACACTCCCTTATGTGTACCGTCTGTTGGCTGGCACAGTACTTTGCTTCGCGGAGCTGACGAATGTGCCAGACAATGACAATCACTTTCTGTGGCACTTAATGAGTGAGAGACCAGGATACGGGCTGTGGGCAGAATTGTGGATGAAGAGAATCATGGAGGTGGTAGGAAAACCCAAGGGGCAGATCATGGTAAGAGGCATGATAGGCCTTTTAACAGAGTACGTGGGATTGGTTCCTCCGACTGACTTTCCACGCTAAGGGAGACGCACGTCCTATCTTATCACTGCTAAGAGGTTAGTTAGATTTGAGATGCTCAGTGCCACACAGACCACGGGGCTCTTCCATTGGTTGTATGGTGCGAGGAAGATCACATTCATGGCACTTCCTCAGCCCAACAAGACGAAGCTAGAATTTGACACACTCTAGGAGACTTGGTGATTTCACCGGACTCCTTATGTAGACATGATTTCCAGCATGAGCTTCACGACCTTTGCCCAGCTCTTGTCTAGCGTGATGATAGCAGTCTACCTCCCTCTGAGCGACAGCAGCAGCAGCACTCTCAATAGCACTCCATGCAGCCTCCACTAGAGACAGAGCCGATGCAGGAGGACGATGTGCCACCTCACTATTCCCAGCCTCCACCGGACATCTACGAGCGGATGATGCAGACTATGCAGGATGGATTCTACCGCCAGGACAGCATGATATTAGAGCATAATGTATTTGTCTCCCAGACCTTGATTTACATGGATGAGGAGATTGACCACTTGTCAGCTCGCATCAATGAGATGGAGTCCCAGGAATGCGGTGTCTCAGGCCCCAATCCGAGAGCGGAGAGGCGGAGAGCTAGGAGGCAGAGGAATATGGAGTGGCTAGCACAGTATCAGCAGCGATATTTTGGTGGTGGTCCTTCTTCATCACAACAGTGATTTTGTGAGCACCATATCTTTACCATTTCCATACTTTGCTTTGTACGTTTTTCCCTATTGTCTACATTCAAGGCAATGTAGTATTCTAAGTATGGGGAGGGGTATCTACTTTGACAGGATTGGGATTGAAGACACTTTTGCATAACTCTTTTGATTGGTTTTGGATATTTTTCCCTTTTGTGTTGGGATGTTTTTCTTTTGATGTACTTGGATAATGTTGGCTTTGATACTTTTCTTAGCCTTAACATTTTGAAAGCACTTTTCTACTTTTTGGTTTGGAGACACATGAAAAATGCTGAAAATTTTGAAAAACAAATAAAGAAAAAAATGAAATGAAAAAAAAAGAATCCCACTAAGTTGAAAATCCGAGAGGGCAACTTAGGCAACATTGGGTGCCCGGATAGGTCAAAAACCCGAAAGTACGACCTAAGTAAAGTTGAGAGGCTAAATGTGCAGAAAAAAGTGAGATGTGAGCCAAAGAAACATAATGTGTGGCTAGGATGAAAACCCGAAAGGGCTCCTAGGAAAATGAGAGAAAATGAGAGAAATTGAAAAACGTTAAGTGTTCGCTCATTTGCCGGCGTTGGTGTCATAAGGTTGCGGTGACCATACGGATAGATCGAGTAGCTTGACATCTTGAGGACCTTTTGGGAGTGAAAAATTTAGCGGGAGAAGACGAAGTAAGTTATGAAATTCTTGATCGTTAATATGCTTCGTTATTAGGTTGATATATTGATATAAAGTGGAGCATGTGTTTTGAACCTTAAACATGTCTTTAGCTTCACCTTGTATCATTGGATTTGGGATTATAAATTTGGAATTTGGAGATGTTTTAGGGATATCAATGAATTGATGGGTTGATATGGTTTGGGTAGATTTAGGAATAGTTTGGGAAACTTCTCATTTGACCTTAACATTGGGATGTGTGATATTGAGAGTTTTGTGAGGTATTGATTTGGGGGAATAGTGGTTAGGATGTGGATATGTCATTTCCTTCATATGCTTGGATCTTTTATTACTTGAGGGCGAGTAAGGTTTAAGTGTGGAGAGGTTTGATATGTTCATTTTATATGCATAATTTAATGCTATTTTGGGTCACCTTTGTGCTCTTTTATTATCAAGAGCTTGTGTTTTACCTTGAAATTATCTTAGGAGGGGTAAGAGAAACTTTACGATCTTTTACCTCTCCTAAGTGGATTTTGAGTGACAAGGGAAGAACATGGAGGCATGAAGACCGGAGGCTATTGAAGATCACATTTTCGAAGACTTTTGACTTGCTTCGAAGACATGAAGACCGGAGGCCATTGAAGACCATTTTTGGTGACATTGAAGACTTGAAAAATGAGAGGAATTGGTATGAAGATTAATGTGTACCACAAGAAGAAGAAATGGAAACAAGAAAAAATCTTGGCACCCCTCGCGAGTTGTGACGAGCCCGTAGTGAGTCGCGACGAGCCCGTAGTGAGTCGCGACGAGCCCGTAGTGAGTCGCGACGAGCCCGCAGTGAGTCGCGACCAACGGGTGGCCATAATTTCACCTTATCCTTTTTGTACTATAAATAGCATTCTCTTTCCTCTCATTCACATCTTCTTCACCTGCATTTTTATTAATGTTTAGAACCCTATTTTCTTCCATTTTCATCTTTGAAATCTCTTGTATTATGTTTGGTTGTTTAGCATTAACTAGTATGAACTCTTGTAGCTAAATCCAGTTCTTGGGAGGAATTGATTGAAGCTTCCAAGCTTATGTAGTAAGATTCTATGTGTGCTCATTTATGAAAATTTATTGGAGAGCATTAATTATGCCAATAATGTTGTGTTTTACCTCATTTATATACCATGGGTTGTTTGAGTATATGAAATGTTTGTAAGATTGAAATGTTAGGGTGTTAGGAAAGTTGCAAATTTCTTAACTCATTTGATATGGAAATCCAAAAGCATGGATTTAGACCTTCTTGTGTATAATGTGGGGTAATTCTTGCTAGATGAGTATGTTAATGTGGTTTGTTCTCATATTTTTCATATAGATGCAAACAAAGGTTGAACCTTGAATGTTGTTTCTTCTAAGTTTAATCAAATGAATGCTTTGTTTGGTTAAATGACTATGTCTTTGATAGAAGGCTTGTTATATCAAACATATGGTCCTTTGGGTGAAATGCCATTGATGAAACACCCTATGATGTAGTTTGTCTAGGGTGATCATCAATGAGGTTTGCAAATGTTCGTTTCTTGTCTTTGCAAACTACTCTTAAGGAGGAATGAATGTCGATATTTGAATTAGAAGTGATAACATTCCCCATAGGCAATAAATGTAATTGAATGAGTAAATGAATCAATGAGCTATATGAAGTTTCGAAGTGGAAATCGATTGCCCCCAAGGCTCCGTTAATTATCATTTACATCGTATAATTAGTTGTATTGCATGATTAGCATAGTTCTCTTGCTTTGCTAGTTGTTGTATTTCAATTTGATAACTTAGGATCAAACCAACCAAAATTCCCCCTTGTTTACATGCTTATATATATATATATATATATATCTATGTATGTATATGCCTAGTATGTCTTCTCCTATATATGTTTAAACACTTGAAAAGATCCCTCTTGTCGTGGATGACCCCGACTTGCCACTATCTACTTTATTGTAGATAGGAAGCATTAGGGCTTAAAATTATTAACTTTGAGAGGTACGGTGATGACCTCTCACACAGCACCCAAGCCCTACCGCCCAGAAAGCCTAGCCCTGCCACTCAAGCCTCGTCGCCACCCACCCTAGCCGTTATGCTACTTCCAGGAAACCATGGGGCTCCGAGCATGTGTGGCGCTAATCGTTTGACTGCGGTACCGGAGGAACACAGAGCAGCGATAGAGTTCGCCACGACTTCACGGCGGAGAAAATCTTGGAAAAGAAAAAAAGAAAGAAAAATGGGAAAAGTAAGTATTTGTTTTGTTAAAAAGTAAGGAGGGCATTGTTTTCTTTTACTATTTTTTGGTTTCTAATTTGTTAACTAAAGGGTATAACGATCATTTCAATGATTTTCAGCCAATTTGGCCATTGACATTTTGGTCAACGAATTCAAGGGTTGGATTTGTATTTTCAAATTTTATAAGGTTATATATGTACATTCGAACAAAACATAGGCACTTTTCTCAAAGGAAAGTATTGATGAAATTTATCGTCACTTGTTTAATTTTTAAATATAAATCTCTACCACAATCTAATCTAACTTGTAATTATTATTTTTTATAATACATGGGGGAATGATCACAAATAATAAGTTTTTTTTGGAATTTTCTTTTGCCTATTTATGAGATAAAAATGACCTTATTTATACTTAGCATTTTTGATATACCATGTCCAAATATTATATTAATCCCAATTTTTATTAGTATCTTTTACATTACTTCACATTTTTAATGCTATAAAAATTAAGACAAAAAATATAAAATATTTGTAATACATAAAAATGAGTGTGAGACTTTCTGCCATAATTTTGGTGTAACGAATTAAACGGAAATTATAAAAATTACAATAATAGCGTGAATCAGCAAATGCTGATATAGGTTGCTTCATAGGAGGGTGTGTGGATGTAGGTTGCGTGCGTGGATGCCAAATATAAAAAAATAAATTGGATGAATTTGTGTTTCTAACATCTTTAATCACTCAAAAAAAGAACTACTACAACAAAATGGCTCTATCCCAGCATTTATTTTGTAACATTATTTTCTAATGTTATTATAGGGTACTATTACAACATCAGGTATGATAGCAAGATACTATCAATAAAACTTATGTTCGTATAGTTACTTATACGAACCACGAAACAAAGTCTAACTGGATACGAAACTCTAGCGATATCCGCGATTTTATAAAACCCTACTTTCAGCCTTACTCCACCGCTTACCGCAAGGCTACGCCGTGATGGCATAGCCCAAATCAGGTTCCACCCCCTCTATATCCTATGTTCAAGCAGTTAACAATGAACTTTGAAAAGCTCTAACTAATCCTTTAGAAAACCCTACCCGTAGAGCCCCCTTCTTTCCAAAATTCTAATTGATCATTTAGATGAGGTAAAATTACATTTTAGTGTTGAGGAATGCGAAAAAGTAGAAGAGCTATTGAAATGAATGTTGTTCAAGAAATTTTTGCGCAACTGCACCCAAATGGAGAAGTTTCGCAAGGATTTCCAAACGGACGGCTTCAAAGGACATACAGAAATCAATCTCCTGGATAAAAAACATGTCCTTATTCATTTTTCATTTCTGAATGATTATTATCGTTGTTGGTTTCATAAAATTTGGAACTTTGGCCCTTACTTGATTAGAAGGACAAAATGGGTTCCAAATTTAATCCTAATGTTGATTCCCCAATAGCTTCGGTCTGGATTGCTTTATATGGCTTACCTCAACATTTTTTTGATTATTCTTCTATGATGTATGTAGGCAATCTAATAGGAACCCCAGTTTTAGTAGATAAAGCAACTTTTAATAGGATTAGACCTCATGTTGTCAGAGTTTGTGTGGAAATAGATGTAACCAAACCTCTTCTAGAAAGAACATGGTTAAATTTCAGAGGTGTAGGATTTTTTAAATACATAGAGTATGAAGGTATCCCTCAGTATTGTACTAAATGCCTTAAATTAGAGCACATAGTGTGCATGTATGATTAAAATATCACCAAATTCTCAGCATTGAGACCAAAGGATAACCCTACAATAGGTAAGAAGTCCAACCACAATGAAGAATGGGGATGGGAAAAAGGTATTGCAGTTGGCACCTCTTCATATGGTGTTCTGGATAAAGATAAAATTTATATTCCTATCCTCAAAAATATAGCTAACCCTTCTCTGCAGGTTCCTGAAAGCAGTCAAGTTCAAAATGAAAGCTCTTAGATTAACAATACAGATGATGGAAACCAAATTTGGAACTTCAAAATACTGCTAAGGAATAGAATAAATCCCCAAGTTCACATGAAATTATCCATGTTCAGAGATCTTAGGTTCCTATTTCTAACCCTAAAGCTACACATACACCTGCTATGTATCTCTCTGTGATTGATTAAAATGTCAATGTTAATTCTGATACAAATGCTCCTGCTCTTAACACTATTGACACATCTAAAATTGCTAAAAATGACAGATTGAAATCTCTAAAAGAGCCCACTAAACTTTTAAATGAGTTTGAGGTTCTGAATCAAATTGAGTCCTCATATACCTGTTGTTGAGACTTTTTTGCCAATGAAAACATTAACCCCAATGAATTTAATGTAATTAATGCAGGAAATTCTCCTTTACTTACATCAGGTAAATCTAAAAATAAAAGACTGGAATGGTTGAATAATGAACAAATCAACCACAATAATAGTAACTCGGAAAAATTGAAATCCTCAAACCACTTTGAAATATAGGAAACCATAAAGGAATCTCAAAAAATAACTAAATCCATTCCAAAAATTTCTAATGCAAAAGAAAATTTTCTCTGACACTTTTACTAAATCAGGTTCTGTCAATGACTCTCAGGAACAATCTGAGACCAACATTAAACTAAGAAAATATAATACGAAGGATTATACTTCTACACCAATGTCCGTCTCTACCAGATCCACATTGAACTCTAGTAAATTATTTTAATGATTAATCTCAATATATTATCTTAGAACGCTAGGGAAATCGGGAACAATCCAACAAAAATCAGAATTAAAGTTTTTTTTTAAAAAAGAGGGTTTAAACCTACAGTTATGGCAGTAATAGAACTAATATTGCAGAATGAATCTATACATGAAATTGCTTAAAAGATTGGATTCAAAAACTTTTACAACGGTTATTGATATTAATCTCCTTACGAAGGTCTTGGATGCGGAATTTCGAAAAGCACTCTTAACGAGGGTTTAATGAAGCACTTCCTCAATCGAAGACAACACAGACGAAACCCAGTTAAGAACACAACTTTATAAACATTACTAACACAAAGGTCGAATTCCACAGATCCCATGCACTAGTTGCACCAAAATTAACACAAAGAATCCTAACGGTTCTAAGAACTAATCATAAATGGACAAACCTAATGGTTTAAGAAAAGATTATAAGCTCAAATATGAATATATGATGTATAAAATGTGTGGTAAATTTGTCTATGGCCTCTCCTATTTATAGGTAGGAGTTTAACCAGTACAAATCAGAAAGAATGCATAATTTGGTAATTACCGTCGGAAATAGGAAAGACTTATGGAAACTTTAAGATGCTAAAACTATATCTAACTAAAATAATTTAATCAAATCTAAATAATGGCGATATTCATCCAAGCAAAGCAATCCAAATATTGGTTGAATTCTTGAATGAATCTATCATATCTAAACTTGCCAAATTTAATTCTAGTCAAATCAAAACTGAATATTCTAAACCCTAAAACAAAGGCATAGCCGAAAGTAACTCTTCCAAAGCCAACATGACCGAGTTAATGGGTCTTATTCTAAAATGAAATAAATTACAATGATCACACTATCTCACTAAAAATTCCAGTGGGAAAAAGAGTATAGTGTTCTTCATGATGTCTTCCTCATTTCAGAATTCTTGAACAATTAATCCAACGCATTTTCGATTTATTCTTCAACTGTTTATCAATAAGATGATCAATCAAAGCATTCATCACCACATCTCCAAGCTTCATTATTTCCCTAGTCATAGGACCAGGCATGCCACTTATGGAATCCTGAACATAACCTTTGAATGTCTGATAAAGCTTTGATATGACTTCATCTATGCAGGTAGCTTCTATATTCTTATCAGTTCTCTCAATAATATTTGTATCTTCTGGCATGATTCTATTAATTTGAAAATAAACAAAAGTTAAGATCAGCTCGTCTTAACAGAAATCAATCACTCTTCACTCAATCAAGAGTGTTTCATAGGTTTTATTTATGCTAAATACACAATTAAAAAAAGTAAAATGATATGGAACTCTATCCTGGAAATTAAAAACAAACCATTATGTCTAATTGGAGACTTTAGCATAATTGAAAAATATGAAGAATACATTGTTCCATCATTTCCAAATCAGAGATGAATTAAAAATTTTCAAAACTTCATAGCTGAAGCTAACCCAACTACAGTCAACGCTTTTAAGTACTTATTTACTTGGATTGTTATGAGGCCAAATGGTAGAGTATGATTAGGGGTTATAATGCCATATTCAAACTTGATTCCTAAAAAGGAAGTCACATCTACATTCAAGGACTACATGCCAATAAGGCTTTGTAATTTTGTTAACAAAATCCTGTCTAAATTATTGAGTCAAAGACTGAAACTTCTTATGCCATCTCTAATATCTCCTAAAAAGTCTGCTTTTGTAGAAGGAAGAGAATTTGCAGATAATGTTTTGCTTATTCAGGAAATCACAAATTTGCAAATTCTCTAGTTATAATGCCATATTCAAACTGATTAGGGGTTATAATGCCATATTCAAACTGGATATGATGAAGACCTTTGATAGGGTCTCTTGGCAATTTTTAAACTGTCCTCTAATCAAAATAGGGTTTCAAACTTCTCTAGTTAACCTTATATTGGGTAATATAAAAGCCACTCATTTTTTCCATTTTGCTCAATGGCAGTTCTAATGATTTTTTCAAACCCTCCAGAGGGCTCAAACAAGGGGATCCTTATCACCCTACTTGTTCATCCTCTTATCAGAAGCTTTTTCTAGAAATCTAAAATTTTTGTTTCAATATGCTAATATTGATTTCTACAAAATGCCTTCTTCAATGAAAACAATGACACATTTAGCATTTGCAAATGATACTGTTGTTTTCATAAAATACTCAAAGAATGGGCTAGGAACTTTACTCTCATTCCTTAAATCCTATGAAATAGCCACTGGCCAGAAGGTGAACTTTGAGAAGTCTATCTTCTATCTTTCCAAGTTTGAAAATCCTAGAATCGAAAATGAGATCTTAACTGAAACTGGAATGATAGAAGGTTCCTTCCCTTTTAAATATTTGGGGTTTCCTATTTATTTAGGAATAAACAAAAACATTTACCATCAAAACTTAGAGGAATCTATTTCTTCCAATATGATTAAATGGAAAATTAACTTTTTGAATCAAGTAGGAAGGTTGATACTAATAAAGTATGTACTATCTGCAATACCTTTGCACTTATAAACAGTACTAAAATCAATATTAGGGGTTCTTGACAAGATTCATATCAGTTTGGCCATGTTTTTCAGGATCATGACTGAAAATGAATCGAGGAGCTAAAATATTTGGAAAGCTTATCCTAAACTTTGCTACCCTAAATCTGAAAATGGACTAGGTCTTAAAAATTTTCATTCTATGGTTGAAAGCTTCTCCTTAAAGTTGTGGTGGAAGCTACAAAATGGAAAATCTCTATGGTCCCAAGTCATGTGGTCTATTCCAGATCATCTAAAATCCTCAAAAGCATGGAAAATAATCATTGAAGTTAATGATTTTGCCATGAAAAATTCCAAATTGCAATTAGGTACAGGAGATGTGTCTTTCTAGGATACAAATTGGACTGAATATGGTCTATTATCCCACTTTGTGTCTTCTAGTTTACCTATCCCTTTTCCTGAAGCCTCCATTAATTAGTTCTATGCTAATCAAACTATGTTTGTAAATTGTGTTGGGGTTGGTCTTCCTGCTCATATCATAACATATCTCAAAAGGAATCTAATCTTCTTTTCTGAATACAATGATAGTTTGGTATGGAAACCTTCTGAAAATGGTACTTTTTCTATCAAAACAACATATGAACTCATTAGACCTAAAAGGGATATAATCCATTCATTTAGATTCTTATGGTCTAATATTTTGCCAAAGAAGATCAGCATCTTCAACTGGAAACTTCTAAACAGACTAGTGGTCTTACCTGATGTGTTACAAGATTTTAATCTTCACCATCCATCTAGTGTTGTTTCTGTGAAAATGATTATGAGGATATTCATCACATCTTCAACTCTTGCAGCTATATTGGGAACATTTGAAGTACTGTAAATAGGATATTTAACATTCAAGATACTGTTTTTACAACTCTATGGGATAGATTCTATTTCTATTGGACTGTATCTCATGAATCATCTGATTTTCTAAACTTAGTTAGAACCATTCCATGCATTGTGGTCTGGTTTATATGGTGTTCTAGGAATAAACTTTTCTGTGAATCCATTAAACCTAACACTATGATGATGATAAGAAGCATTCTATCCCAGTTTCAAGACATATTTCAGGTTCATAAGCTGAGATATATATGGATAATGTCCTCTGGTTTTCCAGTTCTTCTGAGGTCCAAATATATTGGAAAAAGACAGTCTACACAAAGAATTGTGCAGTGGAACTTTCCCACTCTATTTATACTCGACACTGATGGTTCAATGTTGGGAAATGGAGAATCAAAGGCTGGTGCCATAATCAAAGATGCTCAAGGCAGGTTGATTATAGTTGTTTCTAAACCACTAGAGCAGTGTTCTTATTTACAGGTAGAAATGGAGGCATTAAATCTGGGTTTGGATTTAGCTATTTAAAATTAATTCTTCCAAATAGAGATTGAATGTGACTCCCTCTTGCTTGTTAAGATGGTTATAAAATACTTCAGTATCCCATGGAAACACATTACTCTAATGAGGGAAATTTGGAAAAAGATTACTCAAATCAATGGAGTAATCTCCAACATTTACAGAGAAGGCAATAGTGTAGCTGATTGTCTAGCCAGAGCTACAAGCTTAAACGAGGTGAACTCCTCTTTCAACTTTAATAGCTTACGTAGGAAGATCAAGAGACAAATTCATCTTGATGCTATATGTTTCCCATACATTCGGATATCATGACTGAAATCCTTTTATGTTTGAGTAGCTTTCTTGGGACTTTTTACTGCTCTTCTCTCTGTGACTTGCAGGTACACAAGACTGGAGTAAGAAGCAGTGCTACTCTATTAAGCTGGTTAGCCTTCAAAGTAGGATCATTTGGTAGTAATCTCCTTAAACATGCTCAACAAAGTCCAGATGACTCATTCTCTATTACTACTACAATTTTCCTAAAGATTCTACTTCCTGTGGAGTTTACATATGCAGAGCTGATGCGGCTTTTAGTGAAATTTTTCTGGGGAAAATATTTGCGAGGGACTATTATGGAAGGCCACCTCTTTTTGTCAACACGTGGATGTGGAGGAAAAAAAAGTCAAAGGCCATAATATGTCTCGAGTGGGGATTAGGGCCATAACCTTTGCGAACAAGGGGTTTGGAGACATCAGTTATGGATTCTTCTATTTGTATTTAGCTATGCCACATTTTTCTTTAGCTGCACATAGTCACCTTATGACTCAAATTTGTATATTCATTTTTTTTGGGTCTAGTGAGCCTAATATATACCCCCTCACTTGGGAGAGTTTTAATTTTTTTTAAAGTAAAATTTATTATATAGTAGTTTATTATTTATGTATATATATATGTATATTACATTTTTATATGAATATATAGGCTATAATGATGGTATTTCTATTATTATAAAAACTATATTTTTTATCTTCGAAAAATACAAAACTATTATTTTCATGTAGAAATCAAAATATTTTATTAGTTGTCAGCAAATAGTAAATTATATTTTAATTTAATTTTAATCAAAATATATAATATAAAATAAAATATAATAATGATTATATTATTTTGTTTTAAAATGTGCATCACACAAGTGTTAATATAGTAAGGAGAAGTCCATATCCTGTGAGACCTTCTTATGTTAAGACCAGGGGTAAGTTATGTAAAAAGAGAGATATAAAATATGATGTTTTTTTTAATTTGGGGATTAATTTGGAAATACTTTTGAATCGGGGTTATTTTTAAAAGAAGGGCAGAATGTAAGGGACTAATGTGCAAATTTCTAGAAAAAAGAAACCCTCGTTGTCGTTACTATTAAACCCTCACTGTCTCTCTTTTCCAAAAGGACTCACAGTCGCCGGGAAGAACGAACCACTGACAGAGGTCTCGAGATACCACGGTAGATGGTTCAGAGTATCTGCAGTGGTCGGTGGGTGGCTAAATTCACGACAACAGTATCGCGGAGGTGAGGATCTGCTGCTATTACTGATTATAGATAGCAGAGGTGAGGGTTTCTAAATGGTTGAATTCACAATCTCCTCCGATTTGTGGGTTACAGAGGTGAAGGGGAAATGATTTATGTAAGACATCAACTGATGTGATTACAGAGTTTCACTGATGTGATTTGAAGTTTGAGGTTGGTTGACTTTTATAGCAGGTGAGGGGAAATTGTGTGTGCTCAGAATCTGTTTGTTGAAATGCCAGTGAAAAAACATTTTCCTGACAATATGAAATTAAAATCTGTAATCATCAAATTAAAATTGGTAAACATCAATTTTAATTAAGTAAACATTACTAATATTAGTATTAAATTAAAATAATTAAACATGAAATAAAAATACTAAAAGTACACTAGATTAATATAACATCCAGTGAATGTGCGATTCACAATCCGGCCGTGAAACGGGGGCGAGACAAGCCATGGAAGAAAGTGGTGTTGCCACTGGAGAATTGGAGTGGCTCAAGTGATAGGGGGCTACTGATACGCAAGTTAAGAATAGATCAGAGATGATGATATGGAGAAGGATAAATCGGAGAATGGAAACACGACTGATGTTGAGGTAATCACTGCAACTAACAATCTGCCTAATTTGGGGGATAAATTGGAAGGGAAAACTCAAGGTTGATGTTATTAAGGGTAATAGGACTCAATCAAATGTGTTAAAAATTGAATATTTTGCTCTGAAATTAGTTGATGGGAAAGTTGAAATTGAGGTAGAATTAGATGATGTTAAAGATGAATTGATATACTGGGAGAACTCGTTGATAATGTATGTCTTTGGAGGGAATTTGAGTATGAATGTGCTCAAGAAATTTATGGAGCCTTTCTGGTCATTTGTGGCGTTGCCAAAGTTGTTTTACGACAAGGATGGTTACTTCATAATGAGATTCAAATCTGAGGAGGATAGGGATTCTGTTCTAAGAAGAGGGTCGTATACTATCTTTAATATGACAGTTTGTCTGCAAATAGGGAAGTATAACTTTTCTTTGAAAGATGATATGGTTTGAACGCTCCCAATTTGGGTTAAGTTGCCTAAACTGCCCTTGTATTCGTAGTTTGGGTAAGATGTTGACTGTTATTGGCAGGCCTGTGTGCACAGATGAATGTACGTTGGAGAAATTAAGGGTTGCATATGTTCGTATATTCACTACAAGAAACAACACTTATTACCTCAGTTCTGGAGGGGTTTCAACCTCGGTTTTCAGCCATAAAAAAATGAGGTAAGTGTAGCTGTAGTAAAAAATATTTTTTACCACGGTTCAAAACCGAGGGTAAAAGAATAACCGATAGGCAAGCGAGAGCTACGCGATATCAGACGTATTTGTGCCAATGATATCGCAAGCCCAAACATTTTCCAAACTTTTCTTCCAGCGACATCACACATTGTAAGAGCGATGTCGCACTTTTCTATTTCAATAACGTCACTCCATTTACCAAATATTTGTCATTGAGTGATATCGCATGTTTACAAATATTTTTCCATTCATCAACATCGTACTCACAAAATTTTTGGACAAATTTCATGAATTTAATAACTGCCCAGATTTCATTCCAAACAACCAACCAAAATTTACAGCCACCAAAATTTAATTAAATTCAAACTAAAAATCAAATACATTGAATATATTAAAACATTTCACAAACTAGATCTGAGATCTTGTCGCCGATACCAGATCGGAGGGCAGAATAAGCAGATAAAGATGCTGGCGGAGGGCGGCAGAGAGCGGCTGGGTAAGGAGGATAGTAATGGGACAAGGTGGAGCAGCGGGCAAAGCGCAGGCCGGAGAGCAGAGCGGAGGCCAGAGGGTAGGGCGGAGCACAAGCCGGAGAGCAGGGCAGAGCGCAGGCCAGAGAGCAGGGCGGAGCAGTGAAGAGCAGTGCGCAGCGGGCGGAGGGGTAGGGAAAATGGACAGTCGATGGTGGAGAGGTCGAGAAAATGGACAGTCGGCGATTATGTCTGAACAATTACTAGGGTTTGGGCTTTATAGTATTAGGGTTTGGGGCTGGATTTGAGCTTGGTTTAGGCTTAAAATAAATCATCCCTAAGTTTAATTTATTCATCTAGCTTAATTAACATTAGACTAGATTAAATTATTATATTCATTACTTTAATTAAAGAATCTAATCTATTTTTAAAATTCATTATGTCACTTTGATTTAAACATTTATTTTCAGTCAACTATTAATTTTTACAAGGTAAAATAATTATATATCTAATTACGATGATGTTACGTACTCGACACACTAGTGTTTATGTATGGAAATTCAATTAAGGGTTGACCATGGATTAGTTAAGTTATAACCATTTCACTAGTGTTTATCTATGGAATGCCAAGTAAGGATTGAACGTTGACTAGTTAACGTAAACCCTTAGTTATTAATGCTTACATGTAAAAAGTCAAGTGTTCAATTGATTAGTTAAGTTATAACCATTTCATTAGTGTTTATGTTACATATGTGATTCAAATTAGTTTAACTAAAATAATAAGGTATAAAATTGTGTCTGTTTGCAGCGGTTGAATTTGAATAAACTTTTCAAAAAATTACAGTACATATATATATTATAGATACATATTTACTATAGAAGAGGAAGATATGGTAATAATATTCACCTAATTATCCATTATTCCAAAATACATGATTTTTGTTATTCTTGCCTAAATATAGAAATATAGAATAAATTAATTTTTTTGTGAAATGTTGGAAGGCATTAGTACATGTTCTACAGTAACTAAGAGTTGAATACTTAGAAGTAAGAAAGGGAAATCGTAAAGGATTATGGATTGTTCTTATGCCCGATTGTTGATAAATAATCCAGTATAGACTTGTGAAATACAATGAGGGTGCATAGGGTAGCGTCACGTTCGAGCGAATTTCAATTTGGAGTTACGAGTGAAGTTTTTACTTTTTGCACTTAGTTCCCTCAAAGAAAGTTGGAGTTGTCGAGTCACGAAATTGGTGACACCAAAATGAAATTCATTAATATAAGATTGTGAATTTGAAATTTGGGCATGCATGTTGAACGGAAGGGCATCGGAATTCAACATTGATTACTTCTACACAGCCTTGAAAAATAACACTATGGCCAAAATTTGTGCTATCCCACTATCCATTGCTCAAAAATACATAAATTTTTATTATTCTTACCTAAATATAGAAATAAAATATAAATTATTTTTGTTGTGAAATGTTGGAAAATGCCAGTACATGTTCTAGAGTAACTTAGAGTTCAATACTTAGAAGTGAAAGGAAAATCAGAAAGGGTTACAGATATGTTCTTCTGGCTGATTGTTGATAGATATTATGTTACACACTTGGAAAATACAATAAGGGTGTATATGGTAGCATCACGTTCGAGCGGATTTCAATTTGGAGTTACGAGTAATTTTTTACTTTTTGCACTTAGGTCCCTCCAAGAAAGTTGAAGTTGTTGAATCACAAAATTGGCAATGCCAAAATGAAATTCAATAATATAAGATTGTGAATTTGCAATTTGGGCATGTATGGGTGAACGGAAGGGCCTCGAAAGTAAACATTGCTTACTTCTACAAATCTTGGAAAATTACACTATGGCTCAAAGTTATGTTACCCTATTATCCATTGCTCCAAAATATATGACTTTTGTTATTCTAGCCTAAATATAGAAATATAAAATAAATTATTTTTTTGATTAAATGTTGGAGGGCGCTAGTACATGTTATTGAGCAACTCATAATTTCGTTATTATTTTTTTTAACATTAAATTTTATCATTAAAATCTCGATCATATGTTACTTGAACTTTAGCTTTAATTTATTTCATTTGAAAATATAAACATAAAGTCATAGTTAAAAGTATAATTATAAAATATTTTAAAATTAAAAAGAAATGTAGTTGCATAAAAAAATTAAATATTGTGTTTTTATTTAATTAAAAAATTACATTATTAATATATATATATATATATATATTCAACTATTTTAAATTGTACATCATCACAAGGGTGTCTGTGAGAGGTATGTACGACGTCGGTAAGCCAAACATACATACGATGTCAGTCATTTCATGTCTGCGAGAGGTACGTGCGACGTCGGTAAGCCAGACATGCGTGCGACATCGGTCATTTCATGTCTGCATGGTACGTGCGACATCGGTCTAAAAAACAACCTAGGACAATAAGTTAGACATGCGTTCGACGTCGGTCATTCATGTCTGCGAGTGGTACGTGTGACATCGGTCTCACAAAAAACTGAGGTTGGTAAGCCATGTGTGCGACATCGGTAATCGAAGGCTTTTACCTCAAATTTTTTTAATCGAGGTAAAAAAATTTTTTTACTTTGTAAAAATAAGAACCAAGGTAAAAGGGGCAAAGTAATATGTTCAGCTTGTTGTTGTGATTGCTGGAGGTTGATATGTCTTATGGGATACCTGAATTTGTGGCCATTAAGGATCTGGAAGGAAATATGTTTGATCAGGTTGTCCTGGTTGTCCCACTGCTTTCAGAGTAGACAGGCCCTCCCATCTGGCATTTTCTGCAAAACAATGGTTTCACTTCAAGTTTTATGGATAAGGAAAAAATTGATACACAAGAGGGAAGTGAAGATAAAAAAAGAAACAGGAAGAGAGGCCTAGGCAAACTACTATACCTCAGAATAAGGATTGGACAGTGGTTACGAGCAGAGGGAAAATGAAGGCTGGTGAGGATAAAGAGAGTGGGAGTCTGATAGGCAGAATGGATAGAGGATATGGAACTACTGAAGATGGAACCCTGGGGATTTGGCAAGATCCCTTAGGGGACTATGATGTTCCATGATTTGTCCATGGAATGTTAGGGGCTTGAATAATATAGCAAAAATGAGATAGGTTAAAGCTCGCCTCATAGGGATGAATTGTATGTTTTCTATCCTAATAGAAACTCGAGTAAAAAGAGAGCAGGCTGGTGGGATTCAAAAGGGATTTGGGGAAAAGTGGAAATTCGTTGAAAATTATGATGAGAATCCAAATGGCAGATTATGGGGGATGGGGGAGGATATAAAGGAAAATGTACAATTGAAGAAGAAAACAGACCAAATGATATTATGTAAGGTGACGAAGGATGAAGAAGTGTTGTTTTGGTTAACTCCAATTTATGCAAGTAACCAGTTGAAAGAGAGAAAAAAGTTGTGGAGTGATGTGGAGCAGACTCAACAATTGATCCAAGGGACATGGTTAGTGCCAGGGGATTTCAATAATGTGATGAAATTGGAAGTTATAATAGGTGGAAATGTGGTTCAACCTCAGGAATCTGGGATTTGGAGATGGTGCCACTCAAAACTGGGTTGAGTGAGTGTGATTCTATAAGGGAGTACTTTACTTGGTCTAATAGACAAGTAGATGGATTAATCTACTCAAGAATTGATAGAGCTATGGACAATGTGAAGTGATTCAGAAAGTTTCATGAGACAGTGATTGAGATTATGGTTCCTTGGGTATTAGATCATGCCCTGCCAAAAGTCAAAGTTCAAGAGTATAAAAGGAGACAGAGAAATTTTAAATTTATAAATTGTCTGATGGAAAGACCAAAAGTAGTTGTTGCTATTGAGAAGAGTTAGAAGGAGCCAACAAGGGGAGCAAGATGTATCAGTTGTAAAGGAAACTGATAAGAATACAATCAGTCTTGAAACAGTATATAAAACAGGTAAGTGGAATTAGAAGTAAGCTAGAGTTAGCCAGACAACAACTAACTGATGCACAGATAAAACTGGGAAAGCAAAGGATGAATGGTGAACTGATCAGGAATTTTATAAAGGGGATAGAGGAATAGAAAAAAAGGTGTGAAGTGGATGAAAACGTTGCTAGAAAAAAATATAGAAATGACTTGCTGAGGTTAGGGGATGGTAACAATGCATATTATCATGCATCAGCTAAGTCCAAAAATAAAATTGCAGGCTTGCAGAAATTAGTGAAGGAGGATGGCACTGTTTTTATTGAACATAAGGACATGAAGAAAGAAGTGTTGAGGTTTTATAAAGAGTTGATGGTACATGAATCAATAAGGTCTGAAAGAGTGGATGAGATGGTTACGAGAAGGGGCAAAATTTTTAGCAATGAAAGCAGAAGCAAATTGATCGAACCAGTAGTATGAAGAGGTGCAAGCAGTTCTAAAAAGCATTGGGAATTTAAAGGCACCTGGTAATGATGACTTCGGTGCAAAGTTTTATAAAAACAACTGGGAACTAGTTAAAACTGATATCATGGGAGCAGTGGATGATTTTTTTGTTGGAAAAATGTTGTATAGAGCTGTTAATGAAACTTTAGTGACTCTCATCCCTAAACATGAACTATTTGAAAAGGTGAAGGATCTGAGGTCGATTTCTTATTGCAAAGTTGTGTACAAAATAATCTCAAATATTTTGACAACCAGATTGAGCAGGGTGATCACTTGGGTGGTGAATTAAAATCAGGCAGCATTTGTGCCAAATAGGAGTATTCATGACCATATCTTGATGGCATATGAAAGGGCTATAG
Organism: Rubia yunnanensis; assembly: GCA_037428765.1. Lineage (NCBI taxonomy): Eukaryota > Viridiplantae > Streptophyta > Magnoliopsida > Gentianales > Rubiaceae > Rubia > Rubia yunnanensis. The sequence goes on from CM075066.1 coordinate 64,911,908, forward strand.
CAGAAAGACAAGTGAACCCCGTTGCACAATCCAAATGGATATTCAGAAAGCATATGACAATGTAGCATGGGATAGCTTGGAGGAAATAATGAAATACATTGGGATGCCTGAACAATATATTGACCGGGTAATGTTGTGTGTTAGAACGGTCTCTTTTAAGTATGTAGTGAATGCCTATCCTACAGGTTTCTTGCAGGCCAAACGTGGATTGAGACATATGGATTCTATATTCCCACTATTGTTTGTCTTGGTTATGGAATACTTGTCTGGGTGCTTGCAGGTGGCAGGGGAGAAAACATGTTTTAAGTTCCATCCAAGATGTGAAGGACTAAGACTACTGAACATGAATTTTGCAGATCATGTTTTGTTGATGTCATATGGTGATGAAAGCTCGGTCTTATTTTTTATGCAAGAGTATCAGATGTTTGAAAGGTCTACTAGGCTAAGGCAAAGTAAAGCAAAATCCAGGGTTTACTTTGGTGGAGTGGATTGTGAATGAGAAAGCTAAAATACTGGAGATCACAGGGTTCGAAAAAGGGATGTTGCCTTTTCGATATTTTGGAGTGCCTTTGGCTAGTAGAAAAATCAATATATAGATGTGACAAACTCTCATAGGTAAAATTTTTATGAGAGTGAAGCACTGGAGATCGAAATTGCTGAGCTATATGGGGAAAATCCAATTGATAAAGAGTGTGCTCTTTTCAGTTACAAACTTTTGGATGCATGCGTTCCCGATGTCGAAAGTTGTTCTTATACACATAGAAGCCATCTTTAGATTATATCAGTGGAGTGGGATTGAAACCATTACAAGGAAGTATCCAGTGTCATGGGAAAAGATCTTTGAGCCGAAGAAGTTAGGAAGATTGAATGTGATAGCGCTGGCAGAATATAGCAGTGCTAGTACAGGGAACTGTTGTGGAATTTGTGCCAAAAGATTGATCGTTTATGGATTAAGTGGGTGCATGAGATGTATATTAAGGGAAGAGATGTCATGGAGGTGAAGTTTCCAGCTGATTGTTCATGGGTGGTAAAAGGGATTGGTAAATGCAGGAACCAGTTGAAGAACATGAAGGTTTGGCAAAATCAGTTAAAGGCAAAGAAGTTCACTGTTTGGAAGGTGTACAATGAGCTGAAGGAGAAGCATCATGATACAAGGTGGAAGAAACTTTTTTATGGTAAGTTTGCGAGATCGAGAGCAAAATTCATTTTCTGGATGTTGTGCCATAAACTACTCCCAATGAAAGACAGATTGCAGAAATTAATTGGAGTGCAGGTAGACAGTAAATGTGTATTGTGTGGGAGTGATGAATCTATGGAGCACATGTTCTTCTGGTGAAGGAAAACGAGGAGAAATTGGAAGGGAATTCTACACTAGATGTAGAGGGCTAGGAATCTAGAGTCTTGGAGTGAAAAGATGGATTGGTGCAGTGGGCAAAGCAAGCAGGACATGGTGTTGAAATCTGATGTCACTAAAGCTACTTATGGTATATAGCAATGGAGGAATGGAGCTCGTTTCAAGGAGGAAAAAAGGGAGGAGAATATTTTTAAGGGTAAATTACATGGATGACCCAATTTTTTGGTCAAAAGTGTCAATATAACCTTTTAAAAATTAAAATGCGATTAGAACCCTATCTATTGCATCAGAATTGCCGATATAACCTTTTGGCACTATTTCGGTATTGACTTGGTAAATTCTGGCATTGACCAAATCAAAAAAGACTAAAATACCCCTAGTCTTAAAACAAAAAATATAATGACAAAAATACTCCTATACTCCCCTTCTGTATCTCCATAGCCACTGCCGTTCCCACCCCTGCTCTGCCACTTCCATCGGCGCCGTTGCCCTGCCGCCGCTCCTCTTCCGCCTACGATGGCTGGAATCTGGGAATTCGCTGGAATTCAACGGCCACCATCTCTTCTCTAGACCTAGCCTCACCGCCACCATTAGAACAACAAATCATACCAAATACGATGGAAATTCATCCTAAATCCATCCAAATACGATGAATAAAAAGGATTTGTATTAACTTTTAATGGATTCCGATTGAGTGAGCAGCATGAATGAGATTCAACGGGAAAGGAATGGCCTCCTTTGCTCCCTTACCAATCGCCATCCTTGGCCTCCTCTGCTCTCCATTGACCTCCACCAACTGGACGACGCCAACTCCAACTTCATCTGTGCACCTCCAACTCCAGGACGAGAGGAGGAACCTGAGTTGAGGAGATTACCAGCATGAAATCGAGAGAGGTGCCCCAGAAACCGATGTGAGGGAGAATGAAAGAGTCGGAGTTGAAAAGTGACAAAGTTGATTAAAGAAAAGAGGGGGGATTAAAAGGCAAACATCTAATTGGAGGAAAAATGATTTATTTACCCCAAACGCTAGGCCACCGTTCAGCTCTACCCAACCGAGAAGAAGCTTCATTTGTGCGCCACCCTGCTCAGGTTGAGCACACCATCGCCTAGGAGCAAGCCAGCTCCTAATTTAGTACCGACAAGAAGCAAGTCAGCAACCGAGTTCAGTGCCGGTGAAAGCTTCACATGTAGCGCTACCTCTCACCAGTCCCCTGTGTGAACCAAATCACCTCTGTTGAAGCTCGAGATCGCACCACCACTGCCAATGAAGACCCGATTCTCATGCTGATTTCGTAAGACCCAGAATCAATGATAAATTAATGTGATTTTTGTTTACCCTACAGAAAAGCCAATTCCGGTGCCGCCATCGGGTTTAGGTGGGTCCGCATCACCGTTGCACTTAAGCTCCCCACCGTAACACCATAGCACCGTAGAACACCGTATTATGTGTGAAAACGTGCGGGAGAGAGATTCTAGGGTTTAGACTCTTGGGCTGCAGAAGAGAATAAAATAAAATGGGGGTGAAGAAGATGAAGGAAGGGCAAAAGTAACCTTATTTATTTATTTATTTTTAATTTTTTAAATCAGGGGTATAATGGTTATTTTATTGAATTCCGACCAATTTCAGGTTTTCAAGGTTAGATGGACACTTTCGACCAAATAATAGGATTATAATCGCACAATCAAGTTTTGGATTGTGTATAGGAGCGGGGAAATACCAAAAATGAGGAGTTAGTAGCTAAATTTATGGTAGAATATGATAGGTGGTAATAGTGATGTAAAGGAGATGGTTTAAAGTTTTGGACATCAATGAAAGTTACATATCTCCAAAAAGAAAAACACTAGATTGTAGTTAAACATCAAAATAAATTTTAAATATACACATCAAATAAGATAGTTAAACATGAAGCAAATACACTAAAATATATTAAATTAAAAATATTTAAGCAACAAAACAAAATACCAAAAAAACACATCAAATTAAAACAGGTGAACATCAAATGAAAATATTAAAGCTTCACAACAAAATAAAAATAGTTGACACATCAAATAAAAATACCAAAATACACATCTATTAAAAACACTATAATGCACATCAATTTAGAATAGATAAACACCAAACCAATACACACTAAATACACATAAAAAGAACCTAAATGCATGTAAATTTTCAAGAATAGGTCTTCAGACAAATGACATGTCTATAAGTTATAAAATGTATATTTAAATATTTGTTAGATTACATACTAAATATAAACATTCTAAAATGTATATTTTATGTTATATTATTTTATATTTTCACATTCAAATAAAAATTATTACTTATTTTAACTTATATAATACCAATTTTTAATAATTACTATTTTTAAGGTAAAAAGTTAGTGGGTTTATCCATAAGATTATGGACAGACCGTCTTTCCTGAAACTTTCTCAAGTTTAAAAAATCAAGTGTCACATCAAAATGTGACATTGATATCGAAAAGATAAAACATCAGTATTAAAATTGTAAAAACTAATTCGTACCCTTGAAACATCAAAGGATGCACAAAATTAAAATATAACTTTAAAACACATGATTTCAGTGTAAAAAAAAAGGACTAATGAAAAAATATCACAAGGTTTGGTTGAAACATCAAGTACTGAAAATGAAACATCAAGTCTGGTAGTAAAAACCTGCACATTGCACAGAAATGAGGGGAAAATTAATCCACGAATTTCCGACTCGGGTTCTTGATGTACCGCGAGATTCTTATGACATGGAATCATTAATTCCCCAATTATTTATGCCCAACACCCCCCACCCCCCACCCCTAATGGTATTTGCAGCTTAGATCCATCATTCCTCTCCCATAATTTCTTAAATTGTATTTGGAACCTCATGTCTAATTAAACTTCATAATATTGAACATTAATCATTGGTCTCATTGTGAGACGGTCTCGCACAAGACTTTATCAGTAACGAATCCTATGCTGACCCAAAACACCCTTTAGCTAGTCCTAGGAAAATCTTATGACCGGCGGCCTTGGAGAGTTCAAGGAGACATTTGAATCTCTCGCTCAAGATTCGGAGGGTTCAACTGTACAGATCTGGTCGTTCTTGATCGTATTCGGTCGGTACGACTACTAGAAAACATGTACATACGCACCAGTATATATTCATGAGTACAGGTGTACCGGTGCATATGTAACAAATTGCACCGGTATTTATCATTTGAACATCAGTACCAGTGCAAATAAGTACATACGCATCGGTATCCTGTCAACCGGTGTAAAGTTCACCTATTTTCACACCGGTGTTGGTTCTACCGGTGTACCAATGTCAAATATATTGCACCTGTATTATTTGAATAGGTATTTGTATCGGTGCAATTGCTAACATGTGCACCGGTACAAGATTACTGGTGTGTACTTATTTAACCTCTTCGTTAATTTGGCGCCAAGAGGAAAAAATTTTAAACCGGAAATGGGAAATTACCGGTGCAAAAATTAAAAAAAGTGGGGAAAATTTGCATTTGTACACCGGTTACAATTAGCGGTGTAGGAATTGACCTCACACCGGTATTTTCTTAATACCGGTGCAAAAATAAATTCTTATTGTTGAATTTTAGCGCCAAAAATATTAGTTTTCGCATCAGAATTGTGATTCTACCGGTGCAGGTTAGGAAAATATGTGTGTTTTGGCTGAATATCTACACCAGTAACAGATTTTATCGGTTTAAAAGACTACAAATGCACCAGTAAAGTCTAAATACTGGTGTAGAAAATTGCATTAAATGCTCACCTACCCCCTTTTTTTAGCGGGTTTTAAAATAGGATTTTTGGAAGAAGTGGTTCATTAATGGTGTTTTTTGGTTAATGAATGCATTGAATTCTCCACAATAAAGACCTTTGAAGGTACCTTTTTTTTAATTACGTTTATGGATATTAAGGATTTCATGTATGGTTTTGGTTAGTAGAGATATTTACATTTTGTGTTTGATCATTTAATGGTGATTGAGGTATAATTATAGATATTAGTTTGTGATTTGTTCTCAATGTTGTTGTAGTTATAAGGCTATGGCTTTTGATTCCTATAGTGTTGGACATGTTAAGAATGTTGTAATTTTAATGTGGAATATTGGTGTATATTGTGCATTTATGATTTTACATGATTAGTAAGTCATAATGAAAATTTCTATTGTATTATATATATTGAAGTTTGATTGTTGGACATTTATTGATATGTAGAGTTGTATCGCGTTATCGAGAGGTGTAAGCATGTGTATGCCAATGTTAGTAGGGTGAGCGATGAATATACAATGTTCGTGGATGAGTTCTTGGAGCATGCTATTAGTCAATAGAAGAGAATATTATGTCCCTGTTATGATTGTGGAAATCGAATTCGTACTGATATGAAGTACATCCTGAAACTCCTTTTGTATAGCCAAGGGTTTGCGAAAGATTATGTTGTGTGGACCTTTCATGGTGAAAAATCACCACCGGAAGTGAGAGTTAGTAGTGATGGAGAGTGTTTTGGGGATTTTATGTTGGATGACATATGTGAGGAGGTATTTAATGAGTTTAGAGGGAGGCCCGAGGTTTTGGCTAACTTCCTTGGTGAGAAGGATACGCCATTGTATCCCGGTTGCAAGAAGAAAGACACGGTCATGCCGTGTTTGATGGATTTTTTTAATTTGAAAGGTGTAGGGTCATGAAGTGATACTAGCATGAACAAATTGCTTAAGTTTTTCAATGAAAATCTTCCACCCGGTAACAGGGTTCCTGATAACCTTTATGAAGCTAAGAAAATTTTGTGTCCGATGTGATTGGAGTATGAAAAGATACATGCTTGTCTGAACGATTTTGTCCTATATAGGGGTAACCTTTAGGATAATATTTTTTGTCCAGTATGTAATGTGTCGCGTTATAAGAAGAAGAGAAATGTAGCTGTCGGTGGAGAGCATGTTGTGCCGGTGAGGAAGCGGGTGCCCGCCAAATGTATGTGTTATCTTCCCATTAATCCGAGGTTGGGAAGATTGTTTAAGATTGAAAAGGATGCAAAAAACTTGACGTGGTGCGTTGATAGGGGAAGTTGTAAAGATGATGATATAATTCGACAATCGGTAGACGCAGACCAGTGGAAGAAATTTAACAGGATGTATCCACACTTTGCATCCGAACCTAGGAATTTGATATTTGCTTTGTGTACTGATAGTATGAACCCATTTGGGAATATGTTCTTGAAACACAGTCTGTGGCCTGTTATGCTTGCCATTTACAATTTTCCCATGTACTTGTGCATGAAGAGAAAATATGTGTTGATGCCTATCATGATTTTAGGCCCAAAATAACCTGGAATTGAGGGTGATGCCTTTTTTTACCATAAATGCCTTCCCGGCATATGGTAACCTTTCTGGGTATGTGGTCAAGGGTGGGTCACAAGGCTTGCCCAATTTGTAAGGATGAGATAGATCACAATCAGTTGAGGAATGGGTAGAAGACTATTTATTTGGGTCACCGTAAATTCTTTCCTTTAGGTCACAAGTTACTGGAGAACGCGGCTGCATTCGTTGGTGGGAAGGACAGGATAAAGGCACCCAAACCTTTGACCCATGTAGCTATTCACAACAAGGTGAAGAAATTGAATGTTGTCCTAGGTAAGAAGTTATCAAAAGGTTGTGGGGCTGTTGATGGACTGTGGAAGAAACGGTCCATTTTCTTTGATTTTCCGTACTGGGGAGATTTGGAGGTTTTCCATTGTTTGGTTGTCATGCATATTGAAAAGAATGTTTGTGAGAGTCTAATTAGGATGCTTATGAACAATACCGGGAAAACTAAGGATAGGTTGAATGCGGGGAAAGATTTAGTGGACCTTGGTATACGGTTTGATCTGGCACCAGAGGTAAGAGGGAAGCGAACGTACCTACCCTCCGCTCTCTGTTAGTTGCTGAGAGGAGGCTGGTGTGTGAGAGCATCCAAGAAATGAAGGTACCTTTCGGTTACTCCTCTAATGTCAGTAGGTTTATTAATAATGAGTTGCGTCTTAATGCTTTGAAATCACACAATTGGCATGTCCTTATCCAACAACTTTTGCCCGTTACAATACGTGGGTGTTTGGAAGAGGAAGTTAGATTTTTGTCATGTGCTTGTGTTTCTTCTTCAACTCGATATGCAGGAAAGGTATTAGCAGGAAATAGCTAGATGAACTGGATCGAGAGGCTACTGTTGTTCTATGCCATTTGGAGAAGTATTTCCCGCGTCATTCTTTTCCATCATGGTGCACCTGGTGGTACACTTGATTAGGGAGATACGTATGTGTGGGCCTGTCAAAATGCATTGGATGTACCCCTTTGAGCTTCACATGGCTATTTTCAAGGGTTTTGTTCATAATCGTAGTCAGCCCGATGCCTCCATTCTTTAGGGGTATGTCACTGAGGAGATCATCAAGTATTGTACAACAAACTTGGTTGGAAGAAGAGCGATTGGTGTTCCTGGTGGACCCCGCTATGTAAGGTAGAATGGGATTCCACATTCCAAGGGTACGTTTCATACACCCTATCACTCTGAGTCGATGACTGTTCACCAGTATGTATTATGTAATAGTAGCGAGACTGTAACATATGTTGAAGAGAATGTTTCCCCGTTGGAAGAGATTCATCCAGACTGGGCCTCGAATAAAATTCAGGTCAAGCATTCTTCAAGGTTTGTTAACTAGTTTTAGAATCGTTGTAATGTCGACGGGATGCCCAGTAACCTACAGGCATTTGCAAGGAAGCTGAAATGCACCATTAGACTCTACCTTGGTTATGACATTAATAGCTTCAGTTTCTCAACATTGGCAAAGTACGAGAAAAGCACCACTCAAAATAGCGGTGTATGTATTGAATCTGAATCCATGTGGAAGGCAAGCAAGAGAGATAAACATCCGGTTGTTGTTGTGATGCCTTTCTATGGGGCGATTGAGGAAATTTAGGGGTTGGATTAGTTGTTGTCTTCAAGTATTTTTGGGTGGAACACAATACCGGTGTCATTGTTGAGAAGCCCACGAGGTTCATGTTGGTCGACTTGATTCGTGTAGGATATGAAGATGACAAGTTCATCTTAGCTACCAAGTCACGGCAGGTTTTTTACATCAATATCATTTGAATGAGAAGTTTCATGTGGTGTTGCATGGGAAGAAGCTTTACTTTGATGAGGAGATTGATCAGCCCACCATAACTGATAGTCCTGAGTTTCCATCGGTATTTCTAGATTTGGAAGATATTGGGGGACCCATTGTTGGAAGGTGTTCTCATGGCGATGGGTTGTGGGTTGATGAGAGAGGTGAAATAGTACGTGGGGATAATGTCTTGAAGCGGAAGCGGTAGATTGGTCATTCCCGACTGCTGTTTTTGTGTCCTTATTTGTGAAAATCGTATGATCATTCAGCAATTTAGCGTGTAATGTATTTAATTGACACTCTTTAAAGAATTGGTATGTACGATCCATGATTTCAGTGGAGTGTTTATGAATCGGTCATTCCCAACTGTTGTTTTTGTGACCTTGTTTATGAAATTTCCGATGTAGAAAAATAGGGGAGGGACTCTGTTTTGTACTTACGCACCGGTACTCCTACCGGTGCACAGTACTTAGAAAATGTTTTTGGATTTTTGCTCTCGGGTCCAGCAATGTCAATTTTTTGGCATTTAAAGCAGCATGACGCAACTGCTTTTTGTAAAATTTTCACTAGTAATTGTACCGATTCTAGGTACTTAGATAAAATTTACTCTCGGGTCGGATTAGATAAAAATATTTATGTAAAGCAGCCTAAAGCAGCTGTTCCAGGCCTCGTTTTACACTAGTATATGTATAATACCAGTGTATAAAAAATGTTCCCTTTTTTAAAACCCAATCAGCACCCCATTTTCACAGTACTTAGAATTTATATATCTCACACCATACCATATCCATCACTATCCATCTTTGTTGAAATCCTACGTAGGTTGGCATATAATCAGGTAAACCACTACAATGCCTCTATGGTATGATTAATTGCAATTGCATATGAAATAGAATCATTGAGAATGTGACATTATGAATAGCTTGACTTGCATGTAAGGTGTTTGATGAAATGCTTCAATGTGTTTCTTAGGAAATGCCTCCAAAATCCAATTCGAAAAGGATACGCCATTCACCGTCCCCATCATTGCTGAAAGTATCACCGAACACTTACCTGGGTGGTACCTTCATGTCCGAGGAGGCTAGGTTGGTCCATGAATCTTACAAAGGACGTCGTCATCACAAAGAGAGAAGAATTGAAGCATCTTCCCCCATTCGAACAAACTATCTGGAAGCTTGGGTGGGAAAAATTCTGCGAGACTCCACAACCATTCAACCTGACCATTGTAAGTGAGTTCTATGAAAACTTGAAGTGCGGGCCGAGCTACGATCACGTGTATTGTAGAGGTAAAAATGTCCCTATCACACAAGAATCTATCAATGGCTTGTTTGGATTGCCCAATGTTCCAAACGATGATAACGAGTTTCTTGCACTACATTTTCAGGGTGATGACGGCTATATTCTACAGCAACCAATTGACAAGGAGATCATTGGGAAAGTAACTAGGGTAGGTACGGACATAGATGAGTTGGTCAAACTAGGTTGGAGAAAAATACCTAAGAAAACTCTAACTCCACAAATGAATGGGTGGTACCACTTTGTGGCGTCTAGAATCCATCTAGTAACAATTAACACATAAAATCACAAATTTTCCTCACCTTCTTGTATGAAATAAAGAGGGAGCTTCAATGGAATGTTGGTCGTCGAATTTGTCCTATGTTACAGAGGGAAATGGATAAGATCAGATCTTATGCCTATTTTTGTATCATCATTGTGCTTTGTTCAAGTGAAGAAGTCAGTGCCCGTGCACCTGACGTATATGGCCAATCAATGGGTAAGATTTGTGTGGACTCTTTCTATAGACAAACAACTGACACGTCTGTTGCTACTATTGAATCTAGAGTTGCTGCATTGGAGGTTGGTGTAGCAAACTTACTTGAAGAATCCAAATACCAAATATCCTAGCAGGAACATATTGCTAAGGTTATGACGTATCAATTTCCTAACGGCGTGGCAGCAGTTTTAAATTTTCCCTTCCGCGAAGGCGATGTTGAGGACATGGACATTGGTACAAGTACCTGTGGGGTAGAACCATTTTCTCGATATTATTCGTAAAAACTTTGTATTAGCAGTTAAGAAGAGTTGATTATGTACTCAACTTTGACTGTGTTGCACTTAGACAACTGACATTTTTACTTTTGACAAACATGAATAGAATAAAAATTTGTACACCACATTTATTGAAATTCTATCGGTCAAATACACTCATGAAGACCAAAAAGATAGGCCGAACGTAGTTGGCCAATTTTAAAATTCAGGACCACCAAATTTGGTGCATTATATTCCTAGAATGGTTAGAATTGCAAACAATTGTAGCATTGGGAGCTATGGAGGTTCACCAAGTAAATTTGTGGCAATAGTATAATTATGGAAAATATATTGCAAGCATTCATTGTTGGTTTTACAGGGAATTCCGTCCACCGGTAGGGTCTACAAATGTATTAACATGATTGTTGTGTATTGAATTGCATATATGTGGAGCCAATTTCATATTCTTACCCTTCCAAGATTCTTAGAGGGACTAAATTTTAAAAAGTAAAAAGTTTACTCCTAAATCAAAATTGCAATCTGATCGAACCGGATGGTCCATAAAACAACCCTTTTGTATTTCCAAGTAAAACATGCGGGGAAACGAACTGGTCATGGGATCCATATTTAGTTTCAAAGATGTTCGGATTACATATAGAAACACTGGAGTAAACCCTTACCATTTACTCTAACACCACCCGGGCACAAATATGTTTCCATTATGATTTAAGCCCGGAATATTCAATTTGATAATTTATGCAGTTTCCTAATATGTCGTAAAAGCATGTCACAATTTGGTGGACCTAATTGCAATAAACTCATAAAATTAACTTTGCGAGTTCGTCGGTAGCGTTGAGGTATGAAAACATTACTGATTCAATCTGGAGCATTGGAAAATTCCTTTTAGGCCGATGGAAAAGTGCTTGAAGGGGTGGAACGAAATTTTTAGGGTCAATTTAATTTTATGAAATTAAACAATGCTTAGATATGTCACCATACGGAGCCCATGTGTGGTCGATATTTCATGGAACAACTAGTACAATGTCTGTTCACAATAATTGAACGTCAATTTGATTAATTGGGGTCGTTTGAAAAATGCATAGGAGGCAAATGCAATAAGTGAGAATTTAAACAACTAATAAACTTTTTTTACACCGGTAATATTGAAGAAGTAACGGTGTATTTGTTAAATTTTTTGGCGCACATTTCAAAATTTTCATGGTCTTTGATTTTTAATAAGGCGCAAACACTTTACATCGGTAATTTATGATTTTGCACCGGCATATATACCGGTGTTGCACAGTTAGAAAAAATTTCAGAAATTTCTCTTGGGTTGAACATTTTTTTCCAAAAATATATTTAAAGCAGCCGCATGCAGCTGCTTTTTCCACATTATTACACCGGTATTTTCCGTTAATACACCACTACTAGATACTGGTGTACAACAATTGCCAAAATTACCACGTGTTCCTCTCGTGTCAAAGGAAAATTCATTTAAAGCAGCTGCATGTGGCTGCTTTTCTTCATTTCTACTCCGGTATTGGTATCGGTGCTAAACAGTTAGCCAAAATTCGTTCCTATTTTCACTATTCTTACACCGGTACTGTATATATTACCGGTGTAAAAAACGTAACTTCTGAAATCAAAACCGTTTGAAATGGCCATCAAAATCATTAGAAATGGCCATAACTCCCACAATTCCACCTATTCTCATCAAACACCTTCAAATTCTATTTCAAAACTGCCATCAACCACTCCAACCATTCAATCCACACTTAATTGAACCACCACAAATCCTCATCAACCATTGTAACCCCTCATCTCCCATTGTAACCCCTCATCTCCCATTGTATCCCTATAAAGTTTGGATCAACACAAGAGAAGTAACAAAAATGAGAGAGGAACTTGGAGAGAGAAGAAAGTACTTGGCAATCCGTTCTTGGAGAGTTCAGCAAAAGGGAGTAGCAGCAAAAATGCTACATTGGTGAAGGTAAGTGTTGGGGTTTATGTTACCATGGGTTACCATGTCAATTTCTCTTCAAAAAACCATTCTATCCCTCACGTACAATACATGTTCGATCAATTGCCTCTATGACCAAAAATATATAAATTGACAAAAAGTTGAAAGGGTAACTTAAATGGTATGTTTATACAATTGTGGGGAGTAAATGATTTGCATTTTCTGTGGATGGGTGATGTAGTTCTATAGTTTTTTTGTTTGTGATAATATTGATAGTCACATTAGGGGGGACTTAGAATTGCTTGGTTGTATGCCGAATTTATGAATGCAAATACATTGGTATGGTATTCTATCAACTTCTATAAGGTTCCATTTCATTCTATATCAAATTCCATGCCTTAATTGTTCAACTTCTATTCCATGTTATATAAACTTTTATGCCTCACATAATGTAGCTTCATATAGGAATTTTTCAATTTCTATGCCAAGTTTTCCTCAAAAGTTTTATGAACTAGTTGATCAAGTTCTACACCACATTCTATCAACTTTGATCTTTAAGTACCTTTATTGTGTGTACCGTTATGGATTGAAAATTTTCAATTCTACTATTGTAGATGCCGCCGAAGAAGGGGAAATTCAACACGAAGAGGAAGGGGCCGGTTACGAAGAAGGAGGAGTAGGTGAAAGATGTGATCAATGAGGAGGTGGATGTGATGGACCAAGAACCACTGCATAAAAGAATCCTGTTGAAGATAAAATTTGAGGAAGATGCAACTTAAACAAATGACCCGTCCAGCGAAGAGAAGGATGAAACCGAGTGATGTTATTGTAGAGAATGTTGAAGGAGTGAATGCCAGAACAGATAGACAAACACCAATTCTTAAGCAAAATGGAAAGAGCACTATCAAAGGAAGGCCAACTACTAATGAAGTGGATAACGACTTGACAAAAGTTGGAGGAATAAATGGAGAAGGATGGGACAAGTTTGAGGTAAAAAGTTATTTGAGGAGGCAGGGAACTAGTACGTGCCAGTCTCTAATGTTGGCAAAGCATAACACTCCAACTCCTATTTTGTTTGAGTTCCGTAGGAATCAAGCGGTATGCATTAAGAATTGATCTGTGTGGCACGCTTATGGCAATTACGCTTTCCGATGCGCATCAGATTTGGGGGTTGCGAACACTGGAGCGATATCTCTTGAGATATTAAGGAAGAGGCATGGAAGGATGTTCTAGTAAGACTCTCGACAATTGTAATTCAAAAATTTTATTCATGGTAAAGTCTTAGTGAAGACGTGATTAATGACATGTTTTTCATATGATTCATTCCAGGAGAGCTTCACAATTGAGACACATGTGAATGACGGGCAACTAGAAATACTGAAGAAGAAGGTTAAAGAGAGGGCAAAAAACCAATGTAGGAATTGGAAGACAAAGGTGGAAAATAGGTTTCTTCATGATGTGGACAAAGGTATCAATAAAACAGGAATATCGGCATGGAAGAAGTACAAGTGGATGGATGAAGACGCACTTGTTTGAAAAGAGGCGCTGGCATCTGGATTTTCAGGTATGATGGAAAAAATTAATACTTGTTAAGAGCCATGTTTCCCACAAATTCTATTCAGCTAAATTTTCATGTATAACAACAACAGAGGCTCGGGGTGACAAATATTGAATGCAACAAGTGCAAGGATTACATGCACCACACTGGCAGAAGGGGTAATCGATACATCTGTGACTAATTGACTAAGGATCTGAAGGAGAATGAGGTTGACCGCCGAGGGATTCACTAACGAGGAGATTGAGAAACAACTCAATCAAAGGGACTTCACAACTGACAGATATCTTGTCTACCTTGAGGCAAAAAAGGATAAGAAAGGGTTATACACACAAAAGAGGTTGAGAAGATCACACCGGATGTTGTAAGTTACGCCAAAATTGACCGTTTAAATTAATTTTTATGTGTATTTAACCTAATTCATATACACAATTTCGTTCATGAGTGATTCTCAATTGAATTTGAACAAGCTTAAGGAAAAGGGAACATTGGAACTACAGCCGGGTGAGGACATCCTCATAAAAGTCACAATGAAGAAGGACCACCCGGGTAGGTATAGGGGAACTCACACGGGTCTACCCACAGTGGTGGTTGTTCCTCATCTTTCCCGCAGCAAGTGCGATAGCAGTTCCTCAGCCAAGGAGGCATCCTGGAGGAGACCATCTAATGATCAACCGGCCGTGAAAGCCATTGTATCGTACCTGGAGCATTTGGTGAAGGGCTTAGCATCTCCAAGCGATGTTCAGATTCCGCCATGCCTTGACAATCCCAAGAAGTTTATAGAAAAGGTGATGGATGACACTGCTGCAGCTGCTACAAAGTCTAGTGAAGAGCCCAACGACGGAGAAGGAGATGAAGAGGTACACTGTCAATAATCTATGCATATCCTATACATTGATTTACACATTTGAAATATCTCCATAGCCATTTTATCGATTCACTTAAATATTATACGAACAGGATGGAGAACACATGACTCATTTAATCAAAGATATAGCCAGGAAGAAGAAAATGGTTGCCCATGGGCTGCGACAGGTATCTCATCGTCGGGATGCTCAACAAGGAAGTCTTGCTCATGTGAGAGTATACGAGCCAGTTCTCCATCCTAGGGAGGGATTGCCCTCGACGGAACACCACATCGATAATGTTGGAGAGGCGCTCAATAGCATCATGGATTGGCCGGTGTCCTTAATAGGGAAGGCAAGTGAGCAACTGAGTGACATCGATGATGTCAAAGTCGGAGGTGATACGGACGACGATGACGAGGAGGTTATGATTCCCACCAGCATCGATGTGGTACATTCTTTTAACACATTATTTTTCAATTCCTCAAAGTACTTTTGCATATCCGTATTCATTAATCCTTGTAACAAGATATTGGCAAGCAAAAATCTCAGTCAACGGCTAATTTCCAACCATATTTAAAACTAAGATTAAATAGGCTGCCAAAACAGGTAATGCATTAAAATACCATTATTATTCATAAACAATGACAGTTCAATACTACATGCTCAAGTGATCATTTTGTATCATTTCACATCCGCAGATTGTCAACAAATGAGACCTGACAAATTGGCCGATCATAGGGCAATTCATAAAGGAAGCAAATGCATCTATCCTTGAAATGATAAAGAATAATGACTACATGTTCTTCCCAGTGTTCCGACCATCAACATTCGCATACCATTACACCGGAAGTGTTGGAATAGAAGTTTTGGTCGAGTTCGGGAAGAAACTGGGGAACATGCGCTCGATGACCAGGATCAAATAATGTGCAGGTCGATATGTGGATGGGGTGAGTTTTAAAACTTATATCCTTTATGTTTTTTAATTTATAAAGAATTCATTTTCATGTATGATTAATGGTACAGGCACCTGTGGGAGAAAATATATGAAACAAATTCAGGCCGCATCCAATTCTGCCCATCCAGTTGTGGCAACCTAACCAACTTCGAGAAGGTGGTCAAACTCTGTTTCAAACAAATTTGAGAAACAATGAAGGCAGCGGATGCTGACTTCTACATTGTACCCTACATAAGAATGTAAGTATTTCTTCATGATAATTACGTTCACATTTCAAACAGCTTCCATTTCATTAATTTGTTAACATAATTTTCCGACAGCGATCATTGGTACCTCATCATTATCCGTCCCCGAACAGAGGACGTTTTCACTCTGGACACATTGTCAGGGGGTATCAAACCAACATACTTGGTCGAACTCAGGGTGATTTCAAGGTATTTCAATCAATCAAAATGAAATTCCTAGTTTCATAATAAACGGGAAGAAGTAACCATTTTAATTTACTTTCTTAACGGGCTTGCTTGCGCAATCCAAAGGGAGAAGAGAAAGACGGAGCCAGAACCCGACTACACTTAGAAAATCAACAACATTATGGTAAGTCATTCTATCATTTCATCCATCAAATTTTTGTTTAGGGTTAGTAATTACATGTACCATTCTTGTGTCGTACCGAACCTAGAATGGTTCGTGGCAATGCGGGTAATCCATCATGATCTTCATGGATGAATTTGTTAATCACCCAGAGACAAACAATATCTTGGAGGTAAATCTTGCATCTCAAAATTTGATATTATAAATCTCTAGGAAACGCAACATTATTGACTAACAGTGTAAGTTTGAAATTAACTGATTTTTCCGAAGGGCAAAGGGTTGTACCATGTGTACGAAATTCAAGGTGTAGCAGAGAGATGGTGTGGGGCTTTGCTTGGAGACTACCAGCAGCACGCGAACACTACGTTGCAACTTCTGGATGATAAGAATGGCATAATAGGTTGATGGTTTATTTTTAATGGCTAATGATATTAGAATTCTATAGATGGTGTTTAGTGATGCTAAATATGTGTTTTACTTTGTTTCATTCCATGTTTAAGATACTTTTTCTATTTCATAGTTAGAATATTGTTCACGTGTTTTGCGAGCCATATTTTTGCAGTAGAATGTTTCATATTTCTTACCCATTCAAAAGTTTCCAATTTATAATAGTTCACAAGTATCTCTAGCTGTCGTTGCCCCGGAAATGATTTGGGATGGACCATCGGAAAACAAATTAGGCATTGCAAATTTTAGCCACATAATACACGGGTATAAAATGCAGGTAAATAAATTTCACATGTTAAATAATTATTTTTTATTTATTTACAATAATAGTGGTGCATTAAGTACAGTAATACCGATGTAAACAAATACCGGTGCAATCTCTTCCGGTGCAAAAAACTATATTCCAATTACAAAATAAAGGACGATGCCATATTTAATATCGGTGTACAAATCATTGTTTTACACCGGTTCATAGGTTAAATACCGGTGCAAAATATCTACACCGTTGTTCCAAATAATACCAGTGCAAATATTTTGTGATCCCGCAATTTTACACCGACATAAGATGCCGGTGCAAATATTGTTCTATACCGGTCCATTTACCGGTGTAAATTTGTTTCATTTTTACACCCCTATACATACGCACAGGTATTTTGGGGGGCCAAATTACCGGTGCCATTGCCCTAAATTACCAGTGCAATTACCCCTGTCTTGCAATAGTGTACTATTTAGATTTGGAGTTTTCCACTCAACGACCGAAAGGAAAATGCCAATATTGTTGTCTACGTGCGAGTTACTGCGGCCAGGCATAGCCATGCCAATCCACGTGCCGTAAACATCATCCCACACATCGTCAAATATCTCCACCCCGGAGCAATTTTTTATTCTTATTCTTTCTTTTTCCTTCTCTTTTTTCTCTCGACAATTTCCTTTTCCCTATGTTTTAATATTGGTGATTTTCATTTGCTATGTAGGTGTTACTTTGTTTTGTTCCATTCCTTTTTATATATATGTCTAGTTTCTCTCCTAGTTTTTAAAAATTGGTAGATCTTAAAATGGTTCATTTTGGTTGTTTAGGAATTGGATTGGAATTTTGTCACTGTCATTGTGAGTTTTCTCAGCAACCCTTTTTCGGTTAAACAAACTGGCAAAACATCCTTGAATTCAAATCAATTGTTTGTTATCCAAAGAAGGATGGGGAAATACGAGTCAAAGTCGTTTGAATAACTAACTTTTGGCGATTCTGTTCCTAAGCATTCAATTTAGATTTGTAGACTTTGACTTACTGGGATGTTTCTGGCTAATTAAATCAATTATTCGGTTAGTTAACTTGCCTTTAGGCCATTTTATTCGGTATCCTTTTGAGTGCAAGTTAGAGACAATTTGGTGAGCGTCGTTTTACTCGCCAAATAACCTGCAAATTCAGATTTAATACAAATTAGTACGATGATAAGCAGGGTCGATCCCACAGGGAGCAAAAGCAATAATTATTAATTATTTTTCCTACTAATTTTTTTGAAACCTTTTTGGTGATGCCACCACGCCTTAAGTGTAATGATTTAATTAACTCTAAAATGCAAATGAAAACTTAAACTTATGAGAAATAAATATATGAATGAATGATATCGGCTAAGAATAACTCATGCTAGTTATTATCGATCATAGGCGCAATAATGAATCAATTCCTGCACATCTATCGGTTATAGGGAAGTAGTTACGCTTAACCCCCCAAATTCTTTCTTACTTTATCGACAGTCAACTAATTACGATTAATTAACTGCTTCCCTTACCAAAATGTTCCCAGAAAGTATTCGCTAAACTAGAACACATTTTGATAGCATTACGTATTAAAAGAACCCGATACAGCAATTACCAAAGTAAAAGCAAATAGTAACGCACACTCGATTATTCCCTATCTTGCTATTACAGTCTTAGCTAGTTAGCTGTTTTTCGCAAAACTGTGCTACTTACTAATCCCATCCAACAATTACGTATTGGCGGAAATTAGATAGCAGTATTCTAAAAATATTTAAGTTGATCAGGCTTAAACATATTAGAAATAAAATTCAACCAAGAACAATCAAGAACATGCAAGAATCAATTATAATGCAATTAGGCCTCACGATTTATAAACTAACATTTGTTATTCTCTGCCGATATATGAATTAGCTACTCATGGTAATTAAACTAAACAAATATATATAATAATATATGAACATGCTTATTGAAATTGAATGAAAAGGAGGTAATTAAAGAAAACAAAACCAGAGCTTGCACTAGTACTGTATCCACGTTTGGTCTGGTCTGCCGAAGTAACAAAACAGAGAGAGACAAAAAACTAATGTTCCAGTTTCTTTTCTTTCGTCCAGCAACCAAAAAGGAGAAAGAGAAGAATGTTTGTCTTCTTCCTCCTAAAGCTACTTCCGCCAAAATTACAAAAAAGAGAGGAAAAGAGCTTGATATGTTTGACTTTTCTCTACTTCAAAACTACTCTCCAAAATAATATCCTAAAACAGCACACCCTTCCGTCTTCCTTCGCAGCAATGTTTATAGACTGTCATTACAAAATAATGTCCATATTGGACTCTTCCAAATAAAATAAAATCTTCCCAAAATTAAATTCTGATCCAATCTTCACATTGTCTTCAAGAATATTTCCAAAATTATCAATCCAATCTGCTCCAAATAACTTGCTATGATTCTGATCTTCATTTGATTGCTCCATTTGCGATAATTGCCCGATTCTTCCTACTTCTCCTCCAAATTGCTCTCGAGCCCAAAAACTGTGATCTGATTCAAATAAAACATTTAAAGTGCACATTAATCACGTAAAATCACAGTTAATTCCCAATAAAATAAACGACATAATTAACACACATCAAATATCCTCACACTTGAGTCATGCTTGCCCTCAAGTATGAACTGAGAATCAAAGCATGTCGTTTATTACAGAGTTCCAAGTATCCCCTAATTGACTCTAAGAAAGACTCAAAAGAAAAATAACAAAAAGACACTAACTACAGCCCAACAAACAGTCAAACTCAGCATACCAATCCTTAATTTCTTGATTCATAGACAAACTTTACCTTACTAATAAGAAATGCTCATAAATAACACACTTGACACTCTCACACCTTTCAAATGACATTGGTAAATTTATCCTCAAATTAATGCAAACCAGCCCTCAACTTAGTCAAAATCAGACAAGCATCTAACATTTCTCACGTTTCACACAATCGCTCTAGATGTAAGGGACAGTCACTCAATATATAAATTTCACATGGCAATACTCAAATCATTCAATGCGAATCAGAAAGGTCTTTATTCAAGGTTGTAACGGGGCTAGGGGGAATAAAAACGAGGTAAGGTCCTAAGGGTTCTAAGCTTAAGAATATAAATATACATGCATGCTCTTTTCAGCCCAACAATTCCTCAATCAAATAGATAATTTTCAGCCTCCAATAAGTGAAAAAACTGCTCTGAACTGGCTGTAATTACCAAGTGTTGGTGCTGGATTTTTTTTTTTCTTCTTCTTTTTTTCTTTTTTTTGATTTTTCCTGAATTTTTTCTGGGCACATCAGCCCTATTTTTTTTCTGAATTTCCAGCACCAAATCACTCATTTTACTGCACTTTAAACTCAGTACCACATGGTCACTTCATAAATCACATTCAAGGTACTCATTGATATTTCTTTAAGCACATCAGCAGCAAATAAACTGAGAAACCTCTCATAATCACAAGCATGCATATATAAGGGACACAAAAGAGGGAATAAAAATAGGCTTTGGCTTCATTTTTCTGTGGTTTAAACAAAGAAACAGGTCAAGGCTTCAACGGGTTTACTAAGGGTGATGTATGGTAGGCAATATAAGCTGTGTGGTTAAATCCTAATGCTTTTCATCATTTTCACACCAAATAATTCAAGTAATGCCATGACTCTCAGAAAAAAGATTGATGTAGAGACTGCTCTACTCTAGCTCAAACCTCACATTTAATGGGCTAAAATGTTCAATTACTTGTCTTTTTTCGTCTTCCCAAGTATCATCTAGGCCAATTTACACCAATTATATTAGACTCATTTACCAAGTAATTTTAGAGGTGTATCAAGTAATCAAATATGTCACACAAGAGCTTTCTCACAGGCAAGTTCAGTCCGTCAAGAACAATAATATCAAGGATAGTATGCTGAATTTGACTCGACTCAAAAAAAAAAAATCAAAAATATTTTTGTATTTTTTATAAATGACACTAACACATAACACATAAACATATAATCCTCCTCACACTTAAACCTTGCTTGCCCTCAAGCAAGTTTAGTAAAAATGTAAAAAAGAACAGAATCACCTAAAAACTAGACTCAACAAAGATAATAAAAAAAATGGAAATAACAATAAAATCAGGGATAGGGGAACTCATTGGGAGGGGCCAGCCACATTTCGGAGGGCTAGCAGGATCAGCTCATTCTGCTCCATGAGTCGATCCACCTTCTGTTGGAGGCTTTTGAGGTCCTCATTGATGGAGACAAGAGAGATGTGACCTGCAGGAGTAGAAGAGCTCGGGGTAGGATTTCCCGGCGGAGGAAACTGGGGGCATTTGTTAGCATCCAAATAGATCAAATTAGATTCAACCATAGCATTCAAATTGAGAAGAGAAGGGGCTTTCACTAATTCCAACTGAGGTAAACCATCAAAAATCACATTGTTATCAAGAAACATAGCAAGAATATGGCACAACGTGACATGGCGAGTAGTGTGTGTAGCAATGTCAAGCAAGGCCTCAGCCAACCAGTACCCTAAGTTCAGTTTTTTGTTGGTGTGCATACACCACAAAACGAAAAGGGTTGGTTGGCTCACCTTAGCCCAAGAAGTTGTACGACCAAACACATTTCTCACAAGTATAAGATGGCACAGACGCAAAGCAGGATCAGAAATCCAATGCACAGTAGACATAGTGGGATCATAAATATCAGGGCATGAGGGAGCAAGTAATTTCCAGGCAGCATTGGGATTAAATCCCGGATAAGTCACGTAAGGACCACAAAAAGCAGACTCATACTCTTCTGAAAATAATTGCTCCCTGGATGCTAAACCCAAGGATAAATTCCACTCATCTACAGATAAATGAACCATATTCAGACCAATACGAAAAAATATGCTAGGCTCAGATGATGTCATATCATTGGATTTCTCAAAATGAAAACTCGTAATAAATTCTTCGGCAAGCTCCTCATACATAGGCAGAACATGACAAGTTAGCAAAGTAGCCCAACCAATCGCAGTGAAATAATGAGAAACTCTATCAGCAATATTTGCGACTCGTAAGGCTGGAATACTCACCTCCCAACCAGCTTCGTATTTTTTACCTTTTCGCTTCTGTAAGGCCTCCCTGAGCTTTGGTTCCTCGAATTCCCCAAATATGGCTGGATCATCGACTCGCTCATGCAAGGGAAAATCACCGTAGGTGTGGACTCTGGGCCGTGGAGTGGAAGTATTATCAACCCCAGAACTGGCAGCAGCGGATTTAGCCCTCTTGGTGGGTGAAGGTGGGCAGTCCGAATCTGGTGCACTCCGTTTTGCATGAGTGTTTTTCTGGTTGCCTCGCTTTTGTGGTTGTCGCTTCGTCGCTTTAAGTGGAACCTCAGAAGGAACCCCATCAGCCGGAATAGGAGAGGGCAAAGGCTTATGCACGCGCTTCTTGGCCACTGATTTTCGGCGCATCGGATGACCGGAGGTTGATGATGCCGGAGCTGGAACGGGAGTTGGGGAAGGCTCGGTTGAATGGCTATCTACAGGAGCAGCGGCTGGTGCTGGCGGCGCGTGGGCGGCGCGTGGAGGCGCGTGGGCGGCGCGTGGAGGCGCGTGGAAGTGGTGGCTCGTCTTGTGGCGGCGAGTCGGCCTCTGCTGGCGATGGATCTGCAACTGCAACCCCCGTGGACTTCGATTCCGGCATCGGCAAAGTCGGTCTAGCGGCTTCCATTGGAGAGGATGTGACCGGAGGCGCTGGAGGACGACCGCGGCTGCTCCGGCGAGGCTTCTCTGCGGGCGAGGAGGCGGAACGTGGCGACGGGAGCTCTGCTGGTGGCGGCGGAGCATCGGAACAAGGAGGTTCCGCCATGGCCACGACGTCCGGAGGTTGTGGCGGCGAGGATTGGACTTCGGATGTGGGTTGCTGAAGTTGTCGTCGTTGGCGGCCCATGGCGGATCCGGTGATGATGGTGGTGCTAAAGCGGCGAGAGAAGGTGAGGGTGGTGCTAAGGTGGCGTGAGGAGGTAGTTTTAAGGTGATGGAGGAAGAGAAAAATGGTAAGTGAAAAAAGTAAGGAAGAAGAAGAGGAGAAGAAAAGGAATGCAGCCAATTCCTAATTATCACTTAAGCCCCTAAAACTTTGGTTATCTTCGTTTAGTCCCCATGACTTCTCAAGCTTCCTTAGCCGAAAATGGGCCTCTTCCAAAGCCCAAAAAGCCTTTTATTCAACCCATTTGCTTTCCTTCATGAAGATGTTGCTCATATTTTTCCTCCATCTACAAGAAAACATGAAAAAACTTAGAAGAAAAGAAAGAAAAAAAAAATGCACACAAAGAACCTTCATAATTTTTATTTTTTTATTTTTGAAAAAATATATATATATATATTTTTTTTCAATTTTTTTTTTATAAAATAAAATTAACCAAAATCAAATCAAATAAAGACAAAGAAACAACTGGGTTGCCTCCCAGTAGCGCTGTCATTTATAGTCTTGGGCCAGACTGTAGAATCCCTCAATTTTGCTGGGTGGTATGTAGTGGAATTTCGTCCACCATTTCCACCTGAGAGGAATCATGATACGGCTTTAGGCGATGACCGTTGACCAGAAAAACCTTATCTGTCTCCAAACTTTTGATCTCAACCGTTCCGTTTGGCCAAACCGAAGACACTACGAACGGGCCTATCCATTTTGATTTAAGCTTTCCGGGCATTAACCGGAGCTTGGACTGAAAAAGTAGTACTCTTTGCCCAACCACGAACTCCTTGGTTCTCATATTCTTGTCATGCCACATTTTTGTTCGATCCTTGTACCACATAGCATGATCAAATGCCTCTAAACGGAGTTCCTCTAGTTCCTGAAGTTGAAATCTTCTCTCCTCCTCACACTTAAGGAATTCCATATTCGCTTGCTTTACAGCCCAAAATGCCCTATGCTCAAGCTCGACAGGTAGGTGGCACATTTTTCCGAACACAAGGCGATATGGCGACATCCCTATAGGTGTCTTGAATGCAGTACGGTATGCCCAAAGCGCATCCTCCAATCGCTTGCTCCAATCCTTCCTGGAAGGATATACTGTCTTCTCTAGGATTTGCTTAATTTCTCTATTTGACACCTCTGCTTGGCCATTGGATTGAGGGTGGTAGGTAGTGGCGAATCGATGGTGCACTCCATACTTTTTCATAAGAGCTTCAATGGTCCGATTCTTGAAGTGAGTTCCCTGATCACTAATGATTGCTCGTGGTACTCCAAACCTGCAGAATATAGTTGATTTCAAGAACCCTGCAACAACTTGAGCATCATTAGTACGGGTGGCTTTAGCTTCCACCCATTTTGACACATAATCAACTGCTAATAAGATGTAAATATTGCCGAAAGAACTCGGAAAAGGACCCATAAAGTCCATGCCCCACACATCAAATATTTCACAAACAAGTACAGGCATTTGTGGCATTTCATCACGTCGAGAAATATTTCCAGTCATTTGGCATCTATCACAATTTCTACAAAATAAATAAGCATCTTTATGCAAGGTCAGCCAAAAGAATCCACAGTCAAGTACTTTACGAGCAGTACGTTTAGGCCCAAAATGTCCACCACATGCATATGAGTGACAATGTAAAAGAATACTACCTTGCTCGTCATCAGGGATGCAGCGTCGAATAATCTGGTCAGAACCAATCCTCCAAAGATACGGTTCATCCCAAATGTAATGCTTGCAATCACTTTTTAATTTTAATTTTTGGGCACGACTCAGTGTATGTGGAATATCTCCAGTGGTCATAAAATTTACGATGTCCGCATACCAGGGATCCGAGTCCGACTTACCTGAATTCAGTTCTGGCAGGGGGTTCCGTTTGGCCAAACGGAACCCTGTCGCAGTGTACAAATGTTCTTCGGGAAATGCCTCGGGAATGGGAATATCATCTTCAGGTCTGAGTAAACGGCTCAAATGATCAGCAACATGATTTTCTGCACCCTTCTTGTCTCTGATCTCAAAGTCAAATTCCTGCAACAACAAAACCCAACGGATTAATCGAGGTTTAGAATCCTTCTTAGTAAACAAGTATTTTAGTGCAGAATGATCAGTATAGATAATAATTTTAGAGCCAAGTAAATAAGATCTGAATTTATCCAAAGCAAAAACAATGGCGAGCAACTCCTTCTCTGTGGTGGTGTAATTGCTTTGTGCAGGATTCAAAGTTTTTGATGCGTAATGAATCACATGGCTCTCCTTCCCTGCTTTCTGTCCCAAGACTGCACCAACCGCATAATCGCTTGCATCGCACATCAACTCAAATGGAAGATCCCAATTGGGTGGTTGCATGATTGGTGCTGAGATCAACTTGTTCTTCAATAAATCATAAGAAGTCTTGCGCTCTTCATTCATCTCAAAAGGGACATCATCTTGGAGAAGTTTCGTCAAAGGTTGAGCAATCTTTGCAAAATCTTTGATGAATCTCCGATAAAATCCCGCATGACCCAAAAAACCACGAACCTCACGAACATTAGAAGGGTATGGAAGTTGTTCTATGGTCTCCACCTTGGCCTTGTCCACTTGAATTCCCTTCTCAGAGATCACATGTCCCAAGACTATGCCATCTTTCACCATGAAGTGACATTTTTCAAAGTTAAGAACAAGGTTCCTCTTCACACAACGAATTAAGACTTGTTCTAGACGACTCAAACACACATCATATGAGTCACCATAGACGCTGAAATCATCCATAAACACCTCGATGCTCGTCTCAATCAAATCAGAGAAAATACTCATCATACAACGCTGGAATGTGCCTGGGGCGTTGCATAAACCAAAGGGCATTCTTCTGTACGCATAAGTGCCGAAGGGACAAGTAAATGTGGTCTTCTCCTGGTCCTCGGGGTTCACACAAATCTGAAAATAGCCGCTGTACCCATCCAAAAAACAGAAGAAACTATTTCCCGCAAGTCTTTCCAACATCTGATCGATGAAAGGAAGCGGAAAATGATCCTTGCGAGTGGCGGCATTTAACTTCCTGTAGTCGATGCACATTCTCCATCCAGTAACCAGCCTTGTAGTCACCATGTCTCCCTTGTCATTTTTCACTACTTGCAACCCCGACTTCTTAGGTACCACATGAACAGGACTCACCCACTTGCTGTCAGAAATGGGGTATATGATCCCAAGTGAGAGTAATTTCAATATTTCCTTGAAGACCGCCTCTCTCATGTTGGGATTGAGCTTCCTCTGAACTTCCCTAGTTGGTTTGGCATTGTCCTCCAACAAGATGTGGTGCATACAAATGTCCGGGCTGATTCCCGTAATGTCCGCTAGTGTCCATCCTATGGCCTTCTTGTATCTTTTTAGCAAGGCAAGTAATCTCTCCTCTTGGGATGTGGATAACTCCGTGCTCACTATTACTGGAAGGGTATCATTGTCACCGAGATATATATATTTCAGATTCGGGGGCAAGGGCTTCAACTCCAAAATTGGGGCTTTTACGTCTGATGGTACTGGTCTGCCGGACGGGTCCGGTTTGGCCAAACGGGACCCTCCCTGCACTTCAGAATTTTCTCGAACTTCCAAACTCGACCCGGATGAGTTGATTTTTCCGGGGTCTATATCAGTACTAAACACCCCTTCCTGAGAGTATATTGAGTACAGCAACTCACTAATCTCCTTGTCACTCAATCCTTGAATATTTATCTCTTTTGATCCCGATGGCGATTGAATTCCATCTCTTTCCTGCAAAATTTCAGTCTCAAGATGTTCTTGGACAAGAGGTTCAATGAGGTCAATGGAAAATACATTCTCAGCATCAATTGGCTTTTTCATGGCCTCATCAATACTAAAAGTATACTTTTCACCATAATAATCCAGACAAATTGTACCATTTCCCACATTAATGATAGTATTAGCAGTTCTCAAGAAAGGACGACCCAACAAAACTCCTGTTGTTCCCTGACCATTAGAATGATTCATTTTTACCACATAAAAATCTGCGGGATACACAAAATTATTGACTCTCACAAGTACATTTTCCAACAATCCTTCTGGAAAAACACAAGATCGATCCGCCAACTGAATCACTACTCTAGTGTTAACCATTTCTGCTCCATTTAAAGTTTGATATACAGACAATGGCATCACATTTATAGAGGCTCCTAAATCACACATTGCAGCATCAATCTTTTTATCTCCAATATAACAAGGTAAGGAAAACATACCTGGGTCCTTGCACTTGGGTGGCAATTTCTTTTGAATTACAGCAGACACCGATTCACCCATTATTATTTTGCTCGAATCCTTTGGCTTCCCTGCAATGAAATCTTTCAAGAATTTGCTAATTGGTGGTAACTTTATGGCCTGCAAGAAAGGAAGATTAATATCCATTTTTCCAAAAATTGATATAAAATCCAAAGGTTCTTCCTTTTTCTTTTCTAATCTACGAGGGAAAGGAGGCAAAATTTTTAGTGAAGGATCATGTAAACTCAACCTCTTACCTACCTCAGGTGTTACCTTGGATTTACCTTTATCTTGGACCTCAGCATGCTCAGGATTCTCGGAGTTCATGATGGTTTTGTCGCCTTTTTCCTCCGTCACTTGATTCTGAATTTCTGACGCAGGGTTCCGTTTGGCCAAACGGAACCCTTCGTCAGTGAACTGGTCTGCTTCTTTGTTCGCGGATTTCGACGGCGGCGCACCAACTATCTTTCCACTTCTGAGTGTGACCTGATTTGCCGTCTCATGGGGGTTCACTTGGACCTGGGAGGGCAACCCTCCAGGTTGTTTCATCCTGAGTTCATTCAGAGAATTTGATAGCTGGGTGATTTGCCGAGTATGCTCTTCCAACGTTGATTCAGTCTTCTTTGATTGCTTCACCATCATGTCCATCAACATGTCCATCTTTTCATTCAGAGATTTATCGTGACCTCCTTGTTGGGGCTGGGGAAAAACTGGAGCTTCTCGTTGCATTGGTGGAACATAGGGTCGTTGGTAATGCTGAGGCTGCTGTGGCGGGGGACCTTGTTCTCTCCACTGGAAGTTAGGGTGATCCCTATACCTTGGATTGAAATTTTGTGGATATGGTCCTTTTTGCTGTCTCTCATTGAAATTTCCCATAGCATTTGCTTGAACAGGTATTTCTCCCATAGTAAGAATGCATTGCGACGTCGTATGGTTGACTGCTCCACACGTATCGCAAGGCCCTTCTTGTACAGACGCCACCTTGTCAACGACCTTAGAAAGCATCTTCTCCATTCTTTCCATCCTTTCCTTGATCTCATCTTTTTCGGAAGTGGATGTCTGGGCCACCTTCTTCAAGATTCGTACCTCCTGTTGATCATATTCCTTTTTAGAATTGACCAACCGCTTGATGATCTCTCTAGCTTCATTCACTCGAAGGTGAGAAAATCCACCACTACTGGAAGAGTTTACCAAGTCTTTGTTGCTGGATGTCATCCCTTGATAGAAACATTGAAGCAACTGGCCTTCCGTCATTCTGTGATTAGGGCAACTGTCCACCAATTTTCTGAACCTCAACCAAAACATACTCAATGGCTCATCATATTCTTGCTTGATGCTTGTGATCTCCTTCTTCAAAGCATCCGTCCTTGTGGCTGGAAAATAGTTTTCCAAGAACAAAATCTTCAATTCTGCCCATGTCGCAATGGAGTTGGGGGGCAAGCTCGAGAACCACTGGTTTGCTGCTCCTGTCAAACTGAATGGGAATGCCACCAATTTGAATTGATCTTCCGTCACGGTGGATGGCCTCTTCTGAACCTTGCAAATCTTGATAAATTCGCTCAGAAAATTATAAGGGTCTTCAGTGCTTCTCCCGTGGAACTTGGGAAGTACATTCAGGAACGCCAGCTTGATTTCAATCTGATTTTCGGTCTCTGGCAACTGAATGGGAGTGGAGGGATCATCTTCACTATGACCGGTAAGTTCCCACATGTATGGGTTGTTTGGGTTCTGCCCAGGAATCAGATTTTGGTCAGCTCCGTCCATCTCGATGTCCGTTTCCGAATCAGAAGTAGTTGCTGAAATCGCGATGGGTTCGGTTTGGCCAAACCGAAGGGTCTCGGCAGAAATTGTTTTTTGCTCTTTTGTTCGCTTTCTGTTCTGCTTGGCTGTCTTCTCAACTTCCGGATCGAATATTAAATTCGGCCTGGATGATCTGCTCATAAACCAAGCACACTAACACACAGATTAGTAGAAAAAAAAAATTAAAAATAATTGACTTACTGCTCCCCGGCAGCGGCGCCAATTTGGTGAGCGTCGTTTTACTCGCCAAATAACCTGCAAATTCAGATTTAATACAAATTAGTACGATGATAAGCAGGGTCGATCCCACAGGGAGCAAAAGCAATAATTATTAATTATTTTTCCTACTAATTTTTTTGAAACCTTTTTGGTGATGCCACCACGCCTTAAGTGTAATGATTTAATTAACTCTAAAATGCAAATGAAAACTTAAACTTATGAGAAATAAATATATGAATGAATGATATCGGCTAAGAATAACTCATGCTAGTTATTATCGATCATAGGCGCAATAATGAATCAATTCCTGCACATCTATCGGTTATAGGGAAGTAGTTACGCTTAACCCCCCAAATTCTTTCTTACTTTATCGACAGTCAACTAATTACAATTAATTAACTGCTTCCCTTACCAAAATGTTCCCAGAAAGTATTCGCTAAACTAGAACACATTTTGATAGCATTACGTATTAAAAGAACCCGATACAGCAATTACCAAAGTAAAAGCAAATAGTAACGCACACTCGATTATTCCCTATCTTGCTATTACAGTCTTAGCTAGTTAGCTGTTTTTCGCAAAACTGTGCTACTTACTAATCCCATCCAACAATTACGTATTGGCGGAAATTAGATAGCAGTATTCTAAAAACATTTAAGTTGATCAGGCTTAAACATATTAGAAATAAAATTCAACCAAGAACAATCAAGAACATGCAAGAATCAATTATAATGCAATTAGGCCTCACGATTTATAAACTAACATTTGTTATTCTCTGCCGATATATGAATTAGCTACTCATGGTAATTAAACTAAACAAATATATATAATAATATATGAACATGCTTATTGAAATTGAATGAAAAGGAGGTAATTAAAGAAAACAAAACCAGAGCTTGCACTAGTACTGTATCCACGTTTGGTCTGGTCTGCCGAAGTAACAAAACAGAGAGAGACAAAAAACTAATGTTCCAGTTTCTTTTCTTTCGTCCAGCAACCAAAAAGGAGAAAGAGAAGAATGTTTGTCTTCTTCCTCCTAAAGCTACTTCCGCCAAAATTACAAAAAAGAGAGGAAAAGAGCTTGATATGTTTGACTTTTCTCTACTTTAAAACTACTCTCCAAAATAATATCCTAAAACAGCACACCCTTCCGTCTTCCTTCGCAGCAATGTTTATAGACTGTCATTACAAAATAATGTCCATATTGGACTCTTCCAAATAAAATAAAATCTTCCCAAAATTAAATTCTGATCCAATCTTCACATTGTCTTCAAGAATATTTCCAAAATTATCAATCCAATCTGCTCCAAATAACTTGCTATGATTCTGATCTTCATTTGATTGCTCCATTTGCGATAATTGCCCGATTCTTCCTACTTCTCCTCCAAATTGCTCTCGAGCCCAAAAACTGTGATCTGATTCAAATAAAACATTTAAAGTGCACATTAATCACGTAAAATCACAGTTAATTCCCAATAAAATAAACGACATAATTAACACACATCAGTATCCTTTTGAGTGCAAGTTAGAGACAATTTCTGCACTTGCAAATGATTCCTATACACAGACTGAAAAACTATGTGGACGATTAAAATCACGGGATGAGGTCTCCTAGTTTTAGTGAAATATTGTGAACGGGTTAAATGGAGGCCTTCGCATTAATTTACTTTATTTTTAATGTCTTCACATGGATCGTAAATGTGGATGTATCATTTCCGGGCGTTCTAATATAATTCTTATTAACATGATCAACTAGAGGTGGTGGTCACACATTCTTAGACAACTACGGAGTGGAACCACTCATCCTCTGTGCACCCTCTTTATAACCACAAATCATGGAAATGTACCGACATGTGATGGAAAGGTACAAGATTGTAGCAATACATGAGTTCTACCTTAATTATAAGCAGCAGAATTAATTGATGAAGATTGTGCCTGTGAAGTGCTCATCGTGGTCTTCAGTCACAGGCAGAAAAATACAGAAATCTTTTTACAGAGCAGATACATACATCGTGGATATAATCAGATCCATGGCAGCACGCAAAAGTGCAGAGATGCAGCAGGTTCTGTGTTAAGCGGTAGGGTAAGAAGCTTGCATTGCGATGCCGCAAAGGCCTTCTTTAGCGGCAATGCCTCTTTGCATCATGATGTATCCATTCTGTCCCCAGCTTGTGCCCCAAGAATTCTTAACTAGCCAATACTTGGTGCCATCAGAACTTGTTCCATAGCCTACCGCGGTTACGCCATGGTCTAATTCGGTTCCACAGTCACCAGTGAAAACGCCACTAGAGTAGAATTGGAAAGCAGAGCCGCTGGCGTCAATGGCAACGGATATTGGCTGATTTGCGACAGCCTTCAAGAGTGCCGCCTCATTATTTGCCGGGACATCTTCGTAGCCAGTTATGGTGGCAGCATGGCTAGTTTCTTTGTTGGCGTTGCAAGTACCGTCAACGGCTTGATAAGGATAACTGGCCTCAGTAGTAAGGCCATGGTTGCTAATGATGAAGGTAAACGCATCATCCATTAGTCCTCCGTTGCATCCTTGATCTTCACCGCTAGTGTCACAATCAACAAGCTCTTGCTCGGACAGTGATACCAGCTTGCCTGTTTTCAGTTGGTGGACTCCCTCCATTGCTGCAACGGCCGAGAATGCCCAGCAACATCCTGCAATTAATTTTTAATGTCATCAGATGAATTATAATTGCTTACATTAATAATATATAGATGAGTTGGCTAGTTGATATATTACGTACCACATTGGCCTTGATCCTTAATTGGGGTCACAGCACCCTTCTTTCTCCAATCCATTGTAGCTGGAATGGCGCTCACGTTCTCGTAACGGAACAACGTTCCCTTGCACTCTCTCCATGGTTTGTACTTGTTGCGAGCTGTTTTGAACTCCTCATTTGTCATATCAGCAAACTTGTTGATTCCCAACGTGTATGACTTGGTTCCAGCCTTGTTGAAAGACTCGATGAACTCCACGTTTTCCTTGAAAATCTTGTATCGAATACCTTTCTCAACTTCATCACTGTAAACACGCCCGTACTGTGCCATCCATTGCTCGTGCTTTTCCATCATCGACACTTCATTCAAGTCCCGGGACATTGCTTGAGAAGCCAAACCCGCTACCACTAATAATGCCGCATAAATAAAATGCTTTGAAGCCATTGCACGAGATAATATACTATGAGAACTGTAGGTGAGAAGAGGTGATGCCTTAGTTGAGGGCAACGAGAGGTACTTATAGATACTTCAGCTCTGCAATAAAATTAATTATTGACAAAAATCAGACTCCGGAGACATCCCGCCAAGTTGCATCAAATGGCTTATTCCTCCCTTTGTTATCAAAACTTCAGCACCGTAGCCGTTCTTCTATGGACAAATTAACAATATTCCACTATATTATATTAGTCTGGACTAATATAATATTCCGAGTCTGTTTCTTGAAAGACGGCTTTCCATAACTTATAGAAAGACTAAGGTTTAAAATGAAAATTAAAAGAAATGAAAATAAAATTTTCGGGTTGCATGAACCGGGTTATAAATTTTATAACTACTACATGTTGCATACTAAAAGTTTAATATTGCAACTAAGACCTTTTACCTTTTATTATTCTAATTAAACCCCGTCTTTCCATAAGCCTATGGAAAGACCGTCTTTCCCAAGACTTTGCCTAATATTCCACTATATTATATTAGTCTGGACTAATATAATTGATTAGGTTTAAAGTCTTCTTATCTAAGTTTGAGGATACTACTAGCCAAAAGATAAACTACAACAAGAGTGATATTTTCATTAGTAGGCATGCTTCTGTTCATCAAATTATCTCTGTTAGGACAATTCTTGGCATGAAAATTGGTAAACTTCCTTTTAAATACTTAGGTGTCCCTATCTTTCATGGCTTTGCAAAAAAAAAAAATTTCCAACCATTAATGGAACAGATTGATTCTAGGTTAAATAGTTGGAAAAATAAGTGGCTATCAACTGGGGGAAAAATCACTCTCATTCAGTCATGTATTTATTCTACTCCACAGCATATTTGGTCTGTTCTTAAACCTTCAAAGGAGATAATTCACACCATGGAGAGAAAACTGAGTAGATTTTTCTGTGGGGTGCATGATCTGAAACCTAAAAGGGCATGGAGGAAATGGGATGCTCTCTGCTATCCCATTAACAAAAATGGCTTAGGTTTCAGATCAATTCCCACCATCATTACCACCTGCTCAGTAAAATTGTGGTGGAAATATCAAATTGCTGATGCCCCATGGACCCATTTTATTGCTTCTCTGCCACCCTCCTTTAGAACCTCATCAAATTGGAAAAGAATTTGCTATGTTAATGCATGGGCTGAGTCTCATTCTAGAGTGATAGTTGGTACAGGTTCATGTAATTTCTGTTCATCCAACTGGCTAGACTTATGTCCTGTTATGGATCTGTGTGACCAGAGTCTTATTGACATTCCAACTGACTGTACAGTGGCTAATTTCATCTTTCACAGGGACACTTTTCTTCCTAAAATCTCCCTTTTTCTCTCACCTAATGTTGTCTCTCTTTTGCAGGGTGCAACATTCTCTCCACACAGACAGGATAGGTTAATATGGAAACCTGACAAAAAGGGAAGATTCTCCTTTCACTTTACATATCAATTGCTCAGATCACAAAGAGGTAATATTGCCTCAATTCAGCACCTCTGGAATCCAAGGGTTCAAAAGAAAGTCTCAGTTTTTATGTGGAGATTGATTAACTCTTTCCTCCCGTTAGATAATGTTTTGAAAAAGATGAGTTTTTGCATGCCTTCAAGATGTTGTATGTGCTATCAGCATGAGGAATCTCTAGATCATTTGTTTAATTCATGTCCTTTTGCCATTCACATTTGGAAGACAGTGCATGAGTTTATGGGTATTAGGGATAGAATTTTTCCATCCATATGGGAAAGACTGTCATGCTACCTCACATATTCTGGCCTCGGCTCTTTACATTCCTTGATCATTAAATTATCACCTTCAATAACTTGTTGGAACCTCTGGAAGGTCAGGAATAAATATCTGTATGACAATGTGCCTCCACTGACCAGCTTTGTTGTTTCACAGATCAGGGATCAGATCTTCTATTCTTTTAGTGCTAAACCTGTCTATGTTTCTTCTGTTTTTGACTTGGATATTGCAGATCACTCCTTTCTTCCTCTAATCAAATCTGCCCCTAAGCCAAAAAAAATTTTAATTGCTTAGTCTAAACCGTGCATAGGTTTTAAAATTAATGTTGATGCTGCATAGTGTGGTCTTTCTAAAAAGTGTGGGCTTGATATGATCATCAGAGACAATAGAGGTGGTTTCATTGATGCACACAGGAAGTATACAAATGCTAAAACTCCTCTAGAAGCAGAACTTAGGGCAATTTTATTTGCTCTTCAGAGGCTGCTGGTTGCATGCTATTCAGTCCTATATGTATTGAATCTGATTGTCTTAATGTAGTCTCCTTTGTTCTGAACCCATCAACTGCTCATTGGACATTGTTCCAGTTGGCTGATGACATTAACCTTCTTCTGAATGATATTACCCTAACACATGTATATAGACAAGCTAACCAAGTTGCTAATAGCATAGCAAAATCATGCCTCCAAGCTCAATCTTGTTCAAACCTATCTTTTAGTTCCCTATCTAACACTGTACAGGGACTGATTAGACTCGATCAGATTGGTGTACCTACTATCAGAATTGCAACTTGAACGGATACTACTGATCTTACTTGTTTTCTGACAGGTGCACACCTCTGACTAAGAAGATCCTTTCAGTTTCACCATGACTGAGAAGATCTATTCAAGCTGAGAGGATCCGAGATGCTGACCATGATGAGCTTTGCTGGGACAACATTCCAAAGATCAATTTCCGGTTCAGAAGATATTTCCACACTCAGCTTTCTTTCCAACTAGTTTCCAGATTGCCACATCTGTTCCTTATGATGAATGCCAAAGATCAATTTCTGGCTTAGGAGTTTCTCCTTTCCAGCTCACTTTTTAATTCTAGCTCCACCTTTTGACTAAATTGTGCTTCGTTTTATACGATCACTAAATTGTTCGAGGGTATGGAGCTAAAATTATTAGGTGAACACAGAAACCTACTGCATAGATTTTGGTTGATCAGATGGTTCGAGACCTCGAGGGGGTTCGTGACCTCGAGGGGTGGTTTCGGGAACTAAAGGGTTTCGGGACCTAAAGGGTTTTGAGACATCGAGACCTCGCACATGGTGGATCGAGGAGTGTTTTTTAGGTGGTTCGAGACCTCGAGGGGTGTTTCCAGACCCCGAGGGATGGTTCAAGGCCTCGAGGGGTGGTTCGGGACCTCGAGGTGTTTTTCCAAGGTGGATCGAGACCTCGCACATGGTGGATCGAGGAGTGTTTTTTCAGCGGTTCGAGACCTCGAGGGGTGTTTTGAGACCCTGAGGGATGGTTCGAGACCTCGAGGGGTGGTTCGAGACCTCGAGAGGTGTTTCGAGACCTCGCAAATGGTGGATTGTATCCTAAATGGGCTTTGACAGATTTGCGGTTCGAGTCCTCCAGGGGCTGTGGCAGATTACAGCTGATAGAGTGTTTTTGAGACCTCGACGGGTGGTTCAAGCCCTCAAGGTTTTTCCTCGCAATTCGAGACCCCGAAGGCCGGTATTGCCTCGAGACCTCGAGGGGTCTTTTCGACCCCTCAAAATAGTAGGTTGTTTCAGGCCAGTATAGATTTTCAATTCTTAGCAAGTCTACTCCTTTTTCCTGCACACTAACATAGGTTAGTACTATTCTTTTGGAATCAACTAGGGTTGGTTCGAGGGTGTTTCAACTCTCATATGTATCTCATATGATCCAAACTTAGCGACGGCTACCTGTATTTTGTGAATGTTCTTTTTAATGGTTTAGGGGGGCCAAATAAAATTCCCCTCCATCTCCGGATGGTTTCATTCAAAAAAAATATTAACATTCACTTCGAATTTCTAGTGCTTTAATCTCTAAATTAGCCCAATGTATATAAACAAAAGGTAAAGTGCATAAATAACCCTATCAAATTTTGATTGTACATATATGACCTTGTAAAACCTTAATGTGCAAACCTAGCCCTAAGTTTTTATAAAATTGGGCAGTTAAACCCATTTTTCTTAATTATGGCGTTGACTCAATGAAGTCAACTGTTAACCTACATAAAAAGACTTTTTTTCAAGAAACTGAACATTTTACTTTGCCCCTTTTGCCTCGATTTTTTTCTAAACCCCAAAAAATCAAGGTAAAAAGTTTTTTTACCTCGGTTGGTTTTTTTTGAAGTAAAAGGTATTATTTACCTCGATTAAAAATGAGGTAAATGATTGGTTTTTTTTACCTCGCTTGTATGGAAACTGAAGTAAATAATTTTCAAAATCGAAGTAAAGAGAATAACTGATGTATGTTCGACATCGGTTAGGGTGGTCAGATCATGTAGTATAACTTAATCGTGATATGACCGACCTCGCTAGTTACATTGTTTTGACCGACTTTTAGTCGATATCCTAAAGCGACGACGCATACGAAGGAACTTAGTCAGTGACTTTGGTCCCATTGACCAAATTCAATCATATAATACCCAAAAGATTTCTCCCCATTCTGAGTTCCTTCTTTGAAATTCAAATCCACATTCTTGGAGGTGGCCAATAGGGTTGTTGATTGTGTTCAATTACCAAGTAAGTTTTTGATATGAATCTTCGTGCCAAAATTCACAATTGCGGAATTAATATATTATATCTAATGAAGGGATCTGCAAACCCTCACCTCCCTCGCACGAAATTCAGGTGTCTAGCCCCCGAGGTACACCTAATCTCGACTTGCTCTCTAACTAGCCCTCGGGATCATATTACAATGTTTATTGATACTTAACTAGCCCTCAGAACTAACAACAATTGAATAGCTCGCAAGCAAAGAGTATGAACTCAAAATGTTGTATATTTGATTGATAAAAGTGGTGTAAATTCGTCCATAAGGCCTTCCTATTTATATGGTTAGAATCTCGCCCCAAACCCTAATCACAAATGAAAACTGAATCGACTTATGGCAGCTTTAAGAAGCCAAAATCATACTTAACTAAAATACCTAAAATAAATGGTAATCTAAGGTAATCTGGTTGAATTCTTTAAGAAGTAACCTTGAATAATATTACCTTACCTAATCTTACCAAATCTAATTCTAATCATAATAAAACTGAATATACTAAACCCTGATGGATTGTATTTTTGAAATTCAGTTCTTCAAAGGCCACATGGCCGAGCTATCAGCCCAATAAACCCAAAATGAAATAATTTTAAAATATTTTATAGTGATTGCACTACCTCATTAATAACCCAGTGGGAAAAAGAGTATAGTGTTCTTCATGATGTCTTCAGTTCATCGACAATCTTGAATAATGAATCCAAGATGTCGATCGTGGCTCCTTCTTCAATT
This sequence comes from Rubia yunnanensis, assembly GCA_037428765.1. Classification (NCBI taxonomy): domain Eukaryota; kingdom Viridiplantae; phylum Streptophyta; class Magnoliopsida; order Gentianales; family Rubiaceae; genus Rubia; species Rubia yunnanensis. The sequence goes on from CM075066.1 coordinate 64,949,719, forward strand.
CTTCATCATAAAGGCAATCAATCAAAGCATTTAAAGCAGCATCTCTAAGCTTAGCCCTTGACCTAGTCATAGGCTCTGCCATGTCACTTAGAGGATCCCGAACATATCCTTTAAATGTTTGATTAAGTTGTGGAATGTCTTCATTTATGGTGGTAGTCATCTTGGCATCTCTACCATTCCTTCCGTGGCCGAAAGGTTTTTCCCTCGAAACTAAATCATCTTCAAAGGTAGATGGAGATAAAAAACATTGAAGCTCACACTAACACCATAATGATCTGGTAACTCAATCTTGCAAGCATTGTCATTCACACAATCCAACACTTTAAAAGGACCATCTCCACGTGGACTCGACTTATATATCCTAGCATTTGGAAACCTCTATTTCCGCAGATGAACCCAAACATAATCTCCCATGATGAACCTCATCAACTTGCGGTTTTGATTAGCTTTATCAGCATTCTGTGCATTTGTCGTTCAATTTTCATGCGCACCTTCGAAATCAGCTTTCTTTTCTCCATCAAGGTTTTTAACCTGTTTAAAATTCAAAGTAAGTAGATCAAGAGGTGTAATAGGTAGAAAACCATAAAAAAATTCAAATGGAGATAAAGAAGCAGTAGAATGAATAGTGCAATTGTAAGCAAACTCAACCATCAGAATGCATTTTTCCCAATTCTTTAAGTTCTTCTGAACTAGTGCACATAGGAGAGCCCCCAGGGTTCGATTGGTCACTTCTGTTTGTCCATCAGTTTGAGGAAGACAAGCAGTCGAAAGCAACAACTTTGTCCCTAACTTGCGCCACTAGGTATTCCAAAAGTAGGATAAAAATTTAACATCGCGACAGAGACAATAGAGGCAGGAATAACATTAAACTGAACTACTTCCTTCAAAAATAGATCAGCAACATGCTTTGCATCATTTGTCTTCCTATAAGGAATGATATGTGCCATTTTTGAAAATCTATCCACAACCACAAAGATAGAATCATTACATGACTAAGATCGTGGTAAACCTAGGACAAAATCCATGAAAATATCAACCCAAGGGTGTGTAGGAATATGTAATGGAGTATAAAGACCATGAGCCTTATTTTTAGACTTAGCCTTCAAGCAATCAAGACAATTCTTACAAACCCTGTCAATAACAAGTGCTATTTTCATCCAATAGAAGTGTTCTCGAAACAAATTAAAAGTTTTGTGTGCACGAAAATGTCCCATTAAATCACTTGAATAAGCTTCTCTAACAAGTAATTCACGCATAAAACATTGAGGAATGCATAACCTATTATTCATGAACAAGAAACCATTATTCCAAAAAAAGATCTCATAGCACCATTTTTGCATAATGCATAAATAGATGAAAAATCACAATCAGCCGCATACATATCTTGCACAAATGAAAACCCTAACATAATGCATTCCAATCGTGTAAGTAAAACATGTCTACGACTCAAAGCATCGCTTATTTTCTATACCATTTTCGTAATGCAACACATAAGGAAAAGATTCAATGAAACTTGACCATTTAGCATGACGCTTATTCAACTTCATCTGACTCTTCAAGTATTTCAAGGATTCATGATCACTATGAATGACAAATTCTTTATGCAATAAATAATGTTACCAAGTTCCTAATGCACACACAATTGGATAAAATTATTTATCATACACATGATAGTTTAGAGCCCTTTAGCTTTTCACCGAAGTAAGCTATAGGTCGATTCTCTTGAATCATTATAGCACCAATACTAACAACATAAGCATCACAATGAATCCCAAAAGTACCATTAAAATCAGGTAAAGCAAGAACATGAGCCTTACATAATTGTACTTCCAATTCATTAAATGCATTCTCTTGACTCTCAGTCTAAACAAATTTCACATCCTTTTTAACTAGTTCATTTAGAGGTGCAGCAATAGATGAGAAATCATGCATAAACCGTCTATAAAAACTAGCTAAACCATGAAAAGAACGTACATGGTAGGCATTAGTAGGTCTTGGCCAAGTCTTAATGGCCTCAATTTTGGTTTCATCAACTTTATGCCCTCCTTAGAGGCCACAAAATCGAGAAACACCACTTCTGGAGCACAAAATGTGCACTTCTTGATGTTCGCAAACAAACAAGACTCACGGAGTGCAACAAGAACCATTTTAACATGCTCAATATGTTCATCAATCGACATAGAATAAATCAATATATCATTAAAATAGATGACAACAAATTTACCTATAAACTTTCTCAAGACATGATTCATCAACCGCATAAAAGTACTATGTTCATTAGTTAAACCGAAAGGCATAACAATCCATTCATACAACCCAAACTTAGTCGTAAATGCAGTTTTCCATTCATCCCTATCATTAATTTGAATTTGATGATAACCCTGAGTCAAATCAATCTTAGTATAAATCACAAATCTATGCAATCTTCAAGCATATCATATAACCTAGGGATAGGATGGTGATACATAATGGTAATCTTGTTAATAGCACAAAAACCAATGCACATACGCCAAGTTATATCTTTCTTAGGAACTAAAATGAAGGCCACAACACAAGGAGGTAGGGATTCTCATACATAACTTTTTTGAAGTAACTCCTCGACTTGTCGTTGTAGTTCCTTGGTCTCCTCAGGGTTTGCTTTAAACGCTGAATGGTTTGGGATAGTCAAAGCCAGAATCAAGTCAATCAGGTGTTCAATACCTCGCAAAGGTGGTACAACTACAGGTAAGGCTTCCAGAAAGACATCCTCAAATTCCTGTAACACCTGAGCAAACCATGGAGGAACATGAATAGGAATATCATCACTGGCAAAGTAGATTTCTTTAAAATGCATGATAAGTACATACGAATGATTAAAAAAACACGATTCACATTAATCGATGCATACAACAATCTACTAGAATCATTAGGAAGTTCATGTCCCATCATGTAAATCGATGGCAAAGGACTAAGATGTGAAGATAGGATTTTATGCGACTTATCAGAATCATTCTTAGACTTACCTGGCTTACCTGGAACGGCCTCCTTTTATTTTTGGTCGAAATTATCAAGGTTTATTCCTCTATTTTTCACCTTGTGGCCGATCTCCTTCAAGCCCTGGCTAGGGTTTTGGTTGGCCATTTGCGCATCAGTTGCAAACTTCTCTTTGTCAACTTTCATGCATCTCTGTGCCTCTAAAATTCCACTGAAGATAATGAAATCAACGTATACCTTGTTCTATCCTTAATCACTGTAATTTTTTTAGTGTAACTATCATGCATAGATTTAGATCAAACTGCCAAGGTCTCCCTAACAAAAATATGACTTGCTTCCATAGGTATAACATCACATAAGATAGAATCATGGTATTTTCCAATCTTAAAGTTAATCATGCATTTTTGTTAACCCTAATTTCCCCACTACCATTTAACCAAAAAAAATTATATGGCGATGGATGAGTATTCACAGGAAAAGACAATGATTTAACAAGAAGATTAGACATAGTATTAGCACAAGAACCACCATCAATAATCAGTAAACGATTCTTATATTTCACAAGGCAACAAGTACGAAAAATATTAATCATGTGTACATATGTTTCGGCCATTTGAGAGTTTAGAAATCTTAATGAAATGAAGTTACCTTGTGTTTCCGGACCTTGTTCACCATGATCATTTATGATGATCTCTTAATCTACCTGTTCTTCACCACTTTCATACAATGGTGGCATATCAGTATATTCATCTTCTTCATCTTCTTCCTCTATTGTTGTTAATGCTCGTGCATGAGGATTGTTATTGCAGACATGTCCTCTTTCTTTACAATGAAAACAAGTAGAAGAGTTAACAGAAACCGAATTTGATGAAGAATTAGTGGACTTACCTGGAATTTTTTAAACATGTTGGGTTGGTGGTCCTGCCCTCCTCTCAGTAGGATTATAAGTTAGATTTGAATAATTCTAAACTGATCCTTGTCCTCCCATGAGCGTGCCCCTACTACGGCCATAACTAGGGTTTCTGGAGTTAAGCCCTAGTCGTTGATTGGAAAATCTGGGTTGTGGCCTCCTTGGTCGCAGGGTACTCTCAACCAACCTCGCTTTCACCAATAAATCATTCATTGATATGTGATGTTGAACCTTGACTAGCATTTCAAGGTTTTCATGCAAGCCTTCAATGAATCAATTTTTGATGAATGCGTCTTCTTTCATTCCAACCCTTCTCATGGTCAACTCAAGATCTTGCCAGTATTCATCAATTGTGAAATTTCCTTGCTTCATGTTGGACAAATAAGAATGTTGTTCCATCAAGTAAGTAGGCGGAACATGATATTAGCAAAGCTTAGATCTCAATCTCTCCCACGTGGAGATAGGTTTCTTTCCGGTAACATATCACGACTCATTTTTATTTTTCCACCATTCAACCACATAGTGAGTGAAAGAATACTGCACCACTTTGACATTTTTCATTCTCCCGATAATTGTTAAGATCAAACAGATTCTCAATCTGTCACTCCCAAACAAGCCTTCACTTGATTGTGTTGTCCATCAAATTGAGGAATTTCATATTTTAAACCCTTGATGTCTCGATCTTCATTAAAGCCTGACTCAGATTCCAAATTGCTCCTCACTCTCCTTTGGGAATGAGGTTTACTGTAGCGATGCCTTCTAGAAGAACCTTGGTGTGATCGCCTTTCCGAACCATCATAAGAATAGTCATCTGAACTTCCAAAACCATTGAATTGACGGACATATTTCTTGGTTTCTTACCTCTTGACCGATGATGAAGGTGTAGGCAATGCCATGCTGTCAACTTTTCTCACCAACCTTTGCACCTCACTCATAAGTGCATTTATTGCGACAGCAAATCGATCAGGATCATTGGCTTCATTAGGATTAATTAGATGTTGCTCCTAACTATCTGGAACCTCTTCAAGTGATTGATTACCATGCCTGCCATTAGAGGTGTTTTTCAATGGGAAATTTTTAGGATAGCTAACAAAAGGCGGGACGAATGGATTTTCGTCCCCCATTTTTGCTAAACTGCTAAGAAAACCAAACGGCTAATTACAAATAATTGCCCCCCCTCCCTTGGTTTATTAAGGTCACTCACCAATTTTATAACACTCACAACTCACAAGGAGAAGGCTAATGCGAGGGCAATTGATCAATTCACCGCAATTCGAAGCAAAATATGGATATGAGTACTGCGGAACTTATTTTGGAATATAAAAATATATAAACTCAAAATTGGTCACTACGATCTAGAATTACAAATTTTACAAAGAATAAGGAACAAAACATAATTTTAATGGCATGAATTGGAGCTGTATTGGATGAATTATGATCAAAACAAGAAGGCTTTATATGGGCGACAAATAGGTTCCGAAAATTCAAGAAGCTTTTCCGAAAACAAATTGGAATAGGAACTCAAATCCAAATCCCTTGTGGCAAAGGATTTTAATGACTTAATTGTCGCTCAAGTTAAAAATTCATATCAAAACCCCTCACTCAATCGGCTTTTATTTCATTTTCCTCTTCAGATTAGGATTTTGACTTTTTTTCCTTTTTCAAATCGGATTTTCTTTTTCTTTCCTTCTTTTTTCAGCCACAATTCATTTTTTATATTTTGTACTATAAAACACACAACCAGAATCTTATTCCCCAAGAAAGAATTTTGGTCACAATCCCCAAAATTTGAAGAAATTACTAATCTGCCCCCAAACTTTTGAAAATTGCAATTCTGCCCCAAATTTCCGATTTCAAATCCTAAAACCCAAATTTGAAACCCAAAAATATGCTACCTTTTTTTGGATTTTGAAAAATTGTTGAAAAAAATTACCTATACAAAACATGGAATAAGAAACGGCGAAAACTTCCTCTTGATTCAAATGAACTTCGAGGTATTCAAGATTGTAAGTATCAAGAATGTACACTATATATATGGAAAATGACACAAGACTCATTTTTTTTAATAATGTGTAATCAAGAGTCAAAGAACAGTTCAAGATCATGGAATCAAATAGCGATAAAGAAAACAAATACGATTATGAGCATGCAATAATTTTCAGAAGAGTTGATGAAAAATATCACACGCACATAAACTGTTTAAGCTACCTAAAACTAAGAAACTGAATGGGTGGTGAAGGCGGATAATACTTGTTAACGCTCAGACCCTTCAACATCCTCTTGACTCGATTGATGAAGGTGAAAGCGGATAGTAATACCGAAGTATTATAACTCTCGGACCCTTCGACGTCCTTCGACTCTAGATTCAATCCTCCTGGTAAGAAAGATCAAACAAACACAGTTAAAACATGACACGAAAGAGTATATATATATAAGAAAAATTCAAAAGTAAATTAATGCAAAACTTGAAACCCTTTTTTCTCTCGGCCTCAATAGATCTTTCATTTTTCTCTGATACAACATGATATGAATCTTCTTGAGAAGAATCATGATTGCAGAATTAATATCTTTGATCTAGTGAAGAAATCTACAAACCCTTACTATCATGTACAAAATTCATGTGTCTAGCCCTCGGGGTACGCTTAATCTCGACTTGCTCTCTAACTAGTCTTCAAGATCAGATTACAAGGTTTATTGATACTTAACTAGCCCTCGGGGTTAAGCAACAATGGAATAACTCGCAAGCAAAGAGTACAAACTCAAAAGGTTGTATATTTGATTGATAAAAGTGGTGTAAATTCGTCCATAAGGCCTCCCTATCTATAGGGTTACAATATCTCCCCATACCCCAATCACAAATTGAAACTGAATCGACTTATGGCAACTTTAAGAAGCTAAAACTATATCTAGCTAAAATACCTAAAATAAATGGTAATCTAAGATAATTTGGTCAAATTCCTCAAGAAATAACCTTGAAGAATATTACCTTATCTAATCTTACCAAATCTAGTCCTAATCAGAATAAAACTGAATATACTAAACTCTAATGGACTGTATTTTTGAAATTCAGCTCTTCCAAGGCCACATGGCCGAGCTATCAGTCCAATAAACCCAAAATGAAATTCTTTTACAATATTTTACAGTGATCACACTACCTCATTAATAACCTAGTGGGAAAAAAAGTATAGTATTCTTCATGATGTCTTCAGTTCGTCAAGGCGATCAATCAAAGCATTTAAAGCAGCATCTCTAAGCTTAGCCCTTGAGCTAGTCATAGGTCCCTCCATGTCACTTATAGGATCCCTAACATATCCTTTAAATGTTTGATCAAGTCATGGAATGTCTTCATTTATTGTGGTAGTCGTCTTGCCATCTCCATCAGTTTTCCAATATCACAAATTTGTAGTTTCATCTTCAAGTTAGGTTCTAGGTTGGTTTATTTCATATGAAATGATGTGCTTAAGTATGGGTTGACTGAAATTAGGCATTTTATCATTAGATATGGGTTTAGGTTATACGTATGTGTATGTTAATATACTGAATATTTTCGTTAACATTCACATATATGATTGACTAAATTGTTTTTTTGTCCCTGACATAGCATCTTATACCATGTTTTGGTCCCCAATTTCAAAACAACCCTCGTTTAGTACCCCACAAATTCATAATATTTTGTTTGTTCCCGAAAGGTGGATTTCAGGTAAACCAAAACTGATTTCCTATATAGTCAGGGGTATTTTCATAATTTTACATATAAAAAATATTATCAATTAAATTTTGGGGTCAATACACAAATATTCTATATTTGGAATCATTTTCATAGATAATACAGAAGGTGAGGAGCTTAATTGCAAATAAACTAAAAACCCTAATATTCTCTCACCGACCCCATCTTTCCCCACCCACCACAGACACTATTATTCCACCACCACCTCCACCTTATCACCGCCTTAAAAACCCACCACTCACCATACTGTATTTATCCTCACCGGATTCCACCATGGGCCACCCCAGGAAGAAGAACTCTCCGCCGATCACTGAACGTCAAGCCGAGGCGGTGCTACCGCCGAACGCCTCATCTAGTACTCTAGACTAACCCAGTCCACTGGGTTCAACCTTTACACCTCCAAGAGTTGCCTGCTGGCGAACACAGGGTTGTCCAGCAGTACAACAGTCTACCAGTCGCACCACAGCAATGGCATCTCCATTGAAACACCCTAAAGCCAGCCTTGCCAACTCTTGATGAGGAACCACAAGCAGTGGATTTTCCAGAACCATTGACAACAGAGGAAAAATTGCCACCACACACTGAGCTCTAGTCCGCTGCTCAGAGAAAGTCACAAGCCTTGGTTCCAGCTAGCTAAGCTTGAAGTTGTTAGTGGCAGTGCTCTTGATCGGCGGGATCGGCAAGATGGTGGAGTAAGAAGAGGGTTTAGCAGGGAAGAATGGGAAATATTTTTTGTTTCTTTTAAACTCAGGGGTATAATGGTCATTTTATAGATTTTGACCAATTTTACCATTGACTTGACCTGAAAACCACCTTTGGGGACCAAACAAATCGTTCTGAACTTTGTGGGGTACTAAATGAGGGTTATTTTGCAAACGGGGACCAAAACATTGTGTAAGATGCTATGTGGGGGACCAAAAAAATAATTTAGTCTAAATGATTTGTGTATGCATGTCACGAATTGAATGAATGCAAGTGGATGTTCTTTTTGCTAAGATAGGCCAATGAAAAGTGTGTACTTAGTATTGTATTGTAGGAATGTCCACGGATAAAACCCATTGTTATGATGAAGATCGAACAATCGAGGGGTATCAATCTTTTGTACCCAACTTCATTGAATATGCATTTGTAAATTCCACGAAGGAGAACTTGTCTTATGTATATTGTCCTTGCAAGAAGTGTCAAAACACCGCTATTCATGGACAAGAAATTTCTTTGAAGGAAGACTTATTTATATACGGTTTTGATCCAACATACAAAATTTTGTTTTGGCATGGGGAGAATGTGGATGTGCATACTAGAAATGAAGAAGTGGCCAATAATGATGATAGGATGAATGAGTTGTTTGAGGATATTTTCAAGAACTACAGTGGAAATCCTAAAAGAATTTCAAACCTCCACGGGCATAAAGAGACTTCTTTCGATGGATGCCCCGAAGGACTGGCTGTTTTGAAGGCTACGTTACAGTTGATGAATGTCAAAGATAAGTATTCCTATAGTGATGTCGGTTTCTCTGCTTTGTTGAAAGTGTTGAAAGAAATGCTTCTGGTTGGCAATAGACTGCCCAAAACGGTATATGAGTCGAAGAAGGTACTATGTCCGATATGCATGGATTATAAAAAGATATATACTTTCCAGAACAATTGTATCCTGTATAGGGGAACTCACCTGAATGCGGAGGAATTCCCTAAATGCAATGCTCCAAGGTTCAAATTGAAGAAGTTCAATGTTGACGGAGAAATTGGAAATTCGTAGACGAAGAAGTTTCATGTCAAGGCTGTTTGGTATCACTACAAGAGACCACACCTATTACCTCAGTTATTTAGGGGGTTTTACCTTGGTTTTTCGTCCAAAAAAAACCTAGGTTCAAAACCGAGGTAAAAAGTAGTTTTTACCTCAATTTTTTGGAAAAATAACCGAGGTAAATACTGAAATGGCCAACAGGGATACCGAATATATTGCAACATTGGTAACCTGTGGAGGTGCCCGACAGTCCTAGAACATCGCATATGAAAATTTCCATGTGTGATACCAAATTTCATGGGGACGTCATCGCATATGATGATGTTGGTAACCTGTGGATACCAAATTTTATGTGCGAAGTTGTTTGGTCTTTTAGATGAAGTCGCTTATTCATATTACCGATCTCGTATTCTTATCTACTTTTTGCTGCGGCTACGAACCCCAGTAATTATTGTCTTTTACCTCGGTTTTATATCACAGTAACTGGCATAAATAAGTAATTATAGAGCTCCCACCTGACCAATTAACGACATCGACTAGAAAGTGCAACACTGTCGATGTTATGTGATGTCGGTTGAATCAAAATCGATTGGACATCGTACATGCAATGATGATGTGGCGAGGTGATACCATAATGATGTGGCATGTAACGACGTTGCATTTGTGTAATGAACGTGTTGGTTACACGATGAACGAGGTTTGTGTAACCTCGTTTTCATCAATGTTGCTTGTATGAAGGTACCGTCGCTAATCTATGGTGAAAATTTAGCGACGTTGTTGATGAAGTCGTGTGAACAGAATGTTAAATTTTACACAAGCGGTATCATTACATTTACCATGAACAGAAATACAAATTTCATTAAAAATGTGTTTCCGACCTCAAACGCCATTTATCGGACATGTAACTACAGCAAGCGTAATGAATACAGATAAGAAGGATACATAATACACCTTCGGTGGTCCTAAAAAGATATAAAAATTCTCACAAAATGAACTATACCGTTGATACTCCAAAAGTAGATAGAGATATGTATCAAGGCATCAAAAAAAACCTTGGATAGTATCAATGGGCATTTTATAGAGTGATGCTTGCACAATAAACTTAACCCAATAATAGTTCTTCATATAGTGGATGGGATAAGAAAATCCTTCAAATTCTTTACCATCATGAAAATCACCCAATTTTGTGTACTTCTTCCAAATGCTTAATGGCTTATGACAATTTATCCTCGGGAAAATACTACAAGATGGAGTAAACACCGTATTCATACAAAGTTTGGGCATAGTTCATTTCATTGTATATTGAAACAATGAAGTGTGGAATTGAGTTACCTTTTCTAGGTCATATTGATTCTCATTCACATTCGCCACAAAGTCCTTCATAAAGCATATGAAATAGTAACCGCTTTGCCATGGGGCCGATTCTTTTTTATGCTATCGATACACGTAATTTAATTAGGAAGACAAAGAGATGTACTAATAGCATTAATTATGTCATTTTTATATTTAGATTTCAATTCTAACCTATAGGGATTTCCATTGGAATGACTTGCGGGGGTTGATTGAGTGATATGTCATCACCCGTTCAATTGCGAATGAAATTGTCTCTGGGGGAATTTGATGTAATGGATCAAACATGTACACCGTGCTTGTTGGAATAACGAATATGGAGACCATCCAATGATTGCTAGAAAAATGAAATTTCCATGAATTCATTATAATCCAATAATCTTTAATTTTAATCAAAACATTGTTTTTGTATTGTAAGGAACTATAGTTGACTTACCTCTCGTAATAAGGTGTGATATAAATTGAATTGTAATTTTTCATATATCGGGAGCTCAAGTAGGCCAATCGCTCTACCATCCCCAAATTTTCATGCTGGATCTTAAAGGGGCAGAGGACCCCTATCCACCCTTTCATTTTGGATTTTGATTGCATATGCAAAAGCCTACATACATAGTTAGTCTTGATAAATTGAGCAGAAATGCAATATATATAAAAAAATGAAGGACGTTTGTTTTATGGATTCATTTATACTTACATGCATTGTAGTTGCATTATGGGTGGGGGACATTATTGAAATGGAATAATGCCTTGAAATCCTCCTTTCGGATGATTGATTTGCCATGTAACCCAAAATACCAACTCCATCCATGGTAATTTTGTACGAAGATGAGGGAGGATGAGTATTCACAATCGTGTGGATATCCTTTAGAGACCCATCCTTGGACGGATTGAATGGAGGTGCCTTGGCTCTAGAGACACGGGCTTTTGTAGGTTTCAGATCCCCACATGTACTTGAGGATTTGGCTGGGCTACTAATGATTGATTCGATCTACATGAAAAAAATAGAAAATTTATGTAAATAACTTTTGTATGTGCTCATGGCCTTATAACCTAATTTATTCTTAACTTCTTGGGGGGCACTTCCTTGTCCACAATAGAGACCAAATGAAAGGTCCATTCCACAAATATTCCCACAGCTTCATTCATTGTAGTTGTTTCGGCCTCTGGGATTGGAAGACCTATACCATCAACAAGGCTCTTTGTGACAGTGACCACCACGTTCTCCTTTGCGACTGGCTTTTGATGATGCAATCGTATGGATGTGTACACTTTACCTTCCACCACAACATGGATCTCACCATCAACACGTTCGCCAAGAAAAATGCACAAGGAATTATCCTTCAAAAAAAGAATTGCTAATTAAGATCAAAGTATAAAATAATCTGAACATGAAAAGTGTAATATATTCATTTATACCTCCATGTTCCTTTTCGTTGACTCTGCTAACTTTGTTCTTAGTCGGTCAAATGCAACCTGTGTTGTTGAAGTCGGAGAAGGTGGAACAAGTCCACTACGACACTCCGAGTGTTCATGTGTTGAGGTTGTCAGAGAAGTAGCACGAGGGGTCGTTGAGGTTGTTGGTTTTGAACTTGAAATGATTTTCTCCAATTCAAGTGGCAATTTCCTCCCATTCAATTCTTGCGATACATAAGCCACTAGTTGACTTAAATGTGGATTTCAAACTCTTTGTTGACTACTTGACATAATATCAACCTTAGGTCATCGAGGTTTAACAAAGATGCCCTTATGTGTAGCGAGTGTACCGACACCCTGAACCCAGCCTGGCCTTGTTAAGTGCTACACCTAGTATGTCCTTCTCTCCAACCCCAACGAAATCCTCCGACTCTTATTTTCTTTTTAACTCTTCCTAAAAATTACCCACAATCGAACTCTTATAATAGATCAAAATTATCTTGAACAATTTCACATAAATTAATTCAGCTGAAATGTTAGCAAACTCACAATTTGTTGGGCAACCACCTATGTTTCTTTGGTGTAGAACTTACCCCTTCTTCCCTCGCTTTTTATATCCTTTTAACCATTTTTCAAATCGGGGAACCTCATCCGGTGTGAGATATTCCGTAGGAAATCTTGCCTCATCATCTACCATCCCCTACTCTACTTTATCAAACACTCTTGCCACGAATATTTCCTTCATGATAATTCTTGTGACTAGTGCATAGCCACCCGGACTCATGGTATGTCGCATATTGTTTCCCTGTGCAACATCAGAATGTTTAGCGCTAAGACCCTGTAAAATAATTCATTCAAGTCGGTGTCCTAATGTAATGAATAAAACAAATAAAGAGGTGAAATTGTATCACAATTCCCCTGTATATATACGACATCGTTCACGCTCGGTAGGTAATTCACAGCCTACGAATGGACAATTTGCAACGTTGATATGATCATTGATCGAGGGTAGTTCCTAATATTTGATTTCACACGACATCACACACCACTCAGCACAGACGGACAATAGTCCGATGGGTATTATGCGACTTCGCACAACCAGATACTAGTACTTAAATTTAAGGAAAACAGGGACCTCAGCAACAATAAAGCATTGACAACCATACTTCACATTCATATCGATGTTTTAATCATAATAAAGTCATGTATAAGCTCACTAGTCATCAAGAAATAACTTCACATTCATATCGATGTTTTAATCATAATAAAGTCATGCATAAAGTCATGCATATGTGTGCAACAACAGCAAATCCCTTTCATTCCATCACTTATTATTGTTTCTAATGTTTTCCTTCATATTCTAGTCAAGAGCACAGTGAAAAGGACCAAGACAAAGGGCACCGAGATGGGAACATCTCATGCAAAGAAGGTGAAGGCAGCCTCTCCCCCACCAACCTTTGACAAGAAACATTTTTTCTCAGAGGAAAATGAAAAATGATACACAGACGTTATCAGCAAGAGAAGGCTAAAAGAGGTGAGGTGCATGAAGCTCGGTGATGTGCAGCGGCTCTACCTTCATGTATTCCTCAAGGCCTTTAAATCGCCGGGGATGGAGGGCTGATTTTCTTGGAAAAGCCCACTTATGAGACCGAGGTCATTGAGTTCCACTCAAATTTCACTTGTCTCAGTACCCAGAGGTACAAAACTCAAGTTAACGACGTCAACATGGTATTCACTAGTGAGTTGGTTAACGAGGCTATTGGGTGCACGGTTGGTCAGGATTCCAAAAACCTGGTTCGAAGACTCCAAGTCTACTGTCGTGACAATTGGCCTAACCGGGTAGCTAAGGATGATGAGTCTGGGGCCCTCAATCCCAATCAGATGGTTGAAAAGTACTTCAATCTGAAAGTGGGCAACATGACATTCAAGCTGAGAGAAATCAAGATTGATGTTCTCAAGCTCGAGGAAAAGATGAAGTACTACCTCATCTGCCACTGCCTGATACCAGCAAGCCATCCTTCCAAGCCCACAATCAACTGCTCTGTCCTTTACTAGCATATATGTGAGAACAAGGTTGTTGACCCCGGTTACACCATCATCCAGGAGATGCATGGTGGCTGAATCTAATAAGAGAAGGACTCTCCCTTATGGTAATGTGATAACTAACCTCATGGAGAAACAAAGTGTTCTGATCCGGTCCACTTGGAAGATCTCCCCAAGATACTATGATGAGAACTATTTTGGGCAAAAGCATTGGCACTGAGAGGGGGGTGAGTGGGTTGATTGCAACATCTCCAAGGGTGATCTTGATCCGACAGTCACCCCTGGGCAAGAGGGAACTCAAATAGTAGCCGAAGTTATGAATACTTCCAGTAAGGAAATTGGTGAGGTGCATTTTTCTTTTGTCATTATAGTATTGTCTTCGTAATTAGTTATATTGTGTCCTATCTTTATTTTTGGATCATCGGGGCTGGGACGCAGAGCCTGGAGCATTCTCCTGAAGGGGGTGGAGGAGATGAAGGCTAATACATTGTGTTTGAAGAGAAACCAACAGAAGATGATGTAGGAGTTGGCATGGCTGAGGGCCCATCTTAACCTAGGGAGTGCAAGAAGGGGGCTAGTGGAAAAAGAGGCTGAGTTGGAGGTCGAGGACCCAAACACATACGCACGAGACACTGATGATGATGCGATGGATTCCAGCTCCGGGTCGGGGACTGGCAAAAATGAAGCGGAGAACACTGAGAGTAGTAGTGAGACTAAGAATGATAATGAACAGGTACCTATTATGCCCAGTAATCCATAAGATTTGGCGTGATTTTATGGTTTGTTGAACGATGAATTGAAGTTAATTAGTGGTGTGTAATACTTTGGAGATTTGTTATGGTAGCGATTGAATACTAGAATGTTATTATGTTATCATTTTTCATATGATACAATACATTAATGTATCGTGTTTGGTTTGTGATCTATATTTTTTCTACGGACTATTGTGAACTAGGATTTTGTGAACTCAGAGTGTTTTACGGTTTTACATTCCGAGTTCTGGATAGAATATTTTACCTTAAAATACTACCCAGTTAACATGAAGTCTTATAGACATGACTGCGAGGTCGCATGAATTAATGGGTTTTGTGGATTTAGGCATTGTGTTCAATCGACTACCTTACCAACGATGTAACTAACGTCGCTAACTCCACTTTTTATAACCACTGCGGCCCTTATGCGAGGTCGCACAAAAGTGTTCATCCATACCGATTCGTCTAACTACAAGTAGTGCGATGTCGGTAACTACTTCCTCAAAACCAACTCAAATGTGATTGGATTCAAAATGTGTATGCCAAATGGTTACCAATTATACATTGCTATTGTATCCTTCTCGAATTAATAATCAATGGATAGTGTGATAATGCAAAGTTAATTAGAACATACAAAACGGGTACAAATTTAAGTCTTCTTTTGCCTCTTCTTCTTTGATTTTGAATACCACTCAATACATACACCATTCTCATGGTCTCTCCTCAATGCTAGGTTGACACCAATTATCTCTTCATGGCTGACATCATAGTCGATTGGTGGTTTATGTGGGATTATCTCTGACATTGAGGATGGACAAACCTCCCCCACTTACAGTAACCGGTGGCAGAGTTTTTTAATTGGAAGTATGCAGACAGGAGGAAGGAGCAATGAAGGCAGTGGAAAGGTCACCGTACCTAAACCGGGAACCAAAGAAAGGATTCGTGCTTTTACAATAGGTATAGATATGGATTCAACATATGGGGCTGGAGGATTAATCAATTTATATCAATTGTTGTGCATTTTTTAAGTTAAAAGTATACGCAAATTCTTGGAAAATACGATCTTTCCATATGCTTATGGAAAGACGGAGTTTAATTAAAATAATAAAAGGTAAAAGATCTTAGTTGCAATATTAAAAATTTATTATGCAATGTGTAGTAGTTATAAAGTTTATAACCCGATTCATGCAACCCGGAAATTTTATCTTCATTTCTTCTAATTTTTACTTTAAATCTTGGTCTTTCCATGACTTATGGAAAGACCGTCCTTCAAGAGATGGGCTCAAAAGTATAACTCTAAGAGTCTGTCTCTTGAAAGACGGTCTTTCCATAAGCCATGGAAAGACCAAGGTATAAAGTGCAAATTAGAAGAAATTAAGATAAAAATTTTGGGATGCATGAATCGGGTTCCAAACTTTATAACTACTACATGTTGCATAATAAATTTTTAATATTGTAACTAACAACTTTTACCTTTTATAATTCTAATTAAACCTCATCTTTCCATAAGACTATGGAAAGACAGTCTTTTCCAAGACTTTGCCTAGCTCTAATCATAAATTTTTACTGATATATATATCAAAATAACATCACGCAACTTTTTGTTAGATTTGTGTATGCAAAGTTTTGGGAAAGATCGTCTTTATTTAAAATAATATGAATTTAGGGGTTTATACTCTGCAGTAACTATAAGTGAAACATTTGAGTTTTGGTTCAAAACATTACTTATTGAAAGTAAAACATATAAGTTATATGTTACTTATTTGTGTTTCAGTAACTTCTTCTTTTTTTTTGCTATTATTTTTCTCTGATTTTTAATCTCTAAATATCTTCTAAAATTGTTCAATATAAAACGTTATAACTTTAAGATGAAACATAGACTTTAAATCATAAAACAATGCAATTCAATGAAATTTAAGATGATGAAAGGTTTAGGGAAAAGTTATATATGAATATAAATATGTTTTGCTCTCAATGAGTAATGATTCTAACAAAAAAACTCAAATAGGCGTGTGAATTTATCCAAATAGTTTATAACCCGAATTTGATCCGAATTTTAATTTTTTTAACCTGCGAATTTTTCATCTTTTTGTGGTAAATATTTCATGTGAGTACCTGATCTTTTCATAGCTTATGGAAAGCTCGTGAGAAAGACTCTTACATCAACATGGGAGCACTAAAAGAAATTTTAAAAGACTAAATTATTTTTTTAGTCCCCTACAAAGTATCTTATACCATGTTTTGGTCCTCGTTTGCAAATCAACCCTCAGACAGGACCAAACAAATTCAGAACAATTTGTTTGGTCCCCGAAGGTGGTTTTCAGGTAAAAGTAACGGTAAAACTGGTCAAAATATATAAAATGATCATTATACCCCTGAGTTTAAAAAATAAAAGGAAAACAAGCCATCCGCCGTCTTCTCCGATGAGCCCGTCTTCACCGCTAAGCTCTGCCATGGTCATCCGCTGTCGTCGGTTCATCTTCTCCGCCTGCCACCGCATTTCGCTATCTCTTCATCTTCTTTGCCTGCCACCACCATCTCCGCCACTTCGTATTCACCGTCAAGCTCTGTCATGGCCATCTGTCACTGTCGCCTCATCTTCTCCACCTGCCACCGCCTTCTCTGCCGCTTCGTCTTCCTTGAGCTCTGCCATGGTCATCCACCATCGTCGCTTAGTCTTCTCCACCTACCACTGCCTTCAGCCATTGTTTTGTCTTCTCCACCTGCCACCACCTTCTCCGCCGCTTTGTATTCTCTGCTGAGCTCTGCCATGGCCATCTGCTACCGTCTCTTTATCTTCTCCGCATGTCACCACTTTCCGTCGTCGCTTCTTCTTCTCCGCCTGCCACCGCCTTCTTCGCCGCTTCATCTTCTTCGTCGCTTCTCTGCTTCGTCTTCTCTGCCGCCCCTGTTGGAACTAGATCTGGAGCAGGGATAGTCTTCTTCAAATGAATCAAGACCGATGGAAATTGAAGGCGGCGGTGGAAACACAGAGAAACTTATAGTGAAGGCAGTGGTGGCAGGCGGTGGAAATTAAAGGCGGCGGCAGGCGGCGGTGGAAGGCGGAAGAATAAGAAATTTTAAATTAGGAATTTTAAATTGAAAATATTTTTAAATTAGTAAAATTACCATTATAACCCTGGATATACCAGAAAACCATTTACTGTCACCTGAAAACCACCTTTGGGGACTAAACAAATCGTTCTGAATTTGTTTGGTCCTGTCTGAGGGTTGATTTGCAAACGGGGACCAAAACATGGTATATTTTACTGCTGATAAAATACAATATTGAAAAATACAATATTTTAAACGAACTGGTTGTCTATACTTTCATCACATATTAAACTCTACACTTTTCAAATTTAATTTTAAAATAGTTTAACCATTTATATCTTAATTACCTACGCACAACTAAAATTTAATAAAATGTTAGTATACACTTATTTTAACGATTTCTAACTAATGCGAAAAACTCCTGTGAGACCGTCTCACCATAGCAAATGGTGAGACCAGGGACCAAGTTGCAATAAGTAGGAAGAGAATTGAAATATAGGACCTGATTACAAAATTGGAACATAGGCTGAAAATGGGGCAAAATTGGGTTATAACAAAAATGGGCCAACCTGAATTTCTCTCTCCTTCCAAATAACTATCAGATCTCCTTCCTCCCAAAAATCAAGGAATTTTATTCCACTTCAAACTCATCCCGAATTCATGCTACTAAACACCGGATTCAATCTCTGAAATTGCCAATCAAAGTTATGCAAAATCTCCGGTTCAAGCTCGCAATCAAGCTCCGAAATCATAATCTGCAAATTTTTGCAAATATGAAACAATCATATTTTGCGACATAATTTTTTGGAATTTTTCACGGAAAGATCGAAGAACAGCAAATTTCAAAGCTTCTAAGATCCTCGAAGGTGAAATAATCAAGGTAATGTGAAATTTACGGTTGAAAACCCTAGTTCTGTGGTTGCAATCTCAATTATATGAAATCTATGATCTAAGATCTTAGTTTTGTGGATTAAAGTCTTAGTTTTAATGGTTAATTATACTATATAAGGTGGTGTTGTTATATAAACTATGGAAAACGAAGCAATTCAAGGCAATGAAATTGTTTTATACGAGGAAGAAGGCAACAAATATGTTATATCTGAAAATTCAACAAGTTTACATTCAGGTTTAGTTTTACTTTCATATATATAGTTAAACGAATGAAGAAATTTCATGAACACATGAAGTCACGTTTTTATATTGTGGAATTTTTCTACAAGATCTGGAATTCAGTTATATGCATGATGTGAAGAAATTTAGGCTTTTTTTAATTTGCTGAATCGTGTGAAGTAATATGATGAACAGTGGATGTAACTGCATGAACACATAAAGTAATGTGATATTTTTCTGATGGACAGTTCCCCGGGGTCTGAAATTTGGCTATATGCAATTTGTTGGGAAAATGTAGGTGTTTTTTAATTTACTAAAACACATGAAGTAATATGAAGAACACTATATGTAACTGCATGAACACATGAAGTAACGTGATATTATTTTGACGGATAATTCCCCATGGTCTGAAATTTGGTTTTATGCAATTTGTTAGGAAAATGTAGGGAATTATTTTTACTGAAACGTATAAAGTAATATGATGAACACTGGATGTAAGTGCATGAACACATGAAATAACTTGACATTATTCTTCTGGATAATTCCCCAAGGTCTGAAATTTGGCCACATGCAATTTGTTGAAAACATTTAGGTGTTTTAAAATATTGTTGAAACATGTGAAGTAATATAATGAACACGTGATGTAACTACATGAACAAATGAAGTAAAGTGATATTATTCTGAACGATAACTCCACTTGGTGTGAAATTTGGCTATATGCAACTTGTTAAGAAAAATGTAGGTGTTTTTAAATTTTCTGGAACGTATGAAGTAGTATGATGAACACTGGATGTAACTGCATAAACACATGAAGTACGTGATATTATTCTGATGGATAATTCCCCAAGTTCTGAAATTTGGCTATATGCAATTTGTTGAGGAAAATGTAGGTGATTTTAAATTTTCTGGAATGTATGAATTAATATGAAGAACACTGGATGTAACTGTATGAACACATGAAGTAACGTGATATTATTCTTCTGGATAATTCTCCAATGTTTGAATTTGGCTATATGCAATTTGTTGAGAAAATTTAGGTTTTTTAAATATTGCTGAAACGTATGAAGTAATATGATGAACATTGGATGTAACTTCATGAACACGTGAAGTAAAGTGATATTATTCTGATCGATAACTCCCCTTGGTATGAAATTTGGCTATATCTAATTTGTTGAGGAAAATGTAGGTGTTTTAAAACTTTCTGGAACCTATGTAGTGTGATGAACACTGGATGTAACTGCATGAACACATCAAGTAACGTGATATTATTCTGATGGATAATTCCCCAAGATCTAAAATTTGGCTATATGCAATTTGTTTAGGAAAATGTAGGTGATTTTAAACTTTCTGGAACGTACGAAGTAGTATGAAGAACATTTGATGTAACTGCATGAACACATGAAGTAACGTGATATTATTCTTCCGGATAATTCTCCAATGTTTGAAATTTATATGCAATTTGTTGAGAAATTTTAGGCTTTTTTTAATATTGCTGAAACATATGAAGTAATATGATGATCATTGGATGTAACTGCACGAACACATCAAGTAAAGTGATATTATTCTGATCGATAACTCCCCTTGGTGTGAGATTTGGCTATATGTAATTTGTTGAGGAAAATGTTGGTATTTTTAACTTTTCTGGAACCCATGTAGTATGATGAACACTAGAGGTAACTGCATGAACACTAGAGGTAACTACATGAACACATGAAGTAACGTGATATTATTCTGATAGATAATTCCCCAAGATTTGAAAGTTGACTACATACAATTTATAAGTGATTTAAAATTTTCTGAACGTATAAAGTAACATAATAAATAAATGATGTAACTGCATTAACACATGAAGTAAAATGATTGAACTTTGTTAAATGATTCGTCAATATCTAGAATTCAATTGCATGTATTTTTTTAAGAATATTCTGGTGTTTTAAATTTAGTGTAACCCAAGAAGTAATATGTTAAATACACATTGTAACTTAATATATGCATGAAACATTGTGATGTTGAAGGTCTGAAATTGATAAGTTGAATTTTGTTTTCAAAATATTTTGGTGTTGTAAAATTTTCTTAATTGTCTGATGTAATATATTAAAACAAGATCTTACCACTTAAACACATGAAGTAAAGAAGTAAAGTGTATAAAATTGATGTATATAAATTATTTTATGCATTTTATTGAGATGATTTACGTTTTTATAAATTTTTGAAAATGTACAAAGTAACTCTTTTGCTGAAAATAATACTCTCATTATCCATGGCAAAGGTAATTGCAACCTTTTGACTGCTAACTGGTGCCCCAATGGTCCTCTCTCTAACTATATCCCCAGCTATATCTCTTCTGTATTGCTATATTGTTCTGTGGCAGAGTTCATTGCCAACAAAGCTTCCATTCTAACTCAGATTTCACCTTTCCTAGAACATGATACTCTTTCTTTTCTTCAGGAAGCAGCAATTACACAAGATAGGGAGGATAGGTTGATATGGAAACCAGAAAAGTCGGGGGCTTTCACTTTCAAGTCTGCTTATAAGGAATTGACACTCTCATCAGGTAACTTCCCAGCATCCAAGTTTATCTGGAATGCTGCATTACAGAAAAAGGTCTCCATATTCACATGGAAAATGCTACACTCCTTTTTACCCTTTGATGATGTGCTAATTAAGTGTGGTTTCAGCCTTGCTTCAAAATGTCCAGCATGTTATCACTCAGATTCCATTCAACATTTCTTCTTATCCTGTCTTCTTGCTCAAACTGTATGGAACAACTTGGCATCTTTACTGAACTTTCATCTTCATTATCAACATTCCATCATTGATAGATTCTTTCTTTTCTGGAATAGTCATGATTTACCAAAATGGCACCAACTGATATGTCAAATTCTACCACCTCTGATTTGCTGGTGCCTTTGGAAGGCAAGGAATAGGTTCTTATTTGATCAGAAGTTTTTCTCTTCGGACCTTATATGTAAGGACGTCCATGACCAAATTAAACTGACTCTCCATGCTAAATCTCCCCACCTAGCCCCCCTTACAGCTTCTCCAAACAGACTTAGGCACCTGATACCATACTTTAGACCACCCCCAAAGCCTAATATTTCTACGGTTTTCTGGGAAAAGCCTAATAAGGGTTTCATAAAAATCAACATAGATGCATCTTGGTTCCCTAACAAAGCGGCAGCAGGGCTGATTGTAAGGGATTGCTCTGGATCACCACTTCTAATTAAACAACAACAGTTACTGCTTCCTCCCCAATCCAAGTTGAGATCTTAGCCATACTTTTTGCCTGTCAAACTTTTCCGCAACTAAATCATACTTTCATAATTGAATCTGACTCTATGTTAGCAGTTAAAATGGTTAAGGATCCCTATACTGCAGATTGGCCGCTGTTTGAACTGACCTCGAAAGTATTTTCCCTCCTAAGAGATGCTGAGCTTAAACACGTATTCAGAGAAAGCAATTCAGTGGAAAATGCTATTTCCAAACATCATTCTACCCATAATCAGAGTCTTAGCCTTTCTAATGTTCCAATACATATCAAAGGCCTAATTTCTTTAGACAAGGAGCATACTCCCTATATTAGAGTGCATAAAAATGGCCCTTCAAAGGATTGATACTGCTGAAATAGTCTTCTTTTCATCCTGCAGGTTCATTGGAAGCCCTCGACCACTGGTGCCCTCGAGCCCACCGCTCGAGCACTCGAGCTATCGGACACTCAAAGAGTCAATTCATCGAACTCTCGACCACCCTATCGACCCTCAAGCACGGAAGCCCTCCAGCAGTGGAGTCCTCAAAAACTCGAGCCCTCGAGCAATCGCCCTTACATCCGAACGCAGAAGCATGTTGTTAAATAATAGATACTGTCGAGTTTTTCCTTTCATGTTATGCAGGGCCACACCTTTGAGCATAGACTACTTTTTCCTCGAGCCTGGAGCGTCGAACACTCGAACAGGGAGCCCTACCCTTGCACCCTCGAGCAATCAAGCTTTGATGGCTTCGCGTATTGGAGCCCTCGAGCTACAGAGCACTTGAAAACTGGACACCTCGAAGGATATCAGTTTGAATCATGGCATTGCACATAGTCTTTTTCCTTGCTTCAGCCTGGAGTATCAAGCACTCGGGCCTGGGGCATCGAGCACTTGAGCATGGGGCTTCGAGCACTCGAGCCTGGAGTATCGAGCACTCGAGACTGGAGCATCGAGCACTCGAGATTAGAGCATCGAACAATCGAGAATGGAGCATCGAACACTCATACTTGGAACCTGGAGCATCGAGCATGGAACATGGAGTTCTCGAGACTGGAACATGGAGCACTTATGCTTGGAACCTGGAGCATCGAGCACTCGAGATTGGAGCATCGAGCACTCGAAATGGGAACATCGAGCACTTAAGACAGGAGTCTGGAGCATCACGCTCTCATTTTGGAGCCTGGAGCATCGAGCACTCGAGAATGGAGCATCGAGCACTCAACAATGGAGCATCGAGCACTTGACACTGGAGCATCGACCATTCGGGAATGGAGCATCGAGCACTGCTAGAGTTTGGATCATGAGCACTCGACCCTGGTGCGTCGAGCATTCGACCCAGGTGCTTTGAAGACTCGAGCATGAGCAGGGAGCATTGACCACTCGAACTTGAAGCATCGTGTACTCGAGCCAGGTGCATCGAGCACTCGAGCACGTGAAGCATCGAGCACTCAAGCACTCGGGCATCAAGCACTCGAGACTGGAGCATCGACCACTCGAGACTGAAGCACTCAAGACTGGAACATCGAGCATTCAAGACTGGAGCATCGAGCACTCGAGACTGACGCACTCGAGACTGGAGCTTCGAGAACTCGAGACTGCAGCTTTGAGCACGCGACCAAAAGACCACGACACATGGAGTCCTGACACCATGGAGCCCTCGAATCTTGAAGCCCTTGAACTATGGAGCCCTCGAACACGAGCACACCACCCCTCGAGAACTAAGGCACTCGACAACTATGGACCCCTCGAACACGAGCACTCCACCCCTCGAGAACTAAGGAACTCGACACCTCGAGCACACCACCCCTCGAGCATACCAACGGACCTCGACCCAGCAAGCTTTACTCCCTTCAGATTTCATCTGCCAGACCACTACTATTAGTTTATTCTTTTGAAGGCAACGAGGTTGCCTTACCGATGTATATCCCAAACATCTTTGTACTTCTTTTGGTTCGACATAGGTTTGGGGAACCTAATATATATCCCACACCTTAGGGTGCAATTAAAAAAATAATAATAAGTAAACTGGATTAAAACATGAAATAACATGATTGAACTTTGTAACAAGATTCATCAATATCTAAAATTCAATTACATGCACAATGTTAAGAATATTTAATGTTTTAAAATTTACTGTAGACAAATAAGTAATATGTTAAATAATCGATGTAACTTAATAAATTCATGATGTATTTTGACGCTGAAGGTCTGAAATTTGATTGGTTGGTTTTTTTCCCAAAATATTTTAGTATTGTACCGCTTTGTATACTTATCAATGACTCAATAATTGTTTATGTAAGGGGAACTAAAATGTAAAACACATGAACTAATTAAAATAATAGTTGATGTAATGAGTTACTGAATAGGCTCATATTTGCAGGACCAGATTTTGACACCCAATTTTGACACAAAGACAAGAGGAAGAAGCAAGATAATTAAATGATAGAAGCAAAGAAAGAAACCAAAGACAAAGGAATTTGGTACAAGGACACCAAAGCAACAAGTTCAGACCTATGGGATTCAATTTGACATTGTATTTATATTATTATTTTGTACCTTTAACTTAAATTATGAGACTGATCATATATATTGTGGTTCAAATACTTTGAACACCTGAACTAAAGAATGAAAATTAATTAAATAAAAATATTTTCAAACTAATAAACACCAAGCAACCAGTGTTTGAAACTAATGGCTCTAATAAATAAATTAAATGAAAATATACACGAACTAATGTTAGAATAAGTAAATTAAAATATGAGGATCGAAAAGTAGAACACAACATATGACTAGAAGTTTTCTAATGTTTGAACTAAATAACTAAATAATCCAACAAAACATCTAAATAATCGAACTATATACCTAAAGAACACGTGGCTATAAAAAGAACGACACATGAAGTAACAATCAGAAAACATTGTATATTTGGCAAGCAAAATTTAATCATTCGAAATATCATTACTACACAAACTATTAAACTTTAATAAGAAACCAAAGCTGAAAACAATGGAACTAAAGAGATAAACTTCAGAACTGAGTTAATACTAGAACACCATCATAAAAAACTACAAGTTTTAATCCAGTTACGACAAAACAAATTCAACAACCTAGAAAACATTCAGAATCATACAAATACTAAATCATTCATCATTCAAATACAACAAAACTAAACATTTAAGTCACACCGCAAACTAAATCTATTTTTCAATTCCAACAAGTTCTTGCAAACATCTTAAATTCTTATTTGGGGGGTTGCACAGATACAAATGGTCCTTCTAGGTCATCCAATTCATCATTAGTAAAAAAAGTTAAAAGTTAGGGTAGGTTGGTTATGTTTCCTTCTCCTCCAAATGGTGACACATTCATCAACCATAGTACATAATTTGTCATTCCAAAACTCTTGTGAATCTTCAAAATCATCCTGCTGAATCTGGGTTTCTACAGTAGTACCTTCACTTGATTGAAAGTTGCGCGACCCCTCAGCCACATCACCCTTAACCTTCTCCAGTCCCTCATACATATCAGCAATAGCAACTTCAAAGTTACGTTTGACAATCATGGGAGCATTATCATAAGCCTAGACAGGAAACAAATATCAATATATTTAGAAGTAGAAAAATACAAATTAGAAGTAGAAAAATAGAAAAATAGATAAATACCAGTAGTGGTTTCATTCCACAATTCTTCAATGATAACATTTATCTCAACTGTTATGAGATCCTCAATAACAACGATAGACCCAACAACTGGAAAAAAATTTAACTAATACTACATACACATTAAGTAATTATATATACACAATAATTAATATGTTAAAAATTACCATCAACGGAAGCATTTTTTTAAATCTCGGCCGCCCTACCATGAACAGTAGAATCATTTTCAGTCTCTGATGCAAATAAAAAAAACTGATGAGTTTAATACCAAAACTAACAATTAATACACAGGAACTGATAAGTCAAAAAGAATAAATTAAAACTCCTAACATTACCACTTTGTTCAATAATTGTTGAATCTGGAGGACTATTGATCACAGGCTTATCCACAACTACATGGTAAAAAAACTATATATTAATGAGTTTAATACCCGAACTAACAAGCTATATATAAGAATCAAGCAATATTAACCAGAACCTTTTTAAAATATTTAAACTGATAAAATATTTGTCAAACACTCAACAATAACTATTCAGCATAACAAAATAAATACATAAACTAAAGGCATAAATAATTAAACTACGTACACTAAAATGATATAAAAGCATAAAACATTAACCAAACTGATTCTTTTATATTTGTTGAAACTGGAGGATTATTTACCACAACATCAACCTCGGCAACAACTATTCTGCATAATAAAATAAATGCATAAACTAAAGACATAAATAATTAAACTACATACACTAAAATGATAACAACGTATAAAACACTAATCTAACCTGATTCTTTTATATTTGTTAAAGCTCGATGATTACTAACCACAGTCTCAGCCTTAGCAACAACTACATATTACAAACAAATGGTATAAATAACATAGCTAATTCAACAAAAACAAAAAGAAACCATAAATGATAAAAAAAAATTGCCAAGCTTATCTCTACCCTCATTCACATCACCTCCAGCTACAATAAAAAATCAAATATGTAAATGCTAGAGGTAAAGCAATAAACAATAAAATTAAAACAATATATTATATTTTAACCATTCTCAAACAAATTATATTTCAACCATTCTCAGAAGATCCATCAACTCTAATTGGCTTATCCACACGAGATTTACTACCTCTCTTACGCAACCTCTTAACAATATCGGCTACAAAAAAAGAGGAAATTATGAGAAATAGATATAGGAATTCAAGTAATAACCAACAACAATGTAAAATAAAATCCACCATATTTGAATACTAGTTGTAGTAGGTTTTAGCTGATTCTTTTTCCCTTTAATATGAGTTTTATAATCTGAAAATTATTCAATCAATTATCATAAAAATATAAATATTAAATAGAAAACTTACAAACTAACAATATACATACCATATGTAGTAGTCAATTTAGATGCAATCGACTGTATTCCCTCAAACACGTAGCATCATCTACATTAAAAGGTAATCACATAAACACATGAATAAAAAATTGAAACACCTAAAGTAAACCGATAAATATGACTATATACATACATATTCAGAAATATAAAATATTAAACACCTAAAATTACAGATAAACATGAACTAAACAGATAAAGAGATTAAAAGATGTTGTATATCAAATCATCGAACGACTAATAATAGGAGCAACTGATATGGAAAACCAAGCAAGAAAACAAAAGAAGGTTATACCAATTCATATGCTTTCTTATAAATTCTATTAAGAACATCTTCATAGTAATGATGCTTCATTTCATCATCGTAGTAATCTTTTTCACTCCGCTACAGAAAGAGCTATAAATAAAGAACAAGAGCGTTGCGAGCAGGTACCATAGTTTGGAGGAAGGAATTTTCATGGGGCTGAATTGGGGAAAGATGTCTAGTTTCCATCCAGGTTTTGGCCTTTCCCACTCCTGCAACCACAAGATGTAATCCTATAGAAGCTGTATAACAAAGCAGTCTAATAGATCCCCAAAGTAGCAACATTCATGGGCAGAACAAATCCATAAGGAGCCCCAACAAAAATCACATTACATGGCTGAATCACAGTTGCCATATAATATCATAACTCAACAAACCTACGTATAACTATCAACCAAGGTTGAAAACAAACACCGCAAGAACACTAGGGCCACTTAGCAAAGGAACGGGTACTGCTGATTTTGTTTTACTCTTAATTCTACAGATCACTTCTGCTATAGTTCACCGAGAGGAAAGCTTTGACATCAGACCTACAACATCAGAAGCACACTGCATTGCCAATGACTCCAGCTTCCTTTACAGCAACAAATGGAGGGATTTGACCATGCACACAACTTCTGAAAATACTGAAAAGGCTTTTTGGGTTGGGTGCCCGAGTTCTGAACTGCAAGAACATGAAGAAACTGCGGATTCTTCTTACATGACTGTTTTGACATGAATATGTTGATCTGAAAACAGAGCTAAAATGCAGTAGAAAAAATTACGTCAAATCCTATTCAGTAACAGCACTCACATCTCAAGGACCAAAAGGAATAGCACGTGCATACAGTAGGATCACAACCATATCCGCAATTGAGGACCTACAATGCAGACACTTAAAGATCGGGAATTCAACTTTTATGTACTCAACTAAAAACCGACAAATTCTTACACGCAAAATACAGAGACTAAACACTAAAACGTGAAGCATTATCGTAGAGAGAAGCTCATTCAAAACACAAGAACGTGAAGCATTATATCGCAGAGAGCTGAGAATTTGTAATTTTACCTCGACTTGTTGGGGAGAGCTGGATAATTTGCTTCGCGTAAGCCTTGATTAAAGCTTAGAATCCTCGAAATCCGTATGAAGAGCAAATTCGAAAAGATTTGGTGAAACAAAACCCTAATTGAAGAACACGCATGAAAAACAAAGTACAAACACATGAAATTGAAACAAACCTGATTGAATCGTCGATGATCAACCTCGAATCAACGCCAACGCAAAATCTTCGGACGAACGCTGAAAATGTTAGATTCTGTTCGAATCTTCGTAAAATCTTCGGATGACAGAGGGAATAAGGAAATGTGTGCGAAATGAAACTGAATTTTAGGGGTGGCAAAAAAACTGAAAACAAAAAATCGAACCCAAAAATAAATAATTTGAATTTGAATAACCCGAATCAAATTTAATATTCAAATATTTAAACTGATTAAATCGAATTATGAATACGATTTATGGTTTGGTTTTCGGTTTCTAAACATAAACCAAAAATCGACCCGAAAGCTGAATTAAATTAATTAAGTATATAATATATTCTAATAAAATATATCAAATCTATTCTAAAATTTTAAAATGGAAAATCTCTTGCAAATAGAAAAAATAAAGGAACGGGCCATTTTTAGAAAAATTAGACTAAAAGTGTCGAGCAAATCTCATACTATTTTGATTTATACCTTTGTGCTCCAATGTATTTGGTTATATGCTTTGGTTGTGAATTTACGAATTTGTTCTTGATTAGCTAGGGTGCATTTTTAGCTTTCCTTGCTCTTTGATTTTTGGGTTGATCTCTTTTTCTTAGTAAACACTTGACTGTTAAAACACATCATACACTTGATGAATGTAGAAAATCAAGGGTTGATAGTAAAACACATCATGCTTATTAGTTGTTTGTTGAAAAGGAGAAAATGTGTGGTTTATTTTTAAAAACAAAATTACACTTTTATTTGCTAAAAGTTATCTAATTTGGTTTATTCAAATAAAATATTTGAATTGAAACCGAAAAACAGAATTCGAATAAACCAAATGTGATTTTGCCATATATGGTTTGGTTTTCAGTTTTGGCTTTGTAAAATGTCAACCCGATTAAGCCAAACCGAATAAACCAAAACATTTGGGCCTTAGTGAATTTGGGCCGATCCGTTTATTCTTTTGACCTGAATAGAGGATCCGCATTTTTTATCAATTATTTAGCTATAATATTAGATTTTGTGATTAAATCTGGACCATCGATCTAATTAAATGAGTGGTTACAATTTGTTTTCACATAATTGAGTGTTCTCACATTAAGGAGGCGTTCTCACCTGATCTTAATTCTATATACATATATATATATATACATACATATATATACATATATACATACATATATATACATATATATATACATATATATACATACATATATATACATATATATATACATACATACATATATATGCATATATATATACATACATGCATATATATACATATATACATATATATATACATACATGCATATATGTACATACATACATATATATATACATACATGCATATATGTACATACATATATATATATATATATATATATATATATATATATATACATACATAATTTGCTCTACTTATATCTTCTCTTAATAACAAATCAATCACGGAGAATTCACTTTTACAATGTTTAAAATAATTTTTAAAGATAAAAATCTGATGTACAAAAAAGATCTAATCTCTTGGATTGTTACATTGGAGGAGTAAAATCCTTAAGCAAAAGATTAAGCATGAAGGTCGTAGAATTTGTACGCGTGCAGTTTAAGGATATTTCCTCCCTTGAAAGTAATTCACAGACTGAAAAAAAAAAAAAAAAAAGAGAACTTGAGGTGCTCTGCGGCCTGAAGAAGCCTTTATGTCTCCTTGTTGTATTCCAAATGGCATCCATATTAAGCTTAATCTGCAGCTGCTAGTATCAATCTGTTGGCCCTATAGATCAGAGCGTAGATCTCTGCATCTATAGCCGAAACAACAGAAGCAACAAAGAGTGAAAATTCATATCTCAGCTTATGTACTTGTTTGAAGGAGAAGCAACAGCAGTGCAAACCAATAGAAATGCAAATCTCTAATGAGCAAAGAAGGGAAATCATTTTTATTAAGCAGTATCATCTGTGTTCTTGCCAAATTTTCGACAATAACGTAATAGCATATTTAAAAAACCAAGTCTGATGCACCAAAAGAGAGCAATAAATGCAACCAAATTTGAGCATTTTTGAAAGTCTTGTTATCATTTTGTAAAGCTAAACTTACACAAAGGTGCCCACAGCTGCAAATTGTTGGGGTAGATACTGTAATAATGCATTCCAATGGAATGACAAAATCACGCTTGGATAATGGTGGTAAAACTTTTCTTAGATATCGATGTGAGTCACGTTAAGTACGCTTTCCTTAAAGAGTAATTCGACCCTATTACAGCCTTGGGTTACACAAATTCCCTTTGAAGATAAAACAATCGAGAATCCCTCCTGTTCTAGGCTTGAATCAGGAGAATACTTTGGAGTGCCTGTGTTTTTTGGTTGCTACGTATGTCTGAGAATTTCTGAGAATTTCTGTGTGTTTTGTGTTTCAGTCTTTTGTGTTTCGTGTACTGTTGTCTATTCTGTGTTCTTCCACTTCTTACACAGTGCATGTGTACGCATGTATTTATGGGAAACAAATGTTGTGAAAAGACACAACACTTCATTGTTCTACACCAAACAATGTAGCTATCAGAAATATTACGAACAAATTTTGAAACGACACAACCTTTCCTCCTTCTAGGACAATGCAGTAAGTTAGGCATGCTACCAACACTGCATCTCGTACACAATCCTTAATTCATCCTTGTTAGACTAAATCAGACTCCTGATTAGATTATGATTTATTCTGATTAGAGTTCTTTCCTTATTATACATCTATTGTACTCTCTATAAATTCATATATCAATAATACAATTTATTACGGCAAATCATTCTATCATGGTATCAGAGCGAGTTCTGATCCTAAGCCCTAAATTTTAATTTATTGTTCAGCGCCTTACCTCTTCTCTCTTTTTCGGCCCTGATTCCGGCGAATTTCCGGTCAAACTCCGGCAGCCTCCAGCAGCTCCTTTCCGTTCACTGGTGCTCCAATCGGCGTCATCATCTTTCGCTCGTCCATCAGGTTCATCGGATTCGTCATCATCGATCATCATCAACAGCGGCGTCTTCCTCCGGCGAGTTCTTCAACAGCGGCGAGTTCTTCATTCTTCCTGACTGATGTTTCCATCAGCGGCTAACGCCTTCACATCGATATCTCCAGCGGCGAGTTCTTCCATCAGCGGCCAACGTCTTCACATCAGTGGCCGACGGAGAATTCCATCAACGGCGATTTCTTCCAGCACGAGATCCACGCGCGTTTTCCAGTGCGTGAAAGTCACGCGCCAGCTCAGCCGAAGAAGACATCTCCATCGCATGCAGGACACGCACGATTTGACTCGCGCATCAAGTGAATTTCTCGCGGGTGTCAATTTATCACGAGTTGAACCTATTTCTCGCGAGTTGAACCTATTTCTCTCGAATTGCTCAAATTCTCGTCAGCGCCCAGTCAATTTCTATGCAATTTTGGTCCTTTACTATGGTTTATTTGGGCCCTATATCTCGGGAAGATTGCTCCACTAATTGGATTGCAGACAAGGTGTTGTTTCAGGCCAGTTTGAATGGTTCCAACCGTCATCCTTCGTCGAATCAGTGGATTGTTGATTTGGGTGCTACATCTCACATCACTGCTCACACCAGTCATCTTGATAAGGTACAACGTTATCATGGTTCTGATTCTATTCTTGTTGGAAATGGTGAAGCATTATCTATTTCTCACGTTGGTCAATGTCATTTCTCTGGTTTCTCTGTTAATGATGTTCTGGTAGTTCCTAAGATTACTAGAAGCTTATTATCCATCAATAAGCTAACTCGTGATTTACCTGTCCGTATTATATTTGATGCCGATGCATTTTCCATTGAGCATAAGCATACAGGGATGATAATTAGTAAAGGCCGTCATAGTTCAGGTCTTTATTTTCTTGAGACTGGTGATTCCAGCTTTTTAGGTGAACTACGTTCTACAAAGCTTTATGCTTCTTTTGAGCAGTGGCACTCTCGCCTCGGTCATGTGTCTCATGATACTGTTCAATTATTGAATCGACGGGGCCTTATTTTTGTCACTTCTGCTATGCCTGCACCTGTCAGTTGCTCTCCTTGTCAGATGGCCAAGAGTAGCCGTTTGCCCTTTTTCACTAGTGACAAACGCGCTACTGGTTTATTGGATAAAGTACATTGTGATTTGTGGGGACCAGCTCCTGTTTTATCTGTCGGTGGTTTCTCTTATCATGCCGTTTTCATTGATGATTTTTCGCGATTCACATGGTTTCTTCCGATGCGGCATAAGTCGGATTTCTATGACACTTTTATCTAGTTTTAGAAATTCGTTGAGAATCAGTTTTCTGCTAGGGTTAAAAAATTTCAGACCGATGAAGGCACCGAGTTTACTAATCACCGACTTCAGGCTCATCTCATATCATGTGGCATTCATCATCAGATGTCCTCGCCCTATACACCTGCTCAGAATGGCTGGGCTGAGCGGAAGCATCGTCACATCACAGAGACTGGTCTTGCCATGCTTTTTCACTCTTCTGTGCCGCACTGTTATTGGGTGGAAGCTTTCTTCTCTGCGGTTTACATTATTAACCATCTGCCTAGTTCAGTTTTGAGTGGAAAATCACCTTTTGAGGTTGTTTTTGGTCATGTGCCTGACTATACTCTCTTTCACCCGTTTGGTTGCCGTGCATTTCCATGTCTGCGTGCCACTGCTACTGATAAGTTTACACCCCGATCCATTCCCTGTGTTTTTATTGGCTATAACCCTCGTACAAGGGCTTCCAGTGTCTCGACCAGACTTTTGGGTGCATATATATCTCTCGCCACGTTCGTTTTGATTAAACTTTCTTCCCTTATGTCTCATCTTCCACGGACAGTCGTTTGATTTCAGATCTGGAGATTTCATCATTTTTTGATGGAACTGTTACTTCATCGATTGGGGCCACCACACCTGTGTCTGTGCTTGTTCTAGCTGCCCCTCCTTCACCACTATCTTCCATCTGGACGGTTGATGTGGACCCGGCTCCTCGGCCACCGCCCACCATACCTCAGCCGCTGGCCATCACTCCTCAGCCACCATCTCAGCCACCGGCCACCACGTCTCAGCCTTTATCGGCTATTATTTCTCTGGCGACTTCCGACGGCCACTCTCCAGTCAGCGCATCTCGATCTTCCTTGGTGTCATCAGCTAGTTCGACTCCTCCATCTTCGCCGCCCCTGCTTCGTACTCATCGGATGGCCACTCGGTCTTCTACTGGTGCCATTCAGCATCGGGATTATTCAGATATTATTGCTCATGGTCTCACTGCCGCACTTCTCTCTCAGACAGAGCCCACTGATTATCACTCTTCAGGATCCAGCCTGGGTTTCAGCCATGGATGATGAGATGACCGCTCTTTGTGGTCAGCACATTTGGGATTTGGTGCCTCGACCTTCGAATGTCAACATTGTTGGCTCCAAATGGGTCTATAGGCTCAAGTATCTACCATATGGCACTCTTGAGCGTCACAAAGCTAGACTTGTGGCGCAGGGTTTCTCGCAGATTTTGGGTTTTGATTTTGACCACACTTTCAGTCCTGTGGTCAAAGCCTCCACTGTTAGGACGGTTCTCGCCATAGCCACCATGCGTTCCTGGCCACTTCATCAGTTGGATGTCAAGAACGCTTTCTTGAATGGTGTTCTTGATGTTCCAGTCTACATGAAGCAGCCCGTTGGTTATCAGGATTCTGTCCATCCAGACTATGTTTGTCATTTGTGAAAGACCATTTATGGTCTTAAGCAGGCTCCCCGGGCTTGGTTCCAGCATTTCAGCAATTATCTGACACAACTTGGTTTTTGGTGCAGCTCAGCTGATACTTCTTTGTTTGTCCTTTCGAGAGGGTCGTCGTTACTGTACCTACTTGTGTATGTGGACGATATCAACCTACAGGCAATGACTCGACTCTTCTTCGCCAGTTCATTAATCGGACACACATAGAGTTTGCGATCAAGGATCTCGGTGCTCTTCATTACTTTCTTGGTCTTGAAGTTTTGCCTACCTCCTCAGGATTACTGCTTGGCCAAGCAAAGTATGCTCGGGATATTTTGAATTGGGCCGGTATGTCTGATGCGGCACCAGTTTCTACTCCATTTGTTCCTGGTTCTCAACTTCACAGCTCTACCAGTCCTCCATTTCGGGATCCTACACTTTATCGTTCTCTTGTTGGTGCTCTCCAGTATCTCACCATCTCTCGCCCGGATTTAGCATTCTCGGTCAACACGGTGAGTCAGTATCTTCAGGATCCCAGAGATGATTATTTTACTGCTGTGACTCAGATTTTGCGGTATGTTCGTGGCACTCTTCATTTTGGTCTTCGATTTTGTTCTGCTAGTACTCCTGATGTGTTAGGATACTCTGATGCTGATTGGACTCGCTGTCTGGAGACTCATCGGTCCACTTATGGTTATGCAGTTTTTCTTGGTGGGAATCTGGTTTCTTGGAGTGCCAAGAAACAACCCACTATTTCTCGCTCTAGCACTGAGTCTGAATACCGTGCTCTCGCCAACACTGCCTCAGAAGTGGTTTGGCTCACTCATTTGCTTCGTGATCTTTGAGTTCCGCTTTCTGGTTCTCCACTATTGTTATGCGACAATAGTAGTGTTATCTTCTTGGCTCAGAATCCAGTGGTGCACAAGCAGGCGAAACACATCGACATCGACTACCATTTTATTCGTGAGTTGGTGACATCCGGAAAGCTGCGCGTTGCTCATGTTCCGACTTCTCTTCAGATTGCGGACATTTTCCCCAAGGGGCTCTCTCGTCCTCTGTTCGAGTTCTTTCGGTCCAAGCTGTGCGTCAACGAGCATCCGACGAATCGCTTGAGGGGGGTGTCAGACTAAATCAGACTCCTGATTAGATTATGATTTATTCTGATTAGAGTTCTTTCCTTATTATACCTCTATTGTACTCTCTATATATTCATATATCAATAATACAATTTATTACGGCAAATCATTCTATCAATCCTCATCCTTTCAGTCAAGGAATTAGACACTACACACCACCTCCGTCAGAATTATAAATAAATACGGAGGTATATAGAATGATGCATCTTTTCACATAAGGATAAGACATGTTAGTCTAACCAACACAGTTTTAATACTTATCCCAAAATTGTAAGCTCGTAGATAGTTTTTTCAAGTGTGCACTCCGTACCACCAAACTTGTTTTAACATCCCAAGTTCACAAATACTCGAATCCAATTATACTTAAATATTATTGTCACTATCATAGAGACCCACCTCTAGCACCGGTTTGTTTTTGTTCTAGCACCGGTTTTTTCGTTAAAAAACCGGTTTTTTTGTTAGCACCGGTTTTTCAACCAGTGCTAATTTAGCACCGGTTTTTTTTGTTGGCACCAATTTTTCAACCGATGCTAATTTAGCACCGGTTTTTTTGTTAGCACCGATTTTTCAACCGATGCTAATTTAGCACCGGTTTTTTTGTTAGCACCAATTTTTCAACCGGTGCTAATTTAGCACCAGTTTTTTTTGTTAGCACCAGTTTTTCAACTGGTGCTAATTTATTTACGATGACGAAAAGAAATCCTTTCCTCTGAAAGCTGTAGCGCGCTGCAGCTTTCAGAGAAAGGGAAAAAGACTCAAAATTAACAATTTTATTCCACATTAATTGAATAAAAAAATCAACTTCACAAAATTAATAATTTATTTCCACATTAATGTATACAAACACCTTGTCTCGCACGACTATGACAAGAATAATAGTCCTAATTATACAATAATAAAAATACTGCAGCACAATTTATGTTGCACTGCCTTCACTTACAGCTCTAGAATCTCAGTTTCTTCTCTACTCTTGCAAAAACAAAGATGAAATGAGTACATAGTTGGGAGAACCAAACCTATCAGCATTAATTATAATTCCCAGATTTTGAATTGAAGGTAAAGAAAGGTACAAGTGGTTAGTGAAACAATCTAATGATTCCGGAAAAATGATCGACAAGAACAAGATGGACAATAAGAATGATTACTCATTGTGGTTGATGTGTCCATTTTAGATGGTTATTTTAGGATTTTTAGGATTAGGTTTTGTGCAATTTTGTGCTCTACATGTGGCATTTTGCCTTGAAATCATTTAAGGAGCGATAAAAGCGACTTTGGCGTTTTTATCACTTTTTAGATGATTTTGTGTGACAAGGTGATTTGTTTGAAGACTTTGAAGATTTGAAGACTTTGAAGATTCATCTTTGAAGATTTGAAGATTTGAAGACCTTTACATATGAGCTTTTTGAAGATATGAAGAAGTGAAGAGGTGAAGAAAGGAGAGCAAAGCAACGGGTGAAAGATGGTCCGGGGTTCTCAGAATTTTCCGAGAAGAATCAGCCTTCAAGATTGGCACCATTGGATTCCTCTTCTCGAGCACTATAAAATCGACTACAAGAACTCCCGAAACGGATCAATGGTTCACCCGGAGGAAGCAAAACAAAACAGCAAGGCTGAGTTACTGATTTGGTCGCGAGTCGCGACCAAGTTGGTCGCGAGTCGCGACGACAGTGTCCAGTCAGCCCTGCAGTAGCATTTTTCTCCCTTTTTCTTCCCACTATAAATACCTCTTCACCTTCTTCTTTCCACAGTTTTTGGCCCCTGTTCTTGGGCCAAAACCCTAGCTTTTTCTCTTCTTCTTTTCTTAGTTTTTATGTGTTTTCTTGTTCTAGAGTAGTTCTTGTACTTGGGAGCAAGGGATTGAAGCTTCCACTTCTATGTATTGAGAACCATTTCTATCTATCTATTTAGTGTTTTTGCTATTGTGCATTTATTGTGCTTTGAATGTTAATTGTTGATTGCATTGATGTTGTTGAGAGCTTGATGATATGAATGCTTGTATGAATTGCTAGCTAGGGTTTGGGGGATTTGGGTTAATTTCCCCCATGTTCTTGTTAGGAATGTATGAGTGTGAATTAGAGCTTTTGATTGTGTTAGTGGATTGACAATGTGCTAGACGAATGTGATTGATGTCGAACTCTTCGTCATGTTCGTTTGTGTAGCAAACGAGAGAGTCATATGCTCGTGGATGAATGTGCGTTGCACGTTCATCCAATCTCGTGTAATTGCATGAATTGGTTTAATGCTTAGTCACGGTGTAGTGGTCATAGGCATTGCCAAGCTTGTTGGTCCTTCGTGATTAAATGCCACCAATGACACCTTGAGTCGTGGTCGCGACTCGGGAGTCATTGGTGAGGTTTGACGAGAGATGTCGAACTCACTCTCGCAAACTACGAACTAAGAAGGATAGGAGTTTAGTCTCCACGACAAGTAGTTGAAGTATTGAATAGATGATTTAAATTCATTCTTGAAGCATTTGTTATTTGGCGTTTATGTACTCTTGACGGTGTGTTTCACTGCATGTGTGCCATGAGTGGTTTGAGCATAGGGAGTGCTTGTGTGGTTGAATTGCTTAGGTGTAGGAACGTGACGAATTCCGTAGCGCCTTTGCATGAAGATCTATGAGTATGAACTTAGAACTCCTTGTGATGTGTGTGTTGTGGTACTTGCTAGATGGGGTGTGTGAGTGTTGGGTCATGAATGCTATATGATGGAATGTGTGAATGATTCGATGAACTACATTAGATGTGGAAGTGGATATCCGTTGCCCCCAAGGCATTTTATCTTTGTAGTTTAAAACCCCTTTTCTTTAGTTTCGTTTGATGATTAGCATAGTCACTTGACGTTGCTAGTTATCTCGTCTTTTTACTTTCGTAACTTAGGAACCAACCAACCAACCAACCCCCCCATTTACTCGCTTTTAAGTGTGTGTATATATTTACTCCTAGCCTAATATCAACCATTGTGTGCTTAGACGCTTAGGAAGATCCCTCTTCTCATTGGACGACCCCGATTTGCCACTATCTACCTAGTTGTAGAAAGTAAGCAGAAAGGGCTTCTAAATTATCTTTTGCACGGCGGGTGCGACGACCGCCCGGCCCGTCAGTGGTTAAAGAGATATTCATTTGAAGCAGAACTGTTGCCAGGCAGTGGCTAAAATCCTTGGAATGAGAATGAAAGAATCTTGAACAATCCATTGGGGTTGCATGTACCTACACGTTGCAAAAACATCAGTGTATTCAACGTCTCCAACATGGATAACCTAGCATATTCATGGTTTAATTCACCCTTAACTATATAAATTATTACTTCATCCATCCTTATAAAAAGGGTGTACTATTTCTGCAATAGTACGAGAAATATGATTCATTTTGTTTTAGGCTAAGGTGACGCTACTAGTACCTCCAAGAACGTGTTGGAACCCAGTACAAGATTCTCATAGAAGAAGCTCTCTTTGGCTTACCCAATGACCAGCATCTTCCAGCACATGCATTTCAACTCCACCTCCCTCTTCAACTGCTTACTCCTCAGCAACATGAGGTCTCTGAAGATCTTCAAGTGCCCACCTGTGCAAAATCTGTTCTGCTTTCAAAAAGTTTACATGTACACCTCGAGGGACATCTTTCACTACCTTCCTGCAATGCACGATGAACATCAGGTCACACAAGGGGTCACAATTCAACTAACTCAAACAACATGTTCCTGTTCGCTTAAATGTAGCACCTTGTTGATTGTTTATATATCTAAGCCAAGTCAATTCACCCTATGCTACATCAGTTCTCAAAGACAAAGTCGATAGGTGCAATAGTGAATCAAATAATGCATAACAGATCTATTACTGGAGCAAATTTACATCCATCAAAATTAAATCACAGAAATTAAACATGCAAACCTGTCGAACATCAGGGTTCTCATCATTATTGGCCTCCAACAGGAAAAGAAGATATACCTCAGGCTAATTTGAACACTAAATTGAACTAATCAGAACACATAAATTTTCAATAAAAAATGCAGGCAGTAGGGTAAAATTGATTCGTCAATTGATGCAAGTGTTACTCCCTCTATCCGAACTTTAGTTACACAATTTAACTTTTCACAATTGATTTAAAATGAAAACACAACAAAAAAAATAGAGGGAAGAG
The DNA here is from genome assembly GCA_037428765.1 of Rubia yunnanensis. Classification (NCBI taxonomy): domain Eukaryota; kingdom Viridiplantae; phylum Streptophyta; class Magnoliopsida; order Gentianales; family Rubiaceae; genus Rubia; species Rubia yunnanensis. The sequence continues at coordinate 64,989,589 of CM075066.1, forward strand.
AACTTTTGATTATGTGCAACAACGTCCCCACCTTCATTATGGTTAATGCAATCAAATCTCCACCATCCTATCCCAAAATCAAGGCTATCTATAACCATATAAATAAGAAAACACCATTTTTTTAAAACCAAACTAAAGATGGCAAACTTGCAACATAATAATTTCCATCTTTAGTTGCCAAACTCCATTCTTTGAAGCAGTGACAACAAAGCACGTGTAAAACAAAGAATCAAACATTAATATGGAGAAATCACAAAGTTCAGGCTTGTTTTTTATTTGTCCACATTCAAAACTTTATAAGTTTAAAACCATCCTCAAATTTAGACCAATTAAAAGTTCCACTTAAACATTACACATATAATGAACTGAAAAGAGATCTTCATGACAAAAGCTCACACAAAATGTATAAATAAACTCTTCAACTTTCAAACAACACAAGACGAGCACACCATTTGAAAGCTTAGCTGGAAAAAAAACATTGCCCATGTCTTTCTTAATACTGAAATTCATGCAAGAATTTGATTTTACGAGACTATATGGATATTTTTGGCACGCATATCAGACAACGTCACTTTAGAGTCTATGAAAAATAGGAGTATAGGACTAATAGTACTGCACTAATGCACAAGTCTGCTGCTAAAGATAGAATATACCCATATCTTGGTTGCAAAATTTAAAAGATAGGCATGACAAAAGCTTCACCAAATTAATACTTTACCCAAAAAAACTGATTGGTTCTTTGATGTAAAGGACTTGAGCTCAAAAGACAAAAATAACAGCATACAAGGAGAACCAGTTCGAAATAATGAAACCACACAATCCCAGTTTGCAAAAAAAATTTTAAAGATACAAACTTTTAGCAACCAGAAGGAAGAAAAATAGAAAAACATATCCAAAACCAAACATAATAAATAACTAACCTAACAACATGTGCTTCAAAAAATTATCATGGCAATATGTATATTGACATCGGCTCAAATGAACTAGAATGGAACTTCATCAAAGATTCACCTCTGCATTGGTAAGCGCGGCCGACGATGGGAGCTCCGGCAGAGGGGAGCGGTGCGGAGGTGGTGGAGAGCATCGTCATCGGAGGTGGGAAATGAAGAGGTGGCGTACGATGGTTAGTGCAGCGGCAATGGGAGCTCCGGCGGAGGGAAGAGGGAAATCGGTAGAGGTGTTGGGGTGGGAGAGGTACGAAAATTTAGGGTTAAGGTTATGGAGGAAATAGGGAAAATTTGGGGTTAAGGTTATGGAGGGAAGAGGGAAATCAGTAGAGGTGTTGGGGTGGGAGAGGTACGAAAATTTGGGGTTAAGGTTATGGAGGGAATAGGGAAAATTTGGGAGGGAAGGAAAATGATGCTTTGTTGGGCCATTTTAAAGTTTTATATACTTTCAAATGTTTTTGAAAAAAACATTAACCCATATGAATGGGAGGTATATGTATTAGCTTCCCCAGAACCTGAAATCGTAAAAAAACTCGTTTACTGTGTGTTGGTTGAAAATTGATTTTGGAGACTTTGTACAAAAAGGTCTACATATAGCAATTTGGCTACTGGCATGCGAAAAGGTCTACTTATAGCAAAAAGGTAATTTGCGGCAATCCAATTTGGCTGAGCAGAAGTCTACATATAGCAAATTTGGTCAAGATCTGATCAGAAATATTTTTTACTCTAACAATAGTATAACAATTTTAGAAAATGAACAATATTAGATCTGACCATGACTAGCTTAGTAATCAAGACTTGTCCAGAATCAATCAAGATCTGATCAGAAACATGTTTACTCTAACAATAGTATAACAATATTAGAAAATGATCTACTGCTGACAGGAAGTATAACAATATTAGATCTGACCATGACTAGCTTAGTAATCATGACTTGTCCAGAATCAATCAAGATTTGATCAGAAACATGATTTACTCTAACAATAGTATAACAATATTAGAAAATGATCTACTGCTGACAGAAAGTATAACAATATTAGATCTGACCATGACTAGCTTAGTAATCATGACTTGTCCAGAATCAATCAAGATCTGATCAGAAACATGATTTACTCTAACAATAGTATAACAATATTAGAAAATGATCTACTGCTGACAGGAAGTATAACAATATTAGATCTGACCATGACTAGCTTAGTAATCATGACTTGTCCAGAATTAATCAAGATCTGATCAGAAACATGATTTACTCTAACAATAGTATAACAATATTAGAAAATGATCTACTGCTGACAGGAAGTATAAAAATATTAGATCTGACCATGACTAGCTTAGTAATCATGACTTGTCAATAATCAATCAAGATCTGATCAGAAACATGATTTACTCTAACAATAGTATAACAATATTAAAAATGATCTATTGCTGACAGGAATAAATAGAATACAAAAGGAAGTAGAGTTCTACTAAGACTCTGTCCTAGTCAACATCACTTCTTCAGAATCATTAAAATCAATCCTGATTTACTATAACAAACTCGAGCTCTCGAGCCCCTCGAACCCCTCTAATCCCTCAAGCCCTCGAACCACTCGAACCTCTCTGAGCCCCTCGAACCCCTCGAACCCCCTCGAGCCCCTCGAACCCCCTCAAGCTCCCTCGAGCCCCATCGAGCCCTCAAGCCCCCTCGAACCCCTCGAGCGGAGGCGATTCCCTCGAGCTCTCGAGCCCCTCGAACCTCGAACAACTTTCTCCCCTCGAGCCCTCGAACCCTCATACCCCTTAAATCCCCCCATACTCCTCGACCCCCCGAGCTCTCGAGCCCCTCAAACCCCTAGAGCCCTCGAACTCTCAAACCCCTCGACCCCTTGTACCCCTCGAGCCCCTCAAGCTCTCGATCCCCTCGCCCCTAGAAACATCGAAACCCTCGACCCCTCGTACCCCTCGAGCCCCTCAAAACCCCCGAACTCTCAAACCCATCGTACCCCTTGAGCCCCTCGAGCTCTTGATCCCCTCGCCCCTCGAACCTTCAACACCCTCGAGCCCCTCGACCTCAAGCTCTCGATCCCCTCGAACCCCCCGAGCGGAGGCGATTCCCTCGAGCCCATCGAACCCCTCGATCACCCCTCGAGCCCCTTTTTCAATCCACCGGTTATGCCGATTTTTAGCACCGGTTTTCAAATCGGTGCTATTTTCTACTAAAACCGGTGCTATTTTGAATTTGTTTTTGGAAAGATAGAATTTTACAAATATTAAGCAGCAGTTTTTAAAAACCGGTTATCAAACATTCCACATTGAATTTTACTCTAATGTCGTATCAGAGCAAAATTGGGTATCCCATTATCAAAGATTTAAATAGGCTTTAAACCCATCCCGATCACTGGCTTGTTTATCAAGTCCCCAACTAGTCACTTCGTCCAGTGTTCCGCTGGATTGCGTTGATATCTTACAAAATCAACTAAAAGTAAATCATGAGTTATTAACTCATAAATCAGCGTTATGCCTAATTGGCTTTTGGCCACCACGGAATTTTATATACCAAATTTCGTAACCATCCTGCGTCTATACCAGCAATTCTTTTACCATTCCACTTTTTACCAGCAATTGAGGTTTCCACTAATTCCGTTTCACCCCTTCCCTGCTAATTTTCATTTCACTTCTTCCATCCCGAGTAAGGAATGATTACATGAACACTCTAGTTTCCTTTCATTTTTCTACAGCCAACACAATTGTATTACATAATTCTTGAATACTGTGTTCTGATTCATTTTTAAAGAGTCAACACATCCATATTAAAAAAAATAAAAAAATAATGTGTTTTGAATCATTGACATATAAATAAAATTTTAAAAAATATATATTCTAGTCCGTTCATTTATTTGAAAATAAAATTTTCAGCATTTCAGTGAATACATAGAACATTCATCTTCATCCTTTAAGCTTTACAGTGATAAATAAAGACTGCATTTCATTGAAAATTCCATCACCGTCATGATGCCTTTCCAGAATACACTGCCATGTATTTGATAAAAATTTCATCATTAAAATTTTCATCATCGTAATGATGCCTTTTCAGGAATACACTGCCATGTATTTGATAAAAAAAATTCATCATGGTCATATTGTGCATAGGCTGAGCCGCCCTGTCAGTATTATGCATACATATATCGCATGTTAAAAATAAACATACACGTGATTGAATATGTGCCTATGTTATAGATACGTATACGACTAATATGCATTACACATCTCATGTGAGTTGTATGTCGAAAAATAAATCTATTGCAACAATTATATAATATAAAACATGTTTACTCCACCCTTATCCTACCAGCCAAACATAGACCAATTGTAGTGATGAAGTCAACAAATTTGAATGGTATAGGCCGTATAAGCAATTTACATGAATCCCTCATTTTCCAACAAAAATCATTACAACCTTTTTTTATTACTTTTCTCAATGTGTCTAAATATTTTTGCATATGCAATTTATTCATGTTTCATTGCATGTATACTACGATTGTAAACTCAAGAAGGTAGTATATACAGGTAATGTTTCTTCGTCTATTTTTGACAAAAAATAAACAATTACACCATTTAGAATTGACAACCAACAACATAGTTCAACTTATAAATTCTCAAAAACTTACCGAGATTATTCTGAAAGTTTAAAACCAACCGAGATGATTCTGAAAGTTGACAGGAGGAGTTATGCACGACATCCATCGCAGTCACATCGTCTTTAATCAAATCCATCTATCGTAATCCTTAAGGAATTACACCGCACTCTACAAGCAGCATCCCTCGTCCAATATCCATCTATGCATGCACCACATACACCACCAAACTCATCATCCAATACATTAAAAAAAATTACACTTTAAGATTGTTGGGGTAGATACTGTAATAATGCATTCCAATGGAATGACAAAATCACGCTTGGATGATGGTGGTAAAACTTTTCTTGGATATCGATGTGATTCGCGTTAAGTACGTTTTCCTTAAAGAGTAATTCGACCCTATTACAGCCTTGGGTTACACGAATTCCCTTCGAGGATAAAACAATCGAGAATCCCTCCTGTTCTAGGCTTGAATCAGAAGAATACTTTTGAGTACCTTTGTTTTTTGGTTGCTACGTATGTCTGAGAATTTCTGAGAATTTCTCTGTGTGTTTTGTGTTTCAGTCTTTTGTGTTTCGTGTACTGTTGTCTATTCTATGTTCTTCCACTTCTTACACCATGCATGTGTACGCATGTATTTATAGGAAACAAATGTTGTGAAAAGACACAACACTTCATTGTTCTACACCAAACAATGTAGCTATCAGAAATATTACGAACAAATTCTGAAATGACACAATCTTTCCTCCTTCTAGGACAATGCAGTAAGTTAGGCATGCTGCCAACACTGCATCTCGTACACAATCCTTAATTCATCCCCGTCGTTTCAGTCAAGGAATTAGACACTACACACCACCTCCGTCAGAATTATAAATAAATACGGAGGTATATAGAATTATGCATCTTTTCACATAAGGATAAGACATGTTAGTCTAACCAACAAAGTTTTAATACTTGTCCCAAAATTGTAAGCTCGTAGATAATTTTTTCAAGTGTGCACTCCACACCACCAAATTTGTTTTAACATCCCGAGTTTACAACTACTCGAATCCAATTATACTTAAATATTATTGTGTTTCATAAAACACCAACACAAATCTGGTTATATAGTAACCAAATATCAACCAAAACCACACACATAACCGTACAAAGTCATTTGGGGACAATGGTAGTTCCTCCACACTTGCAATAACTCTGATCAGCTTGGTGTTGGGGCTCCATACAGCCCTAGAATTCTCGTCTTCTCTCTGAATCGCCTCCACATCTCTTAAGAACTTACCCAGCCTCACTCTATGCTGCAATCAAGATAAAAAAAACAACTTAACAATATCAAACTGAATTCCTCCACACACACAAACACACAAAGAAATGCAACAAAATATACACGTAAAAACATTGCCTGACCTGAGAAGAGGACCAAAGCTTGATGTGCATCCTCAAAACGACAAGCAGCAACTGATTGAGTACCTCAAAGTATACAATTTAATTGCTGGAAGTAGAAGAACTTAGCGGCAATTCTCCTGATCGTGAAACTAATTATCAATCATTGCGGCCCCTTTGCAACAACCCCGGAAGAATAGCTTCATCTGCGAAATATTATGCATAAGTTCAAGCTGTACTATTCGCATTCTCTAAATTGCATCATAGGGACCATAAATGATGACTTACAAGGCAGACATTCTAAATGTGCATAACTATTTTTTATCCTCTTCTTCGGGAGCCTTGTCCTCTGATTTCTTTTGCTGCATTTTATAGAAAAAAAAACATGTTAAAACGTGATAATCATACACATTATCAATGTCATTATGCGAAGAAGCACTCACTTACATTTCTCCAAACTCAATGCAAGGAACTTTAAAGATGCATGACATATTAAACAGTAGTACAGACATGTTAAAACGTGATAATCATACACATTATCAATGTCATTATGCGAAGATGCATTCACTTACATTTCTCCAAACTCAATGCAAGGAAATTTAAAAGATACATGACATATTAGACAGTAGTAGAAATAAGTAACAACGAATTAATGAAGTCATTTCAAACTGATGGAATCACGTGTTAATGAGATGAAGTTTGTTGATAACCAACACTATCTATACATCATTTCAATAATCTATACCTAGAAAATGAAAAACTAACACCGGATTGCATTGAAGCAAGCAAATCTGACAGATGGATCATTAGGACCAACTCCTGGAAGCTGTTAGGAAAAGAAAGACATCAATTTTAATTTCAAAAATTGAGACCTATCTTCCGTCTGATAGTTTTAACCAGAAGTCCATGACACACTAATATACTACAATAGTGAAATATTAGTTAATGATGCCACAAGAATTATTATCTAATAATCTTACTGAAGCAAGAATGAATGATACAAATGACTGGTCAGCCAACAACTTGCTCATATCTCATGAAGGTGAGTTATCTTGCATGCTGTCATTTATGGATAGTTAGAGGGCTGTAGGAAAAAAGAATACAATAATTACTAACAGATCATAAATGATAGAGAATTCTGTGAGCAGTCAGTTACTTCTACTGAGGCCTGAAATCAACAGGGGGAAGGGAAGGGTTTATGTGTTTTAACATTCTCCTAATATTCAAATGAGGGAGTATATTCAAATAATAATAATCAGGGAGCACCTCAATTTCATCCACTTATATCACTCACCATAAATCCAAAAACCTAAAGTTATAGTGTCAAATGTAAAAAAAAATAAAAATAAAAATGGAGGAAATACACGTATCTTAGCAACTGAACACGTCTCGAGCATTTATCCATCGTGTTAATTATCAATTTGAGAGAAGAGACTAATTAAAGAGTAAAATAACCAAAGGAGCAGTGTGAATTAGAGGAAATGGCGAATGTATTCAAACCCTTATTTAATGTCCTCAAGATTGATGAAAAAAATCAAAGGAATGAATAGATTGCAGAGGAGTGAACATGTTGGTGAAAGGATGAGTACTTATTTTTGTAGTATCGACATTTCCCTCTATAACTTCGGCTCCGGAACAAACAAAATAATTGTGTTCTTATTTAGTATCATTAGTAAATTATGATTGGTATACATTAACACTATAAATATAATGTAAATTAACTTTTCCTCTACTTCTGTTCCATACTTTAACCTCTTAAAGAAACTCTTACACTAGCATTTGAACTACTATATGGAGGAGAAAATTAAAAAGTAGAAAAACACTATTATTGTAAAGAGTGACGAGATTATCATTCTGAAATGTTATCAAAGTTTGTACTCCAGATCAATAATTCTTTTGCGAAGTACCTCTTTTTCCCTCTGCCAGATTAGATAAACTTATCAAATTGCAAACTTGCAAATTCCTTGACCTGCTATGCAAAAGCCTTAAAATTAACAGAAAACAGAACCTCTTGATCTTCAACCTATTTCAACAGTGTTTCATCAGCCTTTAGTTACTCCTGAATTGCCTTCTCATTCTGCCCCACAAAAGATAAAACCACAAGTAAAGGCCAAGGAGGGAGAAATCCCAAAACTGAGAAGCACTACTTACAAAAAAGAGTTAAGTGCTCATATGACCAAATGTTTTGGTCGAAAGTACCAATATGACCCTGTAAAATTAGAAAGTGCGATTATAACCCTATTATTTTCTTGAAAGTGCTACTATAACTCTGGAAACTATAATTTGGCCGGAATTTTGTGAATTAACTATCATGCCCCTGTTAAAAAAAATTAAACTCAGAAAATTTGAAAAGTCTATACTACCATTGTTTGTCTTCAGAAAACCTAATTTTCCTAACATTCCTCCTTCCTCCTGGAGCGTTGCTAATTTTCCTCCTTCCTAATTTTCCCACTGCTATTTTTAATTCCCACTACATTTCTCCTTCCTAATTTTCCATCACAATAATTCAAGAAACAGATTTGCAGGTGGGGATGTTTTTCTTATGTGTGAAAGACCCATTTGAAAATCACTGATCTAATGAATCGCAGCCTTGTCTCCGCCACTAACGATTTGTGCCAGTGCATTTTGAGGAAGCACAACTGGAGGCAAAGAACAGGCATCGGTGAGTTTGAGGAAACACGGTTGTACTTGTGCCCCTGCCACCCACCACCACTGTCGCTGACGATTCGCGTCGGCGAGTTTGAACAAACGCAACTGAGCCCCCGCCACCCACCCACTACCACCATCGCATAGCCAGGTCTCTGCCACTAACGATTCACACTGACAAGTTTGAAGAAGCACGACCGTGGTGAACAACATGCGTCGATGAGTTTGAGGAAGAGCGGTTGTGCCTCTACCACCCACCTACCACTACCACCGCACCACCAGGTCTTCGGCGCCGCTGACAATTCACGCCACCGACGATTCACGCCGCCGACGATTCACGCCGCCATCAGCCACACCAAGACCTCCAGAAGCATTTCCTAGTGACAACTTGTTGGATATTCAATATGTAAATGTGGATGGTGTTAAGGAGATATTTTTTCATATTCTATGTATATCTTGTACCGTAGTTTGAATCTTTTTCCATTTGTACTTTTGCATATGGTGCCTTTATATAGCACCCTTGTACTATCAATATTTTACATGGTATCAGAGCTAAAGTCCTGAAAACATAAATCCTAAAATATCACCACCGTGCCTCACGCACTGCTTTCGCCACAGTCAGTCCTTCACGCACCACCGTCGGTCCTTCATGCACCACCGTTGGTCCTTCACGCGCCACCGTTGCCGCCGCTACGCACCGCCACCGCCTGTCAATGCCGCTGCTGGAGTCAATCCAATCGCCACCGGGAATGTCATTCCCACCGTGCCGCCTCTACCGCATCCTCCGAGCTTTCTTGCTACAGATTCTGCCATCTTCTAGGCTATCGTACAGGCCGCTGCACAGGCCATACGCCAGTCATCTAGTGACTCTTCTCATGCTTTGCCTACCAATCACCCCTACTATGTTCATTTTTCAGATCATCCAGGTTTGAGAATCTGTCCAGAGATCTTTAAGGGTGATAATTGAAATGAGTGGAGTGAATCCCTGTTTAATGCGTTTTTTGCAAAGCATAAGGAGGATTTTCTTGATGGTTCTGTTGTTAAGACATCACCCTCTGACCCTTTTTACAATGATTGGAATAGTGTGAATTCTATGATTGTTGGTTGGGTGATTCAGACACTTGATCCATCCCTTCGTTATGGTGCCACTTATTGTGCATCTATTAAGGAACTTTTGGATGACCTTAAACAACACTTCGCTATTGGTAATGGTCCACGCATGTGTGAAACACGTGTATCCATTTATACTTGTTGCCAGAATGGTCAGTCTGTTGCTGCTTATTATAATAAATGTAAGAAGTTGTGGGATGAATGAAATAATTACTTACCTGCTCAAACATGTGTTTTCCCTCATGCTGAAATTGCTGCTCAGTGCCATGAGAAGGAGATCATTCATCAATTTCTCATAGGCCGGGATGAAGAGTAACATTCGTTGAGATCTCACATATTGACACTTGATCCTCTGCCTCCTATTGGTCGTGTTCACTCGCTTGCCTTTCAGGAGGAGAGTCACAAGACTTTTATTCATGCTCGTGAGTCTGCCCTAGACAATATGGAATATGTTGCGAGTCAACCTCAGCCTACGCCGAAGCCGCCCATCGCCGCACAGGGATCCGGGCCACCTATCACTGCCATTGATTGAAAATCTTTACTCTGTCTCACTGTAACCGCAAGGGTCGTGATGCTGCCACTTGTTTTAAAATTCACGATTATCCTGCATGGTTTAAGCAACAGCAATAACAAGGATCCGGTTAGGGAGCTCTGCCCCGGTGAACTAGCACCCTAGCAGTCGCGTCGTTCGCTAGAGCAGCCCCTGTCATCGCCGTCGTGACCCCTACAGCCGCCAACGCCGGTGCCATTCTTTTCGATGATGATCGGACAGCTTTCGGTCCTGCCTTGTCCAAAGATCAGTGGAAATCGGTTATTAACATGTTCTCTAAGTTTACTAATTCTTACAATACACCAGGTAAGTCTATTTTACCTTGGATTCTTGATACCAGAGATTCATATCATATGACCGGCGACAAGAATCTTCTACATGACATTAAGCCTGCTGATCATATTGATTTTATTCTTCCTGGTGGCTCTATATCTACTGCTTTTCATCATGGAAACTTATATTTTGGAGATATTCTTGTTACTCATGTTCTCTTCATTCCGGAATTACGATGCCATCTATTATCTGTTGCTATGTTAACTGCAGCCTTAAAATGCTTGGTTTTACTTACTGAAAAATTATGTATCATACAGGATATCAACATGAGAATAGTGATTGGCGTGGGTGATCAACTGGGTGGGGTTTATTGGTTGTGCATACTTGGGAAATTGTCACCAAAATCGCCACCGTCCGCCTTTACTATCGCCGCCAGTTCCCCTTCGTTGTGGCATCAGCAATTTGGTCATCCTTCCAATTCGGTGTTGTCTTCTATACCATATATTACTTTAATTCATAGTCATTTGAATAAAATTGTTCCTTGTTTTGTTTGTCATCGGGCAATGTAGTCTATATCTAGCTTTCCCTTAAGTACCTTTAAGACTAGTTATTTTTTTGAACTTATTCATTGTGATGTTTGGGGCCTCATAGGTCACTGATGTACCCATTTTATATGGTTATATTAGGAATTTTAGGATTAACTTTTGTACACTTTTGTGCTCTAAATGAGACATTTTGCCTTGAAATTCTCTAAGGAGAGTTAAAAGCGAGTTTTACGCTTTTATTACTTTTCAAGAGGATTTTGTGTGACAAGGAAATTTTTTTTTGAAGACTTTGAAGAATACCTTTAAAGATTTGAAGACTTGTATTTGAGATTTTGAAGATTTGAAGAATTGAAGAATAGTGAAGTGAAGAGGAGGACATGAAACAAAAAGAAGAAAGAAATCAAGATGTTGAAACTGGGCTCCGTCGCGACTCACAAAAAACCCATCGCGACTTGCGATGGACGTATGACCAGAAACTTTCTTTCTTTTTTGTACTATAAATACTAAACCTTACCCTCCCATCTTCACACCCTTCTTCTTCCTGCATTTTTCTGGGTTCAACCCCTTGTTTTTCTCTTCTTTCTTTTCTTAGTTTTTGTAGGTTAATCATGTCTTTTTAACTATCTAGCTTAGTTTAATATTGGGAGCAATTGACTGAATCTTTCATATCTATGTCTTGAGAATCATATCTATCTATTTAGTGCTTTTGCTATTGTGCATTTATTGAGATTTAAATGTGAATTGTTAATGACATTGATGTTGTTGGAAGCTTGTGTATATGAATTGCTTGTATGATTACTTGTTAGGTTTGGGAGAAAGTACCTAATTCTCCCCTCTTTTAATGTGGAATCTAAGAGCATGAGTTAGATCTTTATTTTAGGTAGCAAATGAGAGAAGCCAATGAACGTCGATCGTTCTTGGATAATCTTGTGTAAATGAATGAATTAGTAAAATGCTTGGACACGGTATAGTGTTTATGTGTTGCCAAGCTTGTTGATTCTTCGTGCTTAATGCCACCAATGGGATACTACTTGTAGTGGAAGTAGTGAATAGATTGTTTCACTCGTTCTTGAAGCCTTTGTTATTTAACACTCATGTGTTCTTAATTCTATGTTTTACATCATTTATGCCATGGATTGTTTGAGAATAGGAATTTTTTTGTATGATTGAAGTGTTAGGGTGTTAGGAAAGTGACGAATTCCTTAACTCCTTTGCATGAAAATCTAAGAACATGAACTTAGAACTTCTTTTGCATAATGTGTTGTGATTCTTGCTAGATAAGTATGTTAATGTGGATTGTTCTCATATTTATCCTATAGATGCAATGAAAGGTTGAACCTTGAATATGGTTTGTTCTAGGTTTTGCCTAATGAATGCTATGTTTGGTTAAATGGCTATGTCTTTGGTAAAAGGCTTGTTGTTATCAAATCTATGGTCCTTCGTGTATAATATCGTTGATGAAATACCTCTATGGTGTTGTTTCCTTAGAGCGATTGTCAACGAGGTTTGCAAATAGTCGTTGTTTGTCTTTGCAAATTACTACTAAGAAGGAATGAATGTTGATCTTTGAATGAGAAGCGATATCATTCCCCATAGGTAACAAATGTGATAGAATGAGTGAATGGTTCAATGATTTACATTTGGTTTGGAAGTGGATGTCAATTTCCCCCAAGGCTTTGTATTTTGTAGTTTTAAACCCCTTTTTCTTAGTTTGTTTGATGATTAGCATAGTTACTTAACTTTGCTAGTTATCTTGTCTTTTTAATTTCATAACTTAGAATCACAACCAACCAAAACTCTCCATTTACTTGCTTTCAAATATCTCTATATATATATATATATCTACTTCTAGCTTAATAAAAACTTTATATGTTTAAACACTTAAGAAAATCTCTCTTATTTGTGGACGACCCCGATTTTCCACTATCTACTTAATTGTATTTAGTAAGCATAAAGGATTTATAAATTGTAACTTTGAGAGGTACGGCGACGACCTCCCAAATTTTAGCACCGCTGCCGGGGAAGAGGCATTTATTTTTAAGTGTTTAGGTGTATTTGGTTGCATATTAGCTATGTATTTTTATTTTCCACTCCTTGGTGGTTGTTTTTGTTCGGAGTAGGTATTGTTTGAGTTCTTGGTGAATTGTTATCGAGAATCCTTGCAATATGATTTTGGACTTTTGAAAAATAAAAATAAAAAATTGAGTGTCTCACCTTGAGGGAACTCATGATGAGAAGAGAGGCTCAACAAGCAAGGTTTTGTAAGATGTGTCATTACGACCATCCTACCGAGTCTTGCTATTTTTTGTAAGAAGATCACTATGAGGGGGGAAAGAACCCTTGGTTTCCAAAACCGAGGGTATTATGAAGAGTGCTACCAAGAGGTAGGAGATGTTGGTTTTCAAGGGAAAGAAGCTCAGGAATGATATCCATACCACAATTCTTACAATCCAGAATGGAGTTTTGTACCACAATTCTTACAATCCATACCACAATTCTTACAATCCTCTTGAAAGTTTTGTACCCCCACCTCTCTACTTTAGGATACACATGGTGAAGGGGTTCAAGCCTTCACCATATGGAGAACATTAGGGTCGTTCCGACGACCTTAAATATATCGAGCTTTGTCATGCCGACGACGTAAATAAATTTGGCCTTTATTTTGGTTTTTGTTGTTTAGTTTTTGTTATTTTGCCTTGTTCTTTTTACGGTGTATTTTTCTGCGATTTTGTAGCAAAGTGAAGTGCATTGCATTGAAGGAGATGGAGGAATGAGATCAATGAGAAAGGGAAGAAAGCTTGGAAAGTTGGTAAGAAACAAAATAAATTCTTTCTAAGTGCTGGGAAACCCTGTCGTCGCGAGGGACAGGGGAGAGAAAATGAACTCCCAGCACAAGCTTTTCGCGAGTCGCGACATGGACATCGCGAGTCTTGACCGAATCAAAAAATTTCTGAAAGAATTGAGCTCACAGACCAAAGATATCGAGAGTCGCAATGTCTTGGTCGCGAGTCGCAATGTCTTGGTCGCGAGTCGCTACCAGTACTGTCGCGCGATGGAAAAAAAACCAACTTTTCAACTGTGCTTAAACACTGCTTAAACACTGCATAATCCTTCTTTCTTCTCCACTGCATAATCCTTCTTTCTTCTCCACCAAATACTCCCAAGAACAACCACACATCCACTCATTCCTCCACCATCTTACATATATTGACATATGAAGATTCTTGCATCTTTATGGTATCTTTGTTGATTGTAGTATGCCGACTACATCATTGTGACTGTAATTGCTATATTCTATAATGATGCTTGGATTGGTGTAGATGTATATGTTAGATATTTTTATTGGTCAATCTTATTGTTGTGATTGCATGAGGGATTGGTTGTTCTTTGATAATACTATGGTTATTAACATTTGATGCTAAACCTAGTATTACAAACCCTTATGTACTTGTGAGTTTGATGTTGTTCTCTGTGGTGTTAGTCTTGATCAAATGGCGCCAAGGAGACAACGTTTTGCTCTGGCTCCAAAACCGATTTGGGGACCGATTCTATACGAATACATGGGATTGCGGCATATCACCGGCAGCTATGTGGAGAAATGGGTGTCACTCTACCTCTTACCTTGAGTTTTATTGTTCTTGCCTGACATGTTTATATTGAGGGCAATGTAATGTTTTAAGTGCGGGAAGGGGTTAGAGGACTCAATGCATGCTAGCTTGATTTGGAATGTTTTTTGCTACTTTTGATTGGAAAAACATGAGAAAAGGGAAGAAAAAATTGAAAATTTTGAAAAAAAAAAGAAAATTAAAAAGAAAAAAAATTTAAAAAGAAAACCCACTAAGTTGAAAAGCCAAAAGGGCGGCTTAGGCAAAAATGAGAGGCTAAATGTATGGAAAAATGTGAGGTGTGAGCCAAAGAAACATGACGTGTGACTATGATGAAAACCCAAAAGGGCTCCTAGGCCAAATGAGAGAAAGAGAGAAAAAAAGGAAAATGCTATGATTTCACTCATTTGCCGGCGTTGGAGTCATAAGATTGCATTTGTCATATGGATGGATCGGGTAGCTCAATATCTTGAGACCTCTTAGAATTGGGTAACTTAGCGGGTTGAAAAATGAAGTATGGTTATGAAATTCTTGATTCTTTTATACTTCATTTTTGTTGATATATTGGCATTGGGTGAAGTATGTGTTTTAACCTCCTAGATGGCTTTAACTTCATTTTGTGTCATTGAATTTTGGTTGTTATATTGGTATGAAGTGAAGTATGTGCTTGGACATTTCCTATGGTTTTGACTTCATTTTGTGTCATTGGACTTTGGGATTATCAATTCGGGACTTTGAAACGTTTTATGGGTAGTGAATTTATAAGTGGTATGTTTGGTTAGATTTAGGAATTGGGTTGTGTGTGTGAAAATTTCTCATTTGAGCTTTGATTTTGGGATTTATGATATTGAGAGTTTTTGTGAGGTTTTGTTTGGGGGAATATTAGTTTAGGATGTGGACATATGAATTCCTTTGTGTGCTTAAATCTTTTCTTACTCGAGGACAAGTAAGGTTTAAATGCGGGGAGGTTTGATGTGCCCATTTTATATTATTATATTAAGACTTTTATGATTCATTTTTGTACACTTTGTTGGGTAAAAGCTGTAGTATTGCATTCCAATGGAATGGTAAAATCACGATTGGATGATTGTGGTAAAACTTTTCTTGGATATCGATGTGAGTCGCGTTACGTACGCTTTCCTTAAAGAGTAATTCGACCCTATTACAGCCCTGGGTTACACGAATTCCCTTTGAGGATAAAACAATCGAGAATCCCTCCTGTTCTAGGCTTGAATCAGGAGAATAATTTTGAGTACCCGTGTTTTTGGTTGCTATGTATTTCTGGAAAAATCTTGTCTTTTTCCCTGGTCATGTGTGTGTTTCTTGTTTCTCTATTATGTGTTCTTCTACATCTAACACCATGCATGTGTACGCATGTATATATAAGAAACAAATGTTGCGAAGAGACCCAACACTTCATTGTTCTATACCAAACAATGTAGCTATCAGAAATGTTACGAACAAATTCTGAAATGACACAACTTTTCATCCTTCTAGGACAATGCAGTGAGTTAGGCATGATGCCAACACTACATCCCGTACACAATCCTTAATTCATCCTCATCCTTTCAGTAAAAGAATTAGACACTGCACACCACCTCCATCAGAATTATAAATAAATACGGAGATATATAGAATGATGCATTTTTTCACATAAGGATAAGACAGGTTAGTCTAACCAACACAATTTTAATACTTATCCCAAAAATGTAACCTCGTAGATAGTTTTTACAAGTGTGCACTCCGCACCACCAAACTTGTTTTAACATCCCGAGTTTACAATTACTCGAATCCAATTATACTTAAATAGCTTTGTGTTTCATAAAACACCAACAATCCTCCCCCATTTATGTATTATCCTTGATTCGGAAAATCCAACAACCAAACCAAACAAGTGCATAAATGAAAATGTCTTGAAGATTGAATTTTCACCTTAGTGAACTACAAATTCCAAATATTCAAGAATCGGGGTGTCTCTAAAGATTGAACCCTTCAACCCATTTGAACACTTGAAGATAATCCACACACAAGTTCAAATACAACTCAAAAGCGTAAACTTGACACTATATAAGCCATGTGTCCCTATCCATTCATGAGTGTATACAAAGCCAAGCATGGGCTTATTGAAGCAGCTACACTTCACACATCATATAGGTGAATCTCTTTTATCGTACACCTGCAAATGTACTTTGTCAAAGGATTCATTAAGAAGTTAAACTTCAACCTAACATCCATGCAGGTCCAAACATTGTACCTTTGGGATATGAAATCATATGTTTCAATCTCAAACAATAGGCCTTCCACATTAAATTTTACTCTAACGTCGTATCAGAGCAAAATTGGGTATCCCATTATCAAAGATTTAAATAGGCTTTAAACCCATCCTGATCACTGAATTGTTTATCAAGTTCCCAACTAGTCACTTCGTCCAGTGTTCCGCTAGATTGGGTTGATATCTCACAAAATCAACTAAAAGTAAATCATGAGTTATTAACTCATAAATCGGCGTTATGCCTAATTAGCTTTTGGGCACAACGGAATTTTATGTACCAAATTTCGTAACCATCATGCCTCTATACCAACTGTTCTTTTACCATTCTACACTTTACCAGCAATTGAGGTTTCCACTAATTTCCGTTTCACCCCTTCCCTGCTAATTTTCATTTCACTTATTCCATCTCGAGCAAGGAATGGTTACATGAACACTCTAGTTTCCTTTCATTTTTCTAGACCCAACACAACTGTATTACATAATTCTTGAATACTGTGTTCTGATTCATTTTTCAAGAGTCAACACATCCATATTATAAAAAATATATAATGTGTTTTGAATCATTGACACAAATATAAAATATAAAAATATATATTCTTGTCAGCTCATTTATTTAAAAATAAAATTTTCAGCATTTCAGTGAAAACATAGAACACTCATCTTTATCCTTTAAGCTTTATAGTGATAAACAAAGACTGCATTTCATTAAAAATTACATCATCATCATCATGATGCCTTTTCAAGAATACACTGCCATGTATTTGATAAATATTTCATCATTAAAATTTTCATCATCGTCATCTTATGCATAGGCTGCGCCGCCCTATCTGTATTATGCATACATATATCTGTTTGTATTATGCATACATATATCACAGGTTAAAAATAAACATACACGTGATTGAATATGTGCCTATTTTATAGATACGTGTACAACTAATATGCATTACACATCACATGTGGTTGTATGTCGAAAAATATATCTATTGCTACAATTATATAATATAAAACATGTTTACTCCACTCTTATCCTACCAGCCAAACATAGACCAAACATAGAAATGGTAGCGATGAAGTCAACAAATTTGAATGGCATAGGTCGTATTAGCAATTTACATGAATCCCTCATTTTCCAACTAAAATCATTTATAACATTTATTATTAATTTTCTCAATGTGTCTAACTGTTTTTGCATATACAATTTATTCCCGTTTTATTGCATGTATACTACGATTGTAAACTCAGGAAAGTAGTATATACCGGTAATGTTTCTTCGTCTGTTTTTGACAAAAAATAAATAATTACACCATTCAAAATTGTCAGCCAACAACATAGTTCAACTTATAAATTCTCGAAGACTTACCGAGATTATTCTGAAAATTTAAAAACTAACCGAGATGATTCTGAAAGTTGACAGGAGGAGTTACGCACGACATCCATCGCAGTCACATCATCTTTAATCAGATCCATCTACCTTAATCCTTAAGGAATTACTCCACACGCTACAAGCAACATCCCTCGTCCAATATCCATCCATGCATGCGCCACATGCACCACTAAACTCATCCTCCAATACGTTAAAATAATAATAATTACTCTTTAAGATTGTTGGGTAAAAGCTGGAATATTGCATTCCAATGGAATGGTAAAATCACGATTGGATGATTGTGGTAAAACTTTTCTTGGATATCGATGTGAGTCGCGTTACGTACGCTTTCCTTAAAGAGTAATTTGACCCTATTACAGCCCTGTGTTCTTCCACATCTAACACCATGCATGTGTACGCATGTATATATAAGAAACAAATGTTGCGAAGAGACCCAACACTCCATTGTTCTATACCAAACAATGTAGCTATCATAAATGTTACGAACAAATTCTGAAATGACACAACTTTTCATCCTTCTAGGACAATGCAGTGAGTTAGGCATGATGCCAACACTACATCCCGTACACAATCCTTAATTCATCCTCATCCTTTCAGTCAATGAATTAGACAATGCACACCACCTCCGTCAGAATTATAAATAAATACGGAGATATATAGAATGATGCATTTTTTCACATAAGGATAAGACAGGTTAGTCTAACCAACACAATTTTAATACTTATCCCAAAAATGTAACCTCGTAGATAGTTTTTACAAGTGTGCACTCCGCACCACCAAACTTGTTTTAACATCCCGAGTTTACAATTACTCGAATCCAATTATACTTAAATAGCTTTGTGTTTCATAAAACACCAACACACTTTTGTGCTTTAAATGTGGCATTTTGCCTTGAAATTTTCTGAGAGTTACAAGCAACTTTTACACTTTTATTACTTTTTTAGAGAATTTTGTGTGACAATGCAATTTGTTTGAAGACTTTGAAGAATACTTTGAAGAATACTTTTGAAGAATACCTTTCAAGAATAGGTATACAAGGAATTGAATCTTGTTAAATTTCTTTAACCTTATGTCGGGGAAAATATCGTGTAGATGCTAACAAGTTTTGTCGATTATCATCCAGATTACTATCACAACTACTACCTTATCACACTATCACTTAAAAGGCCTGACTCTGATTATCATCCCTTTTCTTCCGTGGGTTATCTTCCCTTTTTTTTTTCTGCTTTGCCTTTCTGCTTTGCCTTTCCTATTGCCTTTCCTATTAGGAATAGGAACCTAATAGTGCATAGCTAGTGGTTACAGTATTTATGGTAGGAGCTGATGCTTATACTATAAAATCGCTTTTCGACTGGATACTGCTCTCTATTGTTTGCTGTTTTTCATATGAGGTGGCCATGAATATACACAGCTTAGGAAGGTTACAAACTGATCAGTGGAAATGGAAAAACAGCTTGTTAGGAAGGATTATATCTCAACTCAAAGAGAATCAAGTGAGGAAGATACATTGAGGCTTACTATCTGAGGCTTCTTCTCTAAGTTCTATGATATCATAGGAAATTTTACATTACAAAGACCCTTCTGTTTGGCAGGAACATTATCGACAAATAGGAGTTTCGTTTTTGTACGATTCTTCGACCTGTTTGTGATGTTTCTGCTTCAATTTTAGGGTACATTGGGGCTCTTTAAGCCATTTTTTGCTTTAGTGATGATATTCACATACCTTTTAGATATAAGTGAACTTTACTTTGAATATACATTCCTTGGAATGACGGTTGGTTAATTATCAATGTAATGTAACAATTAGTGCCTATTTGGCTCATTTTATCGGTTTGGGGAGCCAATATATTCCCCCCATCTTAGGATGGTTTAAATTAAAAAAAAAAGTGAGGTACGTTGTTCTTGACTTTGTTTGGTAAAGTTTGTATTTTTTTTTCATATTGCCTTTATGGTTCATTGAGTGATGGTAGTATCAAGAGCAAACATGAATGGTGATTGAGTTCATAAGAGTAATTTTTTACTGTCAGTTTTACTTATTGGTTCAAGATTCTTGTTAATGGATGTTAAATTATAAAGGGATCTTGTTACGATACCATAGGAGAAGCAAACAAAGATTTTTCGATTAACTTAGGCCAGGGGAACGAACATAAGAAGTGGCCTTATAGTTAGCAATTCTGAGTGAGGTATCACTCCTGCTCCTTCTTGTCCAAAATAAGGGAGGGAAGTGGCATTTAATAAACCAATTGTCTCGCTTCCTGGGATTTTCCTAGCAATTTTCTCCCCTGGTGATTGATTCATTAAGGTAATCCAAATGCTTCTGAAAGTACGAGGCTTCTGCTTTGTTTTCCATTAATTTCTTCCAATCGAGTGTTCGCGGTTACATTTAGCAATCATAATAATATATGACTTCTTCCAATCGGGGATTCTGCTTTGTTTTCTATTTGTGTTTCCTATTAAACTGTTTGTTTTTTGCTATTTTATGGGTTTTTTCTTTTTGCATTTCCGTAGGTGCAGATACCATCTCATAGGTTATTTACTGAAAATAGATTGTACAGTTAGGTTCACTAAGCAATTAATATTCAGGGATTTATTTCAAGATAAGTTTTAATTGTTATCATTGTAAAACTGGTTAACATGAACACTATATCAGGAACCCCTTTTAGCACCGTTTTTTTTTCTAATACCGGTTTTTTGGTTAAAAAAATTGGTGCCTAAGTAACCGATGAAACGGTTTCACCGGTTGGAAAAAACCGGTGCTAAATCCCTACTTTTAGCACCATTTTTTTTGTTAGCACCGATTTTTTTCGTAAGCACCAGTTTTTAAATCGGTGCTAATTTTAGCACCGATTTTTCAACCGATGCTAATTTTAGCACTGGTAGCACCGGATTCTTTATTAGCACCAATTTTTTAATGAATGCTAAAATATTTACGACGACTGAAAAAAATCTCTTTCTTAACAATTACAATTAAATTTTACCGTACCTCATCCGCCACTGTCTATTTTGAATGTCCATACCAATCATACCAATCCAATGATGTCCACCAACTTCCCTAGTTTCTCCATATATGACACTATCACTTTTAATGCTTGAATTTAATTGAATAAAATAAGTAAATGAACTTAAGTTTCGCAAGCAAAAAGTATAATAAGTGGATAAAATTGTAAGAATTTTTCAAAAATTGAAAGTGTGTTCATATAGAAGAAACAACCTAAAAAAAGTGTTTCATATACTCCCTTTGTCCCTCTAAAAATTGCTTAATTATTTTTTCACGGTCTTCAATTATCATGTTTGACCGTTAATATCTCTAGCTACATATAATAATTTTGCATACAAAGTTGATATTTAGAAATTAGATGTTAAGATAAATATAATAATATGTCAAATGATATTTTTATTTTGTATATATATTATAGTTGAAATTCATGATCAACGTTTATAAAATTTGACTTTGAAAAAAAAATTAAGCAAGTTTTAATGGGGGAGGGGGGCAGGGGGAGCATAAAAGAATATAGGGAGTACAAACTCTCATACCCATCTGTCCTAACTCAAACTTCACACTTTATTATTTGACGCTATTTACTAGTCAAATTTGACCACGTATTTAAATAGATATATAATCAATAATATTATCAAATGTGATGTTAATTTCGTAGTAGTTTATAAATATCAAATTTTTATTTACTGTTATTATACATAATTAAACATATTAACTGTCAAACCTGCATGCTTTTTAATGATCATGAAAAAGATTTTGTGAAATTTGATGTGGAACGTACACTTTACTATTGTTACAAATAACTTTTAAGGAGATTAATATTATTTTTGTAAAATCAAACCTTAAATAAACTTATACATAACCAAACACTTTACTATTGTTACAAATAGCTTTTAAGGAGATTAAAATTATATTTGTAAAATCAAACCTTAAATAAACTTCTACATAACCAAACGTTTAGAAGATATCTTTGACCAATGGAGAACACGAATATGTGGAGAAAAGTAATAAAATAATAAAAATAATATGAATGAGTGGAGGAATATTAATTGAATCTTTTTAAAATAAGAGCACAACAAAGCGTGAAAAAAAAATAAAACGTCCGATAAGAAAAGTATGTCACAGTGGAATTATTGTGTCAAGAGTTGAGTATTAAGAGCATGTGCAATTAGAGGTGCCAATACAAGTTATCGTGTCAAATTCGTATTGGGTGGGAAATATGTCGTGTTGAAATATGTCGGGTTGAAGTGTGTTGATTTAATTTATAGTGTCGGGTCGGGTTGGGTTGGGTTACTATCGTGTTGGGTTGAAAATGTGTCAGTTCCTTGGGATGGGTCGTGTCTGGTCGAGTTAATATCGAGTCGGGTTACTGTCGTGTAATTTTTATACTCGAATTAGGTTGGGTCGGGTCAGAATATTGTTGGGTTGGATCGGATCGGGCTATTATCATGTCATTTTTTGTACTGAAGTTTTGTTTGGGTCTGATTATGTTAGTTATTTTTTATAATGTTTTATATTGAATTCTGATATAATTTGGGTTGGTTTATTTTAGATCGGGTTATTATGCTACCTGATTAAATTTGGGTTTATATTTCAATAATACTATTGTTACAACTGCACTATTATCAGTTATTGTTTCGTTGTAATTTGTAACTTGCAAAATGTAAAAACTTGACTCGTAACTTCAAATTATAATCCGCTCGAAAGTGATGCTATCATATACACCCCCATTGTATTTGTCAAGTACGCAACAAAATATTTATCAACAATCGAGTATAAAAATATATCCGTAATCATTTTCGATTTTCTTTTCTTACTTATAAGTAATCAACTTTAAATTACTCTAGAACATGTATTAACGCTATCCAACATTTCACCTAAAAAATAATATTTCTATATTTAGTCAAGAATAACAAAAATAATGTAATTTGGAGCAACGGATTATGGGGTAACACAGTTTTAGGCCACAATGTAATTTTTCAAGACTGTGTAGAAGTATTCAATGTTGACTTTCAAGGCCCTTATGTTCACCCATACATGCCCAAATTGCAAAGTCGCAATAGTGCATTACTGAATTTCTTTTGGGGGTAGCCAATTTCGTGATTCGACAATTTCAACTTTCATGGAGGGACCTAAGTGCAAAAGGCAAAAACTTTGCTCATAACGTCAAATTGAAATCCGCTCGAACGTGATGATACACTATAAACTCCTTTGTATTTTTCAAGTCTGTAATGGAATATTTATCAACAATTGGGCACAAGAACATATCCGTAATCCTTTTCGATTTCTCTTTCTTACTTCTAAGTAATCAACTTTAAGTTGCTCTAGAACATGTACTTGTGTTTTTCAACATTTCACCCAAAAAATATTTATTTTCTGTTTCTGTTTCCATTTGTTATTAGTTTGACGCATAACCAGATTGAATTGGTTCCATATTAAATGTTAATTGACTTTTTATAATTACATCTGTTTGGGGTTGATTACATGTAAGGTTATATAGTTGATTTATCGTGTTGAATTAGGTTCGCGTTAAATTGGGTTTAGGTTGGATCGGGTTCGGATTGATCTCAGGTTCGTATTCGGGTCGGGTTCGGGTCCAGATTCTCGGGTCATATTCGGGTTTTGGGTTGAATTCGGTCGTGTCGGGTTCGGGTGCAAGTCAATATTTCTTGGGTCAAAATCGGGTTTCAGGTTGAGTGTAGTCGTGTCAGGTCGGGTCAATATTTCTCGGATCAGATCAGTTTTTGGGTTGATTCGGTCGTGTCGGTCCAGGTCGGGTTCTCGGTTCGATCAGAGATTGACAGCTCTACGTACAATGCAAACATTCTATTTTGAAACTTTTGCACTCTCCCTTCTCAACGGCCTCAAATTCCATAATCATCAAGTCACGTACACGTCATATAGTCTCTTCCACATCATATTTGACTGGTCCCACTACTTTTCATTTATTTTCAACTCGCTATTTATATTTGTAGATTAGTTATTGAAATAGATTTAAATTACCTTTAATTGCCTAAATAATATTTTTTCCTTTTTTATTAATGTACAAAAGTTATATATAGTAGTAATTTGAAGTTGTGAAAATTATTTATATAAAAAATATAATTAATTTTATGTATTTATTAACCAAATTAAATAAATAAAGTTGAATTATGTAATACATAATTTTAAGGCTAAAAGTATTGCACATGAGTTGCGTATCAACATGTGAATATTAGATACTGTATTTCAAGAAAAAAACACTATACATATAGATAAAAATTAAAATTAAATATTGTAAAAATTAAAAATTAAAGCAAAATGCGCTGGAAAAATTAAATAACATTTGAAAAGGAAAAAAACATATGATTTGGCAAAGGATGTGGCGTACTACATTAATAGAAAAACTATATTAAAAAAATGGGTTTGTGTGCCTTTGAGGTAGCTTTATCCCAATAGACTCAATCTATCCATGTCACCATATTTGAGTAAAAGTTACACTCAAGAGTCTCCCATTGTAAACAAAACCAGGACTCCATGTAAGCATATTGGGGGAGCATACTCCAACAACCTGCAAGCAGGAAAGAAGACTCCAGGCTCAAGGCAGAAATAATGAAGCAGATAAATTGTGGACTACGCAAGGAAAATGGCAAAGCACCAACAATCTCACGGGCTGTGATTAAAACTACTACCATCGGTGAAGCTAATACTCAGCAGCTGAATGCAGTTGAGGAAGTGATGGAACAAAACTGGATTACGCATCCTGGAGCGTTTTGCATGGCAAGAAAATGAAGGGTCAAAAGTGTCAGTCAGAGCCAATTATTCATGGAGCATGAGTTGATGTTACAGGAGCTGATGGGGCAGGCCAAAGTAGCAAAAAAAGGGCGAGGCCTAAGGAAGAGGAGTGTAAAGTCTAGATTTATCTAGTTAGCAATTTGTGGAAATTATGCAAATATAGTATTATTGAGTTGTAACGTCAAAGAAGGAATTTTGGTGAAATAAGGAAAGGTTGAATACTGAATCCAAGAAGGATACATCTAGTCCAAGTTGTATTTGAGTTGGAAAATATATCAGTTCCTATATATGTGGGATTGGATTAATGTTATGGAATTGGGAATATTCAGTTATGGGTATTATACGGATGAGTATAAAGTTTTACGGAAAAAAGGTGTTTACGGAAGTGAAGAATATTACGAAAGTGAAGCAGAAAAAGATGTACTTTTGGTATAAAGTTTTATATGGATATTCAGCCAAAGATGTTAACAGAAAATCTTACCATGTTCCAACATGCTGCTGCAGCAGATTTACGCCAAAGCTTTTATGGAAATCAAAGTCAGAATATTGCAGTAGTTTGGAATAAATGGAATTCGTATATATGACTATATATATCAGGCGTGTGAAGCATAATTGGTTTATGGAAAATCCCTACTTATATGGAGAAGATTTATTCGAATATATGGGATAGAATGATATAAGGTAAATCCCTTTATTTATGGGATTTGGATATGCTTCAAGAATCAGATTTGGAATAGGAATATTGTGGAGATAATCAAGGAGTATTCAGATCTGATTCGTGGATATAAATTGGGGACAAAACACGGCTGCATACTTACGGACTTAATAGAAAAAATCTGCACACAGATTTTTATCTTTCGAGAATTGCATAGAGCCAGTATACTGTGTTCCAACACACCTGCTGCACAAAGTTCAGAATCATATGCCTTAATTCCTCGGGAGGAGGAGATCCAGCGTCGACGAGTTTCGAGGTCAGAGGGAGTCTGTTCAAGCCGGATCGGTAGCAAGGGGAGCTTGCAGGATTCACGTTATAGTTAGATAAGATAAGTATAATTGTATGGTGTACTTTGTACTGTATCTTTCTGATTAGTGGATTCATTATGAACTGGGCCAGGCCCCGCAGATGTAGGTGGTTTACACCGAACTGCGTAACCAAGTCGTGTGTCTTTTACATTTTACGTTATTTCACACTTGGTTAAACTAGGCATGTTGGAACACACCAGTAGTGATAATTGAATTAATTAGGTAAAACCAAATTTCAATTGGTATCAGAGCTTGGTCACTTATTATTCCCTTGGTTGTGTCAAGGAAAGTGAGATCCGGTTTTACCAATGGCGACCAGAGAAGGAGCTTCTGTGTCTCGGCCACCACTGCTGGAAGGAACAAATTACAACTATTGGAAGGCTCGCATGCGGGTGTTCATAAATTCACTGGACGAATTGGCTTGGTACTATGTTGAAACAGAATGGAAACCCCCTGTTGTTGGAAGTTCTGAAGGAGGAGAACCTAAGCCTAAAGAGTCGTGGACACCGGATGAAAGAATGAGAAGTTTGGCGAATTCCAGAGCATTAAATGCCATATTTATTGCAGTAGATGAAGATCAGTTCAAACTCATCTCTACGTGCCACAAGCAAAGAAAGCATGGGATATCCTACAAACTGTACATGAGGGGACAAGTCGTGTACGTGAATCCAAATTGCAGATGTTGGCTACAAAGTTTGAGGAACTGAAGATGGAGGAGGATGATACTATTTCTATATTCAATGGGAAACTCAAAGACATCTCCAATATGGCGTATCAACTTGGAAAAGTTTACAAGGAAGCGAAACTAGTGAAAAAGACCTTGAGATCACTCCCTAAAAGGTTTGCTATGAAGGTTGCGGCAATAGAAGAAGCAAGAGATGTAGCCACCATGACCCTGGATGAACTAATGGGATCACTACAGACCTATGAGATGACAATGCAACAGCCTGCAAAGAAAGTCCAGAAGGAGTTGGCCTTCAAATCCTCTTCATCAATGGTCATCCATGAATCTGATAGTGATGATGGAATTGAAGAACTTGCTCCTATCACCAAGAGTTTATCAAGAATGCTGAAGAAAGTGGTAAACAAGAATTCACAGGAAAGATCTAGAGGGAATAAAAATCGTCCTCAAGATTTTGGTAATAGTGGAACTCGGATGGAACAAGGAAGTCAGCAATTCTCTAGAAACCAAAGTGGTGAAGGAAAGCAGTCTAAAAGAATTCAATGTCGAGAATGTGGAGGATACGGTCACATCCAGGCTGAATGTGCTAATACCCTAAAGAAGCACGGAAAATCATACATCACCTCTTCGAGTGAAGATGATGAAGATGACAAAGGGGAACTTACAAGCAATTATATGGCATTTGGAGCAAAATTTCACAGTGGATCAGTTGAGGTATGTTCCAACATGTCAGAGAAAGACGAAGCTGTATGTTCACAGTGGATCAGTTGAGGTATGTTCCAACATGTCAGAGAAAGACGAAGCTGTATGTTCCAACACAGAGGTTGTATGTTCCAACACAGGTTCTGATGGCACGTACAGTGATGATGACGAACTAGTTGTGAGTGATGAAGATATCTACAGTACATATGAGCAGATGTATGCAATGTGGCTTTAAGTTGTTGATACAAATAGAGTGTTGAAGGAAGAGAAAAATCATCTGGGCAAGAAGGAGAAGGAGTTGCAAGTTTTAGTTTATGAACTCAGAAGAGAGATTGAAGAGTTAAATTTGAATCTAAGCTCAACAACTAAGAGAGCTGAGATGGCTGAAGCAGCTATTACCAAGTTAAACACTGGAAAGGCGAAACTTGATGACATTCTGACCATGGGGAAAAACTTTGGAGATCGACATGGAATCGGTTTTGAAAATTCATCAGGTAGCAAGGTCGGTCTCAAGTCGAAGATTCAAGAGGTAAAAAGAAAGTTTATCAAGACCCATAAAAGGAAACCTCTCATCTGTAGCTACTGCATGTATCAAGGTCATACAGAGGAACAATGCCAAAAACTGCTCAGAGATATCATGACAGGGCGACAACTCTCAGTGTGTTCCAACATAGACAATGTCCAGCGATAAAAAATGGTCAAAAAGGTATGGGTTGTTAAACGCACAAGTACTTTCTTTTTTGCTCATACGTCTCCTATTGCACAATCTAGAGACTTGTGGTACTTTGATAATGGTTGCTCTGGCCACATGACTGGAACTCGGGAATTACTAACAAACATCCAGCCATATGATGGTGCTTTTGTTACGTTTGGCGATGGAAAGAAGAGTCGAGTGGTTGGAAAAGGTGAACTGCATATTGAAGGATTCCCCGTATTCACTGGTATTTTGTTGGTGGAAGATCTAAAGGCTAATCTCCTCAGATCAGCCAACTATGTGATGATAATATGGCTGTGGAATTTCACAAGGAAAAGTGCATAGTGAAACATGGCAACAACAAAGTGCTTATTGGTATTCGGTCATTAGACAAATGCTACTTATTGGAACAAGAAGTTGTCAAATGTGATGAAGTGTATCGTACGGCTGACCATGTTCCAACATCGGTTGATTTCTCAGATCAGGGACGTAATGATGTTGGAACATCAGATGAGGCAGATCTTAAAGATGAAGGTGATGACTCATATAACTTCAGCAATGTTGGAACACTGTCCTCTCCAGAACTCTCCCATGTTCCAACATCAGTGAAGGCTGAATCAAGCGGAAGAATGACTCAATCAATCCCTTGGGTTAATTATAGGGAACTTGCTGGTCTACAATATTTTCTCTCCCTCATTGCTGTTTCCTCAGTTGACAGGTTAGAATATATTCGCATTCTCCTTGTTATGGTTTACATTATGAATTTTACGATGTACCAAAAAGCTGTCAAGAGTGCTCCCCTACATGATGTGGTTAATGAAGAAGTATATCGACGACTTAAGAAGGCTTCGTATGGATCAAAACAAGCACCACGGGCGTGGAATAAGCGACTCACAACCTTTCCTATTCAGCATGGTTCTCGTCGAGGGGGAGAAGATCACAACTTGCTTGTTTTTCAAGAACAAGATTTTGTGACTTTGATGCAAGCTGAATTAAAGATGAGTATGGTGTGAGTATTTGTGAGAATTCGGGTTGAGAGAAAAGTCGTGGTAACCTATGTTCCAACATCGAGACCAATTGCGGATATTTTCACAAAGCCGTTGGACACTGCTACGGTTGAGCTCCTCAGACAACACTTAGGTGTTTGTCAGATTTGAGGTATTTCTTTAAAGCTTTTATTTAGCAGTAGAAGTTTTGTTTATTTATTTTGTGTACAGAAAATTAGAAAAACACAAAAAAAATGATGGTCGAATATATTAGAAAGGTGGTTCTTCCTGGTATTCTGGTTATATGATGATAAGGAGTTGGAAGACAGTGATGCTGGTCATGTTCCAACACAGAGTTTGGAGACAGATTGAGAAGACGTGGACATAGATTAGAGATTCAGCTGTTCAAACATCAGTAACTGTGGTTGGAGAAGATTATAATCTGGATGGTGAACAAGTCTACGTTCCAACACCAGATAGGGGGAGAAAGTACTGATGAAGTGAAGGAAGCTGAGTAGAAGATGTGTTGATTCTGAAGCAATGAGAGCTGTTATGTTCCAACATCGGTGACTGTGTTCCAACACAAGGTGACTGTGTTCCAACACAAGGTGAGCAGATTATTGAAGGCACATCTGATCAAACTGCCATGAGAGATATAATTTGAGCCGAAAGGACAACTGATTTGGGTGTATATGAGGAGTGTGGATTTATAGCTTACCTGGACTATTTGGGTCTCAAGACTGCCGCCTCAATCTACAAGTGGTACAATGGTGTGAAGTAGAGAGCTCAGTCCATTCAGATGTTAACCTTGGAGGTAGAAGATGCCAGATTAGACAAGGCACAGATAGTTGCTCTTGAAGAAGTTTAAAGGTTCTGCTATGGCTATGTTCCAACAAAGCACAGATATTTGCTTCAGGGGGAGCTGCATTTAATGGAGATTCTGGTTTTCTGTGTCTATTGTGTGTGGCATGTTTATGGTCCCAAGGGGGAGATATTTTGGATTTCTTGGATGACTTTATTGGCCCAACATGCTTATTATTCCTGGATGTTGAAGGAATGCGGAATTCAGGGGGAGACGCTATGTTTCTATGTTCCAACATCCAGAGTGGTTTTCAAGGTTGATATATTTATTTGCATAACCTCTTGTGATGAAATGCCAAAAGATGATTGGTCCACAAAATGCCAAAGGGGGAGATTGTAAAGTCTAGATTTATCTAGTTGGCAATTTGTGGAAATTATGCAAATATAGTATTATTGAGTTGTAACATCAAAGAAGGAATTTTGGTGAAATAAGGAAAGGTTGAAGACTGAATCCAAGAAGGACACATCTAGTCCAAGTTGTATTTGAGTTGGAAAATATATCAGTTCCTATATATGTGGGATTGGATTAATGTTATGGAATTGGGAATATTCAGTTATGGGTATTATACGGATGAGTATAAAGTTTTACGGAAAAAAGGTGTTTACGGAAGTGAAGAATATTACGGAAGTGAAGCAGAAAAAGATGTACTTTTGGTATAAAGTTTTATATGGATATTCAGCCAAAGATGTTAACAGAAAATCTTACCATGTTCCAACATGCTGCTGCAGCAGATTTACGCCAAAGCTTTTATGGAAATCAAAGTCAGAATATTGCAGTAGTTTGGAATAAATGGAATTCGTATAT
This sequence comes from Rubia yunnanensis, assembly GCA_037428765.1. NCBI lineage: Eukaryota > Viridiplantae > Streptophyta > Magnoliopsida > Gentianales > Rubiaceae > Rubia > Rubia yunnanensis. The sequence continues at coordinate 65,020,446 of CM075066.1, forward strand.
ATGACTATATATATCAGGCGTGTGAAGCATAATTGGTTTATGGAAAATCCCTACTTATATGGAGAAGATTTATTCGAATATATGGGATAGAATGATATAAGGTAAATCCCTTTATTTATGGGATTTGGATATGCTTCAAGAATCAGATTTGGAATAGGAATATTGTGGAGATAATCAAGGAGTATTCAGATCTGATTCGTGGATATAAATTGGGGACAAAACACGGCTACATACTTACGGACTTAATAGAAAAAATCTGCACACAGATTTTTATCTTTCGAGAATTGCATAGAGCCAGTATACTGTGTTCCAACACACCTGCTGCACAAAGTTCAGAGGGAGTCTGATCAAGGCGGATCGGTAGCAAGGGGAGCTTGCAGGATTCACGTTATAGTTAGATAAGATAAGTATAATTGTATGGTGTACTTTGTACTGTATCTTTCTGATTAGTGGATTCATTCTGAACTGGGCCAGACCCCGCAGATGTAGGTGGTTTACACCGAACTGCGTAACCAAGTCGTGTGTCTTTTACATTTTACGTTATTTCACACTTGGTTAAACTAGGCATGTTGGAACACACCAGTAGTGATAATTAAATTAATTAGGTAAAACCAAATTTCAAGGAGCTTCATAACATGGAGCAAATTTCAGAATCAGTGAAGAGACAGAAGAGAATCAAGAAATTCTAATTTTACTACCCAAAGGCTAGCAATCTGGCTAAGCAGCAGGGTAAAGATGATATGTTGAAGCTGTAGGTAGGAGAAAATAGTCTTACAAGAAGGAATGGGAGCGGAGAAACCATAACACTAACACTGGGAGAAGATATGCATAGCTTTCATCTGTGGCTTTCGGAAGCTATGCCAAATTAGCTTCCCAAATGCCCATGACGATCCTAGTATGGAACTATAGGGGCTTTAATAACACCCATAATAGCAAGATGATCAACCGGCTGATAAAAAAATGGAAGCCTTCTATCTTGTGTCTTTCGGAAACAAAGACGATGGAGAAAGGTTTTACAACTTGGCAGGAGAACTCTTATTTCAGGAAGGCACATTTTGTTGAACCAGCTCGTCGATCAGGGTGGGGGAGGGGGGTAGATAGTGCTTAGGGGTTCATATATAGGGCCCCAGTAGAACAAGGGAGAGCATTAGTTTGGGAAAATATCTCTAATCTAAGTTATTTTGATGATTACCTAGTGGTTTTAGTGGGACACTTTAATTAGCTCACATCACAGAGAGATAAGAGAGGTGGTATTCCAGTGGAGGACATAAACGCATGTCACCTATCTTCATTATTCAGAAATATTCCCTAACAGAGGTCTCAAATATGGGGCCATGGTTCACTTGGGAGTAACAAAAAAGAGGCTCCAGACACGGTGATTGAGAGATTAGACAGGGCGTTTATGAATTATAAATTCCAAATGCTTTTTCCATGAGTAAAGATGAATAATTTACCTATCTCTCACTCTGATCATGGACCACTAGTGCTACATTTGGAACACACAAGGCAAAATCTAACTGTAAAGTCAAGGAATTATTTAATTGGAAATTTTGTGTTAAGTATTTGTGAACTACAGACCATGTTGGAACATGGTGCTGGAGCAGAACTGGAGCAGGTTTCACGCCATAGGGTTTAACGGATTCAAGCCGAAACATTGATGTGTTTTAGAATTTATGGTATTTGTATATTTGGCTATATATATTGGGCGTGTGAAGCATATTTGGTTTATGGAAAAATCCCTACTTATATGGAGAAGATTTATTCGAATATATGGGAGAGTTTGAGATAAGGTAAATTCCTTTATTTATGGGATTTGGATATGCTTCAACAATCAGATTTGGAATAGGAATATTGTGGAGATAATCATGGATATTCATATCTGATTCGTGGATATAAATATGGGACAAACACGGCTGCAAAACTAACGATTTTATAGAGCAAAATCTGCACCCAGATTTTGAGATCTTACGAAACTTGCAAGAGCCAATATACTGTGTTCCAACACTGTCCTGCTGCACTAAGTTCAGAATCGTATACCTTAATTCCTCGGGAGGAGGAGATCTTGCGTCGACGGAGTTTGAGGTCAGAGGGAGTCTGATCAAGGCAGATCGGTAGCTAGGGGAGCTAGCAGAGTCTACACGTCATAGTTAGTAAAGATAAGTATTTTGTAAACTGTACTCTGTACTGTATCTTTCTAATTAGTGGATTCATTCTGAACTGGGCCAGGCCCCGCAGATGTAGGTGGTTTACACCGAACTGCGTAACCAAGTTGTGTGTCTTTTACGTTTTACGTTATTTTACACTTGGTTAAACTTAGCATGTTGGAACACACTAGTAAGTACTAGAGAAAGTGGTAAAACCAAATTTCATTTGGTATCAGAGCTGAGTCACTTATTGTTCCCTTGTTTGTTTCAAGGAAAGTGAGATCCGGTTTTACCATGACGACAAGAGAAGGAGCTTCAGTCTCTCGACCACCACTGTTAGAAGGAAACAACTACAACTATTGGAAGGCACGTATGAGGGTCTTTATCAATTCACTGGATGAACTGGCGTGGTTTTATGTTGAGAATGAATGGAATCATCCTACAGAAGATGCTGACACAAGTTCTAAGGCGGTGGAAGGAGAGTCGAGTCAAAAACCCAAAGACAAAGCTAAGTGGACTCCAGATGATCTTAAAGAATCACTGGAAAATTCGAAGGCCCTGAATGCAATCTTCACTGCTGTTGATGAAAATCAGTTCAAGCTTATATCTACATGTCACCAGGCAAAGAAAGCATGGGATATTTTACAAACTGTTCATGAAGGAACCAGTCGGGTGCGGGAATCTAAACTACAGATGATGGCTACCAAGTTTGAAGAACTAAAAATGGAGGAGGATGACACCATTGCTACATTCAATGGAAAGCTAAGAGATATATCCAACATGGCTTATCAACTGGGAAAGGTTTACAAGGAAACTAAGCTAGTGAAAAAGACATTGCGATCTCTTCCCGAAAGATTTGCAATGAAAGTAGCAGCAATAGAGGAAGCATGAGACGTAGCCACCATGAGCCTAGATGAACTGATGGGTTCGTTACAAACTTATGAGATGACATTCCAGCAATCTACGAAAAGAATCTCCAAGGATTTAGCGTTCAAAGTTTCTCCGGTCAAGGCAAGACATGAGTCTGATAGCGATGATGAGTTTGAAAAACTGGCACTTATTACAAAGAATTTCTCAAAGATGCTGAAGAAGGTGGTTAACAAGAAATCTCAGGAGAGGTTTGGTGGAAACAGACAAAAGCCACTAGATTCGAACAATAATCGTGGAATGAGATTTGAACATGGAAATATGCAGTTCGGAAGGAATCAGAACAACGAACCAAAATAGGCTGGACGAATTCAATGCAGAGAATGTGAAGGATTTGGTCATATTCAGGCTGAATGTGCTAACACCCGCAAGAAACAAGGAAGATCATATGTCACCTCTTGGAGTGATGATGAAGATAATGAAAAGGATGAAGAAGAACTTACGAGTAATTACGTAGCTTTTGGGGCAAAGGTACATGATACATCAGAAGGTCAGTGTTCCAACAAACTGAACAAAGGTAAGGCTGTATGTTCCAACAAGAATCTGGACGATGCTCGAAGTGATGAAGATGATCTATCTGTTAGTGATGAAGAGATCTATAGCACATACAAACAAATGTATGCTATGTGGATTCAAGTAGCTGAGAAGAACAAAGAATTGAATGAAGAAAAAGGAAAGCTAATTGAGAGTGAAAAGGAACTTCGATCCACGGTTACAGAACTTGAAAATGAAGAACTGAGTCAGAAATTGATAGCAGCAGTCAAGAGAGCCGAGATGTCTGAAGCAACTATCTCTAAACTAAATTTCGGGAAAGCAAAGCTTGATGACATTCTGGATATGGGAAGAACCGTGGGTGATAGACACGGAATTGGATACAGGGAAGAAATAAAGACTGAAGTCCTCGAAAAACCAGTTACTCTCAAAGCTAAGATTCGATAAGTAAAACGGAAGTATGGAAAGCCATATCAAAGAAAGCCTCTAATCTGCGGATACTGCATATACCAAGGTCATGCTGAACATCAGTGTAAAAAACTGATCAGAGATCAAATGACTGGAAGACAACTGTGTTCCAACACAGTCGATACTCATAAAAAAAATCAGGAAGGTATGGGTTATTAAAAGGTCCAGTAAGTGTCTGGTGGCACACACTTCTTTATCAGCCTATTCTAGTGATTCTTGGTACTTTGACAGTGGTTGTTCTCGCCACATGACTGGGACTCCAAAATACCTTACAAACATTACTCCATATGATGGTGGATATGTAACTTTTGGTGATGGAAAAAGAAGCAGAGTAATCGGCAAAGGAGAATTAAAGATTGAAGGGTTTCCAGTACTCACAAGTGTACTATTTATTGAAGATCTAAAAGCAAACTTGCTTAGTATAAGCCAGCTGTGTGACGACAACATGATAGTGGAATTTCAGAAGGATAAGTGTGTAGTGAAGCATGGTGAAAACAAGGTTCTCTCTGGAATACGATCGTCAGACAATTGTTACTTGTTGGAACAAGAAGTTCGATGCATGCTTTCAAAGCAGGATGAAGGAATTCTCTGGCACAGGAAGCTTGGACACATCAACTATAAAACACTGGTGAAAATTGCTAATATGAAAGCTGTACGAGGAATGCCTATCTTGACAAGCAAGAATGAAATTGTGTGCGGACCATGTCAGCAAGGTAAACAAACTCGTTCTCCTCATTCTTCAGTTCAGTTTATTACTACTTCTAGAAATCTGGAATTGCTACATATGGACTTGATGGGGCCAGTTAATACACCTAGCATAGGAGGAAAGAAATATATTTTTGTGTGTGTTGATGACTTCTCCAGATTTACTTGGGTAGCCTTCTTGAAAGAAAAATCTGATACGATTGAGGTATTTCAAAGCCTTGTAGTAAAGTTACAAACTGAAAAGGGAAGTCCGGTAGGAAAGATAATCCGAATTCGAAGTGATCATGGCAGAGAGTTTGAAAATGAACAATTCAGTTCCTTCTGCAATGAGCTAGGAATCCAACATGAGTTTTCCGCTCCTATCACTCCTCAACAGAATGGCATTGTTGAAAGAAAGAACAGAACTCTACAAGAGATGGCTCGAGTTATGTTGGTAGAAAAGGATGTTCATAAGAAATGGTGGGCAGAGGCGATCAATACCGCGTGCTATACAATCAACCGAGTGTATCTTCGACCATTCACTGATAAGACAGCCTATGAGATCTGGAAGGGCAGGAAACCAAACGTCTCGTATTTTCATGTGTTCGGAAGTACATGCTATATTCTCAGTGATAGAGAACAGTTGGCAAAATTTGATAATCGAAGTGATCCAGGAATATTTCTCGGGTATTCCATCAACAGTCGTGCCTACAGAGTTTTTAATCATCGAACCAACACTCTCATGGAATCCATAAATGTTATTGTGGATGATTCCGAAAAGGAACAACCTTCAGAAGTTGTAGAGGAAGAATCTGCCAACACTCATGTTCCAACACAGTCTCAAAGTTCAGACAAAGCAAAATCTTCAGCAGATTCTACTGAACCAAATGATCACCAGAACTCTAACTCTACTGAAGATGACCATGTTCCAACACACGACCATGTTCCAACACAGTCACCTCCTACTGACGACCATGTTCCAACACTCAATCACTCTGACTCCACCATGAGAAGTACTCGATCAGTGCCTCGAGTTGATTATCGACGACTGGCTGGTCTACACTGTTTTGTTTCTCTGATTGAGCCCAAGAACTATAAAGAAGCCTTACTTGATGAATACTGGATTGCTGCAATGCAAGATGAACTCGGCCAGTTTACCAGGAATGATGTTTGGTATCTCACTCCCCGCCCCAAAGGCATTAATGTCATTGGTACGAAATGGATCTTCAAGAACAAGTCCGATGCAGATGGCCTAGTCACCAGAAACAAAGCCAGACTTGTTGCTCAAGGATATACTCAAATGGAAGGTGTTGACTTTGATGAAACCTTTGCACCTGTTGCCAGGTTAGAATCCATTCGTATTCTACTAGCTATTGCCTACTCTTTGAACTTTACTTTGTATCAAATGGATGTTAAGAGTGCGTTTTTAAATGGAGTGGTGAACGAGGAAGTTTATGTGGAACAACCTAAAGGTTTTGAAGATCCCCATTATCTGCATCATGTATATCGTCTCAAGAAGGCCTTATACGGACTACAGCAGGCACCTCGAGCATGGTATGAACGACTTACTACCTTTCTACTTCAGAAAGGTTATCGTCGAGGGGGAGTAGATCGCACTTTATTTGTGCTTGACAAGTCCTCAAAGTTTCTAATTGCTCAAATATATGTTGATGACATAGTATTTGGCTCCACTTCACCATCTATGGTACAAGAGTTTGTCACCACAATGCAATCTGAATTTGAAATGAGCATGGTTGGAGAATTGACCTATTTTCTGGGATTACAAGTGAAACAAGGATGGAATGGTCTATTCATCAATCAAAGTAAGTATGCCTTGAACTTGATTAAGAAATTCGGACTCAGTAGTGCTCGTGCAGTTCGAACTCCTATGAGAGTTTCTGATAAACTAGTGAAAGATGAAAAAGGAGTTTCAGTCGATCAGAAGTTATATAGAGGCATGATTGGAAGCTTATTGTATTTAACCGCAAGCAGACCAGATATATGTTTCAGTGTTGGAATATGTGCGAGGTTTCAAGCTGAACCTAAGGAATCTCATCTTACTGCAGTGAAAAGGGTTATTCGATATGTAAGTGGAACTTCAGAATATGGTGTCTGGTATTCTAAGAATCAAGATTCAGAGTTGATTGGGTACAGTGATTCTGATTGGGCTGGTAATGCTGATGATCGAAAAAGTACTACAGGTGGATGTTTCTTTATTGGAACAAATTTGGTGTCTTGGTATAGCAAGAAACAGAATTCAATCTCTCTATCTACTGCGGAAGCAGAGTATCTTGCAGCAGGGAGCTGTTGTGCACAACTGCTATGGATGAAACAAATGTTGAAGGATTATGAATTCATCAAGAACCTTTGAAGATTTTATGTGACAATACAAGTGCCATTGATATTTCAAAGAATCCAGTTCAACACTCAAGAACCAAACATATTGACATAAGGCATCATTTTATTCGAGATTTGGTGGAAAGAAAAGAAGTGGAAGTGGTCTATGTTCCAACACACGAGCAGCTTGCTGATATATATACAAAGCCACTTGATGCTACCACTTTCGAGAGCCTTCGACAACACTTAGGTGTTTGTCAAATCTGAGGTAACTTTTACCTTTGATTAGTTTTTCGTGTAAATAATTTTGCTTTCTGTTATTTACGTCAAAAATTTTAAAAAAAAATTATCTGAAGGAAGTAAAAGACTTACCAAAATAGGAGTAGTTAAGTAAGGTGTGTTGGAAGTTAATGAAGGAAGACAAAGTGATGTGACAAGAAGAAAAAGGGATATCATTGCAATTTTTGGGAAATCTAAAAAGGGGACTTCGCAGGAAAAGAGGTAAGTTCATGAAGAGTTGAAAGTTGTTTCAAACTCTAAAATCCCTTTCGCATTCTGTTACCCTTGGCCCGATTTTTCCCCAAAACTCTTGCCAAAAATCTCATACTCAAAACTCTCCTCTATCTCGGCATTGTTCCAAATAATGTCAAACCCAAATTCTCCGATAAAAGAAGCTTCAGTGCCGGAAATCATGGAAGAAGACCGGAGCTCAGTGAATTCGGAATTGGTAGTGTTTGATGAGCCGAGAAGATATGTTAAATTGGGTGAGTCACAAACTCAAGATCAGAACAAAGTAAATGCTAACCATGAAGAGGATGAGGAGATAGCTGAAGCAGAGCCTGATAAAGCTGAAGAGGAAAAGGAAGTGGAAGAGACTTCTGTCAAGAAACAGAGTGAAGATTCTGATGCTCAAGAGGAAGCGTCTGGAGGCAAGAAACAGGAAAAACCTAAGGTAACTGGTCCTGACCCTCGACCATTGAAATTCTTGGGTTTTGAAAGTAGAAGTGTGGATGATATTTTTGAGTGGTTACAAGCTAATAGATATTCCGTGGATCTAAGCAAAATCAAGAGTATAAGAAAGGATTTAGAAGTGTTGCATGTCAAAATTAAGGAGATTGTGTCTGGTCACTTTACTGATGTCTGGGATATTGAGTATAAGACTGTGAAGTATCTGAGAGGGATGTACGGTCAGCTGAATGGTAAAGGGAAAGACAAATTTCATGTTTTTTGTCGTATGACTGCTCATAGTTATGTGTTGGGATGAAGACAGTAAGGTATGGAGACAAGCTACAGGTTGGATTTTATGATGAGGAGAATTTAAAGAGGATGGAGAAATTGAGAGAACCAGTGATTATTGAACTGTCTGATGATGATGACGTGTTCCAACACAGGAGGAAGAATCTGTGTATATGGAGGAAGAATCTGATGCTGATCTGGGGGGTACACAGGGTGAAGAGGTTCAAGAAGAGTTGAATGATGGAGTCCCTGATCAATCTGATGATGAAGGGAATCAGGAGAATGAAGAAGCTGAAGAAGATCTGCAGGATCAAGGTGTTGAGTCAGAAGAAGAACAGGTAGGAAGAGCTGACAGTGTTCCAACACAGGGTGCCCCAGACCTGACATACTCCAGTGACGAGGTCCTGGATGAATTTTTCAAGAAGGCAAAAGGAAAAAGGAAGGCTAGCTCTGCCATGAATACTGAGGCAGCAAAAAGAAGTAAGAAGAGACAGGATAGCAAGCCAAGGAAGGCTCTGCCACCCCCATCTGTCACTCAGGCTTTTTCTGCAGTTTATTTTGACAAGAAGGGAGCTGAGATGGAAGAATTCTTCTCTGAGAAGAAGTTTATTGCTGAGAGACCCTTGGACTTGAAGGCTTATCAGGAGAGTGGGTTCACAACTTTCCTAAAGGCAATGGGGATGATGAAGGCGGCCACAATTCAAAGGCAATTCAATCGACAGGTGGTTCTTGAGGTATATGCTAATCTCATGCCTGAGAATCTAGATATTACTTCTCAGTGGTTCGGTAGAGTATATGTTCGTGGAAAGATTGTAGAACTGTCTGCTACTAGATATATGTTATTTGGGCTGAAAACTCTGGAGATAGGGGGAGTGTTTCCGGACGATTTGGAGATGACGGATGATGAAATTTTGGCTGTGATTTCTGGAGGATATAAGAAGCAGTGGCCGGCAGTAGGATATTCGCAAGCATCATGCTTGACCTCCAGATTCTTCGGGCTGTATCAGATAGCTGTTCACTGCTGGTTACCATCTAGCAATACTACTGCATTGACCAGGGAAATGGCCAAACTGCTCTACTGTGTTGGAACACAGCAGGAAATCAATCTCGGGTTATTAATTCAGCAACATCTGGTTCGATAGGCCACAGCTCCTAAAGTGAATGATGCAGTAATATATCCATGTCTGATCTCAGCGATAGCCAAAAGTGGAAAAGTGAAGGGGAAGGCCTCAGACGTGATAGTTGACACTGAGTTCCTGCGGCCGAACAAGAAAACTTTCGGACTTAGACATGTGCATGACCTTCCGTGGAAAGCTTCAAGCTCAACCTCCTCATCAGCAGCAGCAGATCAGAAGGCTCGATTGTTGGTTGTCAATGCCAGACTAGGAGCTTTAGGTATCCAAATTGCAGCCTTACAAGCAGAGCAAGCACGGTTGGAAGAAGAAAAATCAAGTCTGGAAGGTTGAGCATGTCAGGGGGAGTTTTAAAGACAATGTTTCATTTTTTATGATTTTGTGATGATGTTTCTTTGGCCTCTGTGTGGTCCCAGGGGGAGTAATTTTGGATCCTGGATATTTGGTTTTCAATTTGGTTGTATAATTTTTGGATTTCTGGCATTCTGGATTTCGGCTTTCACTATTTGAATTTTTCTGGTATTCTGCTCGTTGAATGTAGTTGATTATGTGATTGCAGTCCAAAATATTATGGGTCCACAAAAATGCCAAAGGGGGAGATTGTAAAGTCAAGGAATTATTTAATTGGAAATTTTGTGTTAAGTATTTGTGAACTACAGACCATGTTGGAACATGGTGCTAGAGCAGAACTGGAGCAGGTTTCACGCCATAGGGTTTAACGGATTCAAGCCGAAACATTGATGTGTTTTAGAATTTATGGTATCTGTATATTTGGCTATATATATTGGGCGTGTGAAGCATATTTGGTTTATGGAAAAATCCCTACTTATATGGAGAAGATTTATTCGAATATATGGGAGAGTTTGAGATAAGGTAAATTCCTTTATTTATGGGATTTGGATATGCTTCAACAATCAGATTTGGAATAGGAATATTGTGGAGATAATCATGGATATTCAGATCTGATTCGTGGATATAAATATGGGACAAACACGGCTGCAAAACTAACGATTTTATAGAGCAAAATCTGCACCCAGATTTTGAGATCTTACGAAACTTGCAAGAGCCAATATACTGTGTTCCAACACTGTCCTGCTGCACTAAGTTCAGAATCGTATACCTTAATTCCTCGGGAGGAGGAGATCTTGCGTCGACGGAGTTCGAGGTCAGAGGGAGTCTGATCAAGGCAGATCGGTAGCTAGGGGAGCTAGCAGAGTCCACACATCATAGTTAGTAAAGATAAGTATTTTGTAAACTGTACTCTGTACTGTATCTTTCTAATTAGTGGATTCATTCTGAACTGGGCCAGGCCCCGCAGATGTAGGTGGTTTACACCGAATTGCGTAACCAAGTTGTGTGTCTTTTACGTTTTACGTTATTTTACACTTGGTTAAACTTAGCATGTTGGAACACACTAGTAAGTACTAGAGAAAGTGGTAAAACCAAATTTCACTAACTAAGAGGCAACAATTTGAAGTGTACTAGGAAAAAGTTGAAGCTACTGATCAGATTGTGTCAAGAGTTTGGAACTCAGAGCCATTGGCACAGTCTCAAATAGAGCATACATGATATTACAATGATATAAACATTAAGTTAGATGCCACCCTATCACACCTATGTAACAGGAGTTCTCAGTCATATGGAAATCTGAAAAGAAGATTGACTTCACAAATGAGATCTCTCAAGAAGCTACACCCGGGATATGGTTTAATCACCGATGGAACTGTAATTAGAGAAAAGCTTTAGGAAACTGGGGATTCAGAACAAAAACTCTCCGACTATTGGCAACATCGTGCTAAAATCAATTGGATGAAATTTGGTGAGAATAAAACACCAAAATTTACCATTCCTGAGTATCAAGGAGGAGAAACAAAAACATGATTCAGGGACTTTATGCTGCAAAGGGGGTGTGGATCACAGAACAGGAGGAAATAGTGCAAGCTATTACAGACCAAGTAAGGTCAGTATATATACAGGTGTGTAAAGTTGCAAGTAAATATTTTATTAGCAATTTTATGTGAATTAATTTTGAACAGAAATTCTGACCATGTTTGAACATGCTGGTGCAGAATATTTACGCCAAGGTTTTATGGAAATCAAAGTCAGAATATTGCAGTAGTTTGGTATAAATGGAATTCGTATATCTGACTATATATATCAGGCGTGTGAAGCACAATTGGTTTATAGAAAATCCCTACTTATATGGAGAAGATTTATTAGAATATGTGGGATAGAATGATATAAGGTAAACCCCTGGGATTTGGATATGCTTCAAGAATCAGATTTGGAATAGAAATATTGTGGAGATAATCAAGGAGTATTCAGATCTGATTCGTGGATATAAATTGGGGACAATCACGGCTGCATACTCACGGATTTAACAGAGCAAAAATCTGCACACAGATTTTTGAGACTTTCGAGAAGTTGCAAAGAGTCAGAACACTGTGTTCCAACACACCTGACCTGCCGCACTAAGTTCAGAATCGTAAACCTTAATTCCTCGGGAGGAGGAGATCCTGCATCGACGGAGTTCGAGATCAGAGGGAGTCTGATCAAGGCGGATTGGTAGCTGGGGGAGCTAGTAGAGTCCACACGCTATAGTTAGTAAAGATAAGTATTTTGTAAACTGTACTCTGTACTATATCTTTCTAATTAGTGGATTCATTCTGAACTGGGCCAGGCCTCGCAGATGTAGGTGGATTACACTGATTCGCGTAACCAAGTCGTGTGTCTTTTACGGTTTACGTTATTATGCACTTGGTTAAATTAGTCATGTTGGAACACACTAGTAAGGACTAGAAAAATTGGTAAAACTAAATTTCAATTGGTATCAGAGCTGAGTCACTTATCGTTCCCTTGGTTGTTTCAAGGAAAGTGAGATCCAGTTTTACCATGACGACAAGTGAAGGAGCTTCAGTCTCTCAACCACCACTACTAGAAGGCAACAACTACAACTATTGGAAGGCACACATGAGGGTCTTCATCAATTCGCTGGATGAACTGGCATGGTTTTATGTTGAGAATGAATGGAATCATCCTACAGAAGATGCTGAGACAAGTTCTAAGGCTGTAGAAGGGGAGTCAAGTCAAAAACCCAAAGACAAGGCTAAATGGACTCTAGATGACCTTAAAGAATCTCTGGCGAATTCAAAGGCACTTAATGCTATCTTCACTGCTGTTGATGAAAATCAGTTCAAGCTTATCTACGTGTCACCAAGCAAAAAAAGTATGGGATATTCTACAGACTGTTCACGAAGGAACCAGTCGCGTGCGTGAATCCAAACTACAGATGCTGGCTGCCAAGTTCGAAGAACTCAAAATGGAGGAGGACGACACCATTGCTACATTCAATGGAAAACTCGGGGATATCTCCAACATGGCTTATCAACTTGGAAAGGTGTACAAAGAAACTAAGCTGGCGAAAAAAACCTTGCGATCTCTCCCCAAACGGTTTGCAATGAAAGTAGCAGCAATAGAGGAAGCAAGAGACGTAGCCACCATGAGCCTAGATGAACTAATGGGTTCGTTACAAACTTATGAGATGACATTCCAGCAACCTACAAAAAGAGTCTCTAAGGACTTGGCGTTCAAAGCTTCTCCAGCTAAGGAAAGTCACGAGTCTGACAGCGATGATGAGATTGAAAAACTGGCACTTATTACAAATAATTTCTCAAGAATGCTAAAGAAAGTGGTCAACAAGAAATCTCAGGAAAGGTTTGGCGGAAACAGACAAAAACAACAAGATTCGAGCAATAATCGTGGAATGAGATTTGAACAAGGGAATATGCAGTTCGGGAGAAATCAGAACAACGAACCAAAACAGGCTGGACGAATTCAATGTAGAGAATATGAAGGATACAGTCATATTCAGGTTGAATGTGCTAACACTCGCAAGAAACAAGGAAGATCATATGTTACCTCTTGGAGTGAAGATGAAGATGATGAAAAAGACGAAGAGGAACTTACCAGTAATTATGTAGCTTTCGGAGCAAAGGTCCATGATACATCAGAGGATCAGTGTTCCAACACACTGAACAAAGGTAAAGCTATATGTTCCAACATAGATCTGGATGATGCACACAGCGATGAAGATGATGATCTGTCTGTAAGTGATGAAGAAATCTATAGCACATATGAACAAATGTATGCCATGTGGGTTCAAGTAGCTGACACGAACAAAGAGCTGAATGAAGAAAAAAGAAAGCTAATTGAAAGTGAAAAAGAATTACGATCCACGGTTGCAGAACTTGGAAAACATAATGAAGAACTAAACAAGAAACTGATAGCAGCAGTCAAGAGGGCTGAGATGTCTGAAGCAACTATCTGTAAATTGAATTCCGGAAAGGCAAAGCTTGATGATATTCTGGATATGGGAAGAAACTTTGGTAATAGACACGGGATTAAATACGGGAAAGAACCCAAGACTGAATTGCATGAAAAACCAGCAACTCTCAAAGCTAGGATCCGAGAAGTAAAACGGAAGTATGGGACGCCGCATCAAAGAAATCCACTCATCTGCAGATACTGTACGTACCAAGGACATACTGAACAACAGTACAAAAGACTGATCAGAGATCAAATGACAGGAAGACAACTTCTGCTGTGTTCCAACACAGGCAATACTCATACGGGAAAAATGATCAGAAAGATATGGGTTGTTAAAAAATCCAGTACGTGTCTGGTGGCACACACTTCTCTAACAGCCTATTCCAGTGATTCATGGTACTTTGACAGCGGTTGTTCTTGCCACATGACTGGCACTCCAAAATACCTCACGAACATTACTCCATATGTTCGTGATAGCAGCAGTCAAGAGAGCTGAGATGTCTGAAGCAACTATCTGTAAATTGAATTCCGGAAAGGCAAAGCTTGATGATATTATGGATATAGGAAGAAACTTTGGTGATAGACGCGGGATTAAATACGGGAAAGAACCCAAGACTGAATTGCATGAAAAACCAGTAACTCTCAAAGCTAGGATCCGAGAAGTAAAACGGAAGTATGGGACGCCGCATCAAAGAAATCCACTCATCTGCAGATACTGTACGTACCAAGGACATACTGAACAACAGTACAAAAGACTGATCAGAGATCAAATGACAGGAAGACAACTTCTGCTGTGTTCCAACACAGGCAATACTCATACGGGAAAAATGATCAGAAAGATATGGGTTGTTAAAAAATCCAGTACGTGTCTGGTGGCACACACTTCTCTAACAGCCTATTCCAGTGATTCATGGTACTTTGATAGCGGTTGTTCTTGCCACATGACTGACACTCCAAAATACCTCACGAACATTACTCCATATGATGGCGGATATGTAACCTTTGGAGATGGAAAGAGAAGCAGAGTAATTAGCAAGGGCGAATTGAAAATTGAAGGTTTTCCAGTATTCACAAGTGTATTATTTGTTGAAGATCTAAAGGCAAACTTGCTAAGTATAAGCCAGCTGTGTGACGATAATATGGTAGTGGAATTTCAGAAGGACAAGTGTATAGTAAAGCATGGAGAAAACAAGGTTCTCTCTGGAATAAGATCATCAGACAATTGCTATTTGCTGGAACAAGGAGTTCAATGCATGCTTTCAAAACAAGATGAAAGAATTCTTTGGCACAGGAAGCTCGGCCACATCAACTATAAAACACTAGTGAAAATCACAAATGTGAAAGATGTACGAGGAATACCTACCTTAACCAGCAAGGATGGAATTGTGTGCGGACCATGTCAAAAAGGTAAACAAATTCGTTCTCCTCACTCTTTAGTACAGTATATTACTACATCTAGAAATCTGGAACTATTGCATATGGATTTGATGGGTCCGGTTAATACACCTAGTATAGGTGGAAAGAAATATATATTTGTATGTGTCGATGACTTCTCTAGATTCACATGGGTAGCCTTCTTGAAAGAGAAATCCGATACAATAGAAGTTTTCAGAAGTCTTGTAGTGAAATTACAAACTGAAAAAGGGAACTCAGTAGGAAAGATAATTCGAATCCAAAGTGATCATGGTAGAGAATTTGAAAATGAACAGTTCAGTTCCTTCTGCGATGAGCTTGGAATCCAACATGAGTTCTCGGCTCCTATCACCCCACAACAGAATGGTATCGTAGAACGAAAGAACGGAACTCTCCAAGAGATGGCTCGAGTTATGTTGACAGAGAAAGATATTCACAAGAAATGGTGGGCAGAAGCAATCAATACAGCATGTTATACAATCAATCGAGTGTACCTTCGACCATTCACCAGCAAAACAGCCTACGAAATCTGGAAGGGAAGAAAACCAAATGTTTCATATTTTCATGTGTTCGGAAGCAAATGCTACATTCTCAGAGATAGAGAACAATTGGAAAAGTTTGACAATTGAAGTGATACAGGAATTTTTCTCGGGTATTCCATCAACAGCTGTGCTTATAGAGTATTTAATCATCGAACCAACACTCTCATGGAATCCATAAATGTTATTGTGGATGATTCTGAGGAAGAACAAAAGCCTGATGGTATCGAAGAAGAAGCTGGTATCTCTCATGTTCCAACACAGGTGTCCCAACCTGATAATTCACCTCCCTTGAGTGAACCAGAATCACAACAGACTACTAGCACGACCAAGAAGATACGGTATGAAATTGACGAAGTTGAGTATGTTCCAACACAGGAATCCTATGTTCCAACACATGAACAACCTGATTCCACCAAGAGAAGTACTCGATCTGTACCTCAAGTTGATTACCGACGACTGGCTGGCTTACACTATTTTTTCTCTCTAACTGAACCCAAAAACTACAAAGAAGCTTTACTTGACGAGTATTGGATAGCTGCTATGCAAGATGAACTCGGCCAGTTTATAAGGAATGATGTTTGGTATCTTACTCCTCGCCCCAAAGGCATTAATAAGTGGATCTTCAAGAATAAATCAGATGCAGATGGCTTAGTCACCCATAACAAAGCAAGACTTGTTGCTCAAGGCTATACACAAGTGGAAGGTGTTGATTTTGATGAAACCTTTGCGCCAGTTGCCAGGTTAGAATCCATTCGAATTCTACTAGCTATTGCTTGCTCTATGAATTTTACTTTGTATCAAATGGATGTCAAAAGTGCTTTTTTAAATGGAGTGGTGAATGAAGAAGTATATGTGGAACAACCGAAAGGCTTTGAAGATCCTCATTATCCACAACATGTATATCATCTCAAAAAGGCGTTGTACGGACTCAAGCAAGCACCCAGGGCATGGTATGAACGACTTACTACCTTTCTTCTTCAGAAAGGTTATCGTCGAGGGGGAGTAGATCGCACTTTGTTCGTGCTTGACAAAGCTTCAAGGTTTCTGATTGCTCAAATATATGTTGATGACATAGTTTTTGGTTCTACCTCACAATCTATGGTACATGATTTTGTTACTATTATGTAATCTGAATTCGAAATGAGCACGGTAGGAGAGCTCACTTACTTTTTGGGATTGCAAGTCAAGCAAGGAAAGGACGACTTATTCATAAATCAAACTAAGTATGCCTTGAATTTAGTTAAGAAGTTCGGTCTGAGTAGTGCTCGAGCAGTTCGAACTCCGATGGGTGTTTCTGATAAATTGTTGAAGGATGAAAAAGGAGTTGCAGTCGATAAAAAATTATACAGAGGCATGATTGGAAGTTTATTGTATTTAACCGCAAGCAGACCAGATATATGTTTTAGTGTTGGAATATGTGCGAGGTTTCAAGCTGATCCTAAGGAATCTCATCTCACTGCAGTCAAAAGAGTTATTCGATATATAAGTGGGACTTCTGAGTATGGTGTTTGGTATTCTAAGAATCAAGACTCAGAATTTGTTGGGTATAGTGATTCTGATTGGGCTGGTAGTGCTGACGATCGAAAAAGTACCACAGGTGGCTGTTTCTTTATTGGAACAAATTTGGTGTCTCGGTATAGCAAGAAACAAAACTCGATCTCTCTATCTACTGCAGAAGCGGAGTATCTTGCAGCAGGGAGTTGTTGTGCACAACTGTTATGGATGAAACAAATGTTGAAAGATTATGGAATTCATCAAGGCCCTTTGAAGATTCTATGTGACAACACAAGTGCTATTGATATTTCGAAGAATCCATTTCAGCACTCGAGAGCCAAACATATTGACATAAGGCATCATTTTATTAGAGATCTGGTTGAAAGAAAAGAAGTGGAAGTAGTATATGTTCCAACACACGAACAATTTGCAGATATATTTACAAAGCCGTTAGATGCCACCACTTTTGAAAGCCTTCGACAACACCTAGGTGTTTGTCAAATCTGAGGTAATTTTTACCAAAATTATTTTTCCCTGTAAATATTTCTTTTGGGTATTTTTCGTTTTAAAAAAAAATAGAAATGAACAAAAAATATGGAAGGAAGCGAAGGTTTACAAAAATAGGAGTTGGTAAGTATAGTGTGTTGGAAGTTATTTAAGAAGGACAACGTGATGTGACAAGTAGAGAAAGGGGCATCATTACCATGTTTGGGAAATCTAAAAAGGGACTTCACGGGAAAAGAGGTGAATAAGATGAAGAGTTAAAGTGGGATTCAAATTCATATACATCCCTTCGCATCTCTCTGCACTCGGAAAATTATTTTCTCCCCAAAATCCTTGCCGAAAAACTCTTATTCTCAACACTTCTCTCCATCTCGGCATTGTGCCTAAGAATGTCAAACCCAAACTCTCCAATAGTGGAAGCTGCGGTGCCAGAAATCATGAGGGGAGATCAAAGCTCGATGAATTTGGATTTGGTGGTGGCTATTGAGATGAGAAAATATGTTGAACAAGCTGAGGAAGAAAAACAAACTCAGATCGGAGGAATCATAGAAGATGCAGAGGATAAGGTGACAGTTGAGGTTGAACCCGAGGAAGCCAAAGAACCAGAGGAAGAGAAAGAGGTTTCCGGCAACAGAAGATTGAGAGGGGAATCCGAAGCTAAGCCAGATGCTGAAAAGGAAACTTCAGAAACCAAGAAGAAACCTACGGTAACTAGCCCTGACCCTAGTCCGTTAAAATTTATGGGTATTGAATGCTCGTGTATGGATGAAATCTTTGAGTGGCTTGAGGCCAATAGAGTAGCTGTAGACTTAAGGAAGATCAAGAAAATCGAAGGAGAATATTTGACAGTTAAAGTGAAGGAGTTGGTGACTGGGAATCTAGGAGGAATAAGGCTTGAGAATCATACTTTGAAATTTGTTATGGGGAGATATGCCGAGTTTAGGGAAAAAGATAAGTTTTACGTGCACTGATATATTCCTGTACCAAGTTGTGTCTCTTTGAGAGAGATTAGGGAAAGTGAGGTGGTTGGATTAGAAGTTAGTAGGAATGGAGATAAACTTCAGGTGGGGTTCTTTGATACGAATTCTGCAAGGAGAATGGAAGAATTGAGGAAGCCTATCTTCATTATTCTGTCTGATAGTGAAGAGAGTGTTCCAACACAGACGGATGAACCTGAGCATATGGACTTAGACTCTGATGCTGATTTAGGAGGAGAGCATAATGAGGATTTTTATAATCAGGATGGTGAAGCACCTGATGAAAACCTGCCTGATCAGAGGGATGGTTCTGAGAGTGATGAAGATACTCAGTCAGAAGAAAAATCTGAGAAGGAAAAGAAAGCTGAAGCATCAGGGAGTGTTCCAACACTGAATATTCCTGATCTGGCATATTCCAGTGATGAGGCGCTGGATGAGTTCTATCAGAAGGAAAAAGGCAAGAGGAAGGCTGGCAAAGCCAAGGATTCTGCTAAAGCTAAGAGGAGCAAGAAAAGGCACGACAGCAAAGAAAAGAAGGTTTTACCTCCTCTATCTGTCAGTAAGGCTATCTCTGCTGTTTATTTTGATGAAAAAGGTGCAGAAATGGGAGAGTTTTTCTCAGAGAAAAAGTTCATAGCAGAAAGGCCGCTGGATCTAAAAGCCTATACGGAGAGCGGCTTTACAGATTTTCTGAAGCTGACTGGCATGACAACAGCAGCAACAATTCAGCTACAGTATAACAGACAAGTTGTACTTGAGGTATACTCCAATCTAATGCCTGGTAATGTAGAGATTAGCTCCCCTTGGTATGGTAGAGTATATATACGGGGGAAGGTCATTGATGTCTCTGCTGATAGGATTAACATGTTGCTTGGTCTAAGAACACCTGAGACAGAAGGAGTCTTTCCTGAAAATCTGGGATTGTCTGACAATGAAATTTTAGGTGTTATATTTGGGGGTTATAAGACTGAATGGCCAACAACGGGATATTCACAAGCATCCTGCTTGTCATCAAGATTTTTTTGGCTTATATTAGGTAGTTGTGCATTGTTGGTTGCCCTCGAGTAATACTACAGCTCTGACAAGGGAGATGGCTAAGCTGCTATACTGTGTTGGAACACAGAGAAGTTAATCTCGGACTTCTCATTCAACAGCACCTGGTCAGACAGGCTACTACTCCGAAAGTAAATGATGCTATTATCTACCCTGATTCAATCTCTGCTCTAGCTAAGACTGCAAAGGTGAAAGGGAAGGCTTCAGATATAGTGATTGATACGGAGTTTTTGAGGCCAAACAAGAAGACATTTGGACTGAGACATGTTCACGATCTCCTATGAAAACCTTCTGGGTCGACTTCGTCTTCCGCAGCAGAAAAGGAGTCTCGACTGCTGGTTCTGAATGCTCGTCTTGGTGCTATTGGTGTTCAAATGGCTGCTTTGGAGGCAGAGAAAGCAAGACTGGAGGCTGAGAAGTTCCGATTGGAAGATTGACTCTTATCATTAATACAGGGGGAGCAATGCTTTTATATGATTTTAATAGTCTCTTTGGATTATGTGTGGTCCCAGGGGGAGAAATTTTGGATCGCATGATTTAGACTTTGATTCAATTTCAATTTGGATGTAATGATTTTATGTGTTGGATTTCTGGTCTCTGGTTTTTGGATTTCATGCCTAATGGAATTCTGGAATTCTATATCTTGTTGATTGTTGATATTGATGCTGACAGTTACTGTTTGGGAATTACATGTCCAAAATATTATGGGTCCACAAAAATGCCAAAGGGGGAGATTGTAAAGTCAAGAGATATGCAAGTAAATATTTTATTGGCAATTTTGTGTGAATTAATTTTGAATAGAAATTCTGACCATGTTGGAACATGCTGGTGCAGAATATTTACGCCAAGGTTTTATGGAAATCAAAGTCACAATATTGCAGTAGTTTGGTATAAATGTAATTCGTATATCTGACTATATATATCAGGCGTGTGAAGCATAATTGGTTTATGGAAAATCCCTACTTATATGGAGAAGATTTATTCGAATATATGTGATAGAATGATATAAGGTAAATCCCTTTATTTATGTGATTTGGATATGCTTCAAGAATCAGATTTGGAATAGGAATATTGTGGAGATAATCAAGGAGTATTCAGATATGATTCGTGGTTATAAATTGGGGACAATCACGGCTGCATACTCACGGATTTAACAGAGCAAAAATATGCACACAGATTTTTAAGACTTTCGAGAAGTTGCAAAGAGTCAGAACACTGTGTTCCAACACACCTGACCTGCCGCACTAAGTTCAGAATCGTAAACCTTAATTCCTCGGGAGGAGGAGATCCTGCGTCGACGGAGTTCGAGATCAGAGAGAGTCTGATCAAGGCGGATCGGTAGCTGGGGGAGCTAGCAGAGTCCACACGCTATAGTTAGTAAAGATAAGTATTTTGTAAACTGTACTCTGTACTGTATCTTTCTAATTAGTGGATTCATTCTGAACTGGGCCAGGCCCCGCAGATGTAGGTGGATTACACCGAATCGCGTAACCAAGTCGTGTGTCTTCTACGTTTTACGTTATTATGCACTTGGTTAAATTAGTCATGTTGGAACACACTAGTAAGGACTAGAAAAATTGGTAAAACTAAATTTCAAGGTGGAAAACTATGCTCTAGGTCCTCAAGATGAGATCATCGAGGAGCAATTCCTGAACACAAACACTAGAGCGCTAGAGTGGGAGCATATTCAGGTAATGACCAGGTTGTTTGTAGAAGCTAATGTGTGGAATGCTTTAAGGGATATAGGTCCTTGGAAATCACCAGGAGAAGATGGATTGCCAGTGGGTTTCTATAAGAGATACTAGAGAATTATAGGCAAAGAGGTTACGACCTTGAGTCTTCAGATCATGAACGGAGAACCCTTACCAATTCATTGGAACATGACACAACTTATTATGATCCCCAAAAAGAATTTGACATAGGAACCAGGAGATTTCAGGCCAATCTCACTTTGCAATGTGAAATACAAGATTATTACAAAGATGTTAGCAAATAGAATCAAACCTCACATTTCAGATCTAATATCAGAAGGTCAGAATGGTTTTGTGTCGGGGAGGAATATTTCGTGGAATGTTCTACTTGCACATGAGATACTAGATTTCATGGGGAAGCATAAAAGAGGTCAGGCAGGTTTTGCAACTATAAAACAGGACATGAGCAAGGCTTACAACCATGTCTCTTGGGGATTTCTAGAAAGGGCTTTGAGGAGCATGAATTTTCCAAACACATGGATTGATGTCATGATGCAGTGTGTGCAAACGGTTACATATCAAGTGGTGGTGAATGGAATTCAATATGTTTTTTTAATCCTGAATAAGGATCTTAGGCAAGGATGCCCATTCTCGCCACACCTCTTCATTATTGCACAACAATTCATGTCGGCCTGGTTAGAGAGCATATTGCGATCAAACTTAAATCTAGAAATCCGAGTATCTAGAGGAGGGCCAGTGATTAGCCATCTCATGTACACAGATGAATGTATACTTTTTACAAAGTGCACTCATCAGGCGGTAAACGATCAGGCCAAGACAATTGATCTATATGCAAAACACATGGCAACGTTTGAACTTTCAAAAATGTGCTATCAAGTTTAGTCTCAATACACAGAAGCATATGCAAGAATACACCATATATGTATTAAATATATATGGATATGGAACATTGGGGGGGGGGGAGAATATCTGGGATTAAAATATCATTTTTGGGGCAAGGAAACATGATATTTTTTGGTACCTCACACAGATCTTCAGGGAAAGATACTCATCGGGAAAACAAAGATGCTGAATCTTCCAGGAAGATTAACTATAGCTAAGCATGTGTTGGCTTCAGTCACTCTTTATCCCCTGAGTATTTTTCAAATACCAAAGGATATCTTGGAAATTTTGGATATAATGACAGCATCCTTAATCTGAAGAGGTTGTATGGAAGGTAGAACAATTCACTGGAAATCCTGGAAATGCATCAAATCATCGAAGAAGCAAGGTGGCCTGAGAGTGAAATCTATGTTAGGAATGAATAAAACACTGGTGGCAAAACATATTTGGCGCATTATTTCAGTTAATCAGAGTCTGCTCACAAGAACATACAAGGCAAGTATCTAAAAAACATGGATATCATATAGGCAAAGCCCGTAAGTGGGGATTCTTGGGAGTGGAAATCTATTTCACCAGCAAAGGAAATTGTGACTAAGAATTTGGCTTGGAGAGTGGTCACGGGAGACAGAATAAGATTATCTGATCATAGGATACCTGCCCATAATCCCATTCCCACCGAATCTGTGTTGCAAACTTCAATTGATCTTAGATTTTTGCATCTCATAAACCAAGATCGCATATGGAGAACACACCTAATCGGAGCTATATTCCCTTCACCTATTGTTTCAACCAGTCTTTCTATTCACCTGAATAAAACAACAAATGGAGTTGATCAGCCACTAACGAACCCTAACAAGGATGGCCAGTATACAATAAAAGAATGGATATCACATAGCTATGAGTAGGATAAGATCATCAAACTCATAGATGCTTTGCCAACATAAGTAAATGAGTGCAAAAAGAAACTCATAGGGGATCCGATGTGCCCAAGATGTGGGAGAGCAAAAGAAGATATCTCTCATCTCTTCTTACAGTTTGATCAATCAAAGAGGATTTGGAGAATATCATCTTTGGGATTTAATTTTGATCAAGGGCCTCAGATCTTCTTCATAGAATGGTTTCGAAAGTGACTACAACAGGCACCAGATGACAATCTGATCCAATTCTCAGTATTCATACTATGGGAAATATGAAAAATAGGTATAGTAAGGTGATCAACAAGGAAGATGTAAACCCTATTATGAGTTGGATGGCGGCGAGAGATGCTTTCGATTTTCAGGTCGTAAATTCAAGAATTTCTTACATGCCAGTGGACAGATCACCAGGTCCTACCGATACAGACAGAGAGTCCCTCCTGCGATGACATTATAGGGAACACATAGATGATACAACAAAAATGTTAGCAATCTATTTCGATGGGTCTTTCCACAAGCAGAAATCAGTGGGAGCAGGAGTGTGGAAATGTATCAAGATTAATGACAGGGGCCAGATTGAGGTAGTCTTGACATGATTAGACTTCTTTGTGAGTTCATATGCTCTGTAAGAAGAATCACAAACATGTTGGATAGCGTTGCAAGCAGTATCGAGGATACAAAAGGATGATATCCGATTTTTTTTGGATTCCAGTTTACCGGTTAATTCCATAAACGACCCAAGATCGGCACCCCGGGAGATTAAGAACCTAATATATGATATTATTCCTAAAACTAATTTCTCTAGTTGTAGAATATCCTTTCTTAAAAGGAGTCTTTTACATGATGTACACGAGTCGACCCTAAGTTTAGGGAGGTACTATGTGAACCTTTTAAATATATATGAAGAGATATTTGATTTTTTTAAATGTAAGCATATGGGGACTAATAGCATGTGCATTGAGATTTTTTTTGGTGGTCTTCTTAAGAAAGGGACCGCAAAGATACCTCCGAGCCCCAAAATGGGGGTCTCTATTCCTATGTGCATGAGACCCTATTCCCACATTCTATTTCTATTTTGTCATTCCAAAATTTTATTTACAAATGTCATATTTTAAAATCTATTTCTTTTATTTGGTTTAATTGATGAAATAATTTTAAAAGCTGGGAATTGAATGTTAGTCTAGCGGTTGAAGTCTAGTGCTACTACCATGAGGTCATGGGTTCAATTCCCACCAGGGCAAGGGGAGGGGAGGGATTTTATTGGGGGCTCATTTGAGTTATTACCCAATTTTTTTTTAAAAAAAAAAAAAAAAAAAAAAGAAATAATTTTAAAAGCTAAATTACTTATAAAGTTTAAATTTCAAAGACGTCCATTATTTTAATTAAATGAAAATAATTTTAAAAACAAAACTAAATTTGAAAAATTAAATTTAAAATAATGAAATTCAATTTTAAAATAAAAAATTGTATTATTAAATTTCACATTTGAATTTATTTTGGATTGACAAATATATTTAAATTAAATATTGAAGATAAAATTAATAAGTATGATTAAGAAAATTAAGTGGGTCCATGTGTGATTCCTTAATGGTTTCTACTATTGTGGGGTGAAAATGAAGTGAATTCTTTGTGGTTGCTTTTGATAAGACGAATGAGAGATAATGAAAATTTAATTAAATAAATCACAAGAGTGATATCTTCCATTTCCATTGTACAATGTACAATGTACATAGCCTAAAAGTCTCCCATGGGACATATGCTCGCTTTAAGAATACATTTTTTTTATAGACTTTTAAAATAAGTAGCCAGGATAAATAGGTTTCTCCATTTCCCCCGCCCATTTTATTCTTATAGTTATACCGCAGTCCATATCTCAGGTATAATTGCAGTCCTTTTTTATCCTCCTCATATGAAGATATTGATTTGTCCCTTCCATTTGAATTCAGCACTCGGTTAGTGTTCAGTTTCTGGCAATTTATTAGCTTTTCTGAATGTGTAATGAGTAATAGTTTTGTTATTTTTGCAGTAGCCATAGTTTTATCAAATTCTCGTCTGCTATTCTATCCAGAATCGAAGTTTATGGGTATATCCTTATAATCAGTAGCGTTCGAGGTTTGAATCGAAAGCCAGTTTGCAGTAAAGTTAATCCGAGAAGAATTTAGGGCATCATGGCCTTCACTATGCTTACTGCTGTGCAATCACCATTATTACTAATGTCTATGGTACCTAACAAGCGAAATGTAGTTTCCTCTGCCTCCAGTAATACTGCCACCGATGGCCCCGAAGCTCCGCCTTCACAAAAATTTAGTTATAGTAGAGCCAACCCCTCACTTAGATGGCCCCACCTTAATTCTACAGACACCCATCAGCCCTCTTCTGTAGCCTTCCCGAAACCCGAAGTTGATATTACAGAAGAAGGAGGTGAGGAGATGGCTGTGAATAATGATAGTGAAGAAGGAGAGAGCCTGAGGAGTGGTGGTAGTACGGTTAGGGTTAAGAAGATGAATAAGTTGGCTCTGAAGAGAGCTAAAGATTGGAGGAAGAGGGTTGATTTTTTGACCAGTAAGATTTTGGGGTTGAATCCTGAGGAGCATGTGGCTGATGTGCTGGATGAGAAGATGGTTCAAATGACCCCTACGGATTTCTGCTTCGTGGTGAAATCTGTCGGCCAGTCAAGCTGGCAAAGGGCCTTGGAGGTCTATGAATGGCTCAATGTCCGCCATTGGTATTCACCTAATCCTCGCATGCTCGCCACGATGCTAGGTGTTCTTGGAAAGGGCAATCAGGAAGCTCTAGCTGTGGAGATATTCACTCGGGCTGAGCCTCTAGTTGGTAATACTGTTCAAGTCTATAATGCAATGATGGGAGTTTATGCTCGCAATGGTCGTTTTGCCAAGGTTCAGCAACTCCTTAATTTGATGCGCGAGCGTGGATGTGAGCCTGACCTGGTCAGTTTCAATACTCTCATCAATGCACGTTTGAAATCGGGGCCTATGACGCCAAACTTGTCCATTGAACTTCTGGATCAAGTCAGGAGATCAGGGATTAAACCTGACATTATTACTTACAATACTATCATCAGTGCATGTTCCCGTGAGTCCAATATGGAGCAGGCTGTTAAGGTATTCAATGACATGGAAGCTCACAGGTGCCAACCTGATTTGTGGACTTACAATGCAATGATTTCTGTATTTGCAAGATGTGGACTACCAGCTGAGGCTGAACGGCTCTTCAATGGGTTGGGGTCCAAAGGGTTTTATCCAGATGCTGTTACATACAATTCGTTGTTGTATGCATTTGCAAGGGAAGGTAATGCTCGCAAGGTTTCAGAGGTCTGTGACGAAATGGTGAAGATGGGCTTTGGGAAAGATGAGATGACTTTCAATACCATCCTCCACATGTATGGGAAAAATGGCCAGAATGATCTAGCATTGCAACTTTACAGAGACATGAAGACATCGGGTCGAAATCCTGATGTAGTCACATATACTGTTCTTATTGACTCACTTGGAAAGTCAAATAAGGTTGCAGAGGCTGTAAAGGTAATGACAGAAATGCTTGAAGCTGGTGTAAAGCCTACGGTTCGTACCTACAGTGCTTTAATCTGCGGGTATGCAAAAGTTGGGAAGAAAATGGAAGCCGAGGAGTTGTTCTATACCATGCGACGATCTGGAATCAAACCAGATCATTTGGCATATTCTGTCATGTTGGATATCTATTTGAGATCGAGTGATGCCAAGAAGTCATTTGTCTTGTATCAGGAAATGGTTGATCATGGATTTCTACCGGATATTTTCCTTTATGAGCTTATGCTCAAAACTCTTGGAAAGGAAAACAAAGCTGAAAACATCTGGAATGTGGTCAAGGACCTGGAAATATTTCATGAGCTGAACCCGCAGGCAGTTTCCTCTGTGCTGACAAAAGGAGAATGCTACAGCTTTGCGGCTGAAATGCTTAGAAAAGCAGTTGTACAGGGATATACTTTGGACAAGGATAACTTGTTAACCATCTTGAGTTCATATAGCTCATCTGGAAGGCACTTGGAAGCAATTGAATTGTTGAATTTTCTAAAAGAGCAAGCCTCTGGGTATAGCAGGTTTATATCCGAAGCTCTGGTTGTTATTTTCTGTAAGGCTCTTCAATTAAATGCTGCTTTGTCAGAGTACCAAAAGCTTCGAGAATATAGTTTCTTTTCTGGGAGTCTCACCATGTATGAGGTGCTAATCAAGTGTTGTGCGGACAGCGAACTTTTGAATGAAGCTTCACAGATTTTCTCTGACATGAGGTTCAATGCGCTGGAACCTTCTTGGGATATTTACAGAGTTATGGCGACTATATATTGTACACTCGGCTTTCCAGAGACGGCTCACTATTTGGTTGATGAGGCCAAATCAAGGGGCATTGCTGTTCATGATATATCCATTTATGTAGGTCTCATTGACGCATTTTGTAAGGCGAAGTCACTAGTAAAAGCTGAGAGCATTGTCGGGACTCTGAGACAGCATTCTAGTCCCGTGGACAGAAAGGCTTGGAATGCACTTATACAGGCTTATGCTTCAAGTGGTTACTATGAGAAAGTGAGAGCTGCTTTCAATACAATGATGAGAGATGGTCCTTCTCCAACAGTTGAAACCATTAACAGCCTCCTGCAAGCATTGGTTGTTGATAACAGGTTAAATGAACTTTATGTTGTTATTGAGGAGCTGCAAGATATGGGCTTTAAGGTTAGTAAAAGCACTATCATGTTGATGCTTGATGCGTTTGCACAAGCTGGAAACATCTTTGAAGTGAAGAAGATATACCATGGGATGAAAGCTTCTGGGTATTTTCCAACCATGCATCTATACAGGGTTATGATTGGATTACTATGCAGTGCAGGAAAGGTGAGAGATGTTGAAGCTATGGTCTTTGAAATGCAGGAAGCAGAGTTTAAGCCTGATATATTTATATGGAACTCGATGCTTAAGTTGTATACAAAAACTGAAGATTTTCAGAGAGCAGTTCAAGTATATCAACATATTCGAGAAGCTGGACTGGAACCAGATGAGGATACATACAATACTTTAATATTGATGTACTGTAGGGATCATAGGCCAGACGAAGGCCTTACTTTGATGCATGAAATGATACGGATAAGTCTCGAACCGAGGTTGGATACCTACAAAAGCTTGATCGCAGCATTTTGTAAACAGCTGATGCTGGAACAAGCTGAAGAGCTATTTGAAAAGCTGAGGTCTGAAGGAATGAAGCTTAATCGCTCTTTTTACCACTTAATGATGAAAATGTACAGAAGCTCAAG
This sequence comes from Rubia yunnanensis, assembly GCA_037428765.1. Classification (NCBI taxonomy): domain Eukaryota; kingdom Viridiplantae; phylum Streptophyta; class Magnoliopsida; order Gentianales; family Rubiaceae; genus Rubia; species Rubia yunnanensis. The sequence continues at coordinate 65,048,983 of CM075066.1, forward strand.
AAATCATGCTAAAGCTGAAAAGCTGCTGGCCACGATGAAGGAATCTGGGCTGGAACCTTCAATTGCTACAATGCATTTGCTTATGACTTCTTATGGAACCTCTGGCAACGCAACAGAAGCTGAAAAGGTTCTGAAGGACTTAAAATTATCTGGTATAGCTCTTGGTACACTCCCTTATATTTCTGTCATTGATGCATATCTCAAGAATGGAGACTACAATATTGCCATTCAGAAGGTCTTGGAGATGAAAGCAGAAGGTTTAGAACCTGATCATATGATATGGACTTGTTTTATTCGTGCTGCAAGTCTGTGTCAGAGTACGGCACAAGCAGTGACTCTTTTAACTGCCATTGGAGACGCTGGCTTTGATCTCCCTTTCAGGTGCACTAATTTTTAATTGCTTAGTTCTTGATATTGTGATTTGAATAGGGAGGGCTATTGTTACATTGTTCATTTTCTTTGTTAATTGCATGAATAACAACGATTTCCCACTATTTTAGGCTTCTGAATGGTATTTCAGAGTCACTGGTACTGGAGATGGATCACTGCCTTGTAAACTTGAAGAATTTTGATGATAATGCTGCATTTAACCTTGTCAACGCCTTGGAAGACCTCTTATGGGCTTTTGAACTCCGGGCCTCTGCATCGTGGATTTTCCAGTTGGCGATCAAGAGAAGTATCTATCGTCATGACATATTCAGGTAAGAACTGATAGCCACACTTGGCCTCATGGCTGTACAGATTTTTTTTCCGGTATTTAAGCCCTACTAGAGTCATATAGTTGCTGGAAAATACGATTATCCCTTGGAACTCATTTTAGAACACATAACACTTGCATGAGTAAGAGAAATAGTATGATATTGACAACATCTCTTGGAACTCATTTTCTCTGTATGTTTTTTCCGGTAACATTTAGAATATATTATTACCACATGAAAGTGGGATTGCAGAGAGGGCATTAAAGATGAATGCGTTCATTGGTAGTAACTTAGGAAATCACATAACACAATTGCTCGGGTTAATGTCTGCGAGCTTAATGTTAGCTCAATGGAAACCGCTATTTACTAGATGATTTACATCACCTTATTTGATTCTGCAGGGTGGGTGATAAGGACTGGGGTGCAGATTTTCGAAAGTTGTCACCTGGTGCTGCGTTTGTTGGTTTAACTCTTTGGCTCGACCTCATGCAGGTAAGTTTCTGTCTATAGTAGCAGCTTAACATGAGCTAGTCTTCTGCGTTCCTTTTGGGACTGAACTCCTTAATGAAGTAAGAAATCAATCTAAGTGCACTCAACCATTCAGCTCTACGAACTAGACCCTTTTAGTTAAAAGTTGACTTTTGTTCTCGATGAGATTACATATCATTCTACTGCCAAACAGGCTCATGTCGATATTCATCTGACTAAAGTTTTGGAAATTGTATGATAATATGGAACAGTTCACACATTTTCATGGTGTTGCTGGTTAGATCCAGCAGTAGCTTGAACGACTCACTGCTGATTACTTTGTAATGCAAGTACTAGTCCATTTTAGATTAGTAATGATCCTTTCATTCTTAAACTCACATTTCAGCTACCATCCATTTACCATGAACTTGTCTCGCATATCTCATGTCTGGTATATTTCTGCAGGATGCTTCATTAGAGGGTTTCCCCGAATCTCCAAAATCTGTGGTGCTGATAACAGGTGCTTCAGAATATAATCAGGTTTCTCTCAACAGTACACTTAAGGCATACCTCTGGGAAATGGGATCTCCATTTTTGCCGTGTGAAACTCGAAGTGGGCTCCTTGTTGCAAAATCTCATTCTTTGCGCCTATGGTTGAAAGATTCACCCTTCTGCCAGGACTTGGAGTTAAAAAATAGCTCAAAACTACCGGAGATGAATTCTATGCAGCTGGTTGAAGGATGCTTCATCAGACGTGGCCTTGTCCCTGCTTTCAAGGACATGAATGAAAAGCTTGGGATAGTGAGACCAAAGATGTTTGCGCGACTTGCATTGCTGCCCGATGAGAGACGAGATGTGGCTATCCAAGCCGATATCAAAGGAAGAAGGGAGAAGCTGACCAAACTTAGAAACATTACTGGACTCGTCCGAAAGAAGGGTTTGCCAGTGAGGCCGAGAAAATTTGTTAGGGGCAGAATCCCATGAAAATTGCTTTTTCCAATATAATTACAGGAAAGCATAGCTGTTCGTTGAAGTCAAGTTGAAGTCAAATGCGACTGCTGAACTAGTAATCCTGAGTTCAATGCAGCTGAGCAACTTCTGAATCACTTGAATTGCTCCTAACAGAGCTTATTCCAAGCATTCAAAGGGCATTTGGAATGGTGTTGCTTCAGCACAAGTGAGGAGGGAAGAGTACGCAATCACTGGCTTGTATGTTGTAACCAGAGGATCTCGATTTGTTGCCTTGTCGGCCTCATAAGCGCTATTGAATCTTAAGCCAAGAGGCTATTGAGAAGGTTAAATCCAAGAGATTCACTAGTCATAAGAAGAATAATGGTGATTTGTTTTGTTTGGCCAAAGAGAGAAGATGGCTGAAGAGGCAGAAATTGTATGTAGATGCTTGTATAGAAGAAAACTGAATTTTCTAATGTGCAGGAAAGCTTACATAAATTCTTAACCCAACTGGTAGGCACTCTCCTATTGAACACCATTTGAATCATTTCTACACTAGACTCCACAAATAAGTGCCCCTGTCGGCTACTTTATGATCGTTCCCCATGCCAAACAACCAGGCTAGCATCCTCCGGAAGGGTGATCAAATTGATAGAATCCGAAGCATGTTATGTTTAACAAAATGGCTAAAAAGAAGTCTAGAATATTAGAAATGAAGGCAACATCTTGTTCTGAGTTGATAAAGCAACAACAAAAAGAACACCATTACTACATCAATTCATCTCACTAGTAACAAGCATTCCTTGACACATAAAGCTACATGAAGATGATGATATCCGAGAGCATTGTGTACCTCAGCGGCCTGCGGAATTGAGACCGAGGATCATGTTGTTGTCCTTGGGCAGATACCAGACATTGCCGCTCCTGGACAGAGTATTGGCATTCTCCTTGGAAGCTTCAATCCTCCTGAGCTCGATCAAACCGCTTCCAGCAGTCTCAGTGGCCTGCGAAATCAGCTTAGCAGCCTCGCTCTCACCTTCAGCCCTGATGATTGCGGCCCTCCTCTCTTGCTCAGCTTTCATCACAACGAATTTGGACCTCTCCGCCTCCTGCTGCGCCACTTGCTTCTGCTCCACCGCCTTGGAGAACTCCGCCCCGTACGACAAGTGCGTAATCGCAACGTCATCCAGCACGATGTTGAAATCCCTAGCCCTACGGACCAAGCTCTCCTTCACCAGAGCGGAGACCTGAGGCCTGTCGGTCAAGAGCTGGTCGGCGTTGAACTGCGCCACCACCGCCTTGAGAACCTCGTTTCCGATGGAGGGGAGGACCTTCTCGTCGTACTCGAGGCCTAGGGTTTTGAAGATGACCGGGAGGCGGTCGACGTCGGGGCGGGAGAGGACCCGGAGAGTGAGGTTGACCATCTGGAGATCCTTGGTCCCGGAGATGGAGGAGAAGGCGTGGGGCCGGGTGCGGATGTCGAAGATGTAGGGCTTCTGGAGCCATGGGACGAGGAAGTGGGTCCCTTCTCCCACTGTATCGTCGATCACTCCCCGGAATCGGTCGAAGAGAACCGCGCGCTGCCCGCCGTCCACGGTGTAGAGGGAGGAGTTGACTACGGTGACGCCGAATCCCAATCCGAAGGCCGCGCGAGCTATGTTTGTGAGGAAGGAAACCGCCGCTTGACTGCTACCCATTTCGCCCTACAAATTCTAGAGAGAGAATGGAAACATTAAAGTGAGGGTTTTAGCAGCATTGCCTATCTTTGTTGTCTTCTTTTAAGTTTTAGGCAGGAGAAGAAGAAGAGTGCATATATATCCAACTTCTTATTATTTTTTTAAATTTGGGTTTATAGGGTACCCGATCCTTTTCTATTAAGACACCGTCTCTTGAAAGACGGTCTTTCCGTAATCATGGAAAAATTAATGTTTAAAATGTAAATTATAAGAAATGAAGATAAAATTTTTGCATTGCATGAAACACGGTTATAAATTTTATTACTACATGTTGCATACTAAAATTTTAATATTGCAACTAAGATCTTTTACCTTTTATTATTCTAATTAAACTCCGTCTTTCCATGAGCATATGGAAAGACCGTCTTTCCATGAGCATATGGAAAGACCGTCTTTCCCAAGACTTTGCCTTCTATTAAAGAGCAATTGTTGTCAAAATTGACTTACGTGGGATGCCCGAAGACTTACATCAAGTGGTGCCCACAAGCTTACATTTGAGACGCTAAGTAGATATTATAATAATAGTCTTAGGTCTCAAAATGGCTATAAGAGATAAAATTACAATACTAAGCAAAAGTGTATGTTGTTGCAACAAACCAGGGCAAATAGGGATAGGTGGTTATCATTGTGAAGCCTTTAGAGTAGTAACATAAGTATGACCCGAGACTATCAGAAGGAGCAAATACAATGAAGTATCCAATAGACGCACACTAAATGTTCCATCCACACTTCTAATCAAAATATTTAAGGCAATGAACCCAATCATTTTCATTGCCAAAAAATCTTTTTCATCGGTGTATAGAAACTACTTAGAATGCGGAATTATCTCTAACTCAACTCCAAAAGATTAGAAAGACCAATTAAATCGAATGAACAATAAAATTGGCCTAACCATCTAATAGACCAAAGTCTACCAATCTAATTTAATCCTTAGAAAGAAAGTATCGCCAATAGTCCGTTGATTTAACGACTTTGAGTTGGATTTCTCTTAACCATCTCTTTGGATTTCAAATTTGAAGTCAAACAAAATTTATTGGACTCGGGCTGTCCAAAAAATTAATGTTGACATATATAATTCCTACTGAAACTTAAATAAAAAATAGCCATTTTAATTTCAAGCCCTTTTAAAAGATAAACTGAAAAGAAAAAAAAGTGTAAAATACAGAAACTAAAACCAGTGCAGAAACCCTAACACAAAACAGAAAATTATTAAAAGCCTCTCACCTGAAAAGAAAAATGAAAAGTAGAAGAATAAATATAAAAATGGAGAAGAACCCTTCTTAACCTTATCTTTCCGGATCTATACTCAGCTCTTGTTGAAAAAATGATTTGAAAAGGAGTTGACCCGTCGTTGACTCGCACTGAGTTGACCCGCACTGAGTTGAACCGAGTTGGCCACTACTTGATCTGAGTTGGCCGACACAGATCCGAGTAGACTCGAAAAACCTCCAGCTAGTAACGGTGGGCATGGACGACACCGGTGCTGGTGCCGCTTAAAAAAATAGGACTTCTCAGTTTGAACCTCCGCCGTGGAGCATCGCCGCTGTTTCTCATGGAGCGCCGAGGCCTCGTCGATTTGCCGCATCGCTTGGAAGACCACCACCGCGTCGCTTGGAGCACCACCACCGCGTCGCTTGGAGCACCACTACCGCGTCACTTGGAGCACCACCACCGTCACGTGGATGCTCGAAGCAATTGGAGCAGCGGTGGTCAATCAGAGCAGCATCGCAGGGCTTGGAGTACGTCGGGGCAGGAGAAAACTGGAGCAAGACGCTGCTTCACTTGGAGTACCTTCGGGGCAGGAGAGTCAAAATAGTTTGACCATCGCTTCAAACGTTGTTCGTGGATCCGGCACTCCGGAGGCGAGACCGGTGCTCTACCTCTGGTGGCCGGATCTAAAGCCGTGTTGACCGGAGATGGCTGGATAAAAGGGTAGGGGTATTGAGAGGATGAGATTGGGAAGGGGGAGCCACCCGGGGCTGAAGTTTCCGACGGTGGCTCCCCCACTGAAGAGGCTAGCTAGGGTTTGGTGAGAAATGCAGGGGAAATGTTTAGAGAGAAGGCGGAGAGTTGTGCGGAGAAGGCGGGAAAATGAATGAGTGTTCTAAATTTGATATATATCCAACCTAATATAATTCAAATATAACCTGATTATTGAAAGTGTAAATATAATATTAGATAATAAGTGAAAGTGTAAAAATAACCCTTTCCATAATTTTTAGCTGGAATTTCATGTTTGCCTTTGTTTACAAAAATACTAAAAATAAATTATGACATTATTGCCCTTAGCACCATTAAAGCCCAAATATTGTTGTCGGATCGTTGCTAGACCACTGTTGCGCCGCCGTTATACTACTGCTGCACCATCACCATAACAGGGTTATGTCAGCACATTATGAAAATTGATAGGGTTAAATCAGCATATTTCTAAAACTTATATGGTTATATCAGCACATTCGTAAAAAATGTATGGTTATATCAGCATATACTATGAAAATAAAGTGTTATATCGGTACAAAATCAAAGGCCAACCACACACAACCGCCATTTCAACCTCTTCTATTGATTGTCGACGTTCAAAAGTGTGATTCTAGTGGCGAAGAAAGATCTTTGGCGAGGTCCACGTAGCGGACGTTAAAGTAGAGGTGCGACAACCTTTCAAAAACGGCATCTTTATCCAAAATTCCGCTTAATTCACTAGATTAATGCGAATATTGAGTTTAATTCTGTGAATTCTTTTTGCTTCTTGTCAAATTAATAGAGTTATGCGGTATATATGGTATAGAATATAAGGAGTTTGATGATATTTTGTTGGGCAAAATACTGATATGACCCTATGTTTTGGTAGTTTGTGCTAACATGACACTGTAAAGTTGAAAAGTGCTACTATAGCCCTGTGTTTTGCATCATATGTGCCGATATAACCTTTTGGCACTATTCTAAATTTACTTGGCATTTTCCGGCATTGACCATAACTAAAAAGACTAAAATAGCCCTAGTCTTAAAACTAAAAATGTAAAGATAAAATTACCCCTAGCTCTTCTTCTTTTCCACAACATAAGCCACTGCTCCGTCACCTCCATCGCCGCCGCTCCGCCACCACCACCGCTCGTCCCAACCACCACCATTCGCCCCAGCACTCGACCTAACCACCACCACCACCACCACCTCTCACCCTATCCTCCGCTGAATCGGGCCAACTCAAACAAAAACCCAAAAACCTAAATTGAAATGAAATCAAACTTCCTGACGCTGCCATCTCCACTAGTGACATCTTTGACAGTGCTGACATCTCCGCCGTGGAGGCTTGGAATTAGGCGGAATAGGGTTTGTCATTGCCATCTTTTCTATGGAGGCTTGGAATCGGGCGGAATCGGGCTTGCTGCTGCCATTTCCACCGTGGAGGCTTAGAATCGGGATCGCCGCTTCCATCTCCGCCGTGAAGACTTAGAGTTAGGCGGAATCAGAATCGTCACTGCCATCTCCGTCTAATCGCTAGGTGGAGTAGAGTGGAGGTTAGGTGGAGCAAAGTTTAGGTGGAGTGGAAGTTTGGCAGATCGGAGGTTAGATGGAGCGGAGTTATGTGAAGTTAGGTGGAACGACGGAGTGGAGGTCGTGGCGGTAGAGTGGAGAATAAGGAAAGAATAGTTTTGATTCTTCTTCAACAGTGACAGAAAGAATAAGGAAATAAATGAATGAGGGCATAATTGTCCTTTCACTTATTCTAAATTATAATTATTTAAAAATAGGGGTAGTCATTTCATGTATTTCCAGCCAAATTCAAGCCTCCAAGGTAATATTAGCACATTCAAGCAAAACACAGGGTTTCAATAGCACTTTTCAACTTCACACGGTCATATCAGCACCAACCACCAAAACATAGGGTTATATGAACACTTAACTCTATTTTGTTTATTTTGTTGAGTTTAGTCCAGATTGATGATTGGGTGACTTTTGGTTTTGTGTTTAGTTTTTATTTTGTTGTGTTATTTAACCGAGGATTTTTTATGTTGATGGATTTTGCTTTTATTATATGTGCTAATATAACCCTGCATTTTTTACGATGTGTTGATATAACCCTATAAGTTTTAGGAATGTGCTGATATAATCCTGTTAGTTTTCATAATGTGTTGAAATAACCCTACCTGGTCTGACGGTGGTTCGGTGGTGGGTTAGGGTATGATTGTTCACCCAAATTCAGATTTTAGTCCGAAGGCACTTTTGTCATTTTTTGGGGTTAACGCCAAAAACACACGGTCAATGTCGGAATTCTCATCAGAAGGTTATATTTGTACTTTCATCAACTAGTTAGGGTTATTTTTGTATTTTTATTTTCTGAGGGTTATATTTGCACTTACCTTAATTATATAGGGTAATATTTGTGTATATCCCAATTTTGGATGTCATTCACAAATGGTGACCACCTTGAAATATTTAATTGATTGTGAACTTTCTTAACATGACCTCCTTATAGTGGTGGAATTCACTAACACTATATTTATCATGATCCAACCAACCAAAATTTTCAATTAAATATTATGAGTGGGTCCCCTGACTGACGACCTCTCCATAACTTTATGGACAGACCAATTATTTTTTTACATTATACACTGCATTTGTTAAATTTCATACTTTAGAATTTTTAAAAATATTTTTATATTATATATTTTTATATTATATATTTTTATATTTTCACATTCAAATACATATTTTTACTTGTTTTAAGTTTAAAAATACAATATTTAAATTTTATAAAAAATTACAACATTTAAGGTAAAAGCCACCGTGAACTGTCCATAGGGTTAAGGAAAGACCATTTTTCCTGAGACTTTCTCAAATATTAGGTCTCTTTCATTCACCTACTGGTGTATATCTAGCCCAACAACAAAAAAGCAACTGGCCTCTAGGCCCAACCCAACTTTGCTTTGTAATAACACAAAGCCATTCAGTTCAGTATGCAGATCAACCAGGAACTAGTATATGCGGAACTTTGTAGTTGTGGGATAGATCGTGAGCCGAGAAACACAAAACACGGAACAAACACTTATCCATGAACCTAAAATGTGGTGATAGTGGCACTGTAGCACCCCCGATCCGTGACCTGCTGAACGCAAGTATCGGGTCGGACCCGGGCGTGCTACCGGGAATTCAACGAGTCGGATTACAGTAACGAGTAATACAGATTATGCAGAAGCAAATTTAGAAGAATTCAAAATCCTAACTTACTATTACAGTGAAAGTATTAATACAATTGTTAAACAAGCGTTTTAACTAAAATTTACAGGCAAAAGTTCTAAAGGATCCGGTAAGGATCAGTTCACGTTAATATAACCATTTTACATTCTAACCAAAAGATTCTAAAGGTGCACCCAGGATCCTTCCTCAAAAGAAGTAAAGACACCAATGCACTTCTCTCTTACGGTTCATCTACACATGAAATGGTTGTTTAAACTAGGGTAAGCTCCTTGGTTAGTGAGGTTTCGTTGCAGTATTTACCAAGTTAAATTTAGTGGTCACATAAAAGCAGATTGCCACATAAACCTATCACATAGTAAAAGGATACGGGTGGGCTATGCCAAGATGAATTCAAGTGCTTATATGGCCACTGTGACTGACACCAGGGCATAACTCTCTCAATAATGCCCGAGGTCTATCACGATCTAGAAAAATCATACTCTTCAACCACGCCCAATATATTCAATGTCGAGCTCGTATCAGAAAACCAGATGGTTATGCTAGTATACCAGAAAATCCACGTGTAGCCGGTCTAATCATACGGTCCGATCTATACCGTTCCCCCCAACTTTAACCGAACTACAATCGCATCAGGCACCCCAAAAAGCACAAAAAAGTAATAAGGTAGCAGATAATTCAAGTTTGACACAGCAAGATAAAGTACAAGCCGGTCTTCCACATAAAATATCAGAGCAGTTCATGCACTCAGTTTCACAATAATTGAGCATAATATAAATATATACTAACATATTTAAGTTCAACAGGAATAACCCTCTCTAGTGGAATTCGAGTACTCACAGATCGAGTAAAGAGTTCAAGTAGAGAGATTCGAGTGTATGGTTTGAGTACATGGGGTTCGAGTAGATGGATTCGAGTGCAAAGGGTTCAAGTAGATGGGTTTGAGTACAGGGGGTTAGAGTAGATGGGTTCGAGTGCAGGGGGTTAGAGTAGATGGGTTCGAATGCAGGGGGTTCAAGCAGATGGATTCGAGTACAGGGGTTCGAATAGATGGGTTCTAGTGCAGGGGGTTTGAGCAGATGGGTTTGAGTATAGGGGGTTTGAGTAGATGGGTTCGAGTGCAGGGGTTTCAGTAGATGGGTTCGAGTACATGGGGTTCATGTAGAGGATTCGAGTGGAGAGTGTTTGAGTGGTGCTGGGTTCAAGTGGTACTGGTTCGAGAGCTAATGGTCTGAGAGGTACTGGTTCGAGAGGTATTGGTTTGAGATGTACTGGTTCGAGAGGTGAAGGTTCTAGTGGAGGGTTTGAGAGGTGAGAGATCGAGTGGAGGGTTCGAGTGGTACTGGTTCGAGAGGTACTGGTTCGAGAGGTACTGGTTCGAGAGGTGAAGGTTTCAGTGGAGGGTTCGAGAGGTACTCTCTGGTTTAAGAGGTGAAGGTTCCAGTGGAGGGTTTGGGAGGTAAAGGTTCCAGTGGAGGGTTCGAGAGGTACTCTCTGGTTCGAGAGGTGAAGGTTCTAGTGGAAGGTTCGAGAAGTACTCTCTGGTTCGAGAGGTGAAAGTTCCAGTGGAGGGTTCGAGAGGTGAGAGCTTGAGTGGAGGGTTCGAGAGGTACTCTTTGGTTTGAGAAGTGAAGGTTCCAATGGACGGTCCGAGAGGTGAAAGTTCTAGTGGAGGGTTGGAGAGGTACTCTCTGGTTTAAGAGGTGAAGGTTCCAGTGGAGGGTTCGAGAGGTGAGAGTTCTAGTGGAGGATTCGAGAGGTGCTCTCTGGTTCGAGAGGTGAAGGTTCCAATGGAGGGTTCGAGAGGTACTCTCTGGTGGCATTATATATATAAAAATATATATGTATATATATATATATATATATTCATTTTAATTCGATTTGTGTTAAGGCAATGCAAACACTCACCAGATTGTTGCTGATGTGTTCCTCACCAGGAAAGCTAATTTTGCTAGTCGAGTTTGATATTGTTTATTGCTCTTCTGTTGATTTGGGTGATGGTTAAATTTCATTGGCGTGACTGCTATTTATAGTAGAAGTGGCATGAAGCTAATTTCTTTGAATCATAACCGACCCCATGTGGATTAGAGACATGTGGCTTTATTGGTTTTGATGAAGATAATCTTCATCCTTGCCACTTGCTTCGTGGGAGCAACTTATTTGACACGAAACGTAGCTTGCCCTACCTTTCCCTAGGTTTACATTCTGTTGTTTCCTTTTCCAGACACAATACTAATCATAACTTCTATTCACCTATCAATCCCATCGGTTTCGTTTTCATCCGTTCCTTTCTTTTAATTCTTTATTTATTGGCTTTTCTTCTTTTAATTTACAATACTTAATAATCAACTATATATATATGTAAAGATTAAATACAATTATATTTCTTGAATTCAAAACAATATTAGAATTGATAACTTATTTATTTTAGCTAATTAATTTCTAGTATTTGAGTTCCATATTGTAATGCTCGCTATCCATATAGGTATATATATATATATAAATTATTTTATTATAATATTAACATAAATACTCACATATAAAATTTAATGAATATGAAATATTTTATAAATTAAACATAGAATATAGAGTGACATAAGGAAATGTTAATAAATTTTATTCATTTATTTTATATATCTTATTTTAGGTTAAAATTTCTTGTAGGGTTTGAGTTAAACCTGGAAATGGTCGAAGAAAGTAAATAAGAGATTATGATTTTTGGTTAACATCTAACTATTACATGCACATTGACTTCATTAAGGTCGGGGTTTCACAGTCTTCCCCCAATGAATTTCGTCCCCAAAATTCCCATTTCCCGTGAACAACTTTAGATAATTATCTCTCATGTTAGCTTCAGCTCCCAAGTTGTTCCTCGACCTTATGATTTTTCCACAACACTAAAACCATAGGAATCTCTCTGGTACTCAAGGTCTTGATTTGTCGATCCAGTATCTTTATGGGATTTTCTTCATACATCAGCCTTTCATTCAATCCTAAGTCTTCATGGTTTAACACATTTTCGGGGTCAGGGTGGTACTTCTTCAGAAGCGATACATGGAAAACATTATGCAATTTCTCCAACTGGCTAGGCAGGTTAAGTTGGTACGCAACGACTCCAACTCGTTGTACAATCTCGAAAGGGCCAATGTACCTAGGACTCAGCTTTCCTTTCTTACCATGCCGAACGAGGCCCTTGCGAGGAGTTACTTTCAAAAATATTTGGTCACCCTCTAAACTCCAAGTCCCTCATTCCATGGTCAGCGTAACTCTTCTGTCAACTTTGAGCCATCAGTAATCGCTATTTTATTAGATTGACGTTATCCATGGATTCCATAATCCAGGGTATACTGGTAACTGGGAGAATTTTTTTCTCTCCAACTTCTTCCCAAAAGAGGGTTGTCCGACATTTTCGACCATAGAGTATTTCATACGGGGCCATACCAATGGATGACTGACAACTATTGTTATAAGCAATTTTACCAACGGTAAGTGAGCGTCCCAACTTCCCCCAAAATCCATAACACAGCTTCAGAGCATGTCCTCGAAGGTTTGAATTATTCTCTTTGACTGCCTGTCTGACTGTGGATGGGCACTTGTACTAAAGTTCAATTTGGTTCCTAGTTCTGCTTACAGTAGCCTCTAGAAGCGGGAAGTAAATCTTGGGTCCCTATCTGACACAATAGTTATTGGCACTCCATGCAATCTTACGATTTCTTGGGTGTACAGGACCGTCATTTTTTCCAAGGAGTATTTAACGTTTATCGATAGAAAATGAGTTGATTTGGTCAACCTATCAACCACCACCTATATGATTCAAAATGTTTTGGTGTTCGGGATAATCCTGTAACAAAGTTCATCGTGCTATGATCCCATTTCCATTTAGGAATCTCCAATGGTTGTAATAACCCCAATGGTTTCTGATGCTCAGTCTTGACTTGCTGGCACACCAAACAACACGCCACGTATTCTGCCATATCCCTCCTCTTGTTATCCTAACAGTATAGCTGTTTCAACTCTCAATACATTTTGGTCTCTCATGGATGCACCATATACTTGGACCGGCTAGCTTCCTCCAACGTTGTTTGTGTGATCTCTGAATTTTGGGGTAGGTAAAACCTACCTCTATAGGTCAGCACTCCGTCACTGTCCACTTCAAAGTCCGGTAACTTCCCTTTAGTGGCAAGCTTTGTCTTCTTTACCAATGATTTATCTAATTCTTGAGCATTCTTAATCTCAATGGGTAAAATAGATCGTACCCTTAGATTGAAGAACACAAGTCGGTTAGATTTAGCCTCGCATTCCCAACTCTATGCCTACGATAACATCTCTATCTCCTTTATCCAAATATGTGCCAAATTCACCTTCCGACTCAGTGCATCTGCCACCACATTTGCCTTGCTAGGATGATAATCGATCACACAGTCATAATCCCCCAAAAACTCCATCCACCGATGTTGGTGCATATTCAGGTCCTTTTGGGAAAATAGGTATTTCAGGTTCTTATGGTATGACATTACTTCAAATGTGACTCTATATAAGTAATGTCGCCATTTCTTTAAAGCAAACACCACTGCGGCTAGTTCTAGGTCATGGGTGGGGTAATTCTTTTCATAAGGTTTCAACTTTCGAGAAGCATAAGCAATCAAGTAGCCCGGTTGCATCAACACGCATCCTAGACAATCTCCTGAAGCATCGGTATACAATATGAATCAATCCTTTCCCTCAGGTAGAGCAAGAATTGGGGCAATGGTCAAACGCTCCTTTAATTCTTGGAAACTGGATTCAGTCTTCTCATTCCATTCATACTTAGCTCCCTTCTAAGTTAGACGAAACAAAGGGGATGCTAGTTTAGAGAAGTCTTTAACAAAATGTCTATAGTACCCTGCCAGTCCAAGAAACTCTGAACTTCCGTACTATTGGTCGGCACCCTCCAATTTGGAATTGTCTCGACTTTAGAAGGATCCACTGATATCCCTTACTTACTAATCACGTTCCCCAAAAAGTTCACTTGGTTTAGCCAGAATTCACATTTTCTAAACTTGGCATACAACCTCTGCTCTTTAAGTAGTTATAATACCTTCCTTAGATGCCCTTTATACTCCTGCTGGGATTTGGAATAGACCAAGATGTCATCGATGAAGATGATAACAAACTCATCTAGGTATGGCCGAAATACTTGATTCATGAGATCTATGAAAGTGGCTGGTGCATTGGTTACTCCAAATGGCATTACCAGGAATTCGTAATGACCATATCAAGTATTGAAAGCTGTCTTGGGTTTGTCCTCCCTCTTCACTCACAACTGGTAGTACCCTTGTCGTAAATCCAGTTTGGAAAATACTACTGCTCCTTGGAGTTGATCGAAAAACTCCTCAATAATTGGAAAAGGGTATTAATTCTGAATTTTCACATTATTTAAGCCTCGATAATCGATACACATCCAAAGAGAGCCACCTTTCTTCTTAACAAACAACACTGGGGCTCCTCAGGGTGAGGTACTCGGTTGAATGAACCCCTGAGCTAATAATTCTTCAAGTTGTAGTTTCAACTCTTGTAGTTCTAGCAGTGCCATATGATAAGGGGTTCTAGAAATAGGTGCGGCTCCTGGTACCAAATCAATGGTAAACTCAGTCTCCCTTTCAGGAGGCAAACTTACAAGTTCCTTTGGAAATACCTTAGGGAAGTTTTGGACAACATTTTTATCTTTTCCCTTTAACTGGTCTATTGGCTTATTCATGACATAAGCTAATATTTCAATTGTTCCTTTACAAATCATTCGTTGAGCCTTGATGCTAGCAACCAGTAATGAGAAGGATCTCTTTCTTCTTACATCTACTTCAATTAGAGGTCCCCCGGGTTAGCCTAATGTGCCTCCAAATTGGTTTAGTTGGTTGTGTATGATAAGCAGTCAGACCTCTCCGCAGCACTCGAGCATTTACTAGGGCTAGGTCCACTTCTTGTATGACTTCTTGTCGCTCTGTGTCCCATTGCCCGAGCTTCAGAATCCTTTGGTTCTTCACCCAATTGCGCTCTGCAATCACGGCATTTGCCCTTGCCTCTTCTGCGTCAGCACGCAGACACTATTCCATGGCATCTTTCATCAATTGCTCAAGGTTCTCGAAGCTAAGGACTCTACCAATTAACTCTGCCCGCTCAATGACTAAGGCGTGCACAACCCATTTTGGGTGGGAGTGAGTCTCCACCCAACGCGAATTGTCTAAAACCTCTGACCATGGAATAAACATCTCCAGGGAAGCTCTAAAGTGTCTCCTCACCTCAATAATCACCTAAAAATCATCAGTTGTAACCTCTCCGTCATCGTCCATTTATCAAAATAACAAAAATGTTATTTTGACGGCTTGGACCCAACTAGCCCAAAACATATTTTATTCACAATTTATTCAGTTCCTCTAAAATCTTTTATTTAAGGTAAGTATGGGTTTACCTTTACTTGTTTTGAAGATGCTCTGATACCACGTCTGGAACATCCCCGATCAGTGACCCACCTGCTCAATGCAAGTATAGGGTTGGACCCGGGCATGCTACCGGAAATCCAACGAGTTGGATTGCAGTAACAAGCAATACAGATTATTCAGAAGTAAATATAGAAGAATTCAAAATCCTAACTTACTATTACAGTGAAAGTATTAATAAAAGTGTCAAACAAGCATTTTAACTAAAATTCACAGACAAAAGTTCTAAAGGATCCGGTAAGGATCAATTCATGTTGATATAACCATTTTACATTCCAATCAAAAGATTCTAAAGGTCCACCCAGGATCTTTCCTCAAAAGAAGTAAAGACACTAGTGCACTTCTCTCTTACGGTTCATCTACACCTGAAAGGGTTGTTTACACTAGGGTAAGCTCCTTGTTTAGTGAGGTTCGATCGCCAGTATTACCGAGGTAAATTTAGCGGTCACATAAAAATAGATAGCCACATAAACCTATCACATAGTAAAAGGATACAGGTGGGCTATGTCAAGATGCATTCAAGTGCCTATATGGCCACTGTGACTGACACCAGGGCATAACCCTCTCAATAATACCCGGGCTATCACGATTAAGAAAAATTATACTCTTCAACCACGCCCAATATATTCAATGTCGAGCTCGTATCAGAAAACCAGATGGTTATGCTAGTATACCAGAAACTCCACGTGTGGCCGGTCTAATCAGATGGTCCGGTCTATACCATTCCCCACCGACTTCGACCGAACTACAATTGCGTCGGGGACCCCAAAAAGCACAGACAACAATCAGGTAGCAGATAATTCAAGTTTGACACGACAAGATAAAGTACAAGCCGATTATTCACATAAAATATCAGAGCAGTTCATGCGCTCAGTTTCACAATAATTGAGCATAATGTAAATATATACTAACATATTTAAGTTTAACAAGCATAACCCTTTCTAGTGACGTTTGAGTACTCACAGTTTGAGTGAAGGGTTCAAGTAGAGAGCTTTGAGTGTAGGGTTTGTGTACAAGGAGTTCGAGTAGATGGATTCGAGTGCAGGGGGTTCGAGTACAGGGGGTTCGAGTACAGGGGGTTCGAGTGCAGGGGATTTGAGTAGATGGGTTTGAGTACAAGGGGCTCAAGAAGATGGGTTCGAGTACAGGGGGTTCGAGTACAGGGGGTTCGAGTAGATGGGTTTGAGTAGATAGGTTCAAGTACAGGGGGTTCGTGTAGAGGATTCGATTGGAGAGTGTTCGAGTGGTGCTAGGTTTAAGTTGTACTGGTTCGAGAGGTGAAGATTTAAGTGAAGGGTTCGAAGGGTGAGAGTTTGAGTGGAGGGTTTGAGTGGTACTAGTTCGAGAGGTACTGGTTCGAGAGGTGAAGGTTCCAGTGGAGGGTTTTAGAGGTACTCTCTGGGTTGAGAGGTGAAGGTTCCAGTGGGGGGGGGGGTCGAGAGGTACTGGTTCGAGAGGTAAAGGTTCCAGTAGAGGGTTTAAGAGGTGAAGGTTCCAGTGGAGGGTTCGAGGGGTGAAGGTTCCAGTGGAGGATTCTAGAGGTGAGAGTTCGAGTGGAGGAATTGAGAGGTACTCTCTGGTTCGAGGGGTGAAGATTCCAATGGAGGGTTCGAGAGGTGAAGGTTCTGGTGGAGGGTTTGAGAGGTACTGGTTCGAGAGGTGAAGGTTCCAATGGAGGGTTCGAGAGGTACTCTCTGGTGGCATCATGTATATATATAATCATTTTAATTCGATTTGTGTTAAGGCAATGCAAACACTCACCAGATTGTTGCCGTCATGTTCCTCACCGGGAAAGCTAAATTTGCTAGTCGGGTTTGATATTGTTTATTGCTATTATGTTGATTTGGGTGATGGTTAAATTTCGTTGGTGTGGCAGCTATTTATAGTAGAAGTGGCATGAAGCTGATTTCTTTGAATCATTACCGACCCCACGTGGATTAGTGACATGTGGCTTTATTGGTTTTGATGAAGATAATCTTCATCCTTGCCACTTGCTTCGTGGGAGCATCTTATTTGACACGAAACGTAGCTTGCCCTACCTTTCCCTAGGTTTACATTCTGTTGTTTCCTTTTCCACACACAATACTAATCATGGCTTCTATTCACCTATCAATCCCATCTGTTTCATTTTCATCCGTTCCTTTCTTTTAATTCTTTATTTATTGACTTTTCTTCTTTTAATTTGCAATACTTAATAATCAATTATATATACATGTAAATATAAAATACAATTATATTCCTTGAATTCCAAACAATATTAGAATTGATAACTTATTTATTTTAGCTAATTAATTTCTAGTATTTGAGTTCCATATTGTAATGCTCGCCATCCATATAGGTATATATATAAATTAATTTATTATAATATTAACATAAATAATCACATATAAAATTTAATGAGTCTGAAATAGTTTATAAATTAAACATAGAATATAGAGTGACGTAAGGAAATTTTAATAAATTTTATTCATTTATTTTATTTATCTTATTTTAGGTTAAAATTTCTTGTAGGGTTTGAGTTAAAGCTGAAAATGGTTGGAGAAAGTAAATATAAGATTACAATTTTTGGTTAACATCTAGCTATTACATGCACATTGACTTCATTAAGGTCAGAGTTTCACAGGCACGACCCACGATCTCGACTCCTAATAACATGGAACCGCAACTACAATAGCTTATAAATACAAGAAGACCAAAACAATCTAAGGTAAGCGTTACTAAATTGAGAAATTCCAGTCCTCATAGAAAGACTGACTTGATCGTCGGAGCTTCTCTCCCAGAATTACTTCCGGGACTTATTTTGCAGGAAAGAGGATTTCTAGGGTGAATGACAATAGACCTTACAGATCAGATTACCACATTATTTGGCACCAGCTGTAGGGAATGGGGAAATTTTTTAGTTTCAAAGTCCTTCAGGTAAACAATGGTGTTCACCAGAAGTGAGAAGAGCCATAACCACCAGACACGAGAACACACAGTGGGATGCAACAGAAGCATGCACCCTAGCCAGGACTAGGAATGCTTCCTTAGTAAAGAAAGGGATAATAATAAAGAAGAAACATAGAAGAAGATGAGGAGGAAGAATCTCCCAACACGAACTAAGAAAAAGAAAGGAGGGAATTCACAACGTTCTTATAAGTGAACAAGGAGAGCTTGTACAACCAGTTTTTAGCCACACTCAAGCCAAACCCTCCGAGAATGGAAAAATGAATAAGTCAAAAGTCATTAGCGTGAGAACTCCAAGTATGAAGAGGATTTAAGGGACATAGCCACAGACGATGATGCAGACGATGTTGCAGACAAATTACCATTAGCACCACATCTGTGATATTTCAAATTGACAAAGGACTTTAAACTTCCTTTAATGTTAAAATCTACTATGGGACCACAGACCCCAAAGAGTTCCTATACTTATATCGAAATAGCATGAGATTTCACAATGCAAACATTGAATCGGTATGCAAGGCTTTCCCTATTTTCTTATTAGAAACAACGATCACGTGGTACGAGGATCCCTCAAATGAAAGTATTAAGTCTTGGGTGCAATTGTCAGATTTGTTTTTGGGTCGCTTCAATTAGAAGAAAATGTTCACAAAAATGATTGCATACTTGAACAATATAGCTCAGCGAAGTGATGAATGTCTTGTGGAGTATCATAATAGGTTCATCACGAAAAGTTTGCAGGTTCGCAACTTGCCATTCCAATCTTCCTTGGGTGCATTCACAGGAGGCATGCGATCAGGAAAGTTCTATTAGGAATTAAAAAAAAAAGCCTGAAAACCCAAAAGAGCTACAAAAGATGATTCAACAACACGTGCAAATGGAAGAAGAGAACAACCGCAAGATAGAGCGAGAACGAGGCAAAAAGGGAACAATGGAGGATTTGCAAAAGGGGTTCATAAAGAAAGGTAAGGGAAATATTCCTTTCAAGGGAAGAGAGCCAAGGATGCAAGGTGTACCATTCCAAGAAATGCCTCTAACAAAATCCATTAAAGAAATATGGCAAGCAAATAAGGAGCTATTTTGCGAGCTGGCACCTATGATAGCACTGCCATATATGAGGTCCAGAGAATATTATTGTGTCTTCCACAAGTACCATGGCAATGAAATAGAGTATTGCAGATATTTTAGGAGACAAATTGAGGAAAACCCGAAGAATGTCTACTTAAGCCAATATATGAAAGAAGGAGTAAGCCAGTATGATGAAGCCGCCAAAGCAGGGAACTCCGTGGTAAGAAACCAAGAGATGGAGAGCACACTTGCCAAAAAAAATATTGCAACAGTGGATTACAATGACGATATTGCGGCCGAAGTTCCATAAAAAGTAATCTTGTCTATACATGGATCAACTGAGTCGTTATCAAAGAATTCTTGGAAGTCTAAAGCCAGATATTCCCCCCCACAAGATCATGTTGATAAAATACTTTTTTCAAACGACGCAATCACTTTTAACGAGGAGGATGCAATACCTAACGCTTTGGCTCATAAAGATCCAATGGTCATTATTGCTTGAATTGGAAATGCAACGGTTCATAGAGTGTTCACGGGCGATGGAAGTGTGGTTGAGATACTATTCATGGATTGCTTCGATAAGCTAGGGTTCAAGCAAACTGACCTATAGAAGTCCACGTCGTCCCTTGCAGGGTTCACAGGACGAGCAGAAACACCCTTAGGGAATATATAACTGCATGTCACCATTGGAGAGAGTGAAAGAAATTGTACCATCATGTGTGACTTTGTGGTCATGGATGCTCCAAGCCCATTTAATGCCATTATCGAAAGTTTCTAGATGAACACAACGAAAGTGATATGGTCCCCATACCATTTAATAATGAAGTTCCCAACTCCAGTTGTAATCACGACAATAAGAGGAAACCAACAAACAGTGAGACAATGCATTGTTATTGCGATGAAGGCCAGAAGAAATGTGTAAAATACCAAGATAGTCAGCACTGTCTCAGATGGTGGACTACTCGAGCAATCAGAATCAGCAGTAGATCTGGGGGAAGAAATGAAGCTGGTTAGTTTAGATGGCGAAGACAATTCTAAGTGTGTAAAGATAGGGAAACATCTTCCATATATGGAAAATGAGAGAGTCATACAAATCCTATGAAGTCATAGAGATACATTTACATAGAGTGTATATAACATGGGAGGAGTTGACCCATGAATAGCTATCCATTATTTGAATATCAGTGACTTGGTCAAACAAAAACAACGTAGCTTCGTTAGCAACATACAAAAATCAATTGAAGAGGAAGTTACAACACTACTTCAGGCCAGCATATTGAAAGAGGTCATCTATACAAAATGGTTAGTGAACCTAGTGATGGTGAAAAAAATAGAATGTGCATAGATTTCACTGATATAAATAAGGCATGGCCAAATAATTGTTATCCTTTGCCAAAAATTAATCAAGTAGTCGAAGAAATTTCGGGGTATGAATTTCTAGCATTTTTGGACGAATATGAAGGATGCCATCAAATACTGATGAATCCAGAAGATGCAGAGAAGATGACATTTATAACGAGCTTCAGATAGTTTTGTTATGTGAAAATGCCATTTGGATAAAACAATGCAGGTGCAACTTACCGAAGAGTGGTCGATAACGCATTTTGCAATCAAATAGGATGACATGTTGAGGCATACGTTGATGACATGGTTATCAAGAGCAGAAAGGTGGGCGACTTCGCTGTAGATTTAAAAGAGACCTTGGATACACTGAGTAGCATTGAGATGAAGCTTAATCCTAAAAAATGCATAATTGGAGTAGGCGCAAGAAAGTTTTTGGGATACAAGAAATCCTCCGAAGGGATCGAAGCCAACCTAGAGAAAATCCAGGCTATAGTGGATCTTTCCCAGCCACGAACGACCAAAAAGGAGCAAATATTGATGGGATTGTTGGCATCGCTCAGTAGGTTTGTCTTGAAGGCAGCAGAGAAGCATTTCCCACTCTATAAAGTCTTAAAAAAGGTAAAAAATTTAGCTGGAGCGAAGAATGCCAGAATGCATACGAGTATTTGAAGGAGCAACTTCAAACATTGCCAACGTTGAAATCACCATTTCCTGGGGAAACCCTATATTTGTATTTAGCAGTCTCACAGAATGCGGTCAGTTCAGTTTTGGTGCGTCAAGAAGGCCAAAAGCAAGTGCCAGTGTACTCCATTAGCAGAATATTACAAAATGCAGAGAGGCCATACATGCCAGTTGAGAAGCTAACCCTGACTTTGATATACTCAGCAAAAATATTGAGAACATATTTCCACAGTCACCAGATCGTTGTCCACACTGATTTTCCAATTAAAAATATCCTCACCAAGCCTGAAGCATATGGTAGAATGATGATGTGGGCTCTTGAACTAGGCAAATATGAGATCCAATTCCAGTCAAGAACACTGATCAAGGCTTAGACCTTAGCATATTTCATTACAGAATTGACAAGTGAAGACGCACAGAACACAAACACGTGCCAGAATCTGGGGATCGACAAAGGAAAATCAAAGTGGGTAGATGTCACATGGAAATTGTTCGTTGATGGCACATCTAGCAAAGAAGGTTGCAATGTAGGATTACTATTAGTCAACCCGGAAGGAGGGGAACATAGATATTCATATCATTTTGACTTCCCACTCACCACCAACTAAGCAGAATATGAAGCTTTGATATGTGGCCTAGACCTTACAATCAGAATGAAAGTCAAAAGCGTCAGGGGATTTATTGGTTCACAGATCATAGTTCAGCAAGTATAGGGACACTACAAAGTGTGAGAAGAACAGCTGGTGAAGTATTTATGGAGGGTCCGCAACTCATCGCCTAGCTCAAGTACTTTGACATCTAGCACGTACCAAGAAGTGAAATTACAAAAGCAGACACACTAAGAAAGCTAGCAACCAGTGGGTTTGAATATTTGATCGAACATAAAGATGTGATAGTGGAGGTCATTCTAGTCAGAAGCACAGTGATGACAACTATGTCAACAATCCAGACAGAAGGTGTAAACTGTATGACACCGCTAATAGAGTACTTTGTGAAGGGAATATTGCCAACAGATAAGGTGCAAGCTCGAAAGTTGGAACTGCGTTCTTACAACTACGTCTATGAAGGAGGAGGCATAAACAAGAAAGGTTTTTTTTATCTCCGTGGATAAAATACGTAGTACCATCATAGACAGGTGAAATTTTAAGAGAAGTGCATGAAGGGCTGTGTGGAACACATCAAGAAGCTAGAATAGTTGCAAAAAAGATCATCCGAGTGTGATACTACTGGCCAACTATGTTTATGATGTGCAAAAATTCGTGCTCAAATGCAAAATCTACCGGATTAATGCCTCATTGCCGCATAAACCACATGTTGCTTTGAGAGGGATATATGGAGCTTGGCCATTCGATAAATGGGTGATCGACCTCATTGGACCCTTCCCAAAAGGCTCGGGGTATGCCAAATTTCTAATTGTGGCAATCGATTACTTCATGAACTGAGTGGAAGCAAAGTCATTAGGATGAGTCACAGCCAAGCTAAGAAGAAAATTCGTTTTGAAAAATATAATGTGTCGCTTTGGGGTGCCACACACTATAATCACAGATAATGACAAGTAGTTCACAAGTGGTACCTTCCCTGAATGGTGTTCAAAGCTAGGGATTCTTCAAAAGCTTACATCTATAGCTTACCCTCAAGCTAATGGCCAGGTCAAAGTAACAAACATGACCATAGTCTAGGGTATTCAAAGGCAGTTGGTGGGAAAGCGAACCAGCTGGATGGACGAGATACCTAATACCCTATGGCTATGCAGAAAACTGTTCGAGAACCAATGAGAGAGCTACTATACAGACTGGTCTATGGTCATGCGGTAGTAGTACTGGTGTGTCACGGGTCACCAGCTAAGGGTGCGAACCGTGCGGCCTAGCCACAGACTACCTCGCCCACGACTACCGCCTGGATCCCACGTGCTTTGCACACCGCCCAGTTGCTAGCAGCAGACCGAGCCCTTTGAGGGATGTGGTTGAATGTGCAGCGGAATATACACACCCGAGAGAGCATGGCTCACACACACAAACCAACGTTGCAATATAAAGCCCAACAACAGGGAACCAAATGCTTATAATCATTATATTAAAAAATGGTAACCGGATGTAGAGAGCTCACTACTCTACATATATGCTGTGCAAACGTTATCACGAGTGCCAGCTACAAAGGCAAAATAAGGTCAAAGGCTAAAACAACATGTAGGCTTGGACCTTGATCAAAATAGCTATGCTAAACTAATAACTAAGCTATTACAAGTATTTACAAGCAAAAGAGAAGACTTTTGGGACAAGGAGCTTGGGACATGTCGTCTTGGGCCGGGCGCAACATTAACGGTGATGGCCGTCAAGGTGACCGGGCACTGTGCGCATGGGCATTGGGCATAGATGGCTCGGACGTTGTGCACAGTACATCGCGGGCGCAGGGAAGGGACATCACGGGCCGTGAGTGGTTAGGCGTTCGACACTGGATGACCCGGAGGCGTGTGCGGCACGATCAAGGGAGACCAGTTCGCAGTGACGCGTTGAGTGGCATGGGACCGCAACATCATTTTGGCATGGATGCGGGCATGTGGTTGCATTGAGGTCGGGTGATGAGCCCCACCCCGTAACATTCTCCCCCACTCAATTTGGCGAACGTTACCGGAGCCATCAATTCTCCAAGGTGCTTTGCTACCCACGCGTTTCTCGTACACTTCTGCCTTCAAAAGGGGTTTAGTTAATTGCTAGTGCTGGTGTACTCTGATGTAGCCGTGGTCCTCGGCTCCTCTGCAGTTCCATTTTTGAGCTGGCTTGATTTTATAGCACCCCACTCCTTGATCAATAACCAAAGGAATGTCCAACTCTGATGCTGTCTGGTACGCATCATCATCCGTTCACGTTTCTGCTTCCGGCCTTGTGGAACAACAAGGGGTTGCTGATGTGAATGATGACTCGTCTTTCCCTGTTGAGTTTTACAAGGCTTAGCTTGCTTGAACGACTCAAATGGGAAGCATGATGGGTCGCGCTAGCTGGCAGATATCTCTTTTAAACACACATCTTCTTGGCAACCGACAACACTTCCTACACTCTTTGCTCGACAAATCTTCATCCCTTACAGTTGGGGAGCAATCCACAACCCGCTCAGTTTTTAGACTTGCTTCATAAAGTTTCTTGGATCCATTGGGCAAACCCATTTATGGCATAGACCCTCCTGACTCGTCAATTTTGTTCTTCCCACCGAATCTTGTCCTAAGCACTTGACAAACTGCAAAGCAGAGATTTTACCCTCGGATGAAATCTTCACAGTCATTTTAACCATGCATGGATTGGTGCCTAATACGTAAAGGAAATTGCCGTATGGGTATACGACAATCCATGCATTCCTCAAAATTTCCATGCCGAGGACTAAACCGAAATTGTCCATTTTAACGACATGGAAATCCCCTGTGGTACCTATGGAGTCAAACTTGACTGAGCATCACCTCGCAATACCCAGCACCGGTTGAGCTTCGCTATTAACGGCCTTCATTCTGCCTACAGCTTTCTCGGTTCATCAAGTTTCAGTGTGGCCTTCCCCGCTTTGCCTGACACATTTGTGGCTCTCTCTGATTGGATTGCAGTGACCACCATCGTGGATTTATCCCGCAGGTTTTAACCATCTCAGATTCGTCAAGTTTCAGTGCGGTCTTCCTCGCTTTGCTTGACACATTTGTGGCTCTCACTAAATGGACTTCAGCGACTACCACCATGGATTTATCCCACAGGCTTTAACCATTTCAGATTCGTCAAGCTTTAGTGCGGCCTATCCTACTTTGCTTGACCAATTGTAGCTCTCTTGGATCGGACTGCAGCAACCACCCGGTTGATCTCAAACTCAGTTAACGGATTCAACCGCCTTGGTTGTCTTGATCCCACCGTGGAATTACACCACATATTTAAATGCCCCCGTGGAGCATGGTTCTTTCCTCTTCGGGCCCAGACTCCTCAGCCGACTTCAACTAAACTACCTCGCTCAGTGTCTCCCTGATTTGTCTCGAGTCCTCGAGCAACATAGCAGTGATCCTCTGCTCTGTTGGACAATGAACAAGGGCTTGGTTCCCTTTGCACATTTTCCCACCAGTCCCGCCATCTCGGTTCATCTATCCCACCTTGGTTTGGACCCACTTGAACTCGCTTCGTCTAAACTGGGGTTTACCCCATTCCTTCCAATACCCGAATTGAACCCGAAGTTACCTCTACCTTCAGACTGGGTCTAAAGTCACTCCGTACCTTGGAAGTACTTACACCCACACCATTGCCTACCTCTACAATGGTAGAACCGCCCATTTCCCTATCAACTCTTTGCGATCCCTCACCATTTGCGTACTCTCACCTCGGACAAATGCCACCGCTGAGTTATAGTCTGTGCAGCAAGCTCTCCTTAGCTCGAGCATAGCCCACGAATCCAATCCCTAGCTGAAGTCAAGGAGTTTTTACATCATCGGATGGTCAGGCAACACTAGCATACAAATTCGAGAAACTGGCAAGTATCCCATAATACAGCCGGTGTATGCAAACTTTTGGACGAAGGCCCGTACCCCATAATATGGCCAACTCTATCTTACAACCTGGAATCCCGGTACGTACCCCATAATACATCCGGTCTTTACCAAGGTCTCCATCTTGATAAGCCTGATCTCCAACCGAATCCCTTCTTCAAAATCGGTAATTTAAGTCTTCGAGTAGACGATTATAAGGAGAACGATAATCCAGACATGATGAGACTGGATTTAGATGAATTGGAAGAAAAAAGAGAAATGGCAGCGATCATAGAGGTTAAGTACAAGGAAATAATGGCTAGAGCTTACAATCAGAAAGTTAAAGATACGCGATTTGAGATTGGTGATCTGTGTTGAGAAAGAATGAGGCAATCCTAGCAGAAGAAAGAGGAAATCTATGCCTGATGTGGGAAGAACCCTACAAAGTTACGAAGGCACAAATATCCAACTGCTTTGAGCTAGAAAGGTTGGACAACAGCAGTGTTCCTAATACTTGGCACATGATCAACTTAAGAAATTTCTACGTCTAGATTCAAGGAAAAAGATAGGAAATATATAGTTGTACAGAAACCATGAGATAATAATTGGTTATGTTGTCCCTTTATTTCCAAGGCGATATTATGGAAGTCGTATATTATAAATACCAAAAACCATCTTTCTGGGCCAAGGTTTCTTTTTTAGTTCTTTACTTGCACATTGTAGATGTTAGCAAATCTATAGTGCATTACAATTGAAGCACTAAGTCTTATGATTGCTACAAACCAAATACAATCACACATATTGTAGCAGACTTCGAGGTTGTCTGAAGTCAACGAACAAGAGCAAACATTTGATCTTATAGCTCGAACAACACAATTACTTGATTTTACACACTATATATCTTGCAACTTCGTAAATCTTACTTTCGCAACCTATAGATCTTTGCACAAGGGCAGATGTGCAACTAAAAATAAAACCATCAAGCGGTTGATCTTGTAGTTTGCAAAAATTGAAGCTCTTAAATTTGTAAGCAATAGATCTTGCAAAGAGGCAGATATGCCTACAAAAATAAAATCAAAGCGGCACGAGCAAGCAATAAATATTGCAGCTTCACTATGCAAGCTATAGATCTTGTAACTTCGTGAACTTAGTTATATGACCCATACAACTTGCAAAAAATGCATAATATCCCGCATAAATGACGGATGAATATCGCTTATTATTTTGCATATCAAGTGATAGAGAATAAGCAAGTCTCCAAAATTATAACAGGATTATTCAAAACATTACAAAAAGGAAAAGCAGCATAAAAACAGGAGAACTATCTACGCCTAAATACTCGTGATGATCCATTAGATGACGAAGCACCACAACGACGAGTGTACTCAATCTTGGGATGGAAGTGTTCAGCCCTATGCTGGGTTTCCTCGGCGACACACTCCATCGTATCGCCATTTCATGTGCAAGTAAGTAGGATGACAGGTTAGACCCCTTCACTCCATATAACCAAGGTATCTAGCATAATACGCCTTAAAGTTAGTTATAGGGCAAAACTCCTTTTGATCCAACTGCACACTCATAACATCAACAGTTTTTTGATACGTCTTAATCTCAGCCATCAAATTTTTTACTTTGTCCTCTAGACACCAAATGTGCAACCGAACAGCCTCAGACAAGTTAATCCTCTGCCCGCCGATTTCCAAGTAAGATCTCCATGACTAGTATAGCTACGAGATGACGATGGAAGGGCCTTAAGCTTATCTTTGTAATCAATACAAGCTTGCTCAAGTTGGTGCATAGATGAATCAAGGCGATTTCACTCAGCGCAGAGTGAAACTGCTCGTCAAACTTACTTTGTCAACCGATTGTAGAAGAAGAAAGGTGATCACACTCATCCTAATTGAATTCAATTAGAAATAATTTCTAATTTATTTTTTTATTTTTATGTGTAAGATATCAAATGAAAGATATTAAAATCTACTTTCTAAAGATATATGATTTGTATTTTCATAATATCAGAGTAGAAAGGTATGGTAGATTTAATAATAAGTGGTTAACTAGTAATATGTTCGAATTGCAGTACGTGATTAGTTCTGCAGTCACTTTGTAACAGGGATTTCAATGGTAAATAATTAATTAAAATTTATGTGTGCTATACCAAATGAAAGATATTGAAATATATTTTCTAATGATATATGATTAATATTGTTATGATATCCGAGTAGAAAGTTATGGTTATTTAGTATTAAGTGGTTAACCATTAATCTGTCCAATTGCAGTACGTGATTAGTTCTGCAGTCACATTCTACTAGGAATTCGAATAAGAAATAAGTAATTAAAATGTATATATGATATACTGAATGAAATATATTGAAATCAAGTTTCTAATTATATATTATTTGTATTTTCTGATATTCTAGTGGAAAGTTATGGTCAATTTAGTACTGAGTGGTTAACCAGTAATCTGTCCCATTTCAGTACGTGTTTAGTTCGGCAGTCACATTGTACTTGGGATTTGAACGGGAAATAAGTAATTAGAATTTATGTATGATATATCTTTCATTTGATATGTCATACATAAATTTAAATTACTTAATTCCCTTTCAAAGTGACTGCAGAACTAATCATGTACTGCAATTCGGACAGATTACTGTTTAACCACTAAGTATTAAATCGACCATAACTTTCTACTCGGATATCGTAAAAACACAAATAATATATCATTAGAAACTAAATTTAAACATATTTCAGTTGGTATATCATAGATAAATTTGATTTCCTATTTCTCATTCAAATCCCTAGTATAAAGTAATTACAGAACTAATCACGTACTGCAATTCAGACAGATTACTAGTTAACCTCTCTCTACTAAATTGACCATAAATTTCTACTCGAATATTAAAGAAATACAAATCATATTTCAATAGAAACAAGATTTCAAGATCTTTAATTTGGTATATCATACATAAATTTTAATTATATATTTCCAGTTAAAATACCTAATACAAAGTAACTGAAGAACTAATCACGTACTGCAATTCAGACACATTACTGGTTAAACACTGAGTATTAAATTGACCATAACTTTCTACTCGAATATCATAAAAATACAATTCATATATAATTAGAAACTTAATTTCGATATCTTTCATTTGGTATGTGACACATAAATTTAAGATTCCTATTGCCTGTTCAAATCTCTCATACAACATGCCTGCAAAACTAAATCTGAACTAAAAAACATCTATAATCTTGCACACACATCACTCATAATTTCAGAAGAAGTTTCCTGCATTAGTAATCTAATCGTGACTTGTTAATGAAGTAGAATATACTTACGATTCATCTATGGATTAAGGATCAATGCAAAAGCCCCCACAATCGCCTTGCCTCCTTCTCGTTCTAGAGCAGCAGCAACTCGCGCTAGGGTTTTCTTCCAATGCTCCTATGTTTTTCACTTAATTACAACCGTATTTTGTTTTTGTGGTTTTATAGTGCAGAGGTTTTAACGTGAAGAATAAATTAGGTTTTAGGTCTCTTAATTCTTATATACCTAGGTATAATACTAGTAGGACTTGGTTAGTTTAGTCTGATCATTTTTTTTCTGACCGAGAATCAAGAGTGTATTTCAAATTGAAATCTACATAATATTTTCAAGTAACAAACTTTGTCTTGGACTAATTCATAAATCTCGGTTGGCAGTCTCTGACTACGTATGTAAATCTTTCTCCCACCAAAATTCTTTATTTATCATTTTTCCTGTACTATTATTACAATTTAATCCTCTAGATATTATCTTTCTAAATTCACCCAAATAATTTCCTCGTTCAAAATGAATTAAATTCTTGGGTCTCACAACCAACAGCCCTCGAACCCTACAAAAGCTTCAAGAGGTTGTCGAGGAGTACTTGAAGGTAGAGAAAGCTACCAAAAGAAAGAAAAGGTTTGGTTGATAAACTGGAGAAAAGTAATGACCTTCGTGGGAAGAAACCAATGGAAGTAGCCAGGCCAATCTTTGAGAGGTACACACCCATGAATAGATCTCCGGCACAGATTCAAAGTATACATTGAGGTGTGTTCTGATGACGTGCAATGGCAGTAAGAAGAGCTACGAACATGTATTGTGATCACCACAAAGATTATGGTCATGATAAAAATGATTGTAGTCATCTCAGAATGAAGATTGAAAGAAATGGAAGGGAAAGTCGACTTGAAAGCTCAGGACCTCGACGTGGAGATTGTAAGGAACCCCCGAGTCTAGTGAATGGTTGTCAAGCTTGGCAACCACATAGGAGGAATTATTAGAATAATAGAGGCATAATTGATAGAGAAGTTGATAGAGGACCTCGGGATCAAGGTCAGGAAAAATGGGAGGAGCGATCTCGTGAGAAACCAATTGGGAATTAGGAGAATAGAAATAGGGATAACCCAGTGATCCATAGGGTGATTAATGTGATTAACATGATTGTTGGGGGAGTGGTCTTTGAATACACTTATGCAGGCTGATTCACACCACATTCTCGTTGGGGAGCCATGATATAAGAGGTTTCGACCAGATGAGACAATAACATTTTCAGAGGTAGATGCGGTTTCGAATCAAACTCCACAGGCTGACCCCCATGGTGGTCTCGGCTGTCATTGAAAATTGTTGGTGAAGAGAGTGTTCATTGATAATGGAAGTGGTGTTGAGGTAATGTTTGCAAATTGCTTTGATCAGCTGGACATAGGTCACAGTAATCTAAAAAAGTCTGCCTTGCCTCTGCCTGGTTTTACGGGTAAAACTGTATTTCCGTTGGGAGAAATCACCTTGTCTATGTGGATATCTGATGGAGATAAAGGGGGTGATGATAGATTGTAATTTTGCGGTCATCGATGCATGCTTGCCTTACAATGTCATTCTTGGAAGACCATGGATGTGCCAAGCTCGAGCCTTACAATGTCATTCTTAGAAGGGATAACTGCCATTCAAAGAGATCAGGTGGTAGCTAAAAATTGTAATTTAACAACACTAAGGGTAGTGATGAAGGTGAGAGATGTGTCCTCGATACATGGAGGGGTTAGTCCAGCTAATACGGAACAGCTGCCCATTCCAGATTTGGGCACAGTGGCAGTGGGGAAGCTAATGCTTGAAGATGTTGAGTAGAAATTAATATTTTTACTCGATGAGTATGGTGATGTATTTTCTTGGAGCACTTCTGATCTTACTTGAGTACCTTCAAGACTGGTAGTCCATAGGTTGAACATCAATCCTTCGATAAAGCCAGTTAAATAAAAAAAGGAGGGTATTCACCCCAGATAGGGCAAAGGCTATCAAGGTGGAGGTTTAGAAGTTGCTTAAAGCGAAGGTTATCAAGGAGGTACTTTATCCAGAATGGTTTTCTAACCCACTGATTGTCCCAAAACACGATGGAACTTGGTGAATATGTATTGATTTCACTGATCAGAATAAATGTTTCCCTAAAGATAGTTATCCGTTGCTGCCAATTGATAACTTGGTGGAAGCTATAGCTGGATATCAGGTCCTGGCTTTCTTTGATGCTCACAAAGGGTACCATTAGATACTAAAGGCAGTATATTATAAGGAGAAAACCTCGTTCATCATGGATGAGGGTACATATTGTTATAAAAAGATGTCATTTGGGCTTAAGAATTGGATGAGGGTACATATTGTTATAAAAAGATGTCATTTGGGCTTAAGAATGAAAAATCAACTTACCAAAGACTGGTGGATAAAATGTTTAAGAAATAGATAGGCAGAAACATGGAGATATATGTGGATGACATGGTTGTTGAGAGTATAATTCATGATAAGTTTTTGGTGGACCTAAAAGAAACATTGGAGGAGCTTCGAGGGGCAAACTCTAAACTAAACCCTGCTAAATATGTGATTGAAGTAAGGGCAGGAAAATTCCTAGGATTTATGGTGTTTGACAGGGGTATTGATGTCAATCTCGAGAAAGTGGAGGCCTTGATCAAAATGAAGAGTCCACAGACGTTGAAGGATGTCCAAAAACTTACTAGGTTTCTAGCAGCCTTAAGTCAGTTCCTTTCGAAGGGGGAAGAAAATAACTTACCTTTCTTTGATGTTCTTAGAAGATCAAAGAAGTTCGAGTAGATTGAGAAATGCGAGGAGGCATTCAAGCAATTGAAGGAAGATATTTGAGTTTTACCAGCACTTATGAAACCAGAGAGAGGCAAAGTGTTGTTTCTATACATTTTCTGCTTCACCATTGGTTATCACCATGGTACTAGTGAAAGTGAAGGAAAGACAACAACATCCAATATATTTTATGAGTTGAGCTTTGAATTGGCCTGAGATGAGATATACAGCTCTCAAGAGATTGATCATGAAGCTGGTTCATGCTGCACAATGGTTGCGCCCTTACTTTCAGGGCATACCATAGTGTCGCTTACTATGCAACCAATCAGGTAGATCCTTTTAAAGCCAGAGGCCTTAGGGAGGATGGTGAAATAGGCTGTTGAGCTAGGAGAGCACAACATTCAGTTTCAACCAAGAACAATGATAAAGGGTCAAGCCCTCACAGATTTTATAGTGGAAACTACGGAGCCTATAGAGTCGAGAAAAAGATTTCAGAAAAATGAAGTTTGGAAGTTATATGTGGACATTTCTTCTCATTCAGGGGGTAGTGGAGCATGAGTGTTGCTCACCATTCCCAATGGCAAAGATTATCCTTACGTGTTGCATTTTACGTTCAAAGGCACCAACAATGAGGCTGAATATGAAGCCTTGATTACAGGACTTTGTCTGGCTAAAGAACTTAATGGTGAGAGCTTTGAAATATTTAGTGACTCAAAATTGTGGTTCAGCAAGTCAAGGGGGAGTATGAGGCTCGAGAACATAGTCTGCAATGGTATTTGGAGGTGGTGAAGCCTTTGTTAAAGGGCTTTCAAACTTACACTGTGACACATGTACCACAAGAGGAAAACCATAAAACTGATGCTTTGAGTACATTGGCTTCATTAGGACTTGGTACTCAATCCCAAAAGCATTTGCTAATAGAGACGTTGAATAGATGCAATTTCGAGAAACATGAGGTTATGAAGGTTGAGGAAAAAGAGTCTTGGATGACACCTATCATCAGGTACCTTCGAGATGTAATTCTATCAGAAGGGGCAAAAGATAAGGCTGAAAGCTTCTAGATATGTGATACATGATGGGGTTTTATACCGACGAGGCCACCTTCACCCACTTCTTCAAAGTGTCACTCCTTACGAGGCTGATTACCTAATTATTGAGGTTTATGATGGAATATGTGGAAGTCATCAGGGGGGATCGATCGGTGGCGAGAAGGCATCCGAGTAGAATATTATTGGCCCATGATGTTCTTTGATGCCAATATGTACATCCAGACATGCCATCAATGTCAAAAGCACGCGCCACTCACCCATATCCTTTAAGAGGAAATGATGAATATTCATAGTTCTGACCATTGACAAATGGTGAATTGATGTCGTGCAACCTTTTCTGGAGGCTTCAGGTGGTTCATATATCTTATTGTTGCTATTGACTACTTTACAAAGTGGGTGAAAGTAGAGCCGCTAACAAACATGAAAGGGAAGTCCGAGAACTATCATCCGAGTAGAATATTTTTGGAAGAACATAATTTGTCGCTTTGGTATTCTGAGAACTATTATAACTGACAATGGAACGAAGTTTTCCCATGATCCATTAAAAAGATGGTGCGAGGAGTCCAAGATTTGGTAGAAGGTAACATAAATTTACCATCCCCAAGAAAATGGCTAGGTCGAGGCTAATAATCGAACCATGTTAATGATAAATGAGCTAGACTCAAGGGGGCTGAAGGAAATTGGATACTTGATATGTGATATATTGTGTTCATATTTTTGTGGGATTGTTTTGATTTTATTGAGATATAATTTTCACTTTAGGTGTTTTTGGTGCAGGAATTCACAATTACGGAGAATTTGAGAGGGAGCTATTAATTGTACTTTGTTTCCTTTAACCAATGGTTTTTCCCACTGGATTTTCCAGGTTAAGGTTTATAATGAGGCGATAGGATCCCATGGAAAATGTTCCAGTTCCACAGATGAAGAAAAAAGCTAAAAGCACAATTGATGAAGTATTGGCGGAAAAATGAATGAGTGAAGTGATCTTAGTTATTCAAAGGAGGAGTATTATGGACCACTTAATTAAATAGATGAATACCATTAAGTGGAAAGAGTTGAAAGTCTATTAGTTCATGTATTCAAAACCCTTCAGGAATGTATCTTAATGAGATTTCATCAATTGTAGATTAATGAAGTTCCATTAGTAAGGTAGGTTAATGAAGTTCAATAAGTCTTGTAACTTACTGGAGCACTATAAATAGTGCTTGTACATTTGAAGAAAGCAGCACATTTTGATCACAAACAGGAGTTACACAATAAATTAGTTAGTTTCTCTTATGTTTAGTCACAGCCACAAGTTTACATTGGGTGAATAATTGATTTTCCTCATTCTGCACCCAGGTTTCATTGTTCTTAAATATATAATTATTTAATTGTTTTTATGTTTAATTATTATATTTTTTATTTTAATTAATATGAGTAGCTAATTGTTTATTCGGCATAGAATAATGAATCACTAGTTTAATGAATCTGCGAGGCCTAATCTATTTTATAACTATTATCTGTGAGTTCCTGATTATTCTGAGCATAATTTATTCTCGTTTAATTTGAGTCTGATCAACTTGAGTTTAATAGAGATAGTGCTTATTAATTCCACCAATCCGTAATTGTTGGCAAGGGTTAATAAGTGGCAAACTTCCGTAAAAATAGCAAGCTGTCATAACGGATGGAGTGAATAAATGGGTAGATAACTATTACTTGCGAATACATGGATAGTTATCTGTATTGGGTTTTTTTTCGTGTTTATGCTGTTGGAGTATTTAT
This sequence comes from Rubia yunnanensis, assembly GCA_037428765.1. NCBI lineage: Eukaryota > Viridiplantae > Streptophyta > Magnoliopsida > Gentianales > Rubiaceae > Rubia > Rubia yunnanensis. The sequence continues at coordinate 65,083,934 of CM075066.1, forward strand.
CTTGTTTAGAGAATACTTTCTAGATGTATTCCGATAAGGGAAGTAGCTCGTTCAGCAAATACTTGCTAGCTATCGACGATGTAAGAAAGAATTGGGGTAATTTAGCAAATACTTGCTATCCTATAACTGGTTGATTTATCAATGATAATTTATTATTGCGCCAAGGATCAGGTCAATATAACTAGTGTGGATTTATTCTAATGACGAATTTCTTCTCTATTTTGATAATATATTTGTAGTTTTATTTTTATTAATTTCTTCTCTATTTGTTGTTTTGACCCTTATTCCAACACTTACAATCCAGGGTGGAGGCATCATCCAAATTTTAGTTGGAGAGGTCAAGGAAATCAACCGTAGGAACAATAAGAAGTCTACAAACCACCACCACAGAGAGGAATGTATCAAGTTCACAATCCAAAACAACAAGGGCGGACTGGAAAGTCTCTTGAAGCTATGATGGCTGAGTTGATAGAGTTGCAAAAATTAATGCTAAACAACCAAATTGCACATCAACAAGCTAGTCAACATGAGATTAGAGATCTCAAGAATCAAATGGCACAACTATTAACTTTTATGAATGAAATTCGAGGAAGTTAGGGAAGGCTACCATCACAAGTGCAACCAAATCCACGAGAAAATGTGAATCAAATCACATTAAGAAGTGGGAAAGAGCTAAGTGATCCCCCAACTAAGACGCTAGAAAAGATTATGACACCACTAGTGCCACAGGCTCCCATTTGGGCAAACATGACCTCTCTACTGACAGATCAAACACCTTCCAGTTGCCCAAATAGAACCTTATCTCTGAACAGGTTGCGGGAGAAGTTTAAGGTAATGCTTGTTTTCCTAAACAAGTTGAGGTAAGTAAGCGTTTGAGTTTGAAAGATCCATCCATAAAAATTCTTGCCCCATTCCCTGGAAGGTTAGAAAAGAAAAAAGAAGATCCAGTTGATTTCTTATCTATATTTGGAAAAATGGATATTAACCTTCCTTTTTTTGCAGGCAATAAGGTTACCCTCTCTCAACAAATTTTTGAAGGATTTTATAGCAGGGAAACCTAAAGATGTTGGTAAAATCATAATAGGTGAGAATGTTTCTGCAGTGATTCAAAAGAATTTACCACCAAAGTGCAAAGACCCATGTATGTTTTTGTTACCTTGCTTTTTAGGAGAATAAAAAATTGATCATGCAATGTGTGAATTAGGAGCTTCTATAAATGTTATGCCATTGTCTGTTTATGAAAATTTAACTAGAGTAGACATGGTAAACACTAGAGTGATTATCTAACTAGCTGTTCGATCCTGTATATATCCTGAGGGTTTATTGGAGAATGTGCTTGTGAGGGTGAACAACTTTGTATATCTAGCTGATTTCTATGTGGTTAAAATGATTCATGGAACAAGGGGTGTTTTGTTGGGTCGACCACTAAAACAATAATTGATGTAAGCAAGGGCACAATTTGTTTGGATTATTAGGGTAAAAATTTTACCTTTAATATTGATGATGCCATGAAAAATATAATTGATGCTGAAAATTTGTATGCTCTTGATGTGATTGACCTTTTTGTCCAAGAATATCTTGAGACCAAATTCATGCAGGATACATTAGACATATCCTTACCCGAGAATGTGATGGATTTTGCTGTTGAGGGGATGAGTGATGACGAAATAAAGGAATTTTTAATGTCCCTTTATGAAAAGGAGGAACTTTTTAATACAAGTCCAATGTTCTAGCTGGCCAAACAGAACCTCAACGACTCTGAACGTGCGGGGTTCCATTTGGCCTAACAGAACCTCTGTGACAGACCTATTCCATCTGACGTCCAAGCTCCGACTTTGGAGTTTAAGGATTTACCTGAGCACTTGAAGTATGTATATTTGGGCGAGGATGAGGTACTTCCAGTTTTCATCAGTAGTGACTTAACTGAAACATAGGAAGAGCAATTGATTCACTTACTAAAGAGGCAAAAGAAGGCTATTGGGTGGACTCTAGCCGACATCACCGAAATCAACCTGGATATCTGCATGCACCATATATTGATGGAGGATGATGCCAAACCAAGTAGAGAACCACAACGAAAATTGAGCCCGAACATGAGAGACGTTGTGCTTAATGAGATACTCAAGCTACGTGCCACGGGAATCATCTATCCCATTTCTGATAACAAGTGGGTAAGCCCTGTCCATGTGGCCAAAAAAAATTAGGTTTTCAAGTTTTGGAAAACTTAAGGAAGGAGCTGGTTCCTATGATCTTAGTGACTAGTTGGCGCATGTGTATTGACTACTGCAAAATGAATGCCGCAACTCGTAAGGGAAACTTCTCTTTACCTTTCATTGATAAAATGTTGGAAATGTTAACAGGGAAGAGCTTCTTTTGTTTCTTGGATGGATTTAGTGGTTACTTGAAGATTTATGAGAATCCAGAAGACCAAGAGAAGACTACATTCACTTGTCATTTGGTACTTATGCTTATACAACGGTGCCCATTGGTTTGTACAATGCTCCTGGGACATTTTATCGATGTGATGAAGAGTATCTTCTTGGATTTGATAGAGAAGTGCATTGAGGTCTTCATGGATAATTTCACTGTGTATGGAGATTCTTTTGGATGGTTTTAATGTGTGCTGTGGGAGCTGTGTTAGGGAAAAAGGTCAGAAATAACAGCCATGTGATATACTATGCCTCTAAGACATTGAACTCTGCTCAGTGCAATTACACAACCAATGAAAAAGAGTTGTTGGCAATAGTATTTGCTTTGGAAAAGTACAGATCTTACCTCCTTGGGTCGAAGATTATTGTGTATACCGATCACTCAGCTCTGGAATACTTGATTGCTAAGAAAGAGCCAAAGCCATGCCTTATAAGATGGATTTTATTGCTCAAAGAATTTTATTTTGAAATTTGAGACAAGAAAGGCACAGAGAATCACATAGTAGATTATCTGAGTTGTTTGATTAGGCCTGAAGATACTTCACCAGTTACAGAGACTTTTCCCAAAGAGTATTTGTATGCTGCAGAGGCATTCTATTTGACCAAACCGGACCACATTTTGTTATAGGCGTCACTAGAATCAGTCTTCTAGTTGGCCAATTTGAACCCCACTAAGGTGAATCCAAACCCTAACTTAGCCAAAAGGAAGCTCACTCCTGTAAATATGAACTTTGACTCCAAAGGTAAGCAAGGTAAGGAACCATGGTATGCTGATATTGTAAATTATTTAATCACTGGGGATATGCCACACACATTCACACGAGCACACAGGCTTAAATTGATAGTAGATTCTAAATATTATATTTGGGATAAGCCTTATTTGTGGAAGGTAGGATCCAATCAAATAATTAGGAGATGCATTCCTGAGGAAGAGCAAGCTGACATTTTCCTATATTGTCACTCATTTGCTTGTGGTGGACACTTTGGTACAAAATGAACATCTTGTATGATACTTGATAGTGGTTTCTTTTGGCTAACACTTAATCTAGATGTATATCATTTTTGTAAGAGTTTTCCAAGGTATCAAAGGATAGGTAATATCTCTCATCGTGATGAGATGCCCTAGGTACCAATCATTGTTTGCGAAATATTTGATGTGTGAGGCATGGATTTCATTGGGCCTTTTCCTAGCTCTTGCAGTAATTTATATATTATACTTGCGATTGATTATGTTTCTAAGTGGGTGGAAGCTAAAGCCACTCATACTAATGATGCCCAAGTTGTTTCAGGTTTCTTGAAATCCCATGTCTTTAGCAGGTTTGGCGTACCAAGGGCAATCATTAGTGATCAAGGCATCTATTTTTGTAACCGCACCACAGAAGCTCTCATGAGGAAGTATGGGGTTCATTACAGGTTGACTACCACATATAATCTCCCATGGCCAAGCTGAGGTGTCCAACTGGGAAATAAAAAAAGTTGGAGAACACTGTTAACCCCTCGAGGAAGGATTGGAGCAAGAGATTAGATGATGCCTTATGGGCATATCATACTGCGTATAAGACACCTATTAGCATGTCTCTGTATAGACTTGTTTTTGGAAAGATGTGTCATCTACCCATTCGAGTTAGAGCACAAGGAATTTTGGGCTGTAAAAGAGTTGAATATGGAACCAACCAAGTGTGAGGAAGAGAGGAAGTTCCAACTTCAAGAATTGGAAGAGATCTGGTTGGAGGCGTATGATCAAGCTATGTGGTACAAGGATCGCACCAAGAGGTAGCATGACAAGAATTTGAGATCCAAGAAACTCGTGGTTGGGCAGAAAGTTCTACTTTTTCAGTCCAAACTTCGATTGGTGCCCGAAAAACTCGAGTCAAGGTGGACATGACCGTTCAAAGTGGCTTCTCTTTGCCTAAACAAGACCCTGGACATAAAGAGTTTGGAAACAAGAATTTTTTTTCTTGTAAATGGCCACCATCTCAAGCCATTCTATGATTCTTCTGAAGTGGCCATAGTGGAAGAAATTCCATTGTTGTTCACCACCGATGTCTAATTTTATGAGAAAGTCTAGCAAAATATTATAAACAAAGGCAATAATTGGGAGGCAACCCTAATGTTTTTTTTTGCTTTATTAGATTTTTTTTCTCTTTCTTAAATTAGGAATTTCTCATCTTATCTCATTTTCTTTATCTACAAATTATATGATACTTGAATTTGCACCATGGAGAATTCACACCTTTTGGAAAGATGGACTCATGGACTTTGTTTGGCCAAACTGGAGGCCTGCACAGAACCATATTTTTATTCAACACTCTCCTCTTGATCGGGAACTCCTTTGAACCCACCATTATAAGTTTCCTCTTTCCCTTGTCATTTTTTTTAATGTTTGATTATGTGTTTAAACCTTTTCTCATAAGAGTTTTGCATTATTTGCTTGAGGGCAAGCGAAGTTTAAGTGTGAGAAGGCTTATTGTGTGTTTTGTTTCGTATTTCTTACTAAAAAAAGAAATTTTTAAAATTATTTTGTGTTTTTTAGTCAAACACGTGTTTTGAGTCGATAATTTGGCATGAAGAAATTCCAGTGGCTCTTGATTAAAGTATCCTGCCAGTTGTAAACTTCATTGTTTAACAAACTTTGATAGATTTGATATGCCTTGAGGTTTTTTGAATGATATTTTCTATGCTTTGTGAAATTCGATTGATATGATTTTGGGGTGATGAAAAGGTTAAGTTTAATTGAATATTTTAGCCTAGAAAGTGAGGTTGGAGCTAGAGTAGAGCACTCTCTACATCAATCTTTGTTTCGAGAAATCACATTGTTATAATTTGAGTTATTATGTGTGAAAGTGATGGAAGGCACTAGGATGAACCACACAGCTTAAATGACCTACCAATTAATCAACCCCTAGTGAAACACTTTGAAGTTTTGAATTTGTTCTTTGATATGAGTTACTATAAATTTAGCCAAAGTCTTGTTTTATCCTTTCTCTTGGTCCTATTATGTATGTTCTTGGAGTTCAAGGTTATGAATTATCTGTTGTGTTCTCTTGAGTTGATGACATTACTGAGTATGTGTTCTATTTTCCTAGACGGAAGGGTTTTAAAATTGAAGGCTGAAAGAAAAAGAGGTTTTATTATCCAACCGAATCTTTTTATGAACAAATGCTATGGTTCTGTTTGGACAAATAGAAGGGGTAACTGTGAAAAAAAATGTATTTCTTGTTATGTTGCGATTTATTTTTCATAGCTACTGATTTTGGACTGTAATTGAGAGGAATGGTGCTGGAAAAAAATTGAAAAATAAAATAAAATAGCACCTACATTTGATGTGATATTGCTCAGCTATCTCTTACTAGCCATGAATTTGAAGATTATTGGTGAATGTCTACTATACATGGATGATGGTTGGAGAAAAGAATGCATAATACTTTGATCGAAATTGTTGAGCTCAGAACCCCTAGGATGTCAGTAATCTGAATAGTCCCTAGCCCCATTACAACCCTTGAGAAAGACCTTCCTGATTTGCATATTAACTTCTCTGTGTTATAAATTGTGAATTATTTGAGTGATTTTCCTTTATATATTGAGAGTGATTGAGTGAAACTGTGAGAAATATTCAATACTTGTCCGATTTTGACTAAATTGATGATTGAATTTCATGATCTTGAATATTTTCATTTCATTTACTTTAGGGATTATAATTCCCAAGTACATTAACGTGAATCTTTACTCCTTGGCAGGGGAAAATATATCATTATAAGAGTACAATATAGAATTTTTAAGTGCTGAATTTTTCGTTGTCCGGTATTGTGCCATATTTTTTTATTTTCTTTTTACGTTGTCATTTTAGATAGAGTTTTATGAGGGAATGAGAACTTATGAGGGAATGAGAACTTATGAACACTGTGGATTATTGAGTGATCTTATATTCTTCATATCATACTTGAGGGTAATCATGATTCAAGTGTAAGGATATTTGATATGTGCTATATTGTGTTCATATTTTATGGGATTATTTTGATTTTATTGAGATACAAATTTCACTTTAGGTGTTTTTGGTGCAGGAATTTGAAATTATGGAGAATTTGAGAGGGAGATATACATTGTACTCCCTTTCCCTTAACCAATAGTTTTTCCCACTGGATTTTCCAGGTTATGGTTTTTAATCAGGCGATGTGCTCCCATGGAAAATGTTTTTGTTCCACAGATGAAGAAAAAAGCTAAAAGCACAATTGATGAAGTATTGGCGGAAAAATGAATAAGTGAAGTGATCTTAGTTATGCAAAGGAGGAGTGTTATGAACCACTAAATTAAATGGATGAATACCATTAAGTGGAAAGAATTGAAAGTCCATTAGTTCATGTATTCAAAGCCCTTCATGAATGTATCTTAATGAGATTTCATCAATCGTAGCTTAATGAAGTTCCATTAGTAAGATAAGTTAATGAAGTTTAATAAGTCTTGTAACTTACAAGAGCACTATGAATAGTGCTTGTACATTTGAAGAAAGCAGCACATTTTGAATACAAACAGGAGTTACAAAATAAAGTAGTTCTTTTCTCTTATATTTAGTCACAACCACAAGTTTACATTGGGTGATTAATTGATTTTCCTCATTATGCTCCCATGTGTCATTGTTCTTAGCTATATAATTATTTTGTTGTTGTTATGTTTAATTATTATATTATTTGTTTGTTTATTTTAATTGATATGAGTAGCTAATTGTTTATTTGGCGTAGAATAATGAATCACTATTTTAATGAATCTGTGAGGCCTAATCGATTTTATAACTATTATCTGTGAATTCCTGATTGTTCTGAGCATAATTTATGCTTGTTTAATTTGAGTCTGATCAACTTGAGTTTAATAGAGATAGTGCTTATTAATTCTACTAATCCGTAATTGTTGGCAAGGGTTGATAAGTGGCAAACTTCCGTAAAACAGCAAGCTGTCATAATGGATATAGTGAATAATTGGGCAGATAACTATTACTTGTGAATACTTAGATAGTTATCTGTATTGGGTTCTTTTCGTGTTTATGCTATTGGAGTATTTATCTGGTTTAACAAATATGCTAAATGTATTCCGATAAGGAAAGTAGCTAGTTCATCTAATTCTTGCTAGTTATCGACGATGTAAGAATGAATTTGAGTAGTTCAGCAAATACTTGCTATCATTTAACTATCTGATTTATAGATGATAATTTATTATTGCGCCAAGGACCCGGTAAATATAACTAGTGTGGATTTATTCTAATGCCGAAATGCTTCTCTATTTGATAATATCTTTGTAGTTTTATTTTTATTATTTTCTTTCTTTGTTTATAAAATCACTCTATTGCAATAAAGTGTGGTGGCTACACCAAATTTGTTCTTTAGGAAAATGAATTTTAATTACACCATTCTCTGTGGAATCAAACCTGCTTATCATTGTGCTAGATTAATTCTTAGAATATATAAGGAATTATTTGGTGGTTTAACGACACACCAATACTCGAGCTACCCAGTGTTTTGTAGGCATATCGGACGACTGAATCTTAGTAACACCATATGGATTTGTATATGGTTTTGAGGCTGTAATCCCTACAGAAATTAGGGTACCAAGCCTAGGGGTGATAGCAGTTCGGGAAGGAGAAATTAATGAAGCAAACCATTGTATGAATCTCGACCTAGTGGAAGAGAAGCGGGAATTAGCATCCCTACAAAAGGAAAAGGTAAAAGAGAACGTTAAGAGGTATTATGATCAGAGAGTTTGAAGGTTCCAGTTTGCTCCTGGGGATCTAGTCATAAGAAAAAAAAAGAGAAAAATAGGCGGGAGCATGAGGGAAAGTTAGTTGGAAATTGGGAAGGGCCTTACAAGGTTGTTGAAGGATACCTGGGAGGCAGTTATACCCTTGAAGTCATGAATGGCGGTCAGGTTCCAAGGCGATGGAATATTGTCAACATTCGAAAGTATCATCAGCTCTAGGTTAATGGGCTATATGCTCGAGGGTTAAGAAATAGCTAACCAAAGAATAACTATATCCTATGTGCCTTGTTGAAGACATTATCTTGATTATTTGAGTCTTGTACGCCATGCGCTGCATTTCTTGTCATTGTTGTCTTAGTTTCATACACTGTGCGCTGCGTCTGATGTAATATAAGTTGTATGCCTAGCACTGCACCTCTTGTAATTGTTATCTCATTTTTGTACACCGTGCACTGCAACTGATGGAATAAGTTGTACACCTTGCGCTGCACTTTTTCTAATCGATATCTCAGTTTTGTACACCATGCGCTTTGATTGATTGAATGAAGCTTGTACGCCATGTGCCACACTTCTTGTAATTGACATCTCAGATTTGTTTGACATGCGCTATGACTGATTGAATGAAGCTTTTACATCGTGCACTGCATTTGAGCTGTTATTACTTTAACATGGTACGGAAGACACTGCTAGTTGTTTTACAGGGTACGCGGGACGCTGCTCATTATTTTAGATTGTAAGCAAAATGCTGCAATCTTCTTTGTAGCATGCAAAACATTGCTACTATTTTTATGGTACTCAAGACGCTGCCAATTATGCTCTATAGTCGAACCTCGCTTATATCTTAAACAAGGGAGCAGAAGTAAACAACTCTATACTCTTAAGACTCGAAGAGGAAAAGAGATAGAATAAAGAAAAGTATGAATATCATAAATATCATACATTACAATTTTTTAAATATACTACATTTCGAGGCCTAAAAGTATTAAGAAACAAAGTTTCCTAGCTTCTCCTCTAATTTTTTGACTTCCTCAATTTTGATGCCTATTGCCTATTGAAAATCACGAGTTTGTTATTCTTCGGGATACTCGAAAGGATCAATTGTGGCTCGGGTGCAAGGGCATTTTGGATTAAGATTTGTTTGGTTATTATCCTCCAGATCATTCATTTGAGAATCATTGTCCCTTACTACCAGAAGCCTTTGTCTTCAATATTTTTTTATTGTATGTATGAGTCCCGAGGACCTACGAGCACTGGCATGCTTTTTAACCTTCAAAGTACCTGGCTGACGAAGCTCTTGACCCCCCTATTCGAGGACGTATCCAAGGAAATCCCTTTAGCCATTCAACTATAGCATCATATCCCGCTTTTTCACAAGGAGTCCCCTTGATAAATAACTTGTGATTAATAAAACAATTATATTCCATTCTAATTAGAAAACCAAGAATATCGGTGATAATCTTTGGGTGGAGAACACCATGATACAATATGTGGGATGGAAGGCTTTCACCCTAGACTTTGAGGGTGGAGTGTATCCCCTTGTTTTCTTCTTCGAGTCAAGAGTTCTCAACAACCAAGGACTCGATTAGATTGAAATTTCCATCCATGACTTCAGTTTTTTCGGCTAAGGCCTCAGTTAATCTACTGTTCTCATTGAGAACCATTTCATGTTGCTGCACTACCTTGCCCACTTAACCCTTAAATTTGTAGACTTTGGTTTGAATTTTGTCAAGGTGAGCTTGGATTATGGGCAGCCTCTTGGTATCCTCAAGACACTGAGAGAGGGACCCAAATTGACACATTAACTTCTCTCAGCAGGATTGCCGTTATCAACAACTTCGAGGGGCATGATCCCATTATACTCCCTTGCCTCAAGATCTCTTAAAAGAGTCTGTATCGAAGGATGATTGCACCTATGCCAAAAATTTAGCTCCAACCTCGATTCATAACGATCTTTTAAAACTTTCTGCATAGAAGGATGACTACTATTTTTCCAGGAATCTAACTCTCTATTGCATTTAGCTAAATCCAACATCATCCTCATAATGTCCCTTCTAGTATTATTCAACTCTATTTTGGTCTTAGAAAGTTCTTGGCATGCATTATGTAATTCTTTCTTCAGTGCAGTACACTATGAAGATAGGAATATAGAAAAAATTAAATAAAAGTAAAGAAGAGAAAGAAAGAGGTGAAAGTAGTTCTTCATAGTTAATAAAAATATATGAGGAGAGTTCCAGGGAAAATTTTACGTTCTACCCTACCTTAGCATCGCCTTCCTCAGTGTTGGCATTGTTCGCCTCATCCTCAGCTACCTGATGCTCATCTACCTCAGTGGTTTCTTTTGTAATCATGGTCTCGAGGGAGAGAGAAAGAATATCCTTAGTAGCATAAAACTTCTTTGAAGACTTCAAGAAGTCCAGAAGAGCAACTCAGAGGCCTCCGTCCTTGGTAGCTTTCTCCCATTTCTTGTCCAAAATATCACTGGCATTAGGCTTGAGAAAATGCTTTAAGTGTTTGATCTTCTGAGCTGGAAGATGCTCAGAAAATGAGGGTAAGAGCTCATGCTCCATAAAGGAATGTAAGCCGAGGTCCTGTGTCGACTAAAGAAGATCAAAGAGGAAGTTGTAAAACTCATATGAGTCTTCATCAGTTTGTCCTTAAAAGCCTCGAGCTAAGAGACCTTAGCTTTGGGACTTAAAGCCTTTTCCAAACCCTCTTGTTGGAGTAAAAATTTCATATTCTTAGCATCAAGGATCTCAATACACCCTGTTAAGGAATATAAATATTACTTGTAATTGTAATTAGATTCTATTTTCCTTTTCCTAGCCTGTATAGGTATTTTGTACTACTATATAATGGACCTTGAGATCATGAATACACACAGATCATTACCCTTATTTCATTCATGTTATACGAACCTAAACTTAAAACCTCAAAATTCCATCCTAAAGTTTTCATCATCGTCCATGCATAATCTTCACGCTCTGCCAATCCAAATTACCTTTCAGCAGTGAAAACAAAAAACTTCAGTTGCTCGCCTTGCTGCCACTGCAGTAACTACTCCACTGCCACCGGCGCTTGTTGTTTGGCCACCGTAGTAACTATGCCACCGCCGTCGCCGCTTGATTTCTTCGATACCAGATCAATAGTTCCATCCCTCTAGCAACAGAAACAGCCGTCCGGACACCATAGCGCCCTCTGGACCTTGCTTTGACACCAGATCGACAGAGGGCAGAGGCCCACATGATATTCACGCGCACGCCATCTCTATAGTGCTTGTAACCACGTGCGGTTGTGCCAGACGTGTGCCTTCCCTCTAGCACATGTGTTTCCATGTGCCATTGCCTCCACACGCTAGATGCATGCCAAATCCTTCACGCACCATAGCCTCTTTTGCAGCGGCTGTTGTAACAGTTTGTTTGCAAAATGTTTTTTATATTCTTTTATTTTAACTGCACATCTATTGTTGGTTGCCATTTGTGTAATGGCTCTTCTTGTCGGTGCAGTGACATCACCTCAAGGGTTTGCGGCGGCTACTTTCTCTGGCATTCCTACACGAACTGATTTTGGTCCTGCCCTGTCTGATGATCAATAGAGTGCGACCTTACATTTATTTAACCAATTTAATTCTTTATCTGACCATGGGTTCGGTAAGCCTACTTTACCTTGGATTCTTGATTCGGGAACCTCACATTACATGACTGGTGACAAGGGTTCTCTTACTGATATTACTACAGTTAACAATTATGTGAATGTTATACTGCCTGATGGATCTGTGTTGTCTGCTACACAATATGGTTTTCTTTCCTTTGGTGATGTCACCCTTACTCATGTTCTATATATACCTACTTTAAAATGCAATTTATTATCATGCTCTAGATTGTTATCTGCCTTAAAATGTCTAGCCTTGTTTACTGAAAACTATTGCATTTTACAGAAAATTAGTATGAGGACTGTGATTGGCGTGGGTGAACAGCAAGGGGAGGGGGGGGGGTTATTTCTTTTGTCTCTTGGATACTCGCATTCGTCCTCATATCCTGCAGTCTATTCCGACATTTGCTTCAGTTTCTTCATCTGATTTATAGCATCAACGTTTTGGTCATCCATCATCTACAGTGTTGTCTTCTATTCCTACTCTTGATTTTAGCACAAATAATACTACTATACCTTGCTCTGTATGTTATAGAGCAAAATAGACTAGACATAGTTTTCCATTGAGTTCTACAAATGCTACTGCATTATTTGAATTACTACATTGTGATGTTTGGGGTCCTTATAGAACACCATCTTCTAGTGGTGCATTTTTTTTTACAATAGTTGATGATTATTCCCAAGCTATTTGGGTTTATTTATTAGTGGCTGTAGCTTTTAGATTTTTGGAATTTTGTGCTCTGGGCAAGGATCAATGGGGTCAAACTATACTGCATGTCCAGGCTGACAATGAGACTGAATTTTTGCCTTTGAGATCTCATTTTGCTACATTCGGTATCATTTTTGAGACATCTATAGTTGATACACCACAACAGAATGGTAGAGTTGAACGAAAGCATTGCCATTTACTCAATGTGGCACGAGCCTTACGGTTTCAAGCCAATCTTCCAATTGAGTTTTGGGGAGAATGTGTTCTTACTGCGACTTATCTGATTAACCGGACACCAGCGGAACATCTCAATGGTCACATTCCCTTTTAGATGCTATATGGACAACCTCCAAATTACTCATCTTTAAAGGTATTTGGATGCTTGTTTTTTACTGTCCACTTTCCCAGATACCGCAACAAGTTTGCACCAAGAAGTCGACAATGTTTGTTCTTATTTATCCTGATGGAAAGAGAGGCTATTGCCTTTTTAACCTGGAATCCCCCGTCATGTTTAACAGTCGGGATGCCAAGTTTTTTGAAGACTAGTTCTCGTATGCAACAGCTCCACCATCAGTCTCTTCCGTAGATCCCAGTGGTACCACCACCTCACCGCCGGAATCACTTCCACCACCGCCATAGTCACATACCCAGATCACGGCACCACCGCTCCTGCTGACCGTCGCTGACCCCTTGCCACCCGTTGTAGCTGCTCCTGTCCCGCTAGCCGTCGTTGTACCCTTACCGCTGGATGCCACCGCGCCTATACTATCGGCCGCTTCTCCAATTTTGGCAACCAACTCAGTTCACCGGAAACCCTTGATAGCCCGACCTAACAATGCACTGCCTGGGATGCCACCGATGACAGGCGCTCATGCACCTCACATGCCGCTAGCTCTGGTGATTCCTTTTGCTCCGCCACCCAATGCGGTGTCTCTGACCCCGCCTAAATCCACTCGCCATTTGCTTCTGTTAGCTTTGCCACCTGTTTCGCCAATTGTTCCAACTTCTCCTTCAACTGCTGAGTTGCCTCCTATCAGACAGAGTGTTCGCGCTCGCCGACCTCCTCCTTATTTGGAAGATTATGTCTGTGATCAATACGCCTGTGTTCTTACTACTGCAGACCCCCCTTCTACTGCTACGTTCACTCATGCGCCATCACGATCCTCATGTGTTCTCAATCCTCTTACTGATTATATAAATTGTGATTATTTTTCTAGTATGCATTCTAGATTTTTGGGTGCAGTAACGTCTAGTGTAGATCCCACCACTTATTTTGAGGTATCATATCATGCTCATTGGTGATATGCTATAACTAAAGAGCTTACTATGCTTGAGCGCAACCATACTTGGACTTTGGCCCCTCTGCCTCTGGATAAGAAGGAGATTGGTTGCAAATGGGTTTATCAGACAAAGTTCAGGTCAAATGGTACTATTGAACGTCATAAGGCACGCCTAGTGGTTCACAAGAATTGCCAGGTTGAGGGGATTGATTATATTGAGACATTTGCTCCGATTGCGAAGATGAGTTATGTTCTCCTATTCTTATTTGTTGCGGCCACTTGTGGTTGGGCATCCCCGTCTTTATTGAAAATAAATATGATGATTTTTCTTACATCGTAGATAAGAATATAAACCATTGTTAAGCAGAAGTAAGCTTCTAAGATAGAAAAGAAGAAAATAAAAAATGCTGTAAGTACACTTGACATTTATAATCCCAGTTTCACTAGAGAATCCCTCACTGAAATCACTTTTCTGTATGGATATATGGATGATAAGGCATGGCATGAGTATCAAACAATGTTTTCAACTGTGTAGGAGACGTGCATGACACATGTATTAATCTGTTGTTAATCTATAAGTATAGAAATGATAATTTAGTTGCGGAGATAATTGATGTATACCATGATCATAATACAGGTCAAAATTGCAAAAACAAAACACAACTATGAAATTAATCCTTAAGATATATTATTCGTAATTTATATGTTATCTATAGGTACGATAAATATTGAATCCACCTAATTAGATTTATTCTGTATTCACTATCTCTAGATAATATGAAATTAATTTTTACTGCTTAAAAATAAATACTCATTTTATCACAAGGGATATGAAGTGCAATACCATGTATAATTGTATATTTTCTATTACAGCGGGACAAGATAACATAAAAGATAAAAAATATGAATTTCCATTTAAATAAATATAAATAGATAAAATAAATAACTATATTAGAAAGTTATAAATGAATGTAGTGGGAAAAGGAGAGAGAAATAAGAGGCATCCTAAACTCTACAAGGGACTTAAGCTGCGCCATGCACCTTTCTACTGCCACCATCCCTGTCACTTTTCTTCTATAGGAACAATGTGCATGTTCATTCCTTAAATTCCTGGTTAGAAATTGCATGGATGCAAAGTAGCTGAGCTTGATTTACACTTTGATTTAACTCACGAACACTATTTTCTCTCTGTAAAAACCGAGCCTCCAAAAAGTTAAAATCCTAAATTGGCTTTTGGGAAAGTCGCCGCCGCTCTCCACCTCAGGCAGCGGCCCCACCTCCCAACCACTACCTCCGATATCTCACTGCCCCTAACCTCCACTTCTCCTCGCGACCCGTCGGAGTTTTCAGATTGGTGGTAGCAACCCGGCGGAGTTTTTAGCTAAGTAACGTCCGTGGCGGGAGTCACATCAGAGCATTTATCATCTACTACTAGTGTTAACACATGTGATGGAACAGTGGGGTTTGGGGCACATATCTGGAGATGATTGACAAGGAGAAGATCAACCGAGGCAAAAAATGGCTTCGATGCATTGCAGGCGATGTCCGCGCTGCAAAGCTGGCCACACGCAGCTGGCCAGAGCCACGCGCTGCTACGGCTAGCCACCTCAGAGCACCCACGCGCCGGTCACCTTCCACAGTTGAGGAGAGGTTGAAAAATTTTTTCCTTTAGTTTTTTTCTTTACTGGCGGTGGGTTATTTTAATTTTTATTTCTGAAGGATTGTTTTTTTATGGATTTAGTTAAGTCCTTTTGTTTATCTTCTATTTTAATGGGTAGAGCTTAAAATGTTTTGTTTTAATTATTAGATTTGATATGTGTATGTCAATATAAGTTTCTCGGCGACCTTTTTTTCCGGTAAAACGGTCTGATTAAACCTTATTGACTTTAGGTCTACTTTTCAAAAGCAGTTAGGAGAAATTCGAGTCATAGTCATTTAAACAACTGACTTTTGGTAGTGCCATTTGCGAATTCGAATTAGATTTGTAGATTCATGTTCGTTATGATGTTTGGGAAAATTAATGTGTTTTTTCAGTTTAAATTTCTGTCCTTTTGGGTTCTGAATTACATACTATTCTTCACATTATAAATGATTTCTATACACCCACAGTAAAAATTTTGGGACAGTCAAAGCGACCGGCTACGGTCTCTTACTTTAGTGAAGGGGTTGGAATAGGTTCATTGGGGATTTGCCAGACTTTTAGTTGGGGAGTTTCATTTTCTTCATTTTGGATTGTCTTGAAGTTGGTCAGATGTGTAGATGGATCATTTTTGTGTGTTTAATCTGATACTTACTACTACGATGGATTTATTTTGGTGATTTTGGGTTGAGATTACTACACAACTATGCAGTGAAACCACTCATCCTATTAGATACCCTTCCAGTTATTAATCAGACATAATAATTATTTAATGCCTTTGAGTTCCTTTCTTATTGTTACTTAGGCTATTGTTTATGTTGGTATGGCTTGCATACTGTAATAACTGCTTCTGCAACCCTGGCTTGGGGGTCCGGGGGGGCGGCAGACGCCCCCGGCTAAACGTTTTTGGTCAGGTAAAGTTGGTCAGGTAAAGTTTTTGGTTGTGGTCAGGTAAAGTTGTTGATTACTCCAAGTTAAAAGTTTTTGGTTGTACATCTTATTATCATGTTAGTAATGGTAAGTTAGAGCCCCGAGCCAAGAAGGGTGTCTTTGTGGGTTATGGAGATGGAGTTAAAGGCTCCAGGATATGGTCTCCATCTGAGAAGAGGGTTATTCTGACCAGGGACATTGTCTTTGATGAAAATTCTTTGCTTAGATCTATAGTGAAGCCCACAGTTGTGCCAGAAACTAGTGGAGTTGATAAACAGGTGGATCTTGAAGTCACTCAAGGTGAAAATAGATTGGAACAATTTGAGGTGGATCAAGAGCCACAGACAGAATCTGAGATACCGGAATCTCCACCACCAGATCCTCAACCATCAGGAGCTACAGTCCACAGTTTAGCTCAGGACCGACCCAGGAGGGTTGGAGTTGGGGCGCCCAAGAGATATGGGTTAATGATATGGTGGATTATGCACTGTCAGTTGTCGAGGAAGTGGATAATCAAGAGCCTTCAACCTTCAGAGAGGCTACTTTATGTACTGATGCTGATAAATGGCTTTCTGCAATGGGAGATGAGATAGAGTCTCTTCAGAAGAATCAGACATGGGAATTGGTCCAACAGCCTCAAGGGAGAAAGGTAATCAGTTGCAAATGGGTTTTCAAGAAGAAGGAAGGAATATCACCTGCAGAGGGAGTCAAGTACAAGGCAAGAGTTGTTGCAAGAGGTTTCAGTCAAAGGGAGGGGGTAGACTACAATGAGATCTTCTCACCAGTGGTCAGACACACTTCCATCAGAGTGTTGCTAGCCTTGGTGACACATCAGGATTTGGAGCTCGAGCAACTTGATATGAAGACCACTTTTCTACATGGAGAGTTGGAGGAAGAGTTGTACATGACTCAGCCAGATGGTTTCCAGGTTCATGGCAAGGAAAAGTATGTTTGCAAGTTGAAGAAGTCTTTGTATGGACTTAAGCAGTCTCCGAGGCAGTGGTACAAGAAGTTTGACAGTTACATGCTTCAGTTGGGATACACGAGGTGTGCTTATGACTGTTGTGCCTACTACAGCAGGTTGAGAGATGGGTCATTCATCTATCTGGTGCTTTATGTAGATGACATGCTGATAGCCGCAAAGAGTAAGCATGAGGTTCAGAAGTTGAAAGGACTTCTTAGTGTTGAGTTTGAGATGAAGGATCTGGGTGCAGCTCGGAAGATACTAGGAATGGAGATTCTTAGGGATCAAAGTCAGCGGAAGCTTTTCTTGTCACAGAAAGGCTACATTCAGAAAGTGTTGGCTAGGTTTGGCATGTCTACAGCGAAGCATATAGACACTCCTAGTGCTGCAAATATCCATCTCACCACTATGTTTGCTCCTCAGTCAGACAAGGAGAAGGAGTATATGTCTCGGGTTCCTTATGCCAGCGCGGTGGGGAGTTTGATGTATGCTATGGTTTGCACGAGGCCAGATTTAGCACAGGCAGTCAGTGTTGTGAGCAGGTTCATGGGGCAACTGAGAAAGAAACATTGGCAAGCTGTGAAGATGATCTTCAGGTATCTTAGAGGTACGTCTGATGTGGGTCTCATTTATTGAGGTGATACCGAGTGCTTAGTTACAGGCTACTCTGATTCTGATTATGCTGGTGATGTTAACACGAGGAGATCGATGACTGGTTATGTATTCACTTTGGGAGGTTCTGTGGTTAGCTGGAAGGCGACTTTGCAACCTACAGTGACGTTGTCTACTACAGAAGCATAGTACATGGCTCTGACAGAGGCTGCAAAGGAGGGAATATGGCTGAAAGGGCTAGTTAGTGATCTTGGTCTACATCATGATCAGGCTACTGTGTACTGTGACAGCTTGAGTGCAATCTGCCTAGCCAAGGACCAGGTCCATCATGAGAGGACCAAGCATATTGATGTCAGATATCATTTCTTGAGGAGTGAGAGGAGAATCATGGTGAAGAAAGTGAGAACTGCTGATAACCCCCCTGATATGTTCACCAAACCTGTTCCACATAGCAAGTTTCAACATTGTTTGGACTTGCTGAACATCAGAGCTGATTAGGTGCTCTATAGGTAGTCCCGGGAGTGGAGGGCGAAGTCTACTCATCTGGCACTGTAATGGTGCATCTAGAGTTTTCTACTTTGAGGATTCAATTCAAGGTGGAGATTTGTTGGTATGCCTTGAATACTGTAATAGCTGCTTCTGCGACCCTGGCCTGGGGGTCCGGGGGGCGGCAGACGCCCCCGCTAAACGGGGGTCTCGCTGCCCGGTCAGCGAGTCGGGGGGTCCAGGGGGGCGGAAAGCACCCTGGCCTGGGGGTCCGGGGGGGGGGGGTGAAGACTCCCCCGGTCCGACAGTATAGCTTGTCTCTTCATTGGATTGCTGTTGATTTGGGCCGAATTTCATTCTTGGCGTCTGTAACTTGCTACCTACTATAGTGAATCCGTCTCCCGTGGATGTAGCCAAATTTGGTGAACCACGTAAGTCTTGTGTCTTATTATTTTTCGTTCATATTTTCTGTTCTTTCTCCATTCCGCACAACAGTTTAGTATTGTAATATTAAGTTAGTGCCATTGATTACCATTGTAATATCTATATAGTGCCTTTGGGTAAATGAGATCATCCCAAAGCTTGATGTAAAGATCACTTAAGTGTAGGATATTTGGCCAATCTGATAATATAAAGGGTTGGATTCCCTAACATCCTCGTCATTGACTGTTTTGATTAAAAATAAGAAAAAAAGCGTGATGTACCCTTCTAATTTCATAACCGACGTGAATGAACGTTTCTTAAACACGAATGTCCAGATGTTGCTAATTTTTTTGTGTTAGTTATTGACCTACCTCCCCCCAGGGTCATTAAAAACCGTAGCATAGAAGTTAACTCAGTTGGAGGTGGTGAGGGTCAGAAGATAGAAATTTATAGTTCTGCACCCTGCTCCTACTGCTATGCTACATATAGAGTAGTTAGCAGTAAGCCCTAGGTTTGTCCACGGAGATGCTAGGTCTAATGTACCAACTCAAAACACAATCTTGTATGGGTCATTAATCCGTACAAGTGAAAGGAATAGCTAGAAAAGCAAAAATGCAAATCAGGGAGGTTTTGGTTTTTCAAACTAACAATTACAAAACACGAAAAGTAAAAACACAACTACAATATTAGCTAAGAGCTTGAGGAAATCATTGAGCAACTTGGTCAATCTAATCCTTTTATCCTCGATTCATTCACATAGATATATAAACAAACCTAATAAAGTGTCCATAACACATGGTCTGGCCGATGACATACACTTCCCCATCCCTGTCACATCGGGTGCTCACGCAACCCTCTATCGACACTGATATCGTAATTAGGGGAGTAAAATAAGGTCCGACCGTTGTTGTAGTTCTTATAATTCTCCCTCTTGCAATTACATTCTGTGCTTCCACCACAAATGCGCTACTCCCCTCGGGTCCTATCAATTAGGCCCAAGGGCCGTAGGCACCTTATCTATGATACTAGGGTTTCTTGTAACCCATAGCTTGCTACTAATTAGCTATATGTACCTGGAACCCCTCAGAAAAGTTTACGAAGTCAGCTTAGACTGGTGCGATGGTAGTGGATAAGAGTGACCTCGAATCTCCTGTGCACACACTCACGCGGACGTGTGGTCCTCCACATATTCAAACAACCAGGTTTCTCTTCCCAAGGGAGCATCGATATTTGTGCCTAGAATGAATACAACCCAAAGTGTGTGCTATATATGTGGTGTAATATTCATGCATTCAAACTTAAAAGCAAATCACAATAATATTATGAACACAAAATTAGGATGAACTAGAGAATCTAAAAAGCATATATATTAACAAGTCACTACAATTTATCCCCAAGCTATGGAAACTACTCCCTTGACATGGAATTCAAATAAATATTTAAATGCACATCTTAGGATCAAAGAAAAATAAAAAGAAGAAAAAGATAATGTTTCTCCAAAGTAGAGAGTCTATAAACTACTCTTGAAAATGAAGTATGAGATATGAAAACCTAGTAGACAAAGGTTCTATTTATAGTAGTAGGAGATTAGGTCTAAAAATAGGCCCAAAATAGGCCTAAATAGGGTAAACCCTAGCTCAGCCGCCGACCGGCGAAGGGTGTCACAGATGATGTGGCCCGTGGCTTATACTTGGTGCGTGGCACAAGAACTAGCATGAGCCGTGTCACCTTATGGGCGCAGGCTGCGTAGTCTGCTGTGGGGCAGTGTCAGAGCACTGGAACTTGAAGTCCTGATCCACGCCCGTGGCCGTTGGCGCAGGCCGTGGTAAGCAAGGGCGGTCACTCAATAGTTTGGCATGGGCTGTGTGATTTCCCACATCCCGCGTGCTGGACTTGGCATAATGGACTTGGGATGGCATGGGATGCCTAAAACGGGATGTCTCGTGCCCATACTTAGCTATGTGGGGGTTTCTTTACTTTGTGCTGGCGGCCCGTGGCTTCTGGCATGGGTCGCGCCATAGCCTTACGCTTTTCTCCTTGGCGCTGGGCATCTCCTTTTGTGTGGGTCGTTTGTGCCAAACCATGCACGACCCGAGCCAACTCGTTGGTGCGTTGGCCGACTAAACTAGTTTCCTTCACTACGGGAGACTCGTTAGTCCAATTTGAGAGTTTTAGTAGTCAATTTGGTAGTACTCGAGAAGAAATCTCCAATGGAACCAGCCTTGAGGTCTTATTCTTATTAGACTGTTCTCAGACATAAGCACAACTCATCGGACCATGATTCCCCATTTCTTTGTTGACCGCTATGAACTCCGTTGCCACGTATCTTCGGCTTCAATATCCTTCTACCACACATTGATGATCGTGGTATTCGTCTACTACCATTCTAATGTGAATGGACTTCGTGTGTACTACCATCCTTGTGAATGACCTTCATATCTTCTACCACCCTTACGAGCGACTTTTACATAGAATATAAGCAAAAAGTACCCACGGCCGACCTACTAAAGATGATCACAAGGAAGATCAAGGAGCTTGTGGATACAAGATGTCCATTAGTACCAATTAAGTCTACAAAATGCGGGATTTAGACAAGAAAACCAAACACGGCTGTCTAAACCCCTTTTCACGCAAACTCAACTAATACTATCAATCCACCAAGTAAAACTAACTAAAAAGTATGCCAAATGCATCGGTTAACGCACGCAAAATGAAGTAGATCAGACTCCCCACACTTAACCACTCGTCCTCGAGTAAATAGAAGACAAGATAAAGAATAAAGAGAAATGTACGGTGCAAGCATAAGTTAACTGAATCATTCAACTTATTCCAAAATTACCATGTTTCCCCCAAGAAAGTAAGAATCTCACAACTCTCACACTCCCCGAAAAACATAAGTAATCAAACCACCAAAATGTAAAGTGTGGAAAAAGGTAAGCTAAAAAGGAAAGTGTCAAGCTAGCTTACTTTTCCCGAAATGATCCCAAAAGCAATCAAAGAGTAGTTTTCAAAATCAATCCACCGTGGAAGCATGCATTCAACCTAGTTTTTTGTTTTCTCTTAATTTCTCTCATTTGCCCTACGAGCTCTTTCGGGTTTTCATCCTAGCATTAACACACAAAGGGTACTCACTTCTCACCTTTTTCCACATGGCCTCTCATTTTTGCCTAGGCTCGTAAGCCTAGCCGGGCCTAGTTGTTTTACCTAGGTCTTTTGACCTATCCGGGCTTTTCCTCATGTTACCCAAGTCGCCCTTTCACATTTTTGACTTGTCCAGGTTTTTGTATTTGTTTTTCATTTTTTCAAGTTTTTCCAATTTTTTTCGGTGTAGCACAAAAATGCTCCAAAAGTGGGCTTCATACTAGAAAATATAGAAATACACCACCAATTTCCTAAAACATCCTACCACATGCAAACTAGAAAGCCTAGCATAGCATGTCATGCCACCAAATTAATGTTAAACCAAAATCATCCCTCAACAAACAAAAACCAACATCATAAACTAGCAAGAAGAAAAACCACCAAAGAAAATCATGAAATGCACCGAGGAAATCCAAAAATGAAAACTCCCTAAGTGCTCATTAATCCCTCCCCACACTTTTCCCGGGCAAAGTGTCCAATGTACAAAGATCATGTTAAAACATAAGTGAGGTAGGGAGAATAGTGCTACTCCTTGAATTTGTTTCCACTGAAATTGTTGAAAAATTATGCATCCAAAAACATGAAACCCAAGGGTAATTCAATTCCAAACAAATTTATAAAAAACAGAGACTCATTCAAGAATAATTCTTTAAATAAAACCACCATAATGTCAAGTAGAGCACCTACAAACAAGGAGTTCAATGGTTCACCCAAAATGTGAAACTAGGACTTGTAAGACTTACTCAAGAAGAAGCAGAAATTGCTAAGTTTTGGAAGAGAGTTTCATTTTTTCGAGCTTCACCAAGAGCGTGAGAGAAGGAGTATTTATTTGAGAAGGAAGAATATGTAGGATAAGGATGGGATTTTAGAATTCTCGAATTATGGGACAATAGAGTGAAACAATAAATTTTTAAGGGATATTGGAAGTTTTTTCAAAAATCCTAAGGAATTAGGGAATTCCAAAATTCTCAAACCAAAAATGCATTTTTGAATTTGAGAATCATAATTTTTGATAATTTGCATTATCGGAACAAAGAAAAATTTCAAAAAATTGGCGGAGTGTGCAAAACGTGCCTGGCACGAAGCGGAGCCTTGCGCTAAACCTCTGGCACGAGACATAGCCTTGTGCCATTCCAGTCTCAGCATGAAGCATTGCCTCACACCAGCCTACTTGGCATGAGGCATTCACCAAAATTTTCCCTAATCCTTGGTTTTTTCCTCTTTTTCAAAAGACTATGTCACCCATTAAATTTAATTCCCTTCAAAACACAATCACGAGTCTTGAGCTCAAATTTCCAAACCAACAAGAGTTTCATCTTAGAAATGTGCATAGCAAAAAAAGATTCATGCAAATACTATCTACTCACTAATCAAAACACAAAAGCAAAAGAAACAATGTATTTTTACTGTCGGCCTCCTGAATATTTTTCTTATAATTTAGTTTTTATGAATTTGGTTCACCAAGGAGGGGATCACCCTTCTTGGTCATGCTTAAGGCTCCCCACTCAAAGTAAGGTTTCGATCCTTGCCCATGAACCACCAACTTCGTGCCATCCTTTTTATTCTTAACCTCAATCGCTCCTTCATCGAGCACCTTTGTCACTTCATACGGTCCTTCCCATATTGATCTTAGTCTTCCCGGAATGAGACAGAGCTTAGACTGGTAAACGAGGACTCTTTGTCCCACAAATAAGTCCTTCTTCATTATACCCTCATCGTGTATAGCTTTTGTTCTCTCTTTATAAGTCAATACGGTGTCATAGGAGTTGCGCCTGAGTTCTTCAAGTTCTAGTAACGATAACTTCCTAGGCTTCCCAGCTTTACTTAAGTCTAGGCTAAGGCATTCAACTGCTAATTATGTATCGAATTCAAGCTTAACAGGGAGTTGGCACCTCTTTCCAAAAAGGATCTTGTAATTTGTAATACCAATTGGAGTTTTGTATACAGTACGGTAGGCCCAGAGAGCATCATCCAACCGAGCACTCAAATATTTTCTAGATGCATTCACCGTTTTTTCAAGGATGGCTTTGATTTTGGAGTTCGATATTTCTACTTGGCCATTGGTCTATGGGTGGTAGGCACTGGAATTCCTATGAGTTACTCCATATTTTTCAAGCAATGTTCCCATGACTTGTTGCAAAAGTGGGTTCCTCTATCGCTGACCAGGAATTGGGGTACACCAAATTGCGAAAAAATATTGATTTGAGGAAAATGATCACGATTTCTGCATCATTTTTCTTTGTGGATATGGTTTCTACCCACTCGGACTTATAGTTTACTAGCACTAATATGTAGTAACGTCCCTTGGATTTTGGAAATGGTCCCATGAAATCCATGCCCCACATATCAAAAACCTCTAGTGGCATCGAAAAGGTTTGGGGCATCTCATTTTTGGATGAGATGTTCCCTATCCTTTAGAATTGGTTGCATGGTGATACCAAATTTTTAGCATCTAACAGTATGGTAGGCTAGTATAGACTGCAATATGTTACCTTTTTTGTGGTTCTTTTGTACCCAAAATTCCCCTTGACTTGGGATGAATGATACATCTTAAGGATCAGCTTATCTCATTATTTGGGATGAATATTCTAATTTCTTGATCAGAACAGTGCTTCCACAAGTAAGGGTCATCCCAGACACATTCCTTTACTTCATTCATCAACCTCTCCTTCCTTGATTTGTCAAAAGATGGGGGAAAATCTCTAGTGGTGAGATAGTTCACTATGTTGGCATACCAAGGCTGGCTAGTTGTTATCCTAAATAGTTGCTCGTTGGGGAATTCTTCCCGAATAGGTTCTAACCTTGATTTTTTCCTTGGTTAGTTCTGGGTCATCAAGGACTGGTATTCTACTCAGGTGGTCTGCTACTGTGTTTTCAGTGCCTTTCTTATCCCTTACCTCAAGGTCAAACTCACTTAAAAGAAGTATCCACCTAATGATTCTCAGCTTAACTTCCTGCTTCGTAATCAAATGACAAAGTGTTTCATGGTTTGTGTATGCTATGACTTTGGTTCCTAAGAGGTATTGAAAAAAAATTTCTAGGGTAAAAACTGCGACTAGTAACTTCTTCTCGGTGGTAGAGTAGTTGTGTTGAACATCATTAAGAGTTATGACAATATCATGATCACTCGCACCGCATATAATTTCAAAGGGGAGAGACCAATCTGGGGGTCAGAGGATTGGGGCAGTTACTTACATGTTTTTCAAGGTGTCGAATGCCTTTTTACACCATTTATCGACAATGAAGTTGAAATATTTTTGTAGCAATTTTCACAGAGGTAAGGATATTTTGAAGAAATCCTTAATGAAACACCGATAAAAACTCACGTGGCCTAAGAACGATCTGATATCCTTAACATTGGTGGGGTAAGGTAAGGAGTAAGTTGTATCCACTTTAGCTTTATCAATTTCTAAGCCTTGAGCTAACACAACATGCCCTAGGACTATACCTTTTTCCACCATGAAATGGCACATTTCAGAATTTAGTACGAGGTTCGTGTCCATACATTGCTCTAGCACAAGTGCTAAATGGTGTAAACATGAATCGAAGGAATCCTTGTGGAGGTGAAATTATTCATGAAGACCTCGACAAATTTCTCAATAAATTATGAGAATATGCTGACCATGGATCTCTGAAAAGTGCCTGGGGCATTGCAGAGACCAAAATGCATTTGCCTGTAAGAGAAGGTGCTAAAAGGGCAAGTGAAAGTGGTTTTCTCTTGATCCCCTGGGTCAATAGCTATCCGGAAGTATCATGAATAGCCATCGAGGAAATAATAATATGCATGTTCGGCCACCCTCTCAAGCATTTGGTCAATGAAGGGCAAGGGAAAATGGTCTTTACAAATCACCGTGTTTTTGAGGTATTAACATGCATATCACTCAAAGAATTATCCTCTAAAGCTAACTTCTTAAGGATATCTTGCACAATATTGTCATACATATCAACCAAAAGGTGGTGACAGTTCACATTTTCATCATTCGATTCATGGTCAAATTCATACTCAGGAGCACCTATTTTCTTTAACAATGCTCCACACTTATGCAATATCTCGTTGTTGTTGAAGTAAATAGGACTAACCTTGTCATGATAAGCTACATCACATCTTGGTGGAGTTGCTTCTTCATCGGTGAGCTTACTCCTTATTGTCAACTGGTTCACTGTGCCTATTAACTCATTCACCTTTCCACTTATCCTATCAAAACCAGAAGATATTTGAACCCCGCAATTTTTTATACAAGAAAGTACTTGATTTTGCAGAGTTTCACCAGTCTTTGCAAAACTAGACAGAGCTTTAAGTATTTCTTCGACTTAAGGCTTGGGAGTTGAGATTGATTCAGGTGAGTAGTGGTATGTGCAACACTCTAGCTCCCAACTGTGCTTGCTGAACCGCAAGCTCCATGTCTCTCCCGCAATTACTTAAACACAGGAAACACTCAGTAGGGTGGTCAAAATGACACACCCTACACAATTTTATCTGCTGAGTGGTATCCAACCACAATAGTACATTCTAGCTACCAAAACATCCATAAACAAGTTAAGAAACAAGAATTAAAGTAATTACTAACTACTCTACTAATGCGTTATGCCTAAGTTGATACCAGATTGATAGCATCCCCGACATTGGTGCTAAATTCTGACCTGCCTTCCCCCCGGGTCGTTAATAATTGTAGCTTAGAAGTAAACCTGATTGGAGTTGGTGAGAGTTAGAAGATGGAAATTTATTGTTTTGCACCATGTTCCTACTGCTACACTACCTATATGGTAGTTAGAGGTAAGCCCCGGGTTTGTTCATAGAGATGCTAGGTATAATGTACCCACTCAAAACACAACCTCCGTACGAGTGAAAGAAATAGCAAGTAAAGCAAACATGCCAATAGGGGGGGTTGGGTTTTTCAAACTAACAACTACAAAACATGAAAAGTAAAAATAGAACTGCAACATTAGCTAAACACTTGGGGGAATCATTGAGCAACTTGCTCAATCTAATGCTTCTATCCTCGACTTATTCATATAGAGATCTAAACAAACCTAACAGAGTGTCTATAACACGTGGTGTGTTTGATGGCATAGACTTCCCCATCCCTGTCACATCGGGTGTGCTCGTAACCCTAAATTGGTACCTCTATCATAATTATGGGTGTACAACAAGGTGCGACCATTGTTGTAGATTTGATTCTCACTCATGCAATTACGTCCCGGGCTTCCACCACGTATGTGCTACTCCCCTCAGGTCCTATCAATTAGGCCTAAGGGCCGTAGGCACCTTATCTATAATACTAGGCTTTCTTGTAACCCTTAGCTTGCTACTATTTAGCTATCTCTACCTGGAACCTCTCAGACTACTTTACGAAGTCAGCTAAGACTAGTTCAATCGTAAGTGGATCAGAGTGACCTCAAATCTCCCTTGCACACACTGACGTAGATGCATTCTCCTCCACCTATTCAAACAACTAGGTTTCTCTTCCCAAGGGGACATCGATATTTGTGCCTAGCATGAATAAAATCCAAAGTGTGTGCTGTATATATGGTGTAATATTTCTGCATTCAAACTCAAAAGCAAAGAAGAATAATATTATGAAAAAAATTAGGATGATCTAGAGAACCTCAAAAGGCATATAGATTACCAAGTCACTAAAATTTATCCCCAAGCTATGGAAACTACTCCCTTGACATGGAATTAAAATAAATATTTAAATTTCACATCTTAGGATCAAAGAAAAATAAAAAGAAGAAAAAGATAAAGTTTCTCCTACGGAGAGAGTCTACAAACTACTCTTGAAAATGAAGTATAAGATATGAAAACCTGATAGATAAAGATTCTATTATAGTAGTAGGAGATAGGGCCTCAAAATAGGCCTAAAATAGTCCAACATAGGGTAAACCCTAGCTCAGCCGCAGCCCGGCGCAAGGCGTCATGGATGATGCGGATCGTGGCTTGTACTTAGCGTAGGGCACAAGAACTGGCGTGAGCCTTGTCGCTTCATGGGCGTGGGGAACCAGTTCTTGGGCGTGATGCCAGTGGATCTTCATTTTGTGTGGAGCGCGGGGCTTCGTGCTGGTCACATCTGACACTTGGCCCTAGCCGCATCGTCTGTTGTGGGGCACTGTCATAGCACTGAAATTTGATGTCCTGATCTGCACCCGAGGCCATTGGTGGGAGCTGTAGTCCGCAAGGGTGCTCGCTCAAAAACTTTGGCATGAGCTATGTAATTTCCCACATCCCGTGTGCTGGTTTGGCATGATGGACTTGTGACGGCTCGAGATGCCTAAAATAGGACATCCCACGCTTATACTTAGCCACGTGGGGGGGTTCTTCCCTTTGTGCTAGCGGCCTGTGGCCTCTAGCACGGGTCGCGCCATAGTCTCGCATTAGTCTCCTTGGTGTGGGGCATCTCCTTTGGCACGGGCGTTGGTACCAACTATGCACAGCCCGCACCGGTTTGTTTGTGCGTTGGTCGGCTGAACTAGTTTTATTCGCTATGGGAAAATTGCTAGTCCAATTTTAGAGTTTTAGTAGTTGATTTTGTAGTACTCGAGGAGAAAAATCTAATAAAATCAGCCTTGAAGGCTAATTCCTCTTGGAACATTCTCGAACTTATGCATAACTCATCAGACAATGATTCCTCGTTTCTTCGTAGGCCGCTATGAACTCCGTTGCCGCCTATCTTTGGTTTCAATCTCCTTCTACCATGCATTGATGATCGTGGCCTTCGTCTACTACCATTATAATGTGAATGGACTTAGTCTCTTCTACTATCTCTGTAAACGGCCTTCAATATCTTTTACTGCCCTTACGAACAGCCATCACATAGAATGTAAACAACAAGTACCAACGGCCAACCTACTAAAGATGATCACAAGGAAGATCAAGGAGCTCGTGGATACAAGATGTCCATTAGTACTAATTAAGTCTACAAAACACGGGATTTAGACAAAAAGACCAAACACGGCCGTCTAAACCCCTTGTCACGTAAAATCAACTAATACTAACAATCCACCAAGTAAAAGTAACTAAAATGTATGCCAAATGCATTTGTTAATGCACACGAAATGAAGCAGATCTCTTATTGAATTGTAACTTAGTTATACAATTATTTAAGGTTACCTATTTGTGAATAACAACAGATTATGTTTTTTGAAAATAAAAAATTGTGTTTCATATATTTATTATATGCATGTTGTATGCACACAATTGTCCTAATGTTCACGTGCTCGGGTGCTAGATATCAAAGTGCAAAGTTTTTGCACAGTATATAAGAAAAAGAAATTGACCCTTGCTCAAAATCTAAAAAACATCGGAATGGTGTGATTTGGAAGTTTATAACAGTTGAAGTATTGATAGTTCTTTTAGGTCAATATATACAAATACGTATATATATGCTCACTAATAGAATTTTATTTGGTATAGATGATGTCATATTTTCAATATATAGCCTTTGGTATTTATCAATTTTAGTTGTTTTGGATTGTGAGTGTGTGAAGCAGCTTTTGTTACAAGTTTATATACTAGAAGCTTAGATTCTTAGCTAGCCACTAAGTTATCTTATTCTGCTACCCGGGGGTTTGATCTTGATTTCTTCAACTCTTTCTCCCTAACCATTCAACGGACCTTGTGAAGACCAAGTTTATAACAATTATCACTGTGGTCTAGAGCACTTTTGCATTGTAAATACTTCTAGAATCCACTCATTGTTTACTCTTAGCATATACCTTTTGGTAGGGGTGGAAACTGGGCGGACGGGTTGAATATGGGTTGGGTAATCGTGGGTAATTTAAAAATATAGGTATGACCCATTTTAACCTGTTTTATAACAGATAAAAAATGGGCTGGTTAAAAATGGGTTGGATAAACCCGCTCAATCTGCGGGTCAAAAATCACTCAATACACGAGTTGAAAATAGGTAAACCCACGGGTTTCAACCCATATAGATTGATATATAAAACTGTATAGGTTGACATAAAACTCAAAATTTTCACAAACCCTACAATTACCTTCTCTTTTCCCACATTTATATTTTTTTTCTTCTACACTGCACAAGATACTCTCAGTCTCTCAATATCCCTAATGTTTCGATGCATTTGTAAACTAGGTTGATTCTATTTCATTAAAGCAACACCAATTCCAACACTCGAAGCATCATAGTGAATTTTGAAAGTACCATTAAAATCAGGTAAAGCAAGGACATGAGCATTACATAATAGTACTTTGAATTCATTAAATGCATTCTCTAAACAGTCACCCCACACAAATTTCAAATAATTTTAAATTAATTCATTTAAAGTAACAGTGATAGATGAAAATTAACGCACAAACCTTCTATAAAAACTAGCTAAACCATGAAAAGATCTCACCTTATTGTCATTGGTAGGGGTCGGCAAGGATTTAGTGGATTCAATATTTGTTTTGTCACCTTGATGCCATCCTGAGACACCATAAAACTTAGAAACACTACTTTTGAAGCGCAAAAAGTACACTTCTTGATTTTTGCATACCATCTACACTCACGAAATACAAAAGGAATCATTTTAGCATGTTTAATGTGTTCATTAATTGATTTAAAATAGATCAATATATCATCAAAATAAACCACAAAAAAAATTGACCAACAAACTCTCTCAATACATGATTCATCAAATGCATAATATTACTAGGTGCATTGGTTGAACCGAAAGTCATATCAATCCATTCATACAACCCGAACATAGTCTTAAATATAGTTTTCCAATTTTCACCCTCTCTAATTCGAATATGATTATATACTCGAGTTAAATCAATCTTAGTATAAATCAGAGATCCATGCAATTCTTCAATCATATAATCTAATCTAGTTATAGGATGGCAATACTTAAAGGTTATGTTCTTTACAGCATGACAATTAATGTACATACGCCAAGTTTTATCTTTCTTAGGAATTAAAATAATAGGCATATCACAAGGACTTAAAGATTCACACGCATAACCTTTTTGAAGTAAATACTTAACTTATCATTGTAGTTCCTTTGTCTTTTCTAGGTTTGCCTTATATGTCAGATGATTCAGAATAACTAAAACTGGAAGTAGGTCGATCTGATGTTCTATCCCTCGCTTGGGTGGTAATCACTGAGATAGTTCATCCGGAAAGACGTCTTCAAATTCCTGTAACATCTCAACATACAGTGGAGGAACATGCATAGGAGTATCATCCTTGGTGAAATAACTTTGTTTAAAATGTAAAACAAGCACGAAAGAATGATTAGAAAAAGTACGATTCACATCCCTTGTTGAAGCATAAAAATATTTACCAGAATAAGTAGGAAGTTCATGTCTCATCATGTAAATCGATGGTAAAGGACTAAGATGTGATGAAAATATTTTGAGTGACTTTTTAGAATCATTCTGTGACTTACTTGGCTTACCTGAGTGTGGATTGGCCTTTCTTAGGATTTGGTCGAAATTACCAGGGTTTTTATCTACTTTTTTCACCTTTTGGCCAATCTCCTTCAAACACTGGGAAGGGTTTAATTCACCCCCTGTGCATTAGTCGCAAACTTCTTTTTGTCGACTTTCATTTTCTATTGAGCCTAAAGGACTTCCACATGAGATAATGGTGTCAAAGTATACCTGGTTCTATCGTTAATCACAGTTATTTTGTTAGTGTAACCATCATGCATAGATTTACGATAAAATGCCAAGGTCTGCCTAACAAAATATGATTAGCTTTTATAGGTGTAACATCACACAAGATAGAATCATGATATTTTCCGATCTTAAAGTTAATCATGCATTGTTTGCTAAACCTAATTTCACCGTACCATAAGTTTATTTGGAGATGGACAAATAGTGACAAGAAAATGCAATGATTTAATAAGAAGATTAGAAACAATATTATCAAAAGAATCACCATGAATAATTAGTAAACAATTCTTATCTTTCACAGGGCAACAAGTATAGAAATTATTAATACACTATACCTCAGATTTGGCCATTTGAATATTGAGAAGTCTCAATGATACGAAGTTACCTTGTGTTTTCATACCTCATTCACCATGATCATTTATGAGGATTTCTTCATCTACATGTTTTTCCTCGCTTTCATATAAAGCTGTCATATCAACATATTCATCTTCTTCAGCTTCCTCCTCAATTGTAGTTAAAACTTGAGCATGTGGGCAGTTACTATGAACGTTTCCTCTTTCTTTAAAATGGAAACAAGTAGACGTATAAGAAGAAACCGAATTTGCTGAAGAAGTAGTAGACTCGCCTAGATTTTTGCTAGATTGTTGAGTATAGTGTGCCATCCATCTTTCACTAGGATTATAAGTCGGATTTGAATTGGATTGTGTTTGACCACGGATGACCAGGGTACTTCCTCTACCTCATCCTAAGCTAGGGTTTCCTGAATCAAACCCTAATTTCTTACTAGGAAATTTGGCCCGAGGTCTCTTAGGCTGCAAGGTACTCTTAACCAATCTCGCTTTCACCAATAAATCTCTCATCGACACATGATTTTGAAGCTTAACCGGTACTTGAAGATTTTCCCGTAAGCCTTCTATGAATTGATTCTTTACAAATGCATCGTCTTCTCTAATCCCGACCCTTCTCATGTTCAACTCGAGATCCTGCTTGTATTCATCAACAAATTGATTTCCTAGCTTTATACTACTTAAATAAGAATGCTATTCCATCAAATATGTAGGCGGAATATGATATTCTCGAAGATCAAACTTCAATCTCTTGGAGGTGGAGATAGGTCTTTTACTAGCAATCTGTCTCAATTTTCTTAAATTCTTCCACCATTTAGCCGCATAATGTGTGAAGGAGTACTACGCCACTTTCACCTTTTCTTTTTCCTGATAATTACTGAGATCAAATAGATTCTCAACCTGTTGTTCTCAATCAAGATTCTTTGCCGGATTGTGTTGACCATCAAATTGGGGGATGTCATATTTTAATCCCTTGAGGTATCAAGCTGAATTTGAGCTCTCACTGGAATCTGAATTGGCTCTTCTCACAGACTGGCATTTGCTGTGGTGATACTTTCTAGAAGACCCTCGGTGCAATCTTTTTTCTGAAGCATCATCAGATTCTTCCTCTAAACTACCATAACCATGAAATCCGCAGACAAAATCTTGGAGATCGTCCTTCTTGGCCGATGATGGAGGTGTTAATTTTTGGCCATGCTGTAAACGTTTCTCGCCAATCATTGAACTTCACTTATGAGCGCATTTATTGCAACATCAAACCAATTTGGATAAAGAGGTTCATTTGGTTTGATCCGTATTCACTCCCGACTATCTGGAGGTTCATCACTTGATTGATTACCACTTCTACCATTGAAAGTGTTTGTCAATGGTAAAGTTTTGGGTTTGCCAACAAAAGATGGGACGAATGGGTTATCGTCTCCATCTCCGTTGAGAACTGCGAATAAAAACAAAAAAAGTAGTAGAAAAACATCCCCCCTTCCCATTTTTTTAGTAAGGTCACTAACCAAGTGTATAACACTCACAACTCACAAGGCAAAGGCTAAAATGAGAGAAGACGATCAATTCACCGCAGTCTCAAAGCAAAATAGGAGATGAGTACAACATAATTTAATTCAAAATTTTAAAAATCGATAAACTAAAAATTAGGCTCTACGAATTTGAATTCTAGATACTTAATAGAATAAGGAACAAAACAAAATTTGAAAGGCTTTGATGCAAAGCTATATCGAATGAGTTATGATCAAAATAAGAACACTTTAAATATGGAACAAATAAGTTCCAAAAATTCAATTAACTTTTTCGAAACCGAATAGGATTAAATAACCAAACCCGAATCCTTTGTAGAATAGGATTTTCTTTACCTTAATGCTGCCTGAAAATTCCAATCAATCTCCCAACCCGAAAAGGTTTTGATTTCCTTTTCCTTTTACAAATCGAATTTCCTTTTTCTATCTTCTTTTTCAACCAAAAATTTGAAATTCAGCAATATATACCCCTCACAATCATAATCTTATTCCCTAAGTAAGTATAATTCAAGTACAATTCCCAAATTTCGAAACATTGCAAAACAGCCCCCAAACTTTTGAAAATTACAAAACAACCCAAATTTTTAGAACCAAACCCGAGCTCCACGGATTTAAACCCCAAAAATCTGCTATCCTCTGTTTTTTACTTCAAATTTTTTTGGAACAAGTTGCCTGTCGTTAAAATGTTTGAAATAAGAAATTTGAGAAAACTTCCTCTTGATTTAAATAAAGTTCGAGGTATTCGACATCATAAGGATCAAGAATATAACACTATATCTAGAAAATGACACAACAAAGTTTTTTTAAGAATAAGGTGTAATCGGGAATTCAAGAAAAAATTCATGATCACGGAATCAAAGAACGATAAAGAAAATAAATAAGATTTTGAGCATGAAATAATATTTCAGAAGAGTGGGTGAAAAATACCACAAGCACATATAGTGTATAAGCTACCTAAAAACTACGAAACTGGCCGGGAGGTTAAGGTGGATAATACTTGCTAACGCTTAGACCCTTCGACGTCCTCCTGACTTGATTGATGAAGGTGAAGATGGATAGTAATACCAAAGTGTTCTAACTCTTGGACCTTTTGACGTTCTTCGACTCTAGATTCAACCCTTCTATTAAAAAAATAAACAAAAAAGTTAAAAATATGATACGAAAGAGTATGAATTGAGATAAAAAATTCAAAACTAAATAATGCAAAACTCAAAACCCTTGATGCAAAATTCGTCCAAGGATCTTTTGCTTTGCTATGATGCCAACTGATATGAATCTCCTTGCGAAAACTCTGGATTTCAAAACATAAATCTTTGACCGAATTAAGGGATCTGCAAACCCTAATATCTCTACACAAAATTGATATCAACTAGCCCTTGGGATTGCTCTCAATTTCAAAATTTTCTCACTAACTAACCCGCATGATTAGTCCACAAATAAAGGGTATTGATACTTAATTAATACGCAAGATTAAAAAACAATGAAAATGCTCGCAAGCAGGGAGTATGAACTTAAAAATTCAGCATATTTGATTGATAAAAGTGTGTATAAAATTTGCCAAGCCTCCCTATTTATAGGGTTAAATGGGCCAAAACCTAATCAGATAGGGATTTGGTAACTTCTGTCAGAAATTGAAAAGACTTATGGCAGATTTAAGAAGCTAAAACCGTATCTAACTGAAATACCTAAAATAATCTTAATATGGCCTAAATTAGTCAAGATCAATCTTGAATGAATCTTGTCTTATCTAATCTTACCAAATCTAATTCTAGTAAAATCAAAACTGAATATTCTAAACCCTAATGGACTGATTTTCGAAATTTAATTCTTCAAAGCCCACATGGCCGAGTTTAATGTCTAAAATAAAAAATGAAATAATTTTACAATAGTTTACAATGATCACACTACCTTATTAAAAAACCCAGTGGAAAAAAGAGTATAGTGTTCTTCACGATGTCTTCATTTCCTCGACACTCTTGAATAATTAATCCCAGACATTGTCGATGTTAATTTATTCTTCAATTCTTCATCATGAAGTTGATCAATCAAATAATTCAAAGCTGCATCTCTAAGCATCATTCTTGCCCTAGTCATAGGACCTACCAAGTCACTTAGAAGATCCTGAACATATCCTTTGAGTGTCTAATCATGCTTTGACATGTCATCATTTATCGTGGTAGTAGTCTTGGCATTCACATCACTTTGTGATGTCGAGTTCAATGTATACCATAACAATGTGAGTCCGAGTTTGATTAATGTTTTCCATATGAACCTTCACATGATAACCCACAAGATTTCCAATATTCATCAAGGAATCCTTTGCAAATAATTGTTGTGGGAGACTCTACAATGCTACCAAGATCAAAACTACAAGAGAATTTGTGCCTGGCTCAAAATTGCATTATAGTTTTTGATCTGCCATGAGCATTAAATTGCTTTTTGTTTTTTTTCAAGATTAGGTGTAATTATTTAAAATTAGTTCGTTGGGTCCCTTGAATACAATAATAATTGTACCCAGTAAAAAATAGTATATTCATTTTTATTTTAAAAAGATAATACACATTCCACCTTTTGAGAGATTTAACTACCTAATAGATCAGCTAACGGTCTCATTACTGTGCCTGAGTGCGAAATTTGGTGCGATTTCACACAGTCATCATTCTTCTTCTTCACCTCCATTTCTTTCTGCAACTGATCTCACCATTTCTAACTGATTCGCCTGATACAAATTCACTACCTGTGAGATAGTCACACCGGCGGACGATCATGGCGTCGCCGACGCCTCCTCCGCCTCCGGATCCTATCACTAAGCCACTGGTCGCTCGAAGCTTTGCCCAAGCTCTCAATACAAAACAATCCCCCCTTCTCTCTTCCCTTCCGGATACCCCAAACTTACACCCGACAACAGAATACAAGGGCAAGATTGCATTCATACTCCCTCCCGAAGAAGGAGAAATCCTAGCCTCACACTACCAGAATGCCCTCGTCGGAAAGTTTAGCAGAGGGAAACCGCAGATGGAATCGCTACTTCAGTCCTTCAAATCAATAGGTTTTAAATCTAAATTTCAAATTGGTTCTATTGATTATCATCATGTTTTGATTCGATTTCAGGAAAATGAAGACTACCAAAGGTGTTGGATGAAGGGACAGTGGTCAATACAAGGTTACACAATGAAGATGCAAAAATGGACACCAGATTTCTCCCCATCAGTGGAATCCTCGATAGTACCAGTTTGGGTAACATTTCACAAACTACGACTCCATTTCTATAATAACTCTGCTATAATCGGAATAAGTAGTCAGGTAGGAAGGTTTCTTAAGATGGATGCAGCAACAATGGCATTAACAAGACCTTCAGCAATTAAAGTTTGTGTAGAAATAGACCTGTTAGCTCAGCTCCCTAAATCAATTATGGTAGGGATAGGAAACAAGGTAGCTGAATATCCTATAGAATATGAGGATTTGCCAACATATTGCACTCACTGCAAAATAATTGGTCATAGTAACTCAAGCTGTAACTTTCTGCATCCTAATCTGAGGAAAATTGCTAATAAGAATTTAGAAAATGCTGTCACTATTAAGCAGAGAACTGGCCCTCACCCAACAGAGGAAGCTAACTTGGGAGGGACATCAGCCCTAACAGTATCTCAAAAGGAAAAGGATGTGCAAAATCAAACAATAAACTCAGGAATCATAACTGATAGCAACATAAATTTCTTTAAGGTAAGTCATAGAAAACGTAATGGTCCATTTTACTCACTAGATGATATATCTAAACCAATAACCACATCCATTTGGAGAAAAAAGAACCATTCCCCTACCCATTCCCCCACAAAGGAAAAGGAAACAAATACTAGCATAGTTACAATTTCTAATGCTTTTCAATCCTTGGAAGACAGCGAGGATGAACAGGTAGAGAATGAAGGGGAGATTGCAGAGATCTACCATGAAACAGTTGAGTCACAGGAAGTTACACTACCAATTGATATTAATACTAACCAAAATATTTCTTCTGTGTTACTTAAAGAACAAGTACAAATGGAGTTTGAAGAGCAAGTTCATAAACAGTCAACAGAGGAAAGCTCCAGCATAGAGGATGTACTGAAAGAGAAAACATCAGATTGCTCTGAAATGGTAAGTTTGGAGAAAGAAAGGGAGCAGTCACAGGCTCAGGTAAGACCCTCAGAGCAGAATCTTTCATCTGTGATTACTAATAACAATGGTAAGTCAGGAGAAAAAGGTAAAAACTCAGCTAAGACTAGTAGAAATCTCAGATCTACACAAAAAGCCAACCCCAAAATTTTTAAATGATAACACACACCATAATTGGGAATGTGTTAGTTTGGAATGTAAGGGGAGTTGGTACCTCAATAGAGAGACTTAAGATTCTGAAACAAAAACATAAGTTAGACATAATGTGCCTAATTGAACCATGGCAAGAAAACCAGAAGATCATAAAGTTTAAATATGATCTAGGATATCAGAATGCTTACTCTGCTCAGAGAGCTAAAATCTGGCTATTTTGGAACCAGTCTTATAGTATCTCAGTGTTAAGTGAGACAGATCAGTATGTACAAGCAAATATAACTGATTTATCATCTTCTTTGAGCTGGAATTGTGTATTTATTTATGCAAGTGTACATAGATCACTCAGAGAATCCTTATGGCAGGACCTAAAGGCAACTAACATTCCTCATTCTATTTTTATTGGTGACTTTAACACAGTAGCTTCAGTATCTGAGTATAGAGGGAGGAAGTCAACCCCTAAAAAAAGCATGAAACAATTTAACAATTTTCTAAGTGATCTGGATTTGCATGATATTCCCACTGTAGGTAACTCCTTTACATGGTGCAATAACAGGTTTAAGGAACGAGGTAAAGAGTTAATATTCCAAAGGCTAGATAGGGGACTTTGCTCATTAGACTGGTTTGATAACTTTCCTAACAGCTCTATTCTGGTTTTAAATAGACTTTCATCGGATCATGCTCCTCTTTTATTATCCATACAATCATCTGAGGAACAAGCCCCTAGACCATTTAGATTTCAGGAGATGTGGATAAGTAGACAGGACTTTATTAATTTAGTGAAATCGAATTGGTGCCTGGACACTCCTTATAGAGGAATGTTTAGGATGGTTTATAAACTAAAAAGGCTTAAAAAGGAAATAAAGCAGTGGAATATAACACACTTTGGTAATGTTGATCAGAATCTGATGCAATATGAGAATAAGGTTAATGATTTGGAAATCTCTTTTCAACAAACACCAACTGACTCCATACTGACAGACCTGAATAACACAAAACAGTTGCTGATGAGGGCTCAAAAGGAGAAAGTAATCTACCTTAGGCAAAAGGCTAGACTGAACTGGTTTAAATATGGTGATGCCAATACTAGTTATTTTCATCACTCAATTAGGGAAAGAAGAACTAAAGCCAGAATCAGTAAAATTAGAGATGAAAATGGAATTTGGATATCTGATCCAACAAAGATAAAAGAGGAAGCAGTGGGATTTTATAGAGCTCTATTTAATGAAGAGGAACCACAGAAGCAAGGAACTTATATGAATCATTTTCTAGCTGAAATACCTGGAATAATAAATGAACAAGAAAATGATCAACTGTTATCTCCTTTTCTGATCCATGAGCTTAAGTTTGCAGTCTTTGATCTTAATAAACACAGCTCACCTGGTCCTGATGGCTACCCTGGTTTTTTCTATACCACCTTCTGGGATTATGTTAAAACAGATTTACTTGAGGCTGCAAATGATTTTCTGAAGAATGGTAAAATTCCTAAAGCTATTTCTAGTACATGGCTAGCATTAATTCCTAAAAGATCAGTTCCTGTCACATTCTCAGATTTCAGACCAATAAGCCTTTCAAATTTTGTGAATAAGGTTTTTTCCAAGATGATGATGGAAAGGATTAAGCCTTTCATGTCTCAACTAATATCTCTTGAGCAAAGTGCTTTTATGAAAGGGAGGGATATCACAGATAATATAATATTGATGCAAGAAATGACCAGAATGTTAAAAAGGAAATCAAGGAATCAGAACCTAATCATCAAATTAGATATGCAGAAAGCTTTTGATAGGGTATCATGGTCTTTTCTTAATTCAATTCTCCTTAAATTTGGTTTCCATGGAGTTTTTGTGAACCGGATATTGCAGAATATAGCCTCAGCCCATTTTTCAGTGATTATTAATGGTGTAGCCTCAGGATACTTTGCATCTAATAGAGGAATTAAAAAGGGAGATCCCCTCTCCCCATTTCTGTATAATATACTATCTGAGGCCTTTTCCAGAGGAATTAAAAAACTTTTCAAAATTGGCTTTCTGAAAAATTTTGATTTACCTAAGACATGTCCACAGATAACTCACCTAATGTATGCAGATGATACAGCTGTATTTCTCAGTGGAAATAAGGAAAATCTGAAAAGATTTAAAAGATTCCTTACTGCATATGAGCAAACAACAGGTCAGAAAGTTAATTTCTCTAAATCCAACTTCTATGTTGATCATGCCACCCCAGCTGATAGAACTCAGATCATAAGAAGGTCTTTAGGAATGACTATGGGAGAGTTTCCTTTTCAATACTTAGGTATTCCCATATTCACAGGAAGGAATACTCAGAGATATTACTATCCTATACTGGAGAGATTAGAAAAAAGCATTAATAACTGGAAAAATAGGTGGCTTAGCACAGGAGGGAAGATCATATTAATAAACCACTGCTTTCTTTCAATCCCAACCCACCTGTTTGCTGTACTAAAACCTCCCAAGGTAATTTTGAGGAAGATGGAAAGGATGGCATCTGGTCTGTTCTGGGGTGCAACTGAAAGTTCAGAGGCTAGAAAAAAATGGAGAGCTTGGAGTAAAATCATTCTCCTGCAAGTTATGGTGGAAGCTCCAAAAGAACACCACTCAATGGTCTCACCATCTGTGGTCCATACCTGACTCCTACAAGACATCTCAGGTATGGAAGAGAATTTGCTCTATTACTGAAAAAACAAACAGTTTGACAAGAGTAATTCATGGAAAAGGGGGTTGCTCCTTCTGGAATGCAAATTGGTCAGGAGAAGGTGCTTTATTTTATAAATGGCCTGAGGATGTGGAATTTCCCTTCCCTGATATCACCTTAAGCACCTTCATCCTGAACAAAGACTCTAATATTATTTTTCTGGAGCCACATTTGGCTACCAATATAGTTTCAATATTGCAGGAGGTAGCCATCAAGAATTCACATGAGGACAGACTGATCTGGGAGCCTTCTAAGGATGGGAATTTTTCAGTCAGCTCAGCATACAACTTACTGAGGCAGAGGGGTACAAGCATCAGAAATTTACACAAGGTATGGTCAAAGTTCATACCAGTTAAAATGTCTATATTAATGTGGAGAGCTTTGAATGGAATTTTGCCTTTTGAAAATGTTCTATGTAAGCTTGGTTTTTCACTAGCTTCTAAATGCCCCTTTTGCTCGAACCACTCGGATTCAATCAACCACTTTTTTAACTCATGTCAACAGGCAACTGCAGTGTGGAAAAAAGTTAATAGCATTCTGAATTTACATCCACCTGTTTTTAGGAGTTTCTGTCATTTAGTTGATCATTACCTCTCCATTCAGGTAGGGACTAACAGTCTGAATAATGTATACATAGCTGCACTCATTATAACAACATGGTCTCTTTGGACACACAGGAATAAATTACTATATGAAAACCTGGTTTTTTCAGTAGAAGCATGTTTTCAGAATATAAAGGACCTGTTGCTCATAATTTTTACTGCTAATCCTTTGAAAGGAAATCCTGAAAAACATAAGAAGCTAATTCAGGCTGGAATTATTCCTAGCATAACTCTAAAAAGGAACAAAGAAATCTCAATCTCAGCAGTTAAATGGGAAAAACCTAAAAATGGTCTTAAGTTGAACATGGATGCTTCATGGGTAAAGGGGGGAGACTCTTCTTGTGCTGTAATAATTAGAGACTGGAGGGGAGATGTGAAACTAATGAGAGTTAAAACCTTTAAATCAGACTCCCCTCTACAAGCAGAGCTGGAAGGTATATCATTTGCATATCAAATCTGCTTAGAAAAGGAAATCAGAGGAAGTGTACTAGAGTCAGATTGTCAGCAAGCAATAAGAGCTATACATGATCCTTACTCTGGCTCATGGAGACTATTTTCTCTTCACTATCATTTGCATGAGATGCATACAGAAAACCAAATCCAATATGTCTCTAGGGAAGCAAACACAGTGGCTGATTTTTTGGCAAAATATGCTAGGGAGAATTTCATAACTGGTGATTTAGACTCAAGCAATACTCCACCTTTTCTTAAAGGATTGATTTGGCTAGATAAAAATGGAGTTCATGGGGTCAGAATAGGAACAGCAAGTGGAAACATAATCAAAACATAATATGTTATCTCGGGCACATGTTTTCTTTGCAGATTAAAAGTGGAAACCAGGTACTGCTTCTCTTTTGTTTGTTTCTTTGCAGATTAAAAGTCCGAGGAGGAGATTATCCAGCATATGATCAGAGGAAGAATGGCGACAAATGGTAGGATTTCACTCAGGAAGATTACGGGCAGCATATCATCAAAAGATTCTCCAAAGTCAAAATTTTTAACGTAGCTATCGTATAGCATTGGCAAAGTTTCCACGAAGACTTAGAGGATAGGCTTCTGGTTTTGGTTAAGGTCGTCTCTGACTGACTTGTGTTTCTTCGGATTCACTAACAAGTTCGAGCGTCAACTACCAAGCCATTAGTGTTTGTAATCCTCTAGTTTTACTTATGGTTTTTTTCAACTATTTTGGAGG
This sequence comes from Rubia yunnanensis, assembly GCA_037428765.1. Classification (NCBI taxonomy): domain Eukaryota; kingdom Viridiplantae; phylum Streptophyta; class Magnoliopsida; order Gentianales; family Rubiaceae; genus Rubia; species Rubia yunnanensis. The sequence goes on from CM075066.1 coordinate 65,126,243, forward strand.
CAACAGGGTGTTGCTTTAAGAGCAATATGCTCTCATTTTGTAAACAAACTAAGCTTCGGATTCTTTATTTCATTAAGGGTCTGGGAAGCCTAATATAACTCTCCTCCATCTCAGGATGGTTTAATTTAAAAAAAAAACTACCTAGTAACTATACATAATTTGTACTTTCGGTGCATATCCTCAGAGTAATTTTTTTTAATATTAATTACACACGTGGCATGTGCATGGCACATTGATCTATTGTACCCAATCGTGCATGGTATTGAATATTAATCTATTGCTCTACTTTCTAGAACACCCATCTCTTAACAGAATTGGGAGTTTATGGCATCCCCGTCTTAATTGAAAAAAATTGTGATGATTTTTCTTACATCGTAGATAAGATTATAAACTATTATTTAGAAGAAGTAAGCTTCTCATATAGATTTTTTTTGTAAGTGCAAATCACATTAAGAATCTTTGTTTCACTATATAATCCCCAACTGAAATCACTTCTTTGTATGCATATATGGATTATCGTGCATGACATGATTATCGAACAATGTTTTCAACTGTGTAGGAGATGTGCATGACACATGTATTAATCACATGTTAATCTATAAGTATAGAAATAATAATTTTGTTGTGGAGAAAAAAATGTATATTATGATAATAATACATGTTAAAAATTGAAAAAAGCTATGAAAACAATAAAGGCAATTAATCCTTATGATATATTATTTGTAGTTTATATGTATCTATAGGTATGATAATTATTATATGCACGTAATTAGATTTATTCTGTATTCACAATTTCTAGATAATATGAAAGTCAATTAATTTTTATTGTTCGAAAATATATACTCATTTTATTACGAAGGATACAAAGTGCACTACCATATGTAATTTTTATATTTTCTATTACATTGAGACTAGAAAACACAAAAGATAAAAAATATGAAATTCCAATTCAATAAATATAAATAGATAAAACAAATAGTAATATTAGAAAGTTATAAATGAATGTAGTGGGACAAGGAGGGAGAGAAATAAAAGGCATCCTAAAATGCACAAGGGTCTTAAGCTGCATGGAACCCCTTCCTATTGCCACCACCCCGGTCACTTTTATTTTACTATAGGAACAATGTGCATGTTTATTCATAGAATTCTTAGTTAGAAATTGCCTGGCTGCAAAGTAGCTTAGCTTGCTTTACACTTCCAATTCCTTAACCGGAGTGAACGCACGTTTACTACAGATGAAAGTCTATATGTTTCTAATTCTTTCGTGTTGGATATTGAATTTTAAATTTGTAATTCAATTATATAAGGTTACATACTTGTGGATAAAAACAGATTTATTTTTTCGAAAATGTAAAATTGTGTTTCGTATCTTTATTATATGCACATTCTATGCACACAGTTGTCCTTAGGTTGCACGTGCTTGGGTGCTAGATATCAAAGTACAAATTTTTGTCTATAAGCAAAAGAAATTGACCCTTGATCGCAATCTTAAAAATTTTGGAATGCTGTGATTTGGAAGTTTATGATAGTTTAAGTATTAATAGTTCTTTTAGCTCAATATATATCAAATATGATCACTAATAGAATTTTATCAAGAATAGATGATGCCATATTTTCATTATATAGGATAATTAGTCGATGATCAAAGGATAACTAGAAATGTAAACCAATTGTCCCCAAGACTTGTTACCATCTTAGTTACTCCCTCTATCCCAGCTCAAATTGCAAGGAATCTTTTTCACGCTTATCAAGAAGCTTGTCTAACCGTTAATATGTTTAACTACGTATAACAACGATAAACAAAAAGTTACTTTTGGGAAACTACTTGTTTCGACGAATCCAACCATATAACATATGATAATATTATTGTTTATATATCTATTCAAATATGTGGTCAAAGTTGGACAGTGAATAGTGACATAAAGTGAAGTGTGCAGTTTGAGCTGGGACGGAGGGAGTACATCTTTTGTGCTAGTTGTGCTCTTATTTACATTGTTCTTTCCAATTGTCTTGTAATTTAGTTGTTTAAAGTAGTTGTAGTGTTTTCTAATCTCACCCCCCAACAACTTTATTACCACACACTTAGAGTGACTTCTTCTGGTTTTTCAACTACATTTAACATTCGATAAAATCCCCTTTTCCTCGTGGATGACCACGACTTACCACTATTTTCTATGTAATAGTTAGCCGTAATTTGGGCCTATAAATAATACCTTTCAGAGGCAAGAAAATGGCCTCCTACTACAGCAAAGGTATCTTGTAAGAGTAAAGAATGAGTGGATTCTGAAAGAATTTATAATACAAAAGTGGTCTAGACCACTATAATAATTATTATAAACTTGGTCTTCAAAAAGTCAGTTGAAAGGTTGGGGAGAAAGAGTTGAAGAAATCAAAATAAAATGAGTTCTTACTTGTAATGATCAATTTCCTTATAGTGCTCAAAGCATGCAAGGTAATCATTGAAACAGTCCAATTTCAAACAAAAAATTGGTCATAAGCAAAAGTCTGTACTCTTAATGATCCAGTTTCTTATAGTGCACAAAGCGTGAAAGGTAATAGTTTTAAAGTCCAATTTTCAAAAAACAATTTGATATTTCGAGGAGTAGTTCATTTTTATCTTTTTATTAAGGAAAAATCTAAATTTCCTAGTTTATTAGCAAGATAAAAGCCATTTCATCTCTTCCGAGAGAATATAGCATATATTAGTTAGAATGCCTAGACACATAATCTGTGGAATCCTAGTGTTTTTATCCCCTTAGCCCGTATTTCACTTATATTAGATACAGAAAAATACGTTTGGTAACCAAATGAGAAGGTTAACAACTCTCCATTGATGTTTCTTATATGCGATATCCATGATAAGTTCCTATCAGATGCAAGAGAAACCCGAAGACAGCCACCACTTAAGGATCATCTTCGGATGATAGTTCATTTTTATCGTGCTTGCACTGAAGATGAGTAAATAATTACTCTAATTGAACCAATATATTTTTATAGGATATTGTGTAAAAGTACTAACAGGTTATGTTAACGATTTCTTTTAGTGCACAATGCATGCAAGGGCATCATTTGAGATCTGGAACTTTAAAATAATAGTTTTATATTCTAAAAATTAACATACTTTAACAGAATTTTTGCACTAAAAATTTCAAAAAAATGTCAAATATCTCTGATGTTCTCGCACATATCGTGCATGTTAGGCACAAAATGGTCATAAACATAAGTTCTCACTTGTAATGATTTATTTCCTTATAGTGTACAAAGCGTGCAAGGTAATTGTTGAAATAGTTCAATTTCAAAACAAAATTTGTTATAAGCAAAAGTTCTTACTCTTACTACTCTTAATGATCCATTTTCTTATAGTGCACAAAGCGTGCAAGGTAATCGTTTTAAAGTCAAATTTTTAAAACAAAAAACGGATATCTTGAGGAGTAGTTCAGTTTTATCTTTTTTTTTAGAAGAATCTAAAATGCCTAGTTTATTTACAAGATAAAAGCACTTTTTATATCTTCTTAAAATGTGAGAGAAAATAGCGAATATAAGTTTGATTCCTAGACATACATAAATACATCAATTCCCAACCAAAGCTGAACTACACCAATTTAAATTTTATAAAAGAGTATTATTCAAACTACAAATCAATTTCCCAGCAAACTAAAAGCTCATGGTACAAAACTCAACATTCTCTTCCTATGGCCTAAACATGCATGGGTGAAGGAACATTACTGCAAGTGCTTGAAGGCACAACCGTGAGCTCCATAAAATGAGTCCATTCCTTACTGAGCTTTAGAGTGACTGGATTCTTTATGGTTGCAACATCCATACAAAGCATATGTATGAATTCACCATCACCGAATTCCTTATCGCCTTGGCTTTCTTTTCCCACAAATTCCACACGATGATATCTGGCAACCCTGGCTTCTTAATGACATACGTTCACTTTATGTCATGATCGAGAAATGCTATGCACTTGGGAGATAAACGCGATCCAACTCGGATTTAAATGTTAATGCATCACCTTGCTCGGTGAAGTGTGCCTTCTTCAAGAGTCTATCGAAATAGTCCAGTGTCTTGATCCCCCCAACCCTTATTTCACTTATGTCATATATAGAAAAATATTTTTTGTATTCAAATGAGAAGGTGAATGGCTTTACGTTGATGTTTCTGATACGCGATACGAAGGATAAGTTCCCATCAGATGCAAGAGAGACTTGAAGGCAGAATTCAAGCTGTGAGGCTAGCACTATAGGATCATTTTTAGATGATAGTTCATTTTTATCATTCATACAAAGAAGATGAGTCAATAGTTACTCTAATTGAACCAATATGTTTTTTTAATACTAACCACATGTGATGGTGGGGGTTTTTTTGCAGACCCCTACCCATTTATTAATATAAAGAAAAAGATACATAAAAGAGGGGATTTAATATCTAACCTCCAGAACAAATTGTTCCTGATAGTCTTAGAAACTATACATCACCTATCATCTAACCCGAAGACTATCGAAACCATAAAACATAGAAAATAAGACAACAATACTACTATTTTCCATCAAATACATAAGATTCAATACAAAATCAATTCCCATAACTAGTTAACCAAATCCGATATGGGGAAATAATCTGAATTCCATTTTCACTCTGCCATCTACCTCTCTTGGAACACCTGCAATTAAAAATATGTTGTTTACCTATTTGCTGCTTGCAATTTTTGACAACAAGTATTGGGCTTAAATGTTCATACAGAGTCCATCTGACAAGTATGATTGGTTTCAAAACTGATTCTCTCTTGTAAAAAAAAATAGTTGGATAAGTATTTGACAAATTCCATTTAAAATCTAGCTTGAAACCAATCATAATATCATTTATCTGATGTAAAATGTTCCTGATTATACTCTCTGTACATGGTTTGAAGCCATAAAAGGTATAAGAGCATCTAGCACACCATGTGAACCATATAACTACACAGGGAAGAATTATAATAAGCTTAGAGCAAGATGCATCAGTAGTGGAGAGATTCCAGTAATAATAATATATGTCCTATAAAAAATCAAATTCATTTGCATTCAAGATGAAAATTCTGTCAATGGTATTCCAAATATACTAGATTTGATCACATTGATTAAAGCTATGGTGAATTGATTCATAATCTTTAAAGCAGAAGCAATATATGATGGCAGATGAAACTGAAAATCTTCTACCACATCTAGAAGAGCAATTAACCTGTTTAATAATTTCCATTTCATAAAGAATATTTTGTCTAAGATTATATTAGACCATAAATGTTTAAATGAGTTTATTTTCATTCTTTTTGGTCTAATGAGTTCATAAGTGGATTTTAAAGAGAACTATCAATTCTGAGTTAATTTCCAGGTTAATTTGTCCTCATATTCTGGAAACAATTCTATGATCCAAATTTAGAATGTCAAGTATGTTATTTGGTAAATAGTAACTAAATTGGTTTACATAGAATGCTTTTTTAGATAGAAAATAAAAAACATAGATGTCTAGGCATGGTATCTGTGTTGTGTTTTGGATTCGATCCATTAAAAGACCCACATCAGTCTCGCTAGCTAGCTAGAATGATACTGAACCTCTGCCTATTTGTACCTATGTAGTATCCATAGCTATATGTTGAACCTCTTTAATATTTTTCTGTGTTTTTGAGTTTTTATGTGTGTCAAAAATTGACCACATAGTTTGATCCCAAAGAGATTTCCCTTGTTGAAGTTTCCACCATAACTTGATTGAGAAACTTTTAGTTAGAGTGTTTAGATTCTTAAATCCAAAACCATTCTCATCCAAAGGATAACAGAGTTTAGGATAAGATCTCCAATTTTTATTCTTCTAATGAATTGCATAGTTGGAATCCGAATTCTAGATAAACCATGGAAGTGTTTTATGAATTTGATCTATGATTTATTTGGTTGGTTTCACCATTGTGATTAAATGAATTGGCATTACTGCCAAAACATGTTTAATTAGTACTAATTTACAAGCTAGGGAGAGAAGTTTATTAGGCCAGCTGTTAATTTTTATCCTGATTGAGTTCAACATTCCAAAAAAGAAAGAGTTTTTAGTTCTTCCAATATAGATAGGACATCCCAAATATTTGAATGGCAAGGATCCTTCTATCTATTTTTTTCTTGTTTGATCTAAGAGATGATTCTGATTCGAGTGTGTTTAGATATGTAAAAAGAAGACTTTTCAAAATTTACCTTTTGACCCGTGGTCAATTCATAGGATTTTAAAAAGCTTATTACAGTTTTTAATCCATTCTTGGAGCATTTTAAGAGTTTATAATCCACTCTTATTGAACCAATAGATTTTTAAAGGATATTGTGAAAGGTAGAAATATGTTATGTTAACGATTTGGTTCCTTTTAGTGCTTAATCCTTGCAAGGGCATTGTTTGATGGCTAAAATTTTTAAATAATAAATTTATATTCTGAAAATGAATATAATTTAATAGGGAGTTCGAAGCAATGAAATTCCAAAAATAATCAAATATCTCTAATGTTATCGCACATATCGTGCATGTAAGACACAAAATTGTCATAAGTTAAAGTTCTTAATTTTTATGATCCATTTTCTTATAGTGCACAAAGCGTTCAAGGTAATCGTTGAAAGAATTCAATTTTAAAACACAAAATTGGTCATAAGCAAAAGTTCGTACTCATAATGATCAATTTTCAAAGCGTACAAGGGAATCGTTTTAAAGTCCAATTTTCAAAACAATATATCGAGGAGTAGTTCATTTTTATCTTCTTTTTTTTTGGAAAAATTAAAAATTCCTTGCTTATTTTCAATATAAAAGCCATTTTCATAACTTTTTATAATGCGAGAGAAATTAGTCAACCCCAATTTTATTCCTAGACATTCATAAATACATCAATGTTACACCAAAGCTCAACTACAACTACAACCACACCTTAAACTTAATAAAGGAGTATTATTCAAACTACAACTCAAATTCTTAGCAAACAAAAATCTCATGGTACAGAACTCCACATTCTCTTCCTACAACCGGAACATTAGTACAAAAGCTCGGCCATACAACGTATGTCATCAAGAACATTACTGCAAAAGCTCGAAGGCACAACCGTAAGCTTTGTAAAACCAGTTCATTCCTTACTCGGCATCCGAGTGACCCGATTCTCTATGGTTGCAACATCCATACAGAGCATACGCATGAACTCACCATCGAAAAAATCCCCCACCTACTTGGCTTTCGTTTCCCATGGAATCCACACAATGCTATATGGCAGCTCTTCCTTCTTAATGACATACGTTCGCTGTATTTCATGATCAAGAACTGCAATGCACTTTGGAGAACTAGTATTAACGCTATCCACTTTGGATTCAAATGTTAAAGCATCGCCTTGCTCAGTGAAGCGTTCCTTCTTCAAGAGGTTGTTGAAATAGTTTAGGTTCTTGATCCTCTCAACCCGTATTTCACTTATATCAGATACGGAAAAATATGTTTGGTAACCAAATGAAAAGGTGAATGACTATCCATTGATATTTCTTATACGCGATATCAAGGATAAGTTCCCATCAGATGCAAGAGAGGCCCGAAGCGAAACTCAAAACTGTGAGACCAGCACTTAAGGATTATCTTCAGATGATAGTACATTTTTATCATGCATACAACGAAGATGAGTAAATAGTTACTCCAATTGAACCAATATATTTTTATAGAATTTTGTGAAAAAAAGTGGAAATATGTTATATCTAACAATTTGTTTCCTTTTAGAGCATAATGCATGCAAGGGCATCGTTTGAGAGATGAAATATTAAAATAAAAAAATTATATTTCTAAAAATGAACCTAATTTAACTTGGCATTTGGCACAATAAAATTACAAAAAGGATCAAATGCCTCTGATGTTCTCGCACATATTGTGCACATTAGGTACTCAAAGTGTACTAAAAAAGGATCAATGGTCACATGCAAAATGTCTTACTTGCGATGATCCATTTCCTTATATTGCAAAAAGTGTGCTAGGTAATTGTTGAAACAATCCAATATGAAAAAACAAAATTGGTCATAAGGAAATATCCTAATTGTTAATGATCCATTTCCTTAGAGTGCATAAAGCATGCAAGGAAATCATTTAACCAACCTTTTGATATATCGATGAGTAGTTCATTTATATATTTTTTTAAAGAAAAATCTAAAATGCCTAGTTTATTTTCAAGATAAAATCCCTTTTTATCTCTTCTGAAAATGCAAGAGAAAATAGAAAATCCCAGTTTATTTTCCCAAGACATACATAAATACATCAATGCTTAACCGAAGTTCAACTACAACAGCAACTTAAACTTAATAAAGGAGAATTATTCAGACTATAACTCAATTTCGTAGAAAACCAAAAGCTCAGGTTACAGAACTCCACATTTTTTTCCCATAGCCTAAACATTGGTTTAAGAACATTACTGCAAAAGCTCTAAGGCACTGCCAAGAGGTCCGTTCCTTACTCGGCTTCAGAGTGAACGGATTCTCTGTGGTTACAATATCCTTACAAAGCATACGTATGAACTCACCATCACCAAAATCTCCCATCTCCTTGGCTTTCTTTTCCCATGGATTCCACACGACGATATCTGGCATCCCCTTCCTTCTTAATGACATACGTTCGCTTTATTTCATGATCAAGAACTACAATGATTTTGGGAGAACTAAAGTAGACGTGATCCACCTCGAATTGAAAAGTTAATGCATCGCCTTGCTCAGTGAAGCATTCCTTCTTCAAGAGGTTGTTGAAATAGACCAGTAGCTGGATCCCCTTAACCTGTATTTCACTTATATCATATATAGAAAAATATGTTTTGTAACCAAATGCAAAGGTGTATAATGCAATATCAAGGATAAGTTCCCATTAGATACAAGAGAGATCTGAAGACGGTACTCACAGCTGTGAGCCCATCACATAAGAATCATCTTTAGGTGATAGTTCATTTTCTCATGCATACACTGAAAATGATTAAATAGTTACTTTAATCAAACCAGTAGTTTTATAGGATATTTTGAAATATGTTATGTTAACATTTGTTTCCTTTTATTACTTAATCCATGCAAGGGCATCGTTTGAGGGTTTTAAAATAATAAATATATACTCTAAAAATGAATATAATTTAACAGGGTGTTGGGAACGATGAAATTTCATAAATGATCAAATATCTCTAATGTTTTCGTACATATCGTGCATGTAAGGAAAAAATGGTCATAATAAAAGTTCTTACTTGTAATGATCCATATTTTTGTAGTGCTAAAAGCGTGCAAGGAAAACTTAATAAAGGAGTATAATTCAAACTACAACTCAATTTTTTATCAAACCAAAAGCTCATGGTACAAAACTCCACATTCTCTTCCTATAGCCTAAACATGGGTTCAAGAACAATACTACAAAAGTTGGAAGGCACAACAGTAAGCTTTGTAAAACTGGTCCATTCCTTACTCAACATCTCTATGTTTGCAACATCCATACAAAGCATACGTATGAACTCACCATCATTGAAATCCCCCATCTTGGCTTTCTTTTTCCATGGATGTCACACGAAGATATTTTCCAGTTCTTCCTTCCTAATGACATACGTTCACTTTTATTTCATGATCAAGAACTGGAATTCACTTGGGAACTAAGATAAACACGATCCACACCAGATTCAAATGTTAATGCATCACCTAAGTCAATGAAGCGTTCCTTCTAAAAGAGATTGTTTAAATAGTCCAGTTTTAGGATCCCCTCAAACCATAATTTACTTATATCAGATACAGAAAAATACAGTTTGTACTCAAATGAAAAGGTGACCGACTTTCCTTTGATGTTTCTTACACACGATATCAAGGATAAGTTCCCATAGTATGCAAGAGAGATCAGAAGATGGAATTCAAAGCCGTGAGGCCACCATTTAATGATCATGTTTAGATGATAATTCATTTTTATCGTGCACACACTGAAAATGAGTAAATAGTTACTCTAATTGAACCAATATATTTTTGTAGGATATTTTGGAAAATTAGAAATATGTTCTCTTAACGTTTTGTTTCCTTTTAGTGCTTAATCCATGCGAGGGCATCGTTTGAGGGATAAATTTTAATATAATAAATTTGTGTTCCAAAAATGAACATAATTAACTGGGTTTTTGGAATGATGAAATTTAAAATATTGTCAAATATCTTTAATGTTCTCGCACATATCGTGCATTTAAGGCACAATATGGTCATAAGAAAAAGCTTTTACTTGTAATGATCCATTTCCCTATAGTACACAAAGAGTACAAGGTAATCGTTAAAAAAGACAAGTTTAAAAACACAAGACTATTCATAAGCAAAAGTTTGTACTCTTAATGATTAATTTTCTTATAGTGCACAAAGCGTGCAAGGTAATCGTTTTATGGAGCACGAAGCGTGCACTACAAAAGTTCGTACTCTTAATGATCAATTTTCTAATCATGCAAGTTAATCCAACTTTCAAAACAAAAAATTATATATCGAGGAGTAGTTCATTTTTATCTTTTTATTTTGGAAAATTGAAAAATGCCCAGTTTATTTGCAAGATAAAAGCCATTTTCATCTCTTTTGAAAATGCGAGAGAAAATAGTGAATCCCACTTTAATTCCTAGACTTACATAAATACATAAATGTTCAACCAAAACTCAAGTACAACTATAACTTAAACTTAGCAAAGGAGTATTATTCAAACTACAACTCAATTTCCTAACAAACCAAAAGCTCATGGTACATAACTCCACATTCTCTTCCAACAACCTAAACATGAGTTTAAGAACATTATTGAAAAATCTCAAAGGTGATCTTTGTAAAACCGGTACATTCCTTACTCAGCATCAGAGTGACTGGATTCTCTATGTTAGGAACATCCATACAGAGCATATGTATGAACTCATATTCACAGAAATCCCCCATCTCTTTGGCTTTCTTTTTCCATTGATTCCACATGACGATATCTGGAAGCTTCCCCTTCTTTAGGACATACGTTCACTTTATTTCATGATCAAGAACTGCAATTCACTTGGGAACTAAGATAAACGCAATCCACCTCGGATTCAAATGTTAATGCAACACATAGCTCAGTGAAGCGTTCCTTATTCAAGAGATTGTTGAAATAGTCCAATGTCATAATCCCCTAAACTCGTAATTTGCTTATATATGATACAGGAAAATACGTTGTGTAACTGAATGAAAAGGTGACCAACTTTCCATTGATGTTTCTTATACGCGATATCAAGGATGAGTTCCTTTCAGATGCAAGAGAGATTTGAAGATGGAATTCAAAGCTGTGAGGCCATCACTTAAGGGCCATGTTTAGATATTAGTTCATTTTTGTCATGCATACACTGAAAATGAGTAAATAATTACTCTAATTGAACCAATATATTTTTGTAGGATATTTTGGAAAAGTATAAATATGTTATGTTAATTGTTTGTTTCCTTTTAGTGATTAATCCATGGAAGGACATCGTTTGAGGACAAAAATTTTAAAACATAAATTTATATTATAAAAATGAACATAATTTAACGGGGTGTTTGGAACGATGAAATTCCAAAAATGATCAAATATCTCTAATGTTTGGACATATCGTGCATCTAAGGCACCAATTGGTCATAAGAAAAAGCTTTTCTTTGTAATGATCCATTTCCCTACAGTGCACAAAGCGTGCAAGGTGATCATTGAAAAAGACCAGTTTCAAAACACAAAATAGGTTATAAGAAAACGTTCGTACTCTTAATCATCAATTTTCTTATAGTGCACAAAGCATGCAAGAAAATGTTTTAAAGTCCAATTTTCAAAACAAAAAATCAAATATGAAGGATTAGTTCATTTTTATCTTTTTTTTGGAAAAATAAAAAATGCCTAGTTTATTTGCAAGATAAAAGCCCATTTCATCTCTTCTTAAAATACGAGAGAAAATAATGAATTCCATTTTGATTCCTAGACTTACATAAATACATCAATGTTCAACCAAAGCTCAACTACAACTACAACTTAAACGTAATAAAGGAGTATTATTCAAACACCAACTCGATTTCCTAGCAAACCAAAAGCTCATGGTACAGAACACCACATTCTCTTCCTACAGCCTAAACATTGGTTCAAGAACATTATTGCAAAAGCTCAAAGGTGATCTTTGTATAACCGGTCCATTCCTTACTCGACATTTGAGTGACTTGATTCTCTATGTTTGCACATCCATACAGAGTATATGTATGAACTCATCTTCACCTGAATCCCCCATCTCCTTGGCTTTCTTTTCCCACATATTCCACACGACGATATCTGTAAGCTCTTCCTTCTTAATGACATACATTCGCTTTATTTCATGATCAAGAATTTCAATTCACTTGGGAACTAAGATAAACCCAATCCACCTCAGATTCAAATGTTAATGCAACGCATAGTTCAATGAAGCATTCCTTATTGAAGGGATTGTTGAAATAGTCCAGTGTCATGATCCTCTCAACCCGTAATTTACTTATATATGATACAGAAAAATATGTTTTGTAAGTGAATGAAAAGGTGACCGACTTTCCATTGATGTTTCTTATACGCAATGTCAAGGATAAGTTACCATCAAATGCAAGAGAGATTCGAAAACGGAATTCAAATTTGTGAGGTAACCACTTAAGGATCATGTTTAGATGATAGTTTAGTTTTGTCATGCATACAGTGAAAATGAGTAAATAGTTACTCTAATTGAACCAATATATTTTTGTAGGGTATTTTGGAAAAGTAGAAGTATGCCATATTAACGATTTGTTTCCTTTTAGTGCTTAATCCATGCAAGGGCATCGTTTGAAGAATAAAATTTAAAATATAAATTTATATTCTAAAAATGAACATAATTTAACGGGGTGTTTGGTACGATGAAATTCCAAAAGTGATCAAATATCTCTAATGTTCTCCCACATAACGTGCATGTAAGGCACAAATTGGTCATAAGCAAAAGTTCTTATTTGTAATGATCAATTTCCCCATAGTTCCCAAAGTGTACAAGGTAATCGTTGAAAAAGACCAGTTTCAAAACACAAAATAGATCGTAAGCAAAAGTTCATACTTTTAATGATCAATTTTCTTATAGTGCACAAAGCATGCAAGACAAACGTTTTAAAGTCCAATTTTCAAGACAAAATTGATATATTGACGAGTAGTTCATTTTTATCTTTTTTTTGGAAAAATAAAAAATGCCTAGTTTATTTGCAAGATAAATGACCTTTTCAACTCTTCTGAAAATGCAAGAGAAAATAGTGAATCCTAGTTTGATTCCTAGACTTACATAAACACATTAATGTTCAACGAATGCTCAACTACAACTACAACACAAACTTAATAAAAAAGTATTATTCAAACTACAACTCAATTTCATAGCAAACCAAAAGCTCATGGTACAGAACTCCATATTCTCTTACTACAACCTAAACATGGGTTTAAGAACATTATTTCAATGTATACAACAACCTAAACTCGGCATTAGAGTAACTGGATTCTCTATGTATACAACATCCATACAGAGCATATGTATGAACTCATATTCACAGAAATCCCCCATCTCTTTGGCTTTCCTTTTCCATTGATTCCACATGACGATATCTGGAAGCTCCCCCTTCTTTAGGACATACGTTCACTTTATTTCATGATCAAGAACTGCATTTCACTTGGGAACTAAGATAAATGCAATCCACCTCGAATTCAAATGTTAATGAAACACATAGCTCAGTGAAGCATTCCTCTTCAAGAGATAGTATAAATAGTCCAATGTCATAATACCCTCAACTTGTACTTTACTAATATATTATACATAAAAATACGTTATGTAATTGAATGAAAATGTGACCGACTTTCCATTGATGTTTCTTATACGCGATATCAAGGATAAGTTACACTACCACAGAGACCCCCCTCTGGCACCGGTTTTTTAACACCGGTTATGAAAACCGATCTAAATCAAGTTTTAACAATGGTTTTTTGTGTTAGCACCGGTTCTAAAACCGGTGTTATTGTGGCAACGGTTAAAAATATTTTTGCACCGGTTATTTAAATAAAAACCGGTGTTACCGGTGTTATTTTTACACCGGTCAAGAAACTGGTGCTAGATTTTGTGGAAACCGTTGAGAGTTTAGCACCGGTCAAGAAACCGGTGCTAAAAATAACGATAACTGGTGTTATATTCGCACCGGTTTTAAGACCGGTGCAAAGAATCCTTGAAAACCAGAGTGATGTATGTTTTTGGCACCGGTTATAGGAACCAGTGTTATGAAAATGTAGAAACCGGTGCTGAATGAATTCGTGGAAAAAGGCGGGAAAACTGGCAGCGGTTTTGTGTACTGTTGACAAAAAACGGTGCTAAATCGAGCATTTAATGCTCTGAACTTACCCTCTTTAGTTAGTTCTGAGCTTGAACCTTTTCCATTATTAGATGGTAGATTTCTTAGGAAGGTGTGCAATAACTCAAACAAATGAAGACTCGTGGAAGTAAGTATTCATTAATTTTTGGAAATTTCAATCAACTAGAACCATAAATGCGTGATTGGAGGTAGTTTTTTCGTATTTATTATTGGTTTCTCTATGCCTAGCTTATGTTGGTTGAGTAACGATCATGTTGTGGGAGTGTAAATTAATGATTGTTGATGTGAACATTTTTGTGTTTCTTTTGGTAGATGGTATATATATTTATATGTATCCTGAGAACATGCAGTTGATCAATTCGCATGTTATACACGGAAATCCATGACACATTTAGTATTGTGTAGCAAAAAGATCGTGTTCATTTTTCGTATTTTTTACCAATGAAAATATGTGTAATGGTGTGTTTTGTCTTGTTTAGATACAATGGACCGAGAATCAATGTTTACGTGGAGGGAAAAATAGTCAACTGTCCAAGTGTAGCTAGAGGGAGTGGTGAACATATTGCATTTATTGATTTGTTTCTAGAGTATGCCTTTGGTCGGGAGGAGAGGATACTCTGTCCATGCCAAAAATGCTTGTGTCGTGAACGGTTTGACGATTTTGGGGTTGTTGGATTTCACTTGTTGAAGAACGGATTTGACGGAGGTTACATTGTATGGACATTTCATGGAGAGGTTGAGTAAGGACATGACGGTGGGTTTGACAAGGTAGATGGAGACAAATGTACAATTGATGGTATGTTCGATGACATTGTGAGAGATTTTGAGGGGAAGCCTACAATGTTGAGTGCTTTGCTGGACGAGAAAGAGAAGCCATTGTATCCGGGATGTAAAAGTAAGGATACCGTAATCTCTTTTTTTATGGAGGTTTTCAATTTGAAAGTTACAAGTTCTTGGAGTGATGCAAGTATGAATTCACTACTGAAGATTCTGAAGGATAAGTTTCCGGAAGGGAATGGAATTCCGAAAAACTATTAGAGGCCAAGAAAATATTGTGTCCACTTGGGTTGGAATACAAGAAAATACACTCATGTCCAAATGATTGTGTTTTGTATGACGGTGATTTGATAAATGCGGTTGAATGTCCCGTGTGCAAAAATGCAAGATATAAGGGTGTGACGAATGATGATGATGGGTGTTTGGCTAAGAAGAAGAAGAAGGTCCCATTGAAGTGTATGTGGTATCTCCCTATAATTCCTAGGTTGAAGAGGTTATTCACGAATTCAGAAGATGCGAAGAACTTGCGATGGCATGGAGAGCGGGAAAGACTATATGACGATAAGATAAGACATCCGGCGGACGGTGAACAATGGAGAAATTTTGACAAGCGATATCCTTCCTTTGCTTCGGAGGTTAGAAATCTCCGCCTTGCATTGTGTACTGATGGGATGAATCCATTTGGTAATATGTCATCGAAGCATAGTTCGTGGCCCGTGATGTTGGTTATATATAATTTTCCCCATATTTGTGCATGAAACATAAATATGTTATGATGTCTATGTTAATCTCAGGTTCTAGACAACCTGGGAATTAGGTTGATGTGTATTTGAGACCATGGATAGAAGATTTGAAGATATTGTGGGAAGATAAAGGGGTGTCGGTATTTGATGGCCATATGAATGAGGAGTTTCAACTGCGTGCCATGCTTTTTTGGACGATCAATGATTTTCCAACCTACAAAAATTTGTCGGGGTACGTTGTGAAGGGGCACAATGCATGTCCCATTTGTGAGGAGAAGACTGAATTCAAACAGCTAAGACATGGAAGAAAGACTCTTGGCCATAGAAAATGGCTCCACTGAAACCATAAATACCGGGATGATGTGGTCAATTTTTTTGGCGGGAATGAACGAACGAAATCCCCTACACCACTAACTGGTGTGCAGATTCATAGTAAGGTTAAGAAATTACGAGTGGTGTTGGGAAAGTAAAAAAGGCAAGGACAAAATAAATTGTGGTGGGTCATGGAAAAAAAGGTCAATATTTTTTTATCTACCATACTGGGAGCATCTTGAGGTTAGGCATTGCCTAGACGTGATGCATATTGAGAAAAATGTTTGTGAAAGTTTGATAGGCACCCTCTTGAATATTCCTTGGAAGATGAAAGATTGTTTGAATGCCCGGTTGAACTTGGTTGATTTGGGAATCAGAAATGATCTCGCCCCAGAAGTGAAGGGTATGAAGAATTGTCGGATGACGAGGTTGAAATCTCATGATTGTCATGTTTTGATGCAACAACTTTTACCTATTGCAATTCGTGGGGTAATGGAGGCCGACGTTAGGCACTCAATCACTAGACTTTGTATATTTTTTGCCTCCATATGCCGGAAGTCTATTGACCAGGACCATCTGGATGTCCTACAAAAAGATATTGTTGTTGTGCTCTGCAAGTTGGAAATGTATTTCCCTCCATCCTTTTTTGATATAATGGTTCACTTGGTCGTCCATCTAGTGCAGGAGGTAAAGATATGCAGTCCAGTTGGCATGCGTTGGATGTATCCATTCGAGTGTCACGTGAAAGTCTTTAAGGGGTACGTGAAATTTATGAGTCGGCCGGAAGCTAGTATTGTTGAGAGTTATGTTACCGAAGAAGTTATTGAATTTTTCTCTTCCTATTTACAGGGACACAGATAACTTGGGGTGCCCCTGAATCGACATGTTGGGAGGAAGGGGGGCAAGCCGAGGTCGAGGGGAACATTATTTACTCCATTGAATAGTGATCTGATGTCAGTTCATTTGTATGTATTGAGGAATTGTTTGGAGACTACTGCTTATGTGACTGAGCACCTTATTTAGAAACAGAGTGTCATCCCACATGGCCCCCTAATAAAGTCCAGTTGGAGCACAATGACAAGTTTGTGAATTGGTTATATGACCGATGCAATGTTGCTGATTACGACCTAAAAATTAGGGCATTTGCGAGGAAGCCTAACTGCACGGTTTTAAGGTATTCCAGATATGACATCAACGGTTTTTCTTTCACTACCAGGGACCAAGATTTGAAGAGCACGACACAAAATAGTGGGGTATACATTGAGTCGGAGACTATGTGGCAAGCAAGTAAGAAAGACAAAAAACCAGTCCTAGCTGTGATGTCGTTCTATGGTGCTATTGATGAAATTTGGGAGGTTGACTATAGAGAATTCAAGATTCCGGTATTCAAGTGCCAATGGTTTGATAACAGAACTGGGGTTCGAACTGATGATCCAATGGGATTTACCCTTGTTGACCCGACTCGTGTGGCATATGAAAATGATCAGTTTATTTTGGCCGAACAAGCAAGACAAGTTTTCGACGTAAATGACCCGTGCAATGTAGGTTGGTCTGTTGTGGTACAAGGTAGGAAATTCTCTTTCCGCGATGAAATTGATTTTAAGGTTACAAGTGAAAGGTTAGAGTTCCCCTCTATTTCCCCTCTACCTAGTGATAACGGGATTGAGGTGAGAGCCATACGGAGGAAACACAAAGATGGCATTAGGATAGATGACGATGGCCGAGAACTTTGAGACAATCAATCCAAGAAGATGAAGTTGGTTTTAGACTAGGGGGGTCGAACAACGATGTCGAAGTTAAAATTTATTTACTTTTTGTACTTTGTTGGGTTTTGTTGCCCCTGGAAACTATTGTATAACTATCTTCCAATTTGTTGCCATGTGGCGCAGTTCTGCCCGCTGTAGAGTACTCCAGCAGTTTTGGTAAAGGCTGGTAAAAAAGTGGACAGTTATTCCTATGGTAGGTTCTGCCAGCTGCAGCGCGCTGCAGCTCTACTGGTTTAGCGCGCTGCAGCAATTTTACACAGGCAGGAACCTGATACGAATTGCTCATGCAGTTCATTTAAGACAACAGCACAAATACGTTATGTGGCCTGAAAGCTAACATTCCAAAATCCAAAGCAAAAATAGTACCAACAAAGTAGCAATGTATGTTTCGAAAGCAACAAATGTATGATCCCCACATCCAAATTAAACTAGCAAATGAAACAACCTGATAATACGAAGATGTGAGCTCACTGTGGGCAGTCATTTTCTGCGCGCCCTCTTCTCCACCGTGTTGGCCCTTGGCGAATCAAAGGTAGGGATTGGACCCAATTAATTGATTCTCTTGCCACACATGGCTATGAGAATCTTCCCAACCTGCGATATCCAGCGCACCAAATGATCCACCTTCAGTTGCAATGCTGCTAAGTCCCCATCCGAGTTCTCATTCGATGATTTACTGGTTGCCGCCCTAAATGACTCAGCAACGTTCTTCTTCTTGGAGAATATGAGAGGGTTTATGGGGAGCTTTGGCATCATTGTGACATCATCATCTTTGTATCTACAACCTGCTTCCACGCATATTGCAGTGATGAGTGAGGATAAGCCTATGCAGTTATGGGCATTGACATAATCCCAGATGTGTGCCATTATTGTACTCCCAACATCCAGGCTCATGTTCTTCTTTATCTTGTAGAGCAGCAGCATACGGGACCGATGAACCTCGCTATTCAATTTCACGGGGAGTAGCCGGGCAGCTATGAAACTGTACCACACGTTCATGTCCTTAGCCAAGTACTTTTTCTCTATGCTGGACCATTCTTGTGGTAGATTCTGAATTACTGCATTGCTGTCATCACAGATTTCTATGATGATGTCTTCCCATGAAGCTTGTTCAACTGCGGTGTCAGGAGCTTCGTACAAACTCGAGGGCTTTGGTGGGATCCTGTATAAGTTATTGATCAAATCCGAAGACAACTCGACCAAATGACCACAGAGGAAAACAGTTGCTGAATTCTTGTACTTCATGAGTGACAGGAATTCACACGCCATGGTCTGGTTTGCACGCGACGGTTGTGCGATGAGGCCTTCCCAGCCCTACTTCTTCACATAGTTCCTGAAGGGCTTTTCCAGCCTCAACCCTCTCTCAAGGATGAGGCCCCTCGAGATGAATTCCTTGTAGATAGTTGTATGCTCAGTACAGTCCACCTCTGCGGCTGGTATGGGCTCAGTTGACGGAACAATCTGAGTCCCGTGCTCGACGTCCTCCCTCTCCACCACTCTAGGCTCTTTCCTGGGGTTTTGGGTGTTGTTCTTTTGCTTAGTTGCACCTTTTTTGGGGGCCATGTCTGTTGAACTAAATGTGTGAACGGAAGCCAGAACGCAAAATGGTAAATAATACACAATCAGAAAGGTAAATAATACAGAATCAACTTATTCTAAATTAAGCATTCCTTCTCATAGGCTGAATATGGAATAATGTTTACTCACAGTTAATCCCAATTTCAGATAATATTAACAGAAGCAAAATAATTAAACTAGATGGACATTCTATAAATCCTGGGACAAATCAATGGGCCACCTAGAATCACATGTCATGAACAATCAGGGTATGCTCAAAAGTATTCACCAATGCTAAAAACAAGAGCAGAATGAGGGCATTGATACAATGAGGCATTATCATGAAATCAATCCTTGAGCAAGAAAAAATATCATGAACAATTAGGTGGTGCACAAAACTATCATATCATATCGGAGCACGGGTTATGCCATCCAGAATCACATATCATGAACAATCAGGTTACGCACAAAATTGTTCACCAATGCCGAAAACATGAGCACAATGAGGGCATTGACACAATGAGGCATTATCATGAAATGAACCCATGAGGAAGAAAAAATTTCTTGGTACAAACCTTAGGAAAATAATCTCCTTACCTAATTGAGAGTACGGGTTGTTGACAATTGGTGTTTGGTGTACAGTCGACGATGGTCGGACACAGCTTGGCCGATGAAGGGGCACGGTAGGAGAAGTGGGCGGTGGAGGGAGCCGGGATGGCGGAGGGAGCAGGGCACGACGGAGGTGGCAGAGGACGGCACCGTAAGAGTAGAGGATGGTGGAGGGAGCAGGGGTCGGCTGAGGAAGGGGCTTGGGAACGACGGAGGAAGGGGCTTGGGAACGGTGGAGGATGGGGCTTGGGAACGACGAAGAATGGGGCTTGGGAACGATGGAGGAATGGCCTTGGGAACGGCGGATGGAGGTGATGGAAGAGGAGAGGTTGTGGGCAAAATACTAATACACAAAAACCTTATACTGATTAGGCTGCAGTTTACATTTGTTTTGGGCTGAATGTTAGACCAGTAGAATATTAAGTTTTAGACTCGAGGGGATGATGGTCAAGTGCTTGCTGGCTCGAGGGCATCCAGTGCTCGAGGGCATCCAGGCTCGAGGGCATCCAGGCTCGAGGGCATCCAGGCTCGAGGGCATCCAAGTTCGAGGGCATCCAGGCTCGAGGGCATCCAGGCTCGAGGGCATCCAGGCTCGAGGGCATCTATGCTCGAGGGCATCCAGGCTTGAGAGCATCCAGTGCTCGCTGGCATCCAGGCTCGAGGGCATCCAGGCTCGAGGGCATCCAGTGCTCGAGGGCATCCAGTGCTTGAGGGCATCCAGTGCTCGAGGGCATTCTGGGCTCGAGGGCATCCAGTGCTCGAGGGCATCCAGGCTCGAGGGCATCCAGTGCTCGAGGGCATCCAATGCTCGAGGGCTCCAAGGCTTGAGTGCTCCAGGACTCCAGGGCTCGAGGGCTCCAGGCTCGAGTGCTCAATGGTAGAAACTGGGAATCCGCCATGTGAAAGCACAAATGAGATTGTGAAAAATGGTAGCCATCGTGAAAGAGCAGAAAAAAAATCCAAAGCCATGAAGTGAAGTAGTCCATAACCTGAGACAAAATAGAGGAAAGATCAGCAGTATCAATCTTATTTAAAGGCTTGCCCATGGATTCTAATATAAGGTGTATAAATACTATCCATATAGATTAAGCCTTTATTATGTGCCGGAATATTGGTCATATGCAAAGGAGAAACCATGGCAGATGATGCTTGATATTTCGCCATGGCATCCGCAGCTGAGTTACATTCTCTATATGTGTGCTTAAGGGTAGCATGGGACAAAAAAGTGTGAACTCGGAAAACTAGAGGGTATAGGGTCCATTTGGAATGTGAAGGATCATTAATCATATAAATTGCCTGTAGCGAGTCAGATTCAATATTGAGGTTGGGATATCTGTCCAGACAGATCTGACAGGCTATAAGAATTGCCTTAACTTCAGCTTCCAGTGAAGATGTAGCTGTTATGGTCTCTGATCTAATAAGGATTGGTAAACCTTGGTGATTGCGAGCAACTAAGCCAATTGAAACAGAGGAGTTAGACCAAGATGCATCCACTTTAACCTTGATGAAACTGTGATCTGGATATTCCTAGTATACTATGGAAATAGTTGGCTTCGGTGGTGGTCTGGGGGGAAACAACAGAGAAGGGAACTGAAAACTTCGGGGAGAGGAGGTAATGGAAAGGTAGAGAGTATCTGTGACTTCCTTGCTAATATGGGAGGTGGAAAAGGGTGTGTCATAAAAAAAACAAGCATTCCTAGCCTTCCATGAAGCCCAGCAGATCAGAGAAGGAATCAGATGACATAGCATTCTCTGCTCTCCAGTAAGGTCACTACAGTTCCAGAAAATGAAAAAAGTATCCACTATATTATGCACATTCCACAAATTGAAATCCACTATAGCAGCAATCTGAATCCAAATGGATTTAGACAGTTGACAATTTGTAAAGAAATGTGCCATGGAGTAAGATTGATTGCACAGAGGACATTTAGAGGCCAAGCTATAACCACATTTTGCGAGGATATCATTAAATGGTAAGAAGGAGTTAAGCAGTTTCCAGGTAAAGATAGAAATCTTCTTAGGTAACATTAGATTCCACATGAGCTTAGTAACTGGGAAATTACCTGATTTGGTTATACATTGAAAAGAAGATATTCTAGTTCAAGCAATGGGTAGGAAGGATCACGGGGGTCGTTGGAGAGGTTGCTCCGCAACCTCTAAGCTGAACGAGGCCCTACCACATATGACTGTCACCCGTTACGCATCTAGTAGATGTGGGAGCACAACCACGAAACCATCTGAGGAAATTTCTAATTCAAACAAACAACCAACAGATGTCATCGAGCTCAGGGAAAGATAAGGAGGATATCATCAAAGGTAAGAAGGAGTTAAGCAGTTTCCAGGTAAAGATAGAAATCTTCTTAGGTAAAATTAGATTCCATATGAGCTTAGTAACTGCGAAAGTACCTGATTCATATTGTCATATGAACAATATAATATTGTCATATGTTATATGGTTAGATTCGTCGTAACACTAAGTTTATGAAAAGTAACCTTTTACATGCCTTAATTATACATGCTTAAACCTATTAGCAGTTAGACACGTTTATTTATATATGAACGTGGAAGTCTCTCGCACACCATTTATTTTGGGACGGAGGGAGTATAAGATTTGAAAGATTTTATGATCTTTTCCAGGTCCTGGGGAATATAATACATATCCCTCCCATTCGTATGGATTATTGTTTTTAAATTAATGTAAGAAAAATTATAAGACACCAAAATGTGCCAACAAAGCTTCATTTTCATTTCCTCCAAAAGTTTCCCTTTTCCCTCCATGTCCTTAACCCTCTGTTTCCGTACCCTTCCCTCCCCACCACATCGAACCGAGTTCTTTCCACCCACCACATCCCTAATCCCAAGTTCCCCCTCTTCCCACCATAACCCCGTGCAGATTTCCCCCAAAAACAGTGTCCCTCCCTTCACCATTTATGTCGGGCTTCAACCTCCCAATCCTAGTCGCCAACCAAATACACCAATTTTATCGACACTCTACTCCACAAATTTCGTACCTAGCTCAGAATGTTCACAGTGGAGGGGGTAACCAAGACGGCCGGCTGTTGATGGAATAAGGTAACACCCATTGGTAGTTTCCATCTTTCCCGGGTTTAATGAGTAGCTATATTTTGGTTGGTCTCTTTGTGTGTGAGTTTGTGTTAATGTTTCTTGTTAAACTATTGTGGGTGTTGTTTCATGCTCATACATGATATGCTTGCTTGTAATGTCATAATTGTTGCCTACCCATGTGCTCCCTACACGAATTTGTTGAACTCGGTTGGATTTTTGTGAAAATCCACAAAGGGCTGTGTTGGATTAATGTTTTGCTTGTGTTTCATTTACTGATAGAAGAGATTCAATGGTGCCGCTGAGGAAGAAATTGTTTGACTCCGGTGGTAGGCAAACTGTTGCCCAAAAATGTTTTACCCCTCCAAAGGATGCCAACTGTGACGACAATAGCGAGGAAGGGGCTAATGCACAGAAATATTGCTCGGGATCAGAGAAGTCGGGAGAAGCAGAAGAAACTATGGTAAAAGAAGACATGAGTGGGAGCTTCGACAAGTTTGAGATTGGAGAGTATTGCAAGCGCAGAGGTACAACCACGTGCAAGTCCATGTTACTTGCGAAACAAAAGAAGCCTCTTAAAATATTCTTCGATGATGACTTCGAACCCCTAGTTATGCACAGTCGATGGTCGATGTATGTTGGCTATGCCTTCCGACAAAGAATCCGCTTCAGGACGTGGCATAATTGGAGATCAGTTCCAGACCATGTGAAGAAGGATGCATGGGAAGACATTCTTGTAAGTGTGTTCTAATCCTCCATTGTTCATGTCAACTTCGTTACATGTCGCACTAACAACATGTCTCCTTATCCTCCAGATTAGCTGGGATATACAAACAAAAATGACTTTCAATGAGATGAATAAGTTCCGAAATAAATGGACAATTTATGCAGGAGAAAAGTGGAGGAATTGGAAGACTAAGGTGGCGAACAAGTACATTGTGCAAAAAAAACTGGGCTCTTGTGCATGGAGAGACTATCGGTGGATGGACAAAAATGAGTTGGAGCTGTGTGTGAAACACAGGTCAACCCCTGAATTTAAGGTAATTCCTTCAATATTATTTTTCCCTAGTCTTTACCATGACATCAGTTTACAAACTGGTGTCCAAACAGGCGGTAAGTGACGCAGCAAAATTAAGCGCCTCACAGAAGGACTACATCCATCACATGGGGAGTGGAGGGAACCGTAGGGTTGCAGTAGAACTCGAGAAGAGGAAAAGAAATGCTAAAATTGAGGTGCTTCTGGATGAAGGTCAGAGTGTAGAAGAAGCAGAGGCTTTAGTTCAAAGCATGGATTTCAAACCGGACCGCTCGGAAGTGTTCCTTGCAGCTAACTGGGACAAGAAATTATCAACCTACACCAACGACTCCGTCCGAAGAGCAGCCCCCACTATTGTGAGCATAATTCATAATTGAATCTATCTCTATTGATATTCTTTGACGTTATCCCGATCAAATGGCTGATATTTTCTTTGTTTCTTAGAAAAACCTTTTGGATAAGAAGGAAAAGGGAGATTTGGTTATACATGGAAAAGAAGATATTCTAGTTCAAGCAACGGGTAGGAAGGATCACAGGGGTCGTTGGAGAGGTTGCTCCACAACCTCTAAGGTGAATGAGGACCTACCACATATGACTGTCGCCCGTTACGCATCTAGTCGATGTGGGAGCACAAACACGAAACCATCTGAGGAAATTTCAAATTCAAACAAACAACCAATAGATGTCATCGAACTCAGGGAAACATTTGTTGCTTTACTTGAGGCCCAAACAAATTGGCTAGCTAGGGAATTGGGTAAAGCTATTCCCCCACACTTGGATGCCCGTAATTTCCTCGTTGCATCTTCCACCCTCATGAACTAGGACAACCGGGTATTCATTCCTTCAGCATCGGGATGTAGTGACCCACAAGGAACTGCAGCGGATGACAAGGTAGTCCAAATCGTGAACTGCAATCGTATTTGTTCCTTTCTTGCTATGTGATTTGTAGTATATGGATTTCCATTTCCTGATTTGGATTGATGTTGTGGGGATACAGTTCGTTGCTAATGAACGCTAGAAACTGCAGCGCGCTGTAGCTCTCAGTCTCAGCTGGGCACTGAAAGCTGCAGCTACATGTACAATTCATTACTTCTTATCATCTATCGCTTGCACTTCCGACTTTATCTATTTTCCTTCAATAGAGAATACTTAGTTATTGCCCGACCCATGTATTTACCCAATCTCTAAGTTCATCTCTCAGAGTGGAAAAAAATGCTGCCTATATGTTTTGAACCATCATGGAGAAAGGGAGGTGGCTGCATTCGGTATATTCTTTCCGAAGGAAGCGGAAACTGACTTACCCATCAAGTGTGAGTGGGTAAATCTAAAAGGACCTGTGATCATACCAAAGGCACCTTTGCCGATTGAACACGAAGAATTTGAGTTTGTCATTCAGGCCATCAGATATAACATTCTATGGCCGGGGAAGCTGATAAGTGTCATAGAGCAACAGGATGATGAGGTGTGATAATTGTATTATGCTTCTCATCGATGCTAATACATAACTTTCTTGCTAATACAATGACATGATATGTTATTCATATTCTTATGTAGGAGAACGAGCAGCAACCGCCTCCGCAGGAAATGGTGGTCGACGAAATAGTCCTCAAACAAACCTCACACCAGTGGCTAAGGAAGATACTCCTTTGGGAGAGGTGGCCGCTCGATCGATAAAAGGAGAGGTACATACCCCCATACTATTTCATTCCGACTGATTTTCTATCTATGCATCACTAACATTTTACCCATTAGCAACTACCAAAAGAAAAAACTACATAACTAGAGAATGGGCAACGAAATCCTCCCTCGTCGATTTCTCCCAAATACATATTTGTAAGAACACATTTCAGCATTTACATTATCATCCTCTACTGAATTACATACAAATACTGTTCAACTAACATTATTAGATTCTGAATGTAATGATTAGGGAGCCACGGAAAACCAAGAATGCATCGCTGATGTTCACCAGATTAATGATGCTTTACGGCTATCTTCACAAATATGTGGACCGGATAAAATATTCCGCATCAATTTCAGCGCAAAGGTGTTCAGATCAGAAGAAGTCTACGGAGCCATATTCACTGACAAGATACGACTGTTCATGAACAGCTTGGACGCAGATGATGAAATGGAGTGGATCAGTGGGTGCCAACTTGATATATGGGCATCGTAAGAAGTGCATGCTTTCATTATTCATAGATACAAGTATCATTATATTTGCTTCACTAACCATATTAATTTGCAAGATACCTCTGCGATGGGGTGGTACGTGGAGGCCACGTCCAGTTTATTCATGCCTCTTCGAACTCAATGGCTCAGAAGGCAAATCAAAGGGTGGAATTGACTGCGGACTAGGTTTCGGCTGTCATGTGCCGCACTGAAGCGAGGATGTACATTTTCCCTTACAATCGAGAGTAAGTTCCATTCGTTTTCCAAGTAGCTAGACCCGCCCACATGGAAGCAAAAGCAACCGTGTACTGTGATTTTATTTTAAGAATCTTAAGTACTTTTGTTTTTCCCTTTTTCCTATAGGGACCATTGGTTTTTGCTTATCTTCGTACCAGAAATCGATCGAGTATATTGCATCGACTCAATGACTGGGGGAATTTCCAAACGAAATAGATCATGCCTTAAAATGATTCATTTGTAAGTGGAACACATTCGTTTCTTTCCTTCAGCTTCGCTGTTTTTCAAAAATGGTTGTTCCCGTAATTGTGTTCTTGTACGTTTCACACTCTCTTGGCTCAATTATTTACAATTACTGTTACTCAGTATGTTATCATATATTGTGTGAACCCCAATTTATGAAAATAATATTCCTCATGTTGACAAAAATAGGTTTCCATCTATTGTAGGATTGCAACAAAATATCGACGGTCCAATTCCAAACAAAATAGGTCCTACCCTTCCAACTACACTTGGGATGTCATAAACATCAGTGTACGTATCATCTCATACCTTCATATTTCACGTGTCATTTTCATCTTCATAATCGGTTCAACAAATTGTCTTTTCCATCATCAGCACAAGATACAAAGTAGTACTTGGGAGTGTGGATACCATTGCATGTATTACATGGAAAAAATTGTCAGGCACGCACATGACATTGACATTATTCCGGTACATTTTCCTACAATTCTTCTATGTATTTGTTATCCTCACATTTACATCCTTCCCTTAACATGTCATTTAATGCATTGTTTCAGCAATTCCCAGAAGATTACACTCCACTGGGGAGCGATGAACTGCGGAGTATTGCTTTGAAATGGGTTTGTATTTTTGCAAAAAATACTCTGCCAAAATGCATAGCTCAATTGAATATTATACAAGGACTTGCACAAATCGTCGGATAGTGGTTAGTACTACCTGTTACAAGAAAGGTAATTGACCATCTCTTCTGATACTCGTCAAATTCGACGCTGCGGGGGGTTTCAGTATCTTAGGACACTACAAAACACTTCATGCTCCTCTTTTGCTAGTCATATATTATACTTTATCGGATTCAATCCTTTCTTCAAAGTACTTTCTTGTCTATGCATCACTGTGGCTCAGAATTTGTTCAATTTGTCTTTGTGCACCATTCTATTACTATGCACAACAAATATTGGGTACCATGCCTGGAAAAAAATGAACTGGCTGTGAGAAGATGAACGTTGCAGCATGCCGCAGCTTACAGTAACCACAATAATTACTCACGCTTTTAACACCAGTTTCTTTCGATTAGAGAAGCGGTGCTAATATTAAACGGTGCAAAATTAACGCTTGTAGCACCGCTTTCAAAACCACTACTAAAAAAAGGTGCGATCATAACCGGTGCTATATTTACTTCATTGCACCGGTTTTCAAATGGGTGCAAAATTTAACCGGTGCAACAAATAAACAACTCTAGCACCGGTTTTTTTACCACTGCTAACATCTAACCGGTGCAATAAAACTGTTTTTTATCACCGGTTCCCAAACCGTTGCTAAACTATAACCGGTGCAATTTATTTTTCTGTCATCGGTTGAAAAACTGGTGCTGCCTACAAACCGGTGTTAGATATAAAGATTTAACACCGGTTCCCAAACCGTTGCTAAACTATAACCGGTGCAATTTATTATTATATCACTGGTTTAAAAACCGGTGCTACCTACAAACCGGTGTTAGATATAAAGATTTAACACCGGTTCCTTAATCGGTGCTAACAAATCCGGTGCGACAAAATTTTATTTATCACCGGTGTTAGAATTAAAAAATTTACACCGGTTTTTTTAGGACCGGTTACAAAAAACCGGTGCTAAATGGCACATTATAACACCAGTAACTTAAACCGGTGCAAAATATAACCGATGCTAATAAAATAAATTTAGCACCGATTTTGCTTCAACCGGTGATAATGTAGCATCGCTTGCTTAGGCACCGGTTTTTTAGCCACTAAAAAACTGGTGCTAGGAACCAAAACAACCGGTGCTAGAGGTGTCTTCGCGTGGTAGTGTTACCATCAAATGCAAGAGAGATTCGAAGATGGAATTCAAAGTTGTGAGGCCAGCACTTAAGGATCAAGTTTAGATGATAGTTCAATTTTGTCATGCATACACTGAAAATGAGTAAATAGTTACTCTAATTGAACCTATATATTTTTGTAGGATATTTTGGAAAAGTAGAAATATGTCATGTTAACAATTTGTTTCCTTTTAGTTATTAGTCCATGCAAGGGCTTCGTTTGATGACTAAAATTTTAAAATATAAATTTATAATTTAAAAATGAACATAATTTAACGGGATGTTTGGAACGATGAAATTTCAAAAGCGATCTAATATTGCTAATGTTCTCGCACATATCGTGCAAGTAAGGCAAAAAAATTGTCATAATCAAAAGCTCTTATTTGTAATGATCCATTTCCCTATAGTGCACAAAGCGTGCAAGGTAATTGTTGAAAAAGACCAGTTTCAAAACACAAAATAGGTCATAAGCAAAAGTTTACTCTTAATGATCAATTTTCTTATAGTGCACAAAGCATGCAAGACAATTGTTTTAAAGTCCAATTTTCTAAACAAAAAATTGATATAATGACGAGTAGTTCATTTTTATCTTTTTTTTTGGAAAAATAAAAGTGCCTAGTTTATTTGCTAGATAAATTACCTTTTCATCTCTTTTGAAAATGCGAGAGAATATAGTGAATCCCAGTTTGATTTCCAGACTAACATAAATACATCAATGTTTAACCAAAGTAAATTTGAAGGCTAAAATTTAAAATAATAAATTTGTGTTCTAAAAATGAACATAATTTAAGAGAGTGTTTGGAACGATGAAATTCAAAAACAATTATCAAATATCTCTAATGTTCTTGCACATATCATGCATTTAAGGCACAAAATGGTAATAAGCAAAAGCTCTTACTTGTAATGATCCATTTCCCTATAGTGCAGAATGAGTGGAAGGTAATCGTTGAAAAAGACTAGTTTAAAAACGCAAAATTGGTCATAAGCAAAACTTTGTACTCTTAATGATCAATTTTCTTATAATGCACAAAGTGTGCAAGGTAGTTTGTTTTAATCCTTTTTTTTTGTAAAAATAAAAAATTCCTAATTTATTTCCAAGATAAAAGCCCTTTTTATCTCTTCTAAAAATGCAAGAGAAAAATAGTGAATCCCAGTTTTATTACTAGACTTACATAAATACATCAATGTTCACCCAAAGCTCATGGTACAGAACACCACATTCTCTTCCTACAGCCTAAACATGGGTTCAAGAACATTATTGCAAAAGCTCAAAAGTGAGCTTTGTAAAACCGGTCCATTCCTTATTCGACATCAGAATGACTGGATTATCTTTGTTTGCGACATCCATACTGAGCATATGTATGAACTCATCATTACCAAAATCCCCCTTCTACTTGGATTTCTTATCCCATCGATTCCACCTGACGATATCTGGAAGCTCCTTCTTCTTAATGAATACGTTCACTTTATTTCATAATCAAGAACTAGAATTCACTTGGGAACTGAAATAAATGCTATCCACCTCAGATTCAAATGTTAATGCAACGCCAAGCTCATTGAAGTGTTCCTTCTTCAAAAAATTGTTGAAATATTCCAGTGTCATAATCCCCTCAACCCGTAATTTACTTATATATGATACAGAAAAATATGTTTTGTAACAAAATAAAAAGATGACCGATTTTCCATCGATGTTTCTTATACGTGATATCAAGGATAAGTTCTCATCAGATGCAAGAGAGATCCGAAGATGGAATTTAAAGTTGTGAGGCCAACACTTAAGGATTATGTTTTGACGATAGTTCATTTTTATCATGCATACAGTGCAAATGAGTAAACAGTTACTCTAATTGAACCAATATATTTTTGTAGGATATTTTGGAAAAGTAGAAATATGTTATGTTAACGATTTGTATCCTCTTAGTGCATAATCCATGCAAGGGCATCGTTTGAGGGCTAAAGTTTTAAAATAATAAATTTATATACTAAAAAAGAACATAATTTAACTGGGTGTTTGGAACTATGACATTCCACAAGTGATCAAAAATTTCTAATTTACCCCCATGTATTGTGAATGTAAGACACGAACTTGTCATAACCAAAAGCTCTTATTTGTAATGATCAATTTCCCTAAAGTGTACAAAGCGTGCAAGGCAGCCGTTGAAATAGAACAGTTTCAAAACACAAAATAGGTTATAAGCAAAAGTTTGCACTCTGAATGATCAATTTCTTAGAGTGCAAAAAGCGTGCAAGGTAATTGTTTTAAAGTCCAATTTTCAAAACAAAAAATTTATATATCGATGAGTAGTACATTTTCTATCTTTTTTGTTTTGGAAAAAATGCCTAGTTTATTTGCAAAAATAAAGCTCTTTTCATCTCTTCTGAAAATTTGAGAGAAAATAGGGATTCTAATTCGATTACTATAGTTACTTAAATACATCAATGTTCAACCAAATGTCAACTAAAGCTACAACTTATACTTAATATCAAAGTATTATTCAAACGACAACTCCATTTCCTAGCAAACCAAAAGCTCATGGTATAGAATTTCACATTCTCATCCAACAACCTAATCATTAGTTCAAGAACATTATTGCAAAAGCTCGAAGGCAAAACCATGAGCTTTGTAAAACCTGTCCATTCCTTACTCAAGCATAGAGTGACTGGATTCTCTATGTTTGCAACATCCATAGAGAGCATACGTATGAACTCATCATCACCAAAATCCCCCATCTCCTTGGCTTTTGTTTCCTTTGGAATCCACACGATGATATCTGGAAGATCTTTCTTCTTAATGACATACTTTCTCTTTGTTAAATGATCAAGAAATGCAATTCACTAGGGAACTAAGAAAAATGTGATCCACCTCGGATTCAAATGTTAATGCAACGCCTGGCTCAGTGAAGCGTTCCTTCTTCAAGAGATTGTTGAAATGGTCTGATGTCATGATCCCAAAACCCCGTAATTTACTTATATCAGATGCATAAAAATACATTTTATAACCAAATGAAAAGTTGACCGACTTTCCATTGAAGTTTCTTATACGCGATATCAAGGATACGTTTCCATCAGATGCAAGAGAGATCTGAAGACAGAATTCAAAGCTGTGAGGCCAGCACCAAAGTAACATGTTTAGATGATAGTTCATTTTTTTCATGAATGCACTATAAATGAGTAAATAATTACTCTAATTGAACCAATATATTTTTGTAGGATATTTTGGAAAGGTAGAAATATGTTATGTTAACGATTTGTTTCCTTTTAGTGCTTAATCCATGCAAGGGCATAATTTGAGGGCTAAAATTTTAAAATATAAATTTATATTCTAAAAATGAACATAATCTAAGGGGGTGTTTGGAACGATGAAATCCCAAAAATGATCAAATAGCTCTAAAGTTCTCGCACACATCGTACATGTAAGGCACAAAATGGTCATAAGCAAAAGCCCATATTTGCAACGATCCATTTCCCGATTGCACAAAGCACGCAAGGTAAATGTTGAGAAAGACCCGTTCATAAACACAAAATAGGTCATAGATAAAAGTTCGTACTCTTAGTGATCAATTTTCTTATAGTGCACAATGCATGCAAGATAATCGTTTTAAAGTCCAATTTTCAAAACAAAAAATTGATATATAGAAGATAAGTTCATTTTTATCCTTTTTTTAAATAATAAAAAAATGCCTAGTTTATTTGCAAGATAAAAGTCCTTTCATCCCTTCTGAAAATGTGAGAAATTATTGAATCCCAGTTTGATTACTATAGTTACATAAATACATCAATGTTCAACCAAAGCTAACCTAGAACTACAACTTAAACATGAAAAAGGAGTATTATTTAAACTACAACTGAATTTCCTAGCAAACCAAAAGCTCATGGTACAAAACTCCACATTCTCTTCTTACAACCTAAACATGGGCTCAAAAACATTATTGTAAAATCTTAAAGACACACCATGAGCTTTGTAAAACCGGTCCATTCCTTACTCGGCATCACAGTGACTGGATTCTCTATGTTTGCAACATCCATACAGAGCATACCTATGAACTCATTATCATCAAAATCCCCTATCTCCTTGGCTTTCTTTTCCCATGGATTCCACATGACGATGTCTTGTAGCTCTTCTTTCTAAATTACATTTGTTCGCTTTGTTTTATGATTAAGAACTATAATATACTTGGGAACTAAGATAAACGCAATCCACCTCAGATTCAAATGTTAATGCAACGCCTAACTCACAGAAGCGTTCCTTCTTCAAGTGATTGTTGAAATGGTCCAGTATCATGATTCCCAAAACATATAATTTGTTTATATTTGGTATAGAAAAATACGTTTTGTAACCAAAAGAAAATGTGACCGAATTTCCTTTGATGTTTCATATACGCAATATCAAGGAAAATTACCCTCAGGTGCAAGAGAGATCCGATTACAGAATTCTAAGATGTGAGGCCAGCAATTAAGGATCATGTTTAGATGATAGTTTATTTTGTTATGCATACACTGAAAATGTTACTCTAATTGAACCAATACATTTTTGTAGGATATTTTGGAAAGGTAGAAATATGTTATGTTAACTATTTGTTTCCTTTTAGTGCTTAATCCATGCAAGGGTATCGTTTGAGGGATAAATTTTAAAATATAAATTTATATTCTAAAGATGAACATAATATACCAGGGTGTTTGGAAAGAAGAAATTCCAAAAATGACCAAATTTCTATGATGTTCTCGCACATATTGTGCATCTAAGGTACAAAATGGTCGTAAGAAAAAGCTCTTATTTGTAATGATCCATTTCCCTATAGTCCACAAAGCGTGCAAGGTAATTGTTGAAATACACCAGTTTCAAAACACAAAATTGGTCATAAGAAAAAGTTCTTACTCTTAATAATCAATTTTCTAAAACTGCACAAAGTGTGCATGGTAATCGTTTTAAAATACAATTTTCACAATAAAAAATTGATATATCGACAAGTAGTTCATTTTTATCTTTGTTTTTGGTAAATAAAAAATGCCTAGTTTATTTGCAAGATAAAAGCCCGTTTCATCTCTTCTGAAAATGTGAGAGAAATAGTGAATTCCAGTTTGATTGCTATAAATACATTAATACATTAATGTTCAACCAAAGCTGGACTAGAACTACAACTTAAACTTTAAAAAAAGAGTATTATTCAAACTAAAACTGAATTTCCTAGCAAACCAAAAGCTCATGGTGCAAAACTCTACATTCTCTTACTACAACCTAAACATGGGTTCAAGAACATTATTGCAAAAGTTCAAAGGCACAACCGTGAGCTTTGTAAAACCGATCTATTCCTTACTCGGAATCAGAGTGACAAGATTCCCTATGTTTACAACATCCATTCAACATACGTATGAACTCATCATCACAAAAATCCCCCATCTCCATGGTTTTCTTTTCCCAAGGATTCCACACAACGATGTCTTTTAGCTTTTCCTTCTTAATGACATACATTGGCTTTTTTTCAATATCAAGAACTGCAATTCACTTGGGAACTAAGATAAACACAATCCACCTCGGACTCAAATGTTAATGCAATGCCTAGCTCAGTGAAGCGTTCTTTCTTCAAGAGATTGTTTAAATGGTCCAGTGTCATGATCCCCACAACCTGTAATAAAGTTATATCAGATACAGAAAAATATGTTTTCTAACCAAATGAAAAGGTGACCAATTTTCCTTTGATGTTTCTTATATGCGATATCAAGGAAAAGTTCCCATCAAATGCAAGGGAGATCCAACTACGGAATTCAAAGTTGTGAGGCCATCACTTAAGGATGATGTTTAGATGATAGTTCATTTTTGTCACGCATACAATGAAAATGAGTAAATAATTACTCTAAATAAACCAATATATTATTGTAGGATATTTTGAAAAGTAGAAATGTGTTATATTAACGATTTGTTTCCTATTAGTGCTTAATCCATGCAAGGGATTTTTGGAACGCTAAAATTTTATAATATAAATCTATCTTCTAAAAATAAATGTAATTTAACAGGGTGTTTGGAACGATGAAATTCCAAAAATGATCAAATATCTCTAATGTTCTCGCACATATCTTCATGTAGGAACAAAATGGTCATAAGGAAAAGCTCTTATTGGTAATGATCCATTTCCCTATAGTGCACAAAGTGTGCAAGGTAATCGTTGAAAAAGACCAGTTTCAAAACACAAAATAGGTCCTAAGCAAAAGTTTGTACTCTTAATGATCAATCTTCTTATAGTGCACAAAGCGTGCAAGGTAATCGTTTTAAAGTCCATTTTTCATAACAAAAAATTGATATATTGATGAGTAGTTCATTTTTATCTTTTTTTTGGTAAAATAAAAAATGCCTAGTTTATTTGCAAGATAAAAACCCTTTTCATCTCTTCTGAAAATGCGAGAGAAAATAGTGAATCCCAGTTTGATTCCTAGACTTACATAAATACATCAATGTTCAACCAAAGCTCAACTATAGCTACAACTTAAACTTAATAATGGAGTATTATTCAAACTACAACTCAATTTCCTAGCAAACCAAAAGAACATGGTACATAACTCCACATTCTCCTTCTACAGCCTAAACATGGGTTCAAGAACATTATTTCAAAAGCTCAAAGGCATAACTGTGAGCTTTGTAAAACTGGTCCATGACTTACTCAACATCAAAGTACTGGATTCTCTATGTTTGAAACATCCATAGAGAGCATACGTATGAACTCATCATCACCAAAATCCCCCATCTCATTGGCTTTATTTCTCCATGGATTCCACACGAAGATATCTGGGAGCTCTTCCTTCATAATGACATACGTTCGCTTTATCTCATAATCAAGAACTGCAATTCAATTGGGAACTAAGATAAATGTGATCCACCTCATATTCAAATGTTAATGAAATGCCAAGCTCAGTAAAGCGTTCCTTCTTCAAGAGATTGTTGAAATGGTCCGATGTCACAATCTCCAACCCCTGTAATTTACTTACATCGAATAAAGAAAAATAGCTTTTGTAACCGAATGAAAAGGTGAGTGACTTTCCACTGACGTTTCTCATACGCAATATCAAGGATAAGTTCCCATTAGATGCAACAGTGATCCAAAGATGGAAGTCAAAGCTTTGAGGCCAGCACTTAAGGATTACGTTTAGATGATAGTTCATTTCTGTTATGCATACACCAAAAATCAGTAAATAGTTACTCTAATTAAACCAATATATTTTTGTAGGATATTATGGAAAAGTAGAAATATGTTATGTTAACGATTTGTTTCCTTTTAGTGCTTAATCTAAGCAAGGGAAATTCTGAGGGCTAAAATTTTAAAATTTAAATTTAAATTCTAAAAATGAACATAATTTAACGGGGTGTTTGGAACGATGAAATTCCAAAAAGGATTAAATATCTCTAATGTTCTTGCACATATCGTGCATGTAAGGCACAAAAAGGTTATAGGAAAAAACTCTTATTTGTTATGATCCATTTCCCTATAGGGCACAAAGCATGCAAGTTAATCATTGAAAAAGACAAGTTTCAAAACTCAAAATAGGTCATAAGCAAAAGTGTGTACTCTTAATGATCAATTTTCTTATAGTGCACAAAGTGTGCAAGGTAATCATTTTAAAGTCCAATTTTCAAAATAAAAAAATTGATATATCAACAAGTAATTCATTTTTATCTATTTTTTTGGAAAAATAAAAAATGCCTAGTTTATTTGCAAGATAAAAGCCATTTTCATCTCTTTTGAAAATGCGAGAGAAAATAAAGAATCCAAGTTTAATTCCTAGACTTACATAAATACATCAATGTTCAACCAAACCTCAACTACAACTACAACTACAACTTAATAACGGAGTATTATTCAAACTACAACTCAATTTCCTAGCAAACCAAAAGTTCTTGGTACAGAACTCCACATTCTCTTCTTACAACCTAAACATAGGTTCAAGAACATCAAAAGTTCAAAGGTGAGCTTTGTAAAATTGGTCCATTCCTTACTCGGCATCAGAGTGAATGGATTATCTATGTTTGCAAAATCCATATAGAGCATACGTATGAACTCATCATCACCAAAATCCCCCATCTCCTTGGCTTTCTTTTCCCATGGATTCCACATGACGATATCTGGTAGCTCCTCCTTCTTAATGGCATACGTTCACTTTATTTCATGATCAAGAACTCCAATTCACTTGGGAACTAAGATAAAAGCTATCCACCTCAGATTCAAATGTTAATGAAATGCCTAGCTCAGTAAAGCGTTCCTTCTTCAAGAGATTGTTGAAATGGTCCAACGTCAAGATCCCCAACCCCTGTAATTTACTTACATCGAATATAGAAAATTAGCTTTTGTAACTGAATTAAAAGGTGCTTGATTTTACATTGCTGTTTCTTATACGCATATCAAGGGTAAGTTCCAATCAGATGCAAGTGAGATCCGATGACGGAATTCAAAGCTGTTAGGCCAGCACTTAAGGATCATGTTCAGATGATAGTTCATTTTTGTCATGCATATAGTCAAAATGAGTAAATATTTATTCTAATTAAACCAATATATTTTTGTAGAATATTTTGGAAAAGTAGAAATATGTTATGTTAACGATTTGTTTCCTTTTAGTGCTTAATAAATGCAAGGGCATCATTTGAGGGCTAAAATTTTAAAATATAAATTTACATTCTAAAAATGAACATAATTTAACAGGGTGTTTGGAACGATAAAAATCCAAAAATGATCAAATATCTCTAATGTTCTCACACATATCGTGCGTGTAAGGCACAAAATGGTAATAAGCAAAAGCTTTTATTTGAAATGATCAATTTTTCTATAGTGCACAAAGTGTGCAAGGTAATTGTTTTAAAGTTCAATTTTAAAACAAAAAATTGATATATCGATGAATAGTTCATTTTTATTTTTTTTTTGGAAAAAAAAATGCCTAGTTTCCATGAAAGATAAAAGCCTTTCTCATCTCTTCTAAAAATGCGAGAGAAAATAGTGAATCCCACTTCTATTACTTACATAAATACAACAATGTTCAACCAAAGCTCAACTACAGCTACAACTTAAACTTAATAACGGTGTTTAATTAAAACTGCATTTCAATTTACTAGCAAACCAAAAGCTCATGGTATAGAAATCCACATTCTCTTCCTACAGCCTAAACATGAGTTCAAGAAAATTATTTCAAAAGCTTGAAGGCACAACCATGACTTTGTATAACCGATCCTTTCCTTACTTGGCATCAGAGTGACTGAATTCTCTATGTTTGCCACATCCATAGTGAGCATACGTATGATCTTTATTTACCCATGGATTCCACACGAAGATATCTAGGAGCTCTTCCTTCTTAATTACATACATTCGCTTTATTTTATGATCAAGAACTGCAATCCCTTTGTAACCAAGATAAACGCGATCCACCTTAGGCTAAAATGTTAATGCAATGCCTAGCTTAGTGAAGCGTTCCTCCTACAAGATATTGTTGAAATTGTCCGATGTCATGATCCCGACAACATGCAATTTACTTATATTAGATACAGAAGAATATGTTCTATAACCGAATGAAAAGGTTACCAACTTTCCATTAAAGGTTTCTTATACGCGATATCAAAGATAAGTTTCCATCAGATGCAAGACAGATCCGAAGACGGAATTCAAAGCTGTGAGGCTAGCACTTAAGGATCATGTTTAGATGATAGTTCATTTCTGTCATACATACACTGAAAATGAGTAAATAGTTACTCTAAATGAACCAATATATTTTTGTAGGATATTTTGGATAAGTAAAAATATGTTATGTTAACGACTTGCTTCCTTTTAAGGCTTAATTCATGCAAGGGCATCTTCTGAGGGCTAAAATAAATATGAATTTATATTCTAAAAATGAACATAATTTAACAGGGTGTTTGAAACGATGAAATTCCAAAAATGATCAAATATCTCTAATGTTCTCGCAAATATCTGCATGTAAGGCACAAAATGGTCATAAGCAAAAGCTCTTATTTGTAATGATCCATTTCCCTATAGTGCAAAAAGAGTGCAAGGTAATCGTTGAAAAAGACCAGTTTCAAAACACAATATAGGTCATAAGCAAAAGTTCGTACTTTTAATTATAAATTTTCTTATAGTGCACAAAGTATGAAAGGTAATCATTTTAAAGTCCAATTTTCAAAACAAAAAATTGATATATCGAAGAGTAGTTCATTATTATCTCTCTGTTGGAAAAATAAAAAAAATGGCTAGTATATTTGCAAGATAAAAGCGTTTTTCAACTCTTCTTAAAATGAGAGAGAAAATAGTGAATCCCAGTTTGATTCCTAGATTTACTAAAATACATCAATATTCAACCAAAGCTCAAGAACAACTACAACTCTAACTTAATAAATCTTTATTATTGAAACTACAACTCAATTTCTCGGCAAAACAAAAGCTCATGGTACAAAACTTAACACTCTCTTCATACAGCTTAAACATGGGTTTAAGAATATTATTCTATAAGCTCAAACGTGAGATTTTTAAACTGATCCATTCCTTACTCGACATCAGTGTGACTGGATTCTCTATGTTTGTAACATCCATATA
The DNA here is from genome assembly GCA_037428765.1 of Rubia yunnanensis. NCBI lineage: Eukaryota > Viridiplantae > Streptophyta > Magnoliopsida > Gentianales > Rubiaceae > Rubia > Rubia yunnanensis. The sequence goes on from CM075066.1 coordinate 65,165,520, forward strand.
GAGCATATGTATGAACTCATCATCACCAAAATCCCTCTTCTCCCATGCTTTCTTTTTCCAGGATTACACATGACGATATCTGGCAGCTCCTCCTTCATAATGACATTAGTTCACTTTATTTCATGATCAAGAATTGTAATTCACTAGGGAACTAACATAAACACGATTCACCTCTGATTTAAATGTTAATGCAACGCCTTTCTCAGTGAAGTGTTTCTTCTTTAAGAGATTGTTGAAATGGTCCGATGTCATGATCCCCACAACCCGTAATTTACTTATATCAGATACAGAAAAATATGTTTTGTAACCGAATGAAAAGGTGACCGACTTTCCATTGATGTTTCTTATATGAAATATCAAAACACAAAATAGGTCATAAGAAAAAGTTCATACTCTTAATGATCAATTTTCTTAGTGCACAAAGCGTGCAAGGTAATCGCTTTAAAGTCAAATTTTTAAAACAAATGATTTATATATCAACATGTAGTTCATTTTTTAATCTTTTTTTGGAATTATAAAATGCCTAGTTTATTTGCAAGATAAAAGCCCTTTTCATCTCTTCTGAAAATGCGAGAGAAAATTGTGAATCCCATTTTTATTCCTCGACTACAATAAATACATCAATGTACAACTACAACTTAAAATTAATAAATGAGTATCATTAAAAACCACAACTCAATTTCCTAGCAAACCAAGAGCTCATGGTACAGAACTCTACATTCTCTTCCTACACCCTAAACATGGGTTCAAGAACATTGTTGTAAATGCTCAAAGGCGCAACCGTGAGCTTTGTAAAACCAGTCCATTTCTTACTCGGCATAAGAGTGAATGGATTCTCTATGTTTGTAACATCTATACAGAGCATATTATGAACTCATCATCAACAAAATCCTCCATCTCCTCGGCTTTCTTTTCCCATGGATTCCATATGACGATATCTGGCAGCTCTTCCTTCATAATGACATAATTTTGGTTTATTTCATAATTAAGAATTGAAATTCACTTGGGAATTAAGATATTTGCAATCCACCTCAGATTCAAATGTTAATGCAATGTCGATCTCACTGAAGCGTTCCTTCTTTAAAAGATGGTTGAAATTGTCAAGTGTCATGATCTCCACAACCCGTAATTACTTATATCAGATACAAAAAATATGTTTTGTAACCAAACGAAATGGTGATCGACTTTCCATTGATGTTTCTTATACGCAATATCAAAGATAAGTTCCCATCAGATGCAAGAGAGATCCGAAGATTAATTCAAAGCTGTGAGGCCAGCACTTAAGAATCATGTTTAGATGATAGTTCATCATTGTCATGCATACACTGAAAATAAGTAAATAGTTATTCTAATTAAACCAATATGTTTTTTTATGATATTTTGGAAAAGTAGAAATATGTTATGTTAACGATTTGTTTCCTTTTAGTGCTTAATCTATGCAAGGGCATTGTCTGAGGGCTAAAATTTTAAAATATAAATTTATATTCTAAAAATGAACATAATTTAACAAGGTGTTTGGAAACGATGAAATTCCAAAAATGATCAAATATCTCTAATGTTCTCGCACATATTGTGTATGTAAGACAAAAATGGTCATATGCCAAAGCTCTTATTTTGTAACGATCCATTTCCCTATAGTGCACAAAGCGTACAAGGTAATTGTTGAAAAAAAAGTTTCAAAACACAAAATAGGTCATAAGAAAAAGTTCGTACTCTTAATGATCAGGTTTCTTGTAGTGCACAAAGCATGCAAGGTAATTGATTTAAAGTCCAATTTTCAAAAAAAATTGATATATTGACGAGTAGTTCATTTTTGTATTTTTCTAGAAAAATAAAAAATTCCTAGTTTATTTGCATGATAAAAGCCCTTTTCATCTCTTCTGAAAATGCGAGAGAAAATTGTGAATCCCAGTTTGATTCCTAGACTTACATAAATACATCAATGTTCAACCAAAGCTCAACTACAACTACAACTTAAACTTAATAGAGGAGTATTATTAAAACTACAACATAATTTCCTAGCGAACCAAAAGCTCACGGTACATAACTCCACATTCTCTTCCTACAGGCTAAACATGGGTAGGAGAACATTATTGGAAAATCACAAAGGTGAGCTTTGTAAAATTTGCTTATTCCTTACTTAGCATCAAATTGACTGGATTCTCTATGTTTGCAAAATCCATACAGAGCATATGTATGAACTCATCATCACCAAAATCCCCCTTCTCCTTGGCTTTCTTTTCCCATAGATTCCACATGACAAAATCTGGCAGCTCCTCCTTCTTAATGGCATACGTTCACTTTATTTCATGATTAAGAACTAAAATTCACTTGGGAACTAAGATAAACGCGATCCACCTTGGATTTAAATGTTAATGCAATGCCTAGCTCAATGAAGTGTTCCTCATTCAAGAGATTTTTGAAATAGTCCTGTGTCATGATCCCCTTAACTTGTAATTTACTTATATATGATACAGAAAAATACGTTTTATAACCAAATGAAAAGATTACCGACTATCCATTGATGTTTCTTATACGCGATATCAAGGATAAGTTTCCATCATATCCAAGAGAGATCCGAAGATGGAATTCAAAGCTATGAGGTCAGCACATAAGGATTTTGTTTAGATGATAGTTCATTTTTATCATGCATTCAGTGAAAATGAGTAAATAGTTACTCTAATTGAACCAAAATATTTTTTTAGGATATTTTGGAAAAGTAGAAATATGATATGTTAACGATTTGTTTCCTTTTTGTGCTAAATCCATGCAAGGGCATCGTTTGAGGGCTAAAATTTTAAAATAATAAATTTATATTCTAAAAATGAACATAATTGAACAGGGTGTTTGGAACGACGAAATTCCAAAAATGATCAAATATTTCTAATGTTCTCACACGTATCATGCATGTAAGGTACAAAATGATCATAAGCAAAAGCTCTTATTTGTAATGATCTATTTCCCTATCGTGCACAAAGCGTGCACGGTAATCTTTGAAGAGACCAGTTTCAAAACACAAAATATGTCATAAGCAAAGGTTTGTACTCTTAATGATCAATTTTCTTATAGTGCACAAAGCGTGCAAGGAAATCATTTTAAAATCCAATTTTGAAAACAAAAAATTTATTTATCGATGAGTAGTTCATTTTTATCTTCTTTTTTCCTGAAAAATAAAAAATGCCTAGTTTATTTGCAAGATAATAACCCTTTTCATCTCTTCTGAAAATGCTAAGAAAAATAGTGAATCCCAGTTTCATTCCTATGGTTACATAAATACATCAATGTTCAACCAAAGGTCAACTATAACTACAACTTAAACTTAATAAAGGAGTATTATTCCTCTGGGGTAAGGATTATCATTAGAGCTTCCAGTGGTAAGGTTCTGATAGCAACTTCTAAATACCTGGGTAAAGGGACTAACCTTATGGGTGAGATCAAAGCATTGAGTTAGACTTATAGTTGGCATAACAACATTGACTCTCAATCATTAAAACTGAATGTGACTCACAGATACTTGTGAAAATTATTAGAAGGGGTTAAAAAATCCCATGGAGGTTTATCATTGATGTTAGGGATATTTGGAAGCTGCTGAATCACACACATTCGACTGTATCCTATGTTTTTTGAGAATCCAGCAGCGTGGTAGACACCTTAGCAAAGATTGCAAGCATTAAACAGGTAAATATCTCTTTTGATAGATCCAACTTACAAAGAAATATCAAAGGGTTCATTCCTCTGGATTCAGTTTCTACTCCTTACATTAGGCATAGTTAGCTATGTCTGGATAGTGTACTGCTATTTTTCATCTCCTTGTGATAGGTACAGAAGGCCTGTAACTGTTGTCTTCAAGAGCATCTCACTTGACAATGTTATCTTCCTCTGGAGCACCTCACTGGAAATGGCATGTAGCCCTTAAAACTTCTGCAGGAACCAACCGAAGCAAGACACAAAACTGAAGCAGATTTATAAATTCTGATGACTAAAACTTTCCTAACATTTTGCTGGATCTTCTTGCTTGATTTAGTAAAGTACTTTGGGGGAAGTACTTTGCAAGAAGTTATTATGGGAGTCCATCCCTTTATGTCAACACACGGTGTGGAGGAATAAACATGGTAGGCCATAATAGACATCGAACTGGGTTAAATAGCCAACCTTTTTCTAACACAATGATGTTACGAAAGGTTTGAAATAAGCCTGATGTATATAGCTTTGCATGTTCCTTGATCTGATGTACTCAAACTGTTTATAGTATTTCTTAAGGCTTAGGGAGCCCATCTCCTTGGTTTTCTTTTCCTATGGATTCCACACAACGATATCTGGTAGCTCTTCCTTCTTAATGATATACGTTCATTTTATTTCATGATCAAGAACTACAATTCACTTGGGAACAACAATAAATGCAATCCACCTCAGATTCAAATGTTAATGCATAGCCTAGCCCAGTGAACCGTTCCATCTTCAAGAGATTGTTGAAATAGTCCAGTGTCTTGATCCCCTCAACCCGTAATTTACTATATGAGATACAGAAAAATACATTTTGTAACTAAATGAAAAGGGGACCGAATCTTCAATGATGTTTCTTATATGCGATATCAAGGTAAGTTCTCATCAGATGCAAGAGAGATCCGAAGATGGAACTAAAAGCTGTGAGGCTAGCACTTAAGGATCATCTTTAGATTATAGTTCATTTTTATCGTGCATATAATAAAAATGAGTAAATATTAACTCTAATTAAACCAATATACTTTTTTGGATAAATTGGAAAAGTTTAAATATGTTATGTTAACGATTTGTTTCCTTTTAGTGCTTAATCCATGCAAGGGCATTGTTTGAGGGTTAAATTTTAAAATAATAAATTTATATTTTAAAAATGAACATAATTTAACAGGGTGTTTGAAATGATGAAATTTCAAAACTGATCAAATATCTCTAATGTTGTCGCACATATCATTCATGTAAGGCACACATGGTCATAAGCAAAAGCTCTTACTTTTTATGATCCATATCCCTATAGTCCACAAAGCACGCAAGGTAATCGTTGAAAATGTCCAGTTTCAAAACACAAAATTGGTCATAAGAAAAGGTTTGTACTCTTATTGATCAATTTTTTTATAGTGTAAAATACGCTCAAGGTAATCGTTTTAGAGTCAACTTGTTTTTTAATAAAACCACCTGTGATGGTGGGGGGTTACTCGTTTATTAATTTAAATAAAAGGTACAATCAAAGAGGGGGGCATAAAAACCTTACCTCGTGAAATATCTGATGATCTTTGAGATCTATACATTACCTGTTGCTAGCCTAAAGGATCAATCAGATATAGAAACGAGCAGCGATACAAGGAAGACAAATTATAGTAGTCTAAAATGGGGAATCCCTTCCACATCCAGTTGTACTTGTCCCGCCACAACTGAGGGTAAACCTGCAGAGTCATAAATGTTATTTACCTGATTGCGAATGGCCAGTTTTGCTAGTGAGTCAGCTGGACCATTTGCCTCTCTGAAGATATGCTTGAGTGAATAGTTTATTCCAGTAAGAAGTTTCCATATCTCCCCGAATGTTGGCAGTAGTTTCCAAGGGATCTTGAGTTGTTGTTGTAGCATTCCAATCAGATTTTTTGAGTCGGTTTCAATCTTCACATCTGTGATGCATCTGTCGCGTACCAGGTGAATTCCATGTAGAAGAGCAATGGCTTCCGCTTGCAAGATGGATTCAGCCGAGATAGATTTGAATAGAGCAGCAGTTACTTGACCTACATTATCTTGGATTATGCAGCCGATGCCACTACTTCCGTTAGAAGGAAGGATCCATCAGTGTTGAGTTTATAAGCAGAGGGAAGTGACCATTTGATGATTTTGATTGGTCTGTGTTTAAAGGTTTTCTGGCTATGCAGTGTGGGGGTTGGAAACAGTGCCCATTTGAGATCCAGTTTGAAGGCTAATATTATGTCATTGAATTGAAGAAGAATTCGCTTAAAAATTGCCATGACATCAGGTTTTGTACCCTCGAAAATGAAGGTGCATCGGGCATACCACAGGTGCCAGTTAACAACACAAGGAATGGTTCGGATCAGCTTTATAGGGAGGTCGTTAGTGAAGGGGGTATTCCAGTAGAAATAGACTCTGTCTCACAGGAGTTGGAAAGTGTTGTGTGGCATGTCAAAGATGGAGTTTACAAGCTTCCAGATTTGGGTGACCTTAGTACAAGAGTTGAAACAATGGTGTAATGTTTCTGATTTATTGAAGCAGAAACAACATCGTGATGGGAGTTGAAATTGGAAGTCCTCAAGGACATCGGGTAAGGCTATCAGCCGGTTTAAAAGTTTCCAGTTGAAGACACTGATTTTTCTTGGTAATAGTTTAGACCAGAGATGGGTGAAGGATGGAATCTTTGCTTTCTTAGTCCTGATCAGCTCATATGCTGATTTGACCGAGAAGACACAAGATTGAGTAGGTTTCCATATGATGGTGTCTTCATAGCTTGGAAATAGTTTCTGTTCCTGTTCCAGGTTTTGGCATATGTGGTCTGGAAGAAAGTTCCTGATTTGATCCGAAAAAAGGCCTTTATGTTGTATAAAGTCAGCAACGGTTATGTTGGGATGTGGGTAATCTAAGGGATTGAGTAAATGATCAGTAAGGGGTCCCAGGGATGTCCAGTTAGAGTTCCAGAATGAGATAGAGCCGGATCCAATGATAACTTTTGTGTTACTAATGGCAGTAAGGTTGGCCTTTTTGATTCTCTTCCATGTTCGGGAAGTTTTGTGGGTATCACTCATAGTCCACATGGTTTTTTCCCATAGATAATTTCCTTTCTAAAGTTTCCACCATAGTTTAAGTGAGAAAGAATCAATTAAGGTGTGCAAGTTTCTGAAATTGAGGCCATTCTCCTCCGTAGGAAAGCAAAGATTGGTGTAAGATTTCCAGATTCTGTTTTTGTGTGTTCTGTCCGAGTTTTTATTCCAGAAAAACTTGGCAAGGGTTTTGTGGATTTGGTTGATGTTGTGTGTGGTTGGCTTCAAAACTGTTAGAAGGTGGATTGACATAGAAGCCAGAACATGCTTGATTAAAGTTACCCTTCCAGCTGGGGATAATAGTTTATTTTGCCAGTTGTTGATTTTGTTTTGGACTAAGAGGAGCATTGATTGGAAGTGGGAGTTTTTGGCTCTTCCAGTGAATACAGGGCATCCCAGGTATTTAAATGGGGTTGACCCTACAAGCATGTTTGTTTCTCTTTGTATTAGATTGATGATTCTGTTAGGTGCATGTTTTGATAAGTAGAAAGTTGATTTTTCAAAGTTAACTTTCTGACCTGAAGCCAGTTCGTAGGATGTTAGGAAATTCTTTATTGTTTGGAGTCCTTGTTTGGTGTAAGTTAGAAAGATTGCTGTGTCATTAGCGTAGGAGAGGTGTGAGGATGATATCATACTCGGGGGAGATTGTATGGCTGGATATTCCCATACTGGTATAGAAAGTTTAGATTTTGGGAGAAAGCTTCAGCCATTAGTATGAAAAGAAGTGAGGATAGGGGATCACCTTGTTTTAAGCCCCTAGAGGCAGGGAAAATGCCAACTGATTTGCCGTTAACCAGTATGGAAAAGCGTGTAGCTCGGATGTTACTCATTATCAGGTCAACTAGGACATTGGAGAAGCCTTGTTTGAGGAGAGTATTGGCTAGGAATGACCATGAAACTCGATTGAATGCTTTTATCATGTCTAGTTTGATGATCATGTTGGTGCCCCTCTTTTTTGAGTGTAAATGATTAGTTAATTCTTGCATGAGGAGAACGTTATCAGCTATTTCCCTTCCAGGTATGAATGCAGATTGTTCTGGGCTGATAATGGAGTCTAGGTAGGTTTTGATTCTTGTGGAGAGTATTTTCGAGAGGATTTTGTTGGAAAAGTTACATAGGCTTATAGGTCTATAGTCTTTGAAAGAGGAGCAGACATCTTTTTTGGGAATGAGAATTAAGTTAGTTGATGAAATGGCTTTGGGGATGTCTTAGCCAGCAAAGAAATCGTCCACTACCCTTAGTACATCATCTTTTATAATATCCCAGCATTTGTGGTAAAAGAAACCTGAAAAGCCATCCGGTCCAGGTGCTGAATGACTGTCCATGGTATTAACAATGCCAGTGAGCTCCTCCATACTGACCTTTTTAGGTAGGTTACAGTTCATTTCATTTGTAACAATTTTTGGGACATTCTCCAGTATCCAGGAAGCATTAGCTCCAGATGGATCCAGAGGTTCATCAGTTAGAAGGCTGGAGAAGAAGCTGACTGCTTCTGTTTCAATGTCATCCATATTGTTTAGCCAGGTTCCATCATTAGTTTTAATTAGGGAGATTGTTTGTCTTTTATGTTTGTTGGAGATTGACTGGTGAAAGAATTTAGAGTTAACATCTCCTTCTTTCAACCATTTCAGTCTTGATTTCTGTTTTAAGAATGTTTCCTGATTGTTTAGAGCTAGTCTCAGCTTTGCCTTAGCTTGATTAAGGGCTTGTATGGTTGTAGAAGATTCAAACTGTTGTACATCGTTTTCAGCATTTAACAGCAACTCTTCACAATTCTGAACCTCATCAAAAACATTTCCGAACACGTCTTTGTTCCAAGTTTTAAGGGCATGTTTCAGGATTTTAAGTTTAAAGATAAGTATTTTCATGCCTTGTAGTGTGGTGTGTGTGTTCCAAGTGTCTTCCACAATTTTCATGAACGTATGGTGATTTATCCAACACTCTTGGAATTTGAAAGGCTTTGGAGTAGATGTTGAGGTTGTATTTGCTACAGATAGGATCAGGGGTGAGTGATCCGAACCTTCCCTAGCCAGTGTTTTAATTTTCAAATTGGGGAAGTTAGACCACCATGAGTTGTTCGAAATTCCTCTATCGAGACGTTTTCATACCCCCCCAAGTTCTCATCCCGGTCCAGGTGAAAAGACTGCCAGAGGTTGGGATTTCCAAATATTTTTGGGAGTTTAGGAAGTGATTGAAGTTGTTTATGTTGTTTTGGTTAGGAATTGAGTTATCAAGGTACTCCTCAGTTTTGGTGATAACATTAAAGTCACCTATTAGGCATAAAGGTTCTTTTTTTTTTAAGTTTCTAAGGCTTGCCATAGTTTGTTCCTTTCATGGATTGTATGCTTAGCATAGATAAAACCAATTTGGCATTCGGTTGAAAGATTGGGTGATTTGATTATGATCACCTGTTCTTCCACTCTGTATATGTTAACTGTAAGTTCCTCATCCCACATTAACCAGATTTTGTTGTTTGTGTTAGCATAAGATTTACTGAAGCCCAACTCCCTGGCAATATTTTGAATTTGGTCAGGGCTTACCATAGGTTCTATTAGGGCACAGAGTTTGATTGAGTTGTGTCTTTTAATGTTTTTAAGGTGGATTTTGGAGGGGTTGTTGCCTATTCCCCTAATATTCCATGCACATATATTTAGACTAATCATGGGTGTGTCTTGGAGAGGGACAAAGAGGAACGGGTGAAAACCGTTTTAGGTGTGGAGGAGTAGTCCTTTTTAGTGTACTTCCTCTGTTTATTTTTGGTCTCCATTTGGTTCAGTTTGAGTAGCTTGGATAGTCTGACCTATTCAAGAATTAGGTTTGCCTTTATTTCTTCAAATGTAAGATTCCCATGTGCTTCGATTGTCTTCTGCTACTTGGTGGAAGTTTCTGTGTTAATCCATTCGAGGGGTTTATGGGATTTCATGCTGGGTTGTGGGGGCTGTGGGATGTCATCGTCTCTCTCTATATAAACAGGGACTACAACAGAGTTATTAAGGGTTGGAGGGTCATTATGTTTCTTAGTGTTTTCTTCTGGATGTGGAGGTCTTAGTTCTTTAACCTGTGGAGAAGCATTACTTGGATTAGTTGGATCAGTTAGGTGGCTGAGGGGGTGGATGGGAGGCATAGGTTTGAGGCCAGTAGATTTAGGAACATAATGTAGAGCCAGATGTCCATTTTCAGGTAGTAGAGCCACATTTACTTTTTTAGAGTGTAAAGCTACATTTGTATTTTCCTGGTGTGAGACCATGTTAGCATAACCAGCATGTAAAGACACAATTGTATTTTCATGAAATGAGGCCACATTACCATTTCCGACAGGTACAGTCCCATTTGACTGTTCAGACACATTTGCATTTCCAGAATGTAAAGCACCATTTGTATTATCAGGGATGTTAGAAGGAACCTGTGATCCTTGACTAAGGATCAATTCTTTGGAACTTGAGTCTTTATCCCGCTGTGAATCTCCCTGCGTGTCTTTATCCTAAGATAACTACTGAAACTTGTTGTCAGTTGTAATCTTATGGACATCCTGTATCTTTGGGACATAGATAGCATTGGAGGAGGTACCATTTCCTTTACCTTTAAGCCTTCCCTGTTCAGCAATGGAAATGGATTTGTTACCTTCATTGGATAAATTGCCTTTGAGTTTCCACGGGATGAATCTGGTCGGGTTCTTTTCGGATCTGCAAGTTGTATCTATGTGTCCGAGTTTAAGGCAGTTAGAGCAATAAAAAGGAACCCCTTCATACTCGAGGTATTTCCAGAAACCAATATCCCTGAAACTTAGCCAAATTCGTTCCATCCTGGGTTTTGTTACATCCAATTCAACACAGATCCTTGCCACATGGGATCTAGTTCTATTGAGGGAGGCTCTATCTACCCTAATTGGGGTTCCGATGATATTACCGATTGACATAAGGACATTGTAGTCGAAAAACTGTTGTGGCAAACCATACAGGGAAATCCAAATCGGGACAATAGGGGAATCAGCGTGAGGATTAAAGTTATGAACCCATTTCGTGATTCTAATAGAGTAATTGCCGAAGTTCCAAATTTTATGCAACCAACAACGATAATAGTCATCAGGGCGAGAAAAGGATATCAGAACCTGTTTGTTATCCAGCAAGGTAATGCTATTGTGGCCCTTGAATCCGGCCGTATGAAAATCTTTCCGGAGCTTCTCCATCTATGGGTGGCTGTGCAAGAATTTCCCGATCAAGGTCCATTTGAGAAGGGCCTCCAGTTTGTGGCATTCTTCCTCCGTGAAGCAGAGACCCGGTTCTCCCAGGTGGTCGATTGGCAGTTTTGGGACGAAGGGAATGTTGTGTGCGTCTTGGAGATTTGGGGTGGGAAGATTGAGGGCTTCACGCAGCTCTTGGTTGACGGCCTTGGCATTTAAGATTAGAGGCGGTGGCTCCGCCATATCGGCGGCACCGGAGTTCGAGGAAGACGAAGACACAGAACGAAGATTGGGGTCGCACCTTGAGTGTGTGAGAATCGCACCTACTCAGTACTCTGAATGACGTCTGCGATGTCTTAGCAAATCATGTTCGAGTTGGTTCCATTTTAGATTCAACTTTTCAAAACAAAAAATTGATATATCAACAAGTATTTAATTTTTATCTTTTTTTCTGAAAAATAAAAAAGCCTAGTTTATTAGCAAGATAAAAACCCTTTTCATCTCTTCTGAAAATGGGAGAGAAAATAGTGAATCCTACTTTTATTCTTAGACTTGCATAAATACATCAATGTTCAACCAAAGCTTAACTACAACTACAACTTAAACTTAATAACGGAGTATTATTCAAACTACAACTCAATTTCCAAGAAAACCCAAATCTCTTGGTACCGAACTCCACTTTCTCTTCGTACAGCCTAAACATGGGTCAAGAACATTATTGCAAAAGCTCAAAGGCACAGCCGTGAGCTTTATAAAACTGGTCCTTTCCTTACTCCCCTTTAGAGTGACCGGATTCTCTATGGTTGCAACATCCATACAGAGCATACGTATGAACACACCATCTTAAAAATTTCCCCATCTCCTCTGCTTTCTTTTCCCATTGATTCCACAGGACAATATCTTGCAGCTCTTCCTTCTTAATGACATATGTTCGCTTTATGTCATGTTTAAGAACCACAATTCACTTGAGAACTAAGATAAACAAGATCCACCTTGGATTCAAATGTTAATGCATCGCCCAGCTCAGTGAAGGGTTCCTTCTTCAAGACATTGTTGAAATAGTCAGAAATCTTGATCCCTTTAGCCCGTAATTTACTTATATCAGATATGGAAAAATACCTTTTTTAACCGAATGAAAAGGTGACCGACTTTCTATTGTTGTTTCTTATACACGATATCAAGGATAAGTTCCCATCATATTCAATAGAGATCCGAAGATGGAACACAAAATAGTGAGGGCACTTAAGGATCATCTTTGGATGATAGTTCATTTTTATCATGCATACACTGAAAGTAAGTAAATAGTTAATTTAATTGAACCAATATATTTTTGTAAGATATTTTGGAAAAGTAGAAATATGTTATGTTAACAATTTGTTTCCTTTTAGTACTTAATCCATGAATGGGAATCATTTGAGAGCTAAAATTTTAAAATAATAAATTTATATTCTAAAAATGAACTTAGTTTAACAGGGTTTTCGGAACGATGAAATTCCAAAAAATGATCAAATATTTCTAATGTTCTCGCACATCTCATGCATTTAAAGCACAAAATGGTCATAAGCAAAAGCTCTTAATTGTAATGATCCATTTCCCTATAATGCACTAAGCGTGCAAGGTAATTGTTGAAAAAGTCCTGTTTCAAAAAGTCATGTATCATAAGCAAACGTTTGTACTCTTAATGATCAATTTTCGTATAGTGCACAGAGCGCTGAAGGTAATCGTTTCAGAGTAGAATTTTCAAAACAAAAAATTTATATATCGAGGAGTAGTTCATTTTTATCTTTGAAAAATAAAAAAAAATCCTAGTTTATTTGCAAGATAAAATCCCTTTTTATCTCTTCAGAAAACGCGAGAGAAAATAGTGAATCCTAGTTTTATTCCTAGACATACATAAATACTTTAATGTCAACCAAAGCTCAACTGCAACTACAACTTAAACTTAATAAAGGAGTATTATTCAAACTACAACTCAATTTCCTATCAAACCAAAAGATCATGGTGCAGAAATCCACATTCTCTTCCTACAGCCTAAACATGGGTTCACTAACATTGTTGCAAAAGCTCAAAAACACAACCCCGGGCTTTGTAAAACCGGTCCATTCCATTGCTGGCATCATAATGAATGGCTTCTCTATGTTTGCAACATCCATACAGAGCAAACATATGAACTCACCATCACCAAATCCACCCATCTCCTTGGCTTTCTTTTCTCATGGATTCCACACGACGATGTCTGGTAGCTCCTCCTTCTTAATGACATACGTTCACTTTATTTCATGATCAAGAATTGAAATTCACTTGGGAACAAAGATAAACACGATCCACCTCATATACTAATGTTAATGCATTGCCTAGCTAAGTGAAGTGTGCCTTCTTCGAGAGATTATTGAAATAATCCAGTGTCTTGATCCCCTTAACCCATAATTTACTTATATCAGATATAGAAAAATACTTTTTCTAACCAAATGAAAAGGTGTCTGACTTTTCATTAATTGCGCAATGTACCTTTCTATTGCCACCACCTTGTCACTTTCCAGCTGTAGGAACAATGTGCATGTTTTTTCCCAAAATTCTCGGTTTAGAAATTGCCTGGCTGAACATATCTAAGCTTGATTTACACTTTCAATTCCATAACCGGAGTGAATGCGTGTTTACTACACAATAATATCTAGATGTTTCTAATACTTTCGTGTTGGATATTGAATTGTAAATTTGTCATAATATTATTTAAGGTAACCTATTTGCGAATAACAACAGATTTATTTTTTCAAAAATGTAAAATTATGTTTCATATATTTATTATATGCACATTATATGCACACAAATGTTTAAAATTTGCACGCGCTTGGGTGCTTGATATCGAAAGCAAAAAAGTTTTGTCACAAAATATAAGCAAAAGAAATAGACCTTGATCACAATCTAAAAAAGTTTGGAATGCTGTGATTTTGAAGTTTATGATGGTTTGAGTGATGACTATTCTTTTAGCTCAATATACATAAAATATGTTCACTAATATAATTTAATAGTGAATAGATGATGTCATATTTTCATTATATAGGCTCTGGTGATTGTCATTTTTAGTATTCTCGGATTGTGAATGTATGAAGAACCTTTTATGAGATGTTTATATACTAGAAGCTTAACTTCTTAAGTATGGGATAAATTTGAGGATTTCGACATTAAGTTACCTTTTTCAGCTACCCAGGCGTTTGATCTTGATGTCAGGAATCCTTTTTATTCAACTATTTATCCCCAACCTTTCAACTGACTTTGTATAAACCAAGTTTATAACAATTACCACTATGATCTATTGTACTTTCATATTCTAAAACTTCCAGAATTCATTCATTCTTTACTCTTATTAGATACCATTTGGTCTAGCTTTGTGATGTCGAGTTCAACGTATACCTTACCAATGTGAGGCTGAGTGCGATTAAGGTCTTCCATATGAACTTCACATGATAATCAACAAAATTTCCAATATTCATCAATGAATTCTTTGTAAATAATTTTTTTGGGAGACTGTACGATGCTATCATTATTTAAGATGCAAGAGAATCTTTGTCTGGATCAAAATTGCATTCTAGTTTTTGACCCGCCATGATCATTAAATTGCATTTTGATTTTTTTTCCCGATAAGGTATAATTTTAAAAATTATTATGTTATGTCCCTTGAATACAATAACAATGGTACCAAGTAAAAAAATTGTATATTCATTTTTATTTTAAAAAGATATTACATATTCCACCTTTTGTGGGATTTAACTACCTGGTAACTATACATAATTTGTATAATTAGGAATACAATGTGATGCATATCCTCAGAGGACAATAATTTTTTAAATATTAATGACACATGTGGTATGTGCATGGCACATGTATTGATCAAGTGTACCCAATCGTGCATGGTATTGGGTATTAATCTAGTGTACTACACTCCTTAACACTGATTTCTTAATGGCAGTGGGAGTTTATGGCATCCTTGTCATCATTGGAAAACATTATGATGATTTTTCTTACCTCGTAGATAAGATAATAAACTATTATTTAGCATAAGAATATAATATAGAAAAGAATAAATTAAAAATGGTGTAAGTACAATTTACATTAAGAATCCTTGCTTCACTAGGTAATTCCCCACTAAATTCACTTCTCCATATACATATATGGATGATAATTCATGGCATGAGTATCAAACAATGTTTTCAATTGTGGATGAGTCATGCATGGAATGTGCATTATCCTCGTGTCAATCTATAAAGTATAGAAATGATAACTTAGTTGGGAGATAATTGATGTATAATATGCTAATAATATTGATCAAAATTGTGAAAAACAAAACACACAATTTTGAAATCAGTAAAGACCATTAATCATTAAGATATATTATTCGTAATTTATATGTTATCTATAGGTACAATATATATTGTATCCACATAATTATATTTATTCTGTATTTACTGTTTCCAGATAATATAAAAGTCAATTAGTTTTTATTCTTTTAGAATATATACTTCTTTTATTATGAGGAATACAAAGTTAACTACCATATATAAATTGTTTATTTTCTCTTACAACGGGACAAGATAACATAAACGTACGAATTACCAATTTTAAAAATATAAATAGATAAAATAAAATTTTCTATTAAAAAGTTATAAATGAATGATGTGGGACAAGGAGAGAGAAAAATAAAAGGCATCCTAAACTCTACAAAGGACTTAAGTTGCTTTGTGCACCTTCCTATTGCCACCGTCCTGTCACATTCCAACTATAGGAACAATGTGGGTGTTCATTCCTAAAATTCATGGTTAGAAATATCTTGGCTACAAAGTAGTTGAGCATGATTTACACTTCCAATTCTATAAATGAAGTGAATGCATGTTTTTACATGAATGTCTAGATGTTACTAATTCTTTCATGTTCAATATTGAATTGTGAATTTGTTATACAATAATTTAAGGTCACCTATCTGTGAAAAACAACAAATTTATTTTTTTGAAAATGTAAAAATGCGTTTCATATCTTTATTATATGCACGTTCTATGCACACAGTTGTCCTAAGGTTGCACGTGCTTTGGTGGCTAGATATAAAAGTGCAACGTTTTATCACAATATGTAAGAAAAATAAATAGAACTTGATCACAACCTAAAAAACATTGTAAAGATGTGATTTGGAAGTTTATGATGGTTTAAGTGTTGCTGGTTTATTTAGCTCAATATATATAATAATATGCGCACTAACAGAATTTAATCGGGAATAGATGATGTGATATTTTCAATATGTAGCCTTTTTTTATTATCATTTTTATTTGTCTAGGAATATGAGGTTGTGAAGAAGCTTTTATGACAGGTTTATATACTAGAAAATTAGATTCTTAAGTACGAAATAAATTTGAGGAGTTAGCCACTAAGTTACCTTTTTCAACTACCCGGGGGTTAAATCTTGATTTCTTCAACTCTTTCTCCCAACCCTTTCAACTGACTTTGTGAAGACAAAGTTTATAATAATTATACAGTGGTCTGGAGCACTTTCACACACTAAATCCATCCAAAATTAGCTCATTCTTTACTACTACCATATAATTTTGGTGTAGTTTTGTGATTTTGAGTTCAACGTATACCCTACCAACATGAGGCCGAATGCAATTAAGGTTTTCCATATGAACCTTCACATGACAACCCCCAATTTTTCCAATATTCATCAATGAATCCTTAGAAAATAAATGTTGCAGGAGACCGCACAACACTACCAAGATCAACACTACAAGAGAATCTGTGTCTGGATCAAAATTGCATTATAGTTTTTTTACCCGCAATGAGCATTAAATTGCATTTTGATATTTTTCCGATAGCGTATAGTATTAACAATTAGTACGGTGTGTCCCTTGAATACAATAACAATGGTACCCAGTAAATAAATAGTCTATTCAATTTTAATTTAAAAAGATAATACATATTCCCATTTTGTGGGATATAACTACCTAGTAACTATACATAATTTTTACTATTGGGAATATGCCGTGCATATCCCTAGAGTATGATAAAAAATTTCTTCGTATTAATTACACATGTGGCAAATGCATGACAAATGTATGGATCTAGTGTACCCAATCGTGCATGGTAGTGGGTATTGATCTAGTGTGGTCCCCTCAAGAACACTGATCTTTTAATGGAAGTGGGCCTTTATGGCATCCCCTTATTTATTGAAAAAAAATTATAATGATTTTTATTACACCGTAGATAAGAAAGTAGGCCATTATTTAGCTAAAGTAAAGCTTCTAATATAGAAAAGAAGAACATAAAAAATGTTGTAAGTACAATTGACTTTTAGAATCCTTGCTTCAATATATAATCCCCCACTGAATTCAGTTCTATGTATGCATGTATGGATGATCATGCATGTCATGAGTATAAAAAATGTTTTCCACTGTGCAGGAGACATGCATGGCACGTGTATTAATCTCGTGTCAATCTATAAGTACAGAAATGATAATTTAGTTGTGGAGACAATTGGTGATAATAATACAGGTCAAAATTGGAAGAAACAAAAACACAACTATGAAACCAGTAAAGACCGTTAATCATTAAGATATATCATTTGTAACTTTTATGTTGTTTATACGTATGATAAATATTGTATCCATATAATTATATTTTTTCCGTATTCACTGTCACTAGATAATATGATAATCAATTAATAATTACTGTTCAAAATTACATATTCATTTTACTACGAGGGAGACAAAGTGCACTACCTTATAAAAATTGTATATTTCAACTATAGCGGGACAAGATAACATTAACGATAAAAATATGAATTTCTATGTTAAAATATATAAATAGATTATAGAAGTATTTATATTAGAAAGTTATAAATGAATGTAGTGAGACAAGGAAAGAGAGAAATAAAAGGCATCCTAAACTCTACAAGGGACTTAAGTTTCGCCATGCAACTTCCTATGTCCACCGTCCCTGTCACTTTCCTGCTATAGGAACAATGTGCATGTTCACTCCTAAAATTCTTTGTTGGAAATTGTATGGCTGCAAAGTAGCTGAGTTTAATTTACACTTCCAATTCAATAACCGAAGTGAACGCACGTTTGCTACATATGAATGTCTAGATGTGGATAATTCTTTCGTGTTGGATATTTAATTGTAAATTTGTTATATAATTATTTAAGATAATCAATTTGTGAATAACAATAGATTTATTTTATTCAAAAATGTAAAATTGTGTTTCGTATCTTTATTATATGCACGTTCTGTGCACACAATTGTCTTAAGGTTGCACGTGCTTGGGTGCTAGATATCAAAGTGCAATGTTTTGTCACAATATATAAGAAATAAATAAACACTTGATCAAAATCTTAAAAACTTTGGAATAATGTGATTTGGAAGTTTATGATGGTTAAAGTATTCATAGTTCTTTTAATTCAATATACATAAAAATATGCTCATTGATAAAATTTAATTATCGGGAATAGATGAAGTATATTTTTGTTATATAGATTCTGGTAATTATCATTTTTAGTTTTCTCGGATTGTGAGTGTGTGAACGCAGCTTTTATGATAGGTTTGTGTAATTTATGCTTAGCTTCTTAAGTACGAGATAAATTTGAGGAGTTAGCCACTAAGTTACTTTTTTAGCTAGTGGGTGATTTGATCTTGATGTTATGAATCCATTTTCTTCTACTCTTTCTGACAAACCTTTCAACTGACTTGGTAAAGACCAAGTTTATAACAATTATCATAGTCATTTAGAGCACTTTCACATTCTAAATGCTTCCATAATAAACTCATTCTTTACTCTTACCAGATACCTTTTGGTGTAGCTTTGTGATGTCTAGATCAACGTATACCTTACTAACGTGAGGCCGAGTGCGATTAAGGTTTGGAATATGAACTTCATATGATAACCCACAAGATATCCAATATTCATCAACGAATCCTTTGCAAATAATTGTTGTGGGAGACTGTACAATTCTACCAAGATCAAAACTACAAGTGAATCTTTGTCTGGATCAAAATAGCATTATAGTTTTTTACCAGCCATGGGCATTAAATTGCATTTTGATTTTGTTTCCAAATAAGGTAAAATATTTACAATTAGTACATTGTGTTCCTTGAATACAATAACAATGGTACCCAGTAAAATATATAGTCTATTCATTTTTATTTTAAAAAGATAAATAAATATTCCTCTTTTTGTTGGATTTAATTACTTAGTAACTATACATAATTTTTACTATTGGGAATAAAATGGCATACATAATCCCAGAGTACGATAAAAATTTCTTAATATTAACTACACATGTTACGTGCATGGCACATGTATGATCTAGTGTACCCAACCGTGCATGGTATTGGGTACTGATCTAGTGTGCTACCCCCAAAACCAGTAATCTCTTATCAATAGTGGGAGTTTATGACATCCCCATCTTTATTGAAAAAACTATGATGATTTTTACTACATCGTAGATAAGGAAAAAATCATTATTTAGCATAAGTAAACTTCTAATATAGAAAAGTAGAAAATAAAACATGTTTTTAGTACTATTGACATTAAGAATCCTTGCTTCACTAGATAACCCCCCATTGAATTCTCTTCTATGTATGCATATATGTATGATCATGTATGGCAAGAGTATGAAACAATGTTATTAGTTGTGTAGAAGACATGCATGGCACAAGTATTAATCTCATGTCAATCTATAAGTAAAGAAATAATAATTTAGTTGTGGACATAATTGATGTATATTATGATAATAATACAGGTCAAAATTGTAAAACAAAAACTCAAATATGAAATTAGTAAAGACCATTAATCATTAAGATATATTATTCGTAATTTATATGTTATTTATAGGTACGATAAATATTGTATCCATGTAATTATATTTATTCTGTATTCACTGTCTCTAGATAATATGAAAGTCAATTAATTTTTACTGTTTAAAAATATATACTCATTTTACTACAAGGGGTACAAAGTGCACTACCTTATATAAATTGTATATTTCTATTACAGCAGGACAAGATAACATAAATGATAAAATAAATATGAATTTCCAAGTTAAAAAATATAAATAGATAATAGAAGTAGTTATGTTAGAATGTTATACATGAATGTAGTAAGACAAGGAGAGATAGAAATAAAAGGCATCACCAACTCTACAAGGGATTTACTCTGCGTCGTGCACCTTCCTATGACCATTGTCCCTGTCACTTTCCTACTATATGAACAATGTGCATGTTCACTCGAAAATTCCTTGTTAGAAATTGTATGGCTGCAGAGTAGGTGAGTTTGATTTACACTTCCAATTCAATAACTTTTTTTTCCGTAAAACACTCAAAAATGAGCGAGGATAACTTGAGTGAACGCATGTTTGCTACACATGAATGTCTAGATGTTGATAATTCTTGTGTTGGACATTGAATTGTAAATTTGTTATAAAATTATTTAAGGTAACCTATTTGTGAATAACAACAGATTTATTTTTTGGAAAGTGTACAATTGTGTTTCGTATCTTTATTATATGCATGTTCTATGCACACAATTCTCTTAAGGTTGCACGTGCTTGGGTGCTAGATATCAAAGTGCAATGTTTGGCACAATATATAAGAAAAATAAATAAACCCTTGATCACAATCTAAAAAACTTTGGAATGATGTGATTTTGGAGTTTATGATGGTTTAAGTATTCTTAGTTCTTTTAATTTAATATATATAAAAATATGCTCACTAATAGAATTTTAATTATCGGGAATAGATGAAATCATATTTTCGTTATATAGACTCTGGTAATTATCATTTTTAGTTTCCTCGGATTGTGAGTGTGTGAGAGAGGCTTTTATGATAGGTTTATGTACCACATGCTTAGCTTCTTAAGTACGAGATATGTTTGAGGGGTTAAACACTAAGTTACCTTTTTTAGGTACTCGGTTGATGTGCCCATTTTATATGGTTATATTAGGACTTTTGGGACTCACTTTTGTACACTTTTGTGCTATAGGTGTGGCATTTGCCTTGAAATTCTCTAAGGAGAGTTAAAAGTGACTTTTACGCTTTTATTACTTTTCTAGAGGATTTTGTGTGACAAGGCAATTTGTTTGAAGAAATTGAAGACTTTGAAGAATACTTTTGAAGATTTGAAGACTTGTATTTGAGCTTTTAAAGACTTGAATAATTGAAGATAAGTGAAGTGAAGAGGAGGCCTTGAAACAAAAAGAAGAAAGAAATCAAGATGCTCAAACTGGGCTCGGTCGTGACTCGCGACAAACCCGTCGCGACTCGCGACCGACGTATGACCAGAAACTTTCTTACTTTTTTGTACTATAAATACTAAACCTTATCCTCTCCTCTTCACACTCATCTTCGTCCTGCATTTTTCTGGGTTCAAACCCTAGTTTTTCTCTTCTTTCTTTTCTTAGTTTTTTTTAGGTTAAGCTTGTCTTTTAATTATCTAACTTAGTTTAATCTTGGGAGCAATTGATTGAAGCTTCCATATCTGTCTTGAGAATCATATCTATCTATTCAGTGCTTTTGCTATTGTACATTTATTGAGCTTTGAATGTGAATTTTTAATGGAAGTGATGTTGTTGTAAGCTTTTGTATATGAATTGCTTGCATGATTACTTGTTAGGGTTGGGAGAAAGTAGCTAATTCTCCCCTCTTTTAATGTGGAATCTAAGAGCATAAGTTAGAGCTTCTTAATGATGTTGATGTGTTGATAATTGCTAGATGAATGTGATGATGTTAAATTTTTTGTCATTCTTGTTTTAGGTAGAAAATGAGAGAAATCAATGGATATCGATAGTTCTTGGCTAATCTTGTGTAAATGCATGAAATGGTTAAATGCTTAGACACGGTGTAGTATTTATAAGTGTTGCCAAACTTGTTGATTATTCATGCTCAAGGCCACCAATGGGATACTCTTAGTCGTGTTTCGACTAAGGGATTCATTGGTGAGGTTTGACAAGAGATGTCGAATTCACTCTTGCAAACTACTATCTAAGAAGGATAGAAGATTTATCTTCACAACAAAGAGTGGAAGTAGTGAATAGATTGTTTCCCTCGTTCTTGAAGCCTTTGTTATTTAGCATTCATGTGTTTTTAATGTTATGTTTTACTTCATTTATGCCATGGGTTGTTCTTGAATAGGAAGTGTTTGTATGATTGACATGCTAGGGTGTTAGGAAAGTGCGAATTCCTTAACTCCTTTGCATGAAAATCTAAGAACATGAACTGAGAACTTCTTGTGTATAATGTGTTGGGATTCTTACTAGATAAGTATGTTAATGTTGATTGTTCTCATATTTATCCTATAGATGCAATGAAAGGTTGAACCTTGAATGTTGTTTGTTCTAGGTTTTGCCTAATGAATGCTATGTTTGGTTAAATGGTTGTGTCTTTGGTAGAAGGCTTGTTATTATCAAATCTATGGTCCTTCGTGTATAATTCCGGTGATGAAATACCTCTATGGTGTTGTTTGCCTAGAGTGATTGTCAACGAGGTTTGCAAGTGGTCGTTGTTTGTCTTCGCAAATTACTACTAAGAAGGAATGAATGTTAATCTTTGAATGAGAAGTGATAACATTCCACATAGGTAACAAATGTGATAGAATGAGTGAATGGTTCAATGATATACATTAGGTTTGGAAGTGGATATAAATTGCCCCCAAGGTTTTGTCTTTTTTAGTTTTTACCCCTTTTCTTAGTTTGTTTGATGATTAGCATAGTTACTTGACTTTGCTAGTTATCTTGTCTTTTAATTTTCATACCTTAGGAAAACCAACCAACCAACCCCCCCCCCCCCATTTACATGCTTTTATATGTATATATATATATACTTCTAGCCTATTATGAACCTTATATGTTTAAACGCTTAAGAAAATCCCTCTTCTTTGTGAATAACCCCGACTTGCCGCTATCTACTTATTTGTAGATAGTAAGCATTTAAGGCTTATAAATATTAACTTTGAGAGGTACGGCGATGGCCTCCCAAATTTTGGTGTCGCTGCTGGGGAAGAGGCGTTTATTTATAAGTGTTTGGGCATATTTTGTTGCATATTAGCTAGTTATTTTATTTTTCACTCCTTGGTGGTTGTTTTTTTTTTGGAGTAGGTATTGCTTGAATTCTTGGTAAATTTTTATCGAGAATCCTTGCAATATGATTTTGGACTTTTAAAATTTTAAAAAAATAAAAATAAAATAAAATAATGGAGGATCTCACCTTGAGGGAACTCATGATGAGAATAGAGGCTCAACGAGAAAGGTTTTGTAGGATGTGTCATTCCGACCATCCTACCTAGTCTTGCTATTTGTTGTGGGAAAAGTACTATGAGGGGGAAAGAACCCTTGGTTTCTAAAACCAAGGGTATTATGAAGAGTGCTACCAAGAGGTGGGAGATATTGGTTTTCAAGGGCAAGAAGCCCAAGAATGGTATCCATACCACAATTCTTACAGTCTGGAATGGAGTGGTAATCCAGATTGGTGGTATGAGAATGAGCCGAAAAGCCAACAATATGAGCAAAATAGTTGGCCATCACCACCTTATACATACCCCCAAAATCAAGCCCAACAAGGAAGTTCAAGTTTAACACGTGAGGAAGTCATGAATACATTAGCAAACTTGAACACCTTTACTAGTGAGGAGCCGGACACTCAGCTCACCTCTAGTGTTGAGGCTATTGAGGAGCATGTGAAGAGTATGTTAGAAGTGTTGGCCCAAATGGAAGCTTGTGATTCCGAAAATACACCATCCCAATTCGAACTCGAGGATTTGGTGAGTGAGGTCACCATGGGAAATGGGCTTGAGTTCGAAGGGGATGAGGAGTTGGTTGTTGAGGATGAAAAAATGGAGGAATGGGTGATTGTGCTACATTCATTAGCATCAGCACCCCTTCTCCCACCTAGTGAACTAAGTCCACCATTTTTGGAAGTTTTAAGGGTGACAAGAGAGGATCCAAAAGACTATCCCAAGCCTCCTAACCACCCAACTTCCTTTAAATCATCTCCACCTCAACAAGACTTTCCTCTTGAAAGTTTTGTACCCCCACCTCTCTACTTTTGGATGCTCATTGTGAAGGGGTTCAAGCCTTCACCCTATGGATAACATTAGGGTCGTGCCGATGACCTTAAATATATGGAGCTTTGTCGTGCCAAAGACGTAAATATTTGGCCTTTATTTTGATTTTTGTTGTTTAGTTTTTGTTATTTTTTCTTGTTCGTTTTACAGTGTGTTTTTCTATAACTTTGTAGCAAAGTGAAGTGCATTGCATTGGAGGATATGAAGGAATGAGATCAATGAACAAGATAAGAAAGCTTGGAAGGTTGGTAAGTAAGGCAAAATTATTTCTAAGTGCTGGGATACCCTGTCGCCGCGAGTCTCGATGGATACATCGCGAGTCGCAATGAACAGGGGAGCAAAATGAACTCCCAGCATCATCTTTTTGTGAGTCGCAACATGGCCATCCCAAGTTGCGATGCATCCATTGTGAGTCGCGACATGTCTATCGTGAGTCGCGACCGAATCAGAAACTTTCAGAAAGAATTGAACTCCCAGACCAAAGATATCGCGAGTCGCAATGTTTTGGTCATGAGTCGCTACGATACATCTCGAGTCGCGACCAATTCCATTACGAGTCGCGATGAAAAAAAACCAACTTTTAAACTATGCTTAAACACTGCATAATCCTTCCTTCTTCTCCACCAAATACTCCCAAGAACCACCACACATCCACTCATTCCTCCACCATCTCACATATATTGATATATGAAGATTCTTGCATCTTTATAGTATCTTTGTTGATAGCAGTATGCCGACTACATCATTGAGTCTTTAATTGCTAAATTCTATAATGATGCTTGGATACGTGTCGGTATATGTTGGATATTTTTATTGGACAATCTTATAGTGGTGATTGCATGATGGATTGGTTGTTCTTTGAGAATACTATGGTTATTAACGTTTGATGCTAAACCTAGTATTACAAATTCTTATTTACTTGTGAGTTTAATGTTGTTCTCTGTGGTGTTAGTCTTGATCAAACATCGCCAGGGAGACAACGTTTTGCTCGAGGGGTGAGTTCTTCTATGGCACTTTTGCTCTCCCTCCCAGCTCCAAAAATAATTTTGAGACTGATTCTATACAAATACAAGGGATTGTGCCATATCACCGGCGACTATGCGGAGAAATGTGTGTTACTCTACCTCTTACCTTGAGTTTTATTATTCTTAACTTACATGTTTACATTGAGGGCAACTTAATGTTTTAAGTGCGGGGAGGGGTTAGAGCACTCACATGCATGCTAGCTTGATTTGGAATGCTTTTTGCTACTTTTGATTGGAAAAACATGAGAAAAAGGAAGGAAACAAATTTGAAAATTTTGAAAAAAAATATAAAAGAAAAGAAAGAAAAGAAAACCCGCTAAGAAGAAAACCCAAGAGGGGTACTTAGGAAACATTGGCGGCCCGAATAGGTCAAAAACCCGAAAGGGAAACCTAGGCAAAAATGAGAGGCCAAATGTACGGAAAAATGTGAGACGTGAGCCAAAGAAACATGATGTGTGGCTAGGATGAAAACTCGAAAGGGCTCCTTGTCAAAATGAGAGAAAGAGAGAAAAAAAAGGGAAAATACTATAATTTCACTCATTTGCTGGAGTTGGAGTCATATGGTTGCAGTTGTCATATGGATGGATCGGGTAACTCAACATCTTGAGACCTCTTGGGCTTGGGTAACTTAGTGGGTTGAAAAATGAAGTATGGTTATGAAATTCTTAATTCTTTTATACTTCATTTTGGTTGATATATTGGCATTGGGTAAATATGTGTTTGAACCTCCTATATGGTTTTAACTTCATTTTGTGTCATTGGACTTTGGGATTATCAACTCGGGACTTTGAAACGCTTTTATGGGTAGTGAATTGATAAGTGGCAGGTTTGGTTAGATTTAGGAATTGGGGTTGTGTGTGTGGAAAATTCTCATTAATTTTAGGATTTTTGATATTGAGAGTTTTTGTGAGGTTTTGATTGGGGGAATATTAGTTAGGATGTGGACATGTGAATTCCTTTGTGTGCTTGAATCTTTTCTTACTCAAGGGCGAGTAAGGTTTAAGTGCGGGGAGATTTGATGTGCCCATTCTATATGGTTATATTAGGACTTTTGGGACTCACTTTTGTACACTTTTGTGCTCTAGATGTGGTGTTTGCCTTGAAATTCTCTAATCATGGAGATAGTTATTGTGAACATGTCCTCGTTCATTACATTGAAAACATGTAGGAGTTTTAGAAGAAACTTTATTTGATGAAGTAGAAATTGATTTACCTGTATTTTGGCTAAGAGGTTGATTGGTTGCAATCATTCTTCAATCAATGGGTTCAAATGGTGGATTTGAGTAGATTTTGGTAAATTAGGGTTTGCTCGGCCACCCATGTTTGAATTGTTACCACCCCTGGTCAAATTTGGCCTTCTGAAATAAGAGACATGCCTTTGAACGTCATAGCCAAAATTAGAGCTTCCTCTGGGCCTTTATGTCGACTCAACCAACCAGGCCTTGAAGTTTAAATATCTCATAGAAACATAATTCTGGATCTTAACTAAAACTTGCATATTTTCTCTCAAAACTTCAACAAATTGATTCTTTATACAAGCATCGTCTTCTCTCATGCCAACTCTTCTCATGGCTAATTCAAGATCTTTCCAGTATTCATCTACAGTGTGTTTTTCTTGCTTCATATTGCTGAGATATGAATGTTGCTCAATCAAATATGTTCCTTGAACATGATATAATCAAAGCTTGGTCTTCAATCTCTCTCAAGTGGAGATAGGTCTTTACCAGCAACCTGTCTTGATTCTTTCTCTCCCACCATTCTGGGGCACATGAGGTGAAAGAATAATGTGCTACCTTGAGCTTCTGTTTCTTATAGTATTTGTTATGATCAAATAGGTTCCCGATCTTCCGCTCTCAATCCAAGTATTTTAGAGGATTGTGTCAGCCATAAAATCTAGAAATATCATACGTTAAACCTTTGATGTCACAAGCAGATTCAACTTTTCTTTCAGAACGAGGTGGCGCGGGATTTTTCAACTCATCTACCTTCCTAGAAAATCTCTGAATATCGCTCATTAAAGCATTCATGACATTCATGGAATCCTTTATAGGTCTATTGTTGGGACTGCCAACAAAAGGCGAGACGAACATATCGCCATCCATCCCTGCTAAGAAGAAACAACTGTTTAGTAGTAAATGTCCCCCCATATCCTTTGTTTATTAAGGTAACTAATCAAGTTTATAACATTCACAAATCACAAGGCAAAGGCTAATGCAATGGCAATTGATCAATTCACCGCAATTCAAAGCAAAATATGGAGATGAGTACTGCAGAACTTATTTCAAAATTTTAAAATATATGTCAACCCAAAATTGGGCTCTCGATCTAGATTTACAAATGCTACAGAGAATAAGGAACAAAATGCAATTTGAATGGCATGAATTAGAGTTGTAATGAATGAGATATGATCAAAACAAGAATGTTTTATATAGGAGACAAATAAGTTCCGAATATTAAATCAACATTTCCAAAATCAAATTGGATTAAAAACTCAAACCCAAATCCCTTGTGGTAAAGGATTTTAGTGACTTACTTTCTCCTCAAGTCGAAAATTAAGATCAAATCCCACTCTCAATCAGCCTTTTGTTTTCCTTTTTCCTCTTCTGATTAGGATTTTGACTTTTCTTTTCCTCTTTCAAATCGGATTTCTTTTTTCTTCTTTCTTTTTCAGCAAAAAATTAAATTTTTACACACTATAAATCACTCACAATCTGAATCTTATTCCCCAAGCAATTCAAATCCGTGTACAAGTCCCAATTTTTCAAAAATTTCAAAATAGCCCCCAAACTTTCAAAAATTACAAACTAGCCCCGAATTTCTGATTTCAAAACCCTAAATTTCGATTTTAAAACCCAAAATCTTCTGCATTCTGGTTTTTTTTCGAAATGTTTTTAGAACCAAAAGTACCTATATAAAACTTGGAATAAGAAATCTACGACAACTTTCTCTCGATTCAAATGAACTTTGAGGTATTCAAAATTGTAAGGATCAAGAATATGACACTTTATCTGAAAAAAGACATAGAAGACTCTTCTCTTTTTTTTGCATAAGGTGCAATCAAGAATCCAAAAATAATTCAAGATCACGGAATCAAAGAACGATAAAGAAAGCAAATAAGATGATGAGCATACAATAATTTTTCAAAAGAGTAGAAGAAAAATATCACAAGCACACAAACTGTTTAAGCTACCTAAAAACTATGAAACTAACTGGGAGGTGAAGGCGGATAATACTTGTTAACACTCAGACCCTTCGACGTCCTCCTGACTCGATTGATAAAGGTGAAGGCGGATAGTAATACCGAAGTATTCTAACTCTCAGACCCTTTGACATCCTTAGACTCTAGATTCAATCCTCCTGGTAAGAAAGATAAAAAAAAACACAATTAAAATATGACACGGAAGAGTTTATAAAGCTAAAACATTTTTGACAATAAATGACTGCAAAACCCAAAACCCCTGATGATATTTTTGGTCATCGGTAGATCTTTTGCTTCGCTCTGATACCAACTAATAAGATGGTCGCAGAAACTTCTGCTTCACTCTGATACCAACTGATAGGAATCCCCTGGCAAAGACTCTGGATTGCAGAATTAATATCTTTGACAGAATGAGTGGGTCTGCAAACCCTAACCAAGTCGCATGAAATTCAAGAATCTAGCCCTTGGGATGCTCTCAATCTCGACTAGCTCTCTAACTAGCCAGCGGGATCAAATCACAAGGTATTGGTACTTAATTAACCCTCGGGATTAAGCAACAATGGAACTAGCTTGCAAGCAAAGAGTATGAACTTAAAAGGTTGTATATTTGATTGATAAAAGTGTTGAATAATTCATCCAAAGGCCTCCCTATTTATAGGGTTACGATCTCGGCCAAAAACCCTAATAACAAACAGAATCTAAATCAACTTATGCCAGCTTTAAGAAGCTAAAACTATATCTAACTAAAATACCTAAAATAGAAACATGTGGCCAAATAATAGACAAATATGTCTGAATTCTTCCAAGACACACCTTGGATGAATATTGTCTTATATAATCTTACCAAATCTAAGTCTAATCCGAATGAATATTCTAAACCCTCATGGACTGTTATTCGAAATTAAGCTCCTTAAAGGACACATGGCCGAGCTTATCCATCCAAACCCCAAAATTCATTAATTTTACAATAGTTCACAGTGATCACACTGCCTCATTAAAAACCAGGTGGGAAAAAAGAGTATTGTGTTCTTCAAGATGTCTTCAATTCTTCATCAGTCTTGAACAATAAATCCAAGATGTCGATGATGACTCCTTCTTCAATTCCTCATCATAAGTTTGATCAATCAAAGCATTTAAAGAAGCATCAAAGCATTTGATATTCGTTTCAATAACAATGGTACCCACTAAAAAAATAGTCTATTAATTTTAGTTTAAAAAATAATACATATTCCACCTTTTGTGGGATTTAACTACCTAGTAACTCTACATAATTTGTACTAATACAATGTGGTGCATATGCTCATAGTACGATTAAAATTTTCTTAGTATTAATTACACATGTGGCACATGCATGGCACATGTAATTATCTAGTTTACCCAATTGTGTATGGTATTGAGTATTAATCTTGTGTACTGTCCTCAAGAACATTGATCTTTTAACGTAAGTTGAAGTTTATGGCATCCCATCTTTATTGAAAACACTTATGATGATTTTTATTACATTGTACATAAGAAAATAAACCATTATATAGCAGAATTAAGCATCATATATAGAAAGGAAGAAAATAAAAAAATGTTGTAAGTACAATTGACATTAGAAATCATTGCTTCACTAGATAATCCCCTACTGAATTCACTTCTCTGTTGCATATATGGATGATCATGCATGGAATGAGTATCAAAAAATGTTTTCAACTGTGCAGGAGACGTCAATGACACGTTTATTAATCTCGTGTCAATCTATAAGGATAAAAATGATAATTTAGTTGTGGAGATAATTGATGTATATTATATTAATAGTACATGTCAAAATTGTAAAAAACAATACAACTATGAAATCAGTAAAGACCACTAATCCTAAAGATATACTGTTCGTAATTTATATATTATCAATATGTAATTGCATTCATATAATTAGATTTATTCCGTAGTGATTGTCTCTATAAAATATGAAAATCAATTAAGTTTTAAAGTTTAAAAATATAAACTCATTTTATTATGTGGGGTACGAAGTGCAATACCATATATAAGTTGTATATTTTCTATTATTGCATGGCAAGATAGCATAAAATATAAAATATATGAATTTCCAAATAAATCAATATATTACTCTTACCATATACCTTTTTGTGTAGCTTTGTGATGTCGAGTTCAACGTATACCTTACCAACGTCAGACCGAATGCGATTAAGGTTTTCCATACGAACCTTCACGTGATAACACACAAGATTTCCAAAGAACATCAATTAATCCTTTGCAAATAATTGTTGTGGGAGATCGTACAATGCTACCAGAATTAAGACAACAAAAGAATCTGTGCCTGGATCAAGATTGCATTATAGTTTTTGGCCTGCCATGCATATTAAATTGCATTTTGATTTTTTTCAGATAAGGTATTAATATTAACAACGGGTACGTTGTGTCCCTTGAATACAATGACAATAATACCCAGTGAAATAATAGACTTCATTTTTATCTTAAAAAGATAATACATATTCCACCTTTTCAGGGATTTAATTACCTAGTAAATAGACATAATTTGTACTGTTGGGAATGCAATAAGGTGCATATCCCAAAGGTACAATAAAAATTTTCTTAATATTAATTACACATGTGGCACGTGCATGGCACATGTATTGATCTAGTGTACCAATTCGTGCATAGTATTGGGTATTAATCTAGTTTACTACTCTCAAGAACACTGATCTCATAACAGCATCGGAAGTTTGTGGCATCCCCGTCTTTATGGAAAACAATTAAGATGATTTTTATTACATCGTAGATAAGAAAATAAATCATTACTTATCATAAGTAAGCTTCTAATATAGAAAGGAAGAAAATAAAAAAATGTTGTAAGAAAAATTGACATTAAGAATCCTTGCTTCACTGGATAATCTCCAACTGGAGTCACTTCTCTATATTCATCTATGGATGATCATGCATGGCATGAGTTTCAAACAATATTTTCAACTATGCAGGAGACATGTATTACACGTGTATTAATCTCATGTCAATATATAAGTAGGGAAACAATAATTTAAGTGTTGGGTATAATTGATGTATATTATGATAATAATACATGTCAAAATCAAAATAAAAAACTCAACTACCATATATAAGTTATATATTTTCTATTACAGTGGGATAAGATAACATAAACGATAAAAAATATGAATTGTCAATTTCAAAAAATATAAATAGATAAAATAAACAGTTGTATTAAAAAGTTATAAATAAATGTAGTGGGACAAGAAGAGAGAAATAAAAGGCATCATAAACTCTATAAGGGACTTAAGCTACGTCGTTCACTTTCCTATTGGCCCTGTCTCTATCACTTTCCTGCTGGCCCTGTCTCTATCACTTTCCTGCTGGCCCTGTCTCTATCACTTTCCTGCTATAGGAATAATGTGCATGTTCATTCCTAAAATTTCAGGTTAGAAATTGTATGGCAGCAAAGTAGCTGAGCTTGATTTACATTTCCATTTCCATAATCAGAGTGAATGCACATTTACTATACATGAATGTCTTGATGTTGCTAAAATTTACTTGTTGGATATTGAATTATAATTTTTTTATACAATTATTTAAGGTTACTTATTTTTTAATAACAACATATTTATTTTTTTGAAAATAAAAAATTGTGTTTCGTATCATTATTATATGCACGTTCTGTGCACACAGTTGTCCTAAGCTTGCATGTGCTTGGGTGCTAGATATTCAAGTGCGAAGTTTAGTCACAATATATAAGCAAAAGAAATACACCGTTGATCACAATCTAAAAAACTTTGGAAGTTTATGATGGTTTAAGTATTAATAATTCTTTTCGCTCAATATATAAAATAAACTTAAGTGTGTCTTGTCTTAAAAATAATTCAATTCAGTAGCTATAAGGTATTTACAGTAGAAGCCCTGGTGATTCCGAAATCACTTCCATATAAGTAAGAATACTAAATCAACATTTCATCTTGTGCACGACTTCACAAGTAGAAAATTCAAGTAGCTCAAATTTATTTTTTAAGCCTTGCAACTGGTGGATATGTTACTCCCTCTGTCAAAGTCAAATCAGCACTGAATATTTTTTTAATCAAAGTTGTCAAACTTTGACAGCAAACTTGAATAGATACATGAACAATAATTGTATTATATTAGATATTGTCATATTGGTCATAACATGTAGATTCTAGATATTAACTTTTTATTGTGCCGTTATTATGTGTAGTTGCATATATTTACAGTCAAACATGTTTATTGGAGACCGTAAAAAATATTTTGTGCAAGATTGGATGGGACGGAGGGAGTATATCTTTTCGCGAGCCAATGTATTCAGCCCAAAACAATCATCTCTACTTTCGAAATGAAGTACGATTTGTGACTAGCTATCCAATGATGGTGATAGAGGTTAGGCCCAAGAAGGCCATTGGGCTGCAGGTATGGCAACCCGGTTAGCAGAATATTTAATACTCTAACTTAATTATCGTATTCGTGGGTAATTAAGGGCAATAATTAAGGAGTACGTTATTCAGGACACGGAGTATAAATATAAGGTACACATTTACTTATCATTCATTATGCCTTAATCATATTGAATGCTTGGACTAACTTAAGCATCGGAGTGCTAACCCCTAGAACCCCAGGGATAGTTTGATTGCAAGTCCATTTGAGAAGAATCTAAGCCCACTAACCGGTCAGTGGTCGAAGACGCATCAAGTGGCGCCGACTGTGGGGACAACTAAGCCAGATCAAGGGTTTGGAGAGTTTATATCCACGGTAGTTCAGAGGAGTGAAAGTTTGAGGTTAAAAGGTATGGGGTAGGATCTTCACCAAGGTTAACATCGGAGAATACAGAAGGAGGAAACGATGCCCGCATCGAGGACAACGACATTTCTAATACTCAAATGACGGGAGCGGAGTTGCGAGCAGAACCTAGTACAGGCGTAGGCCATGAGGGGGGACAAACCTCAGTGGTGATTGGCGCAAACAACCTGGTACCGATCCAGCATGATATGCCTGGGCCCTCGAGGACTTTGGAAGTGATGAGAGAGCAAAGACAGGGAAATACCGATCCCCTGCTCGAGAGGGTGGTTGATTCGAGAGATGGAAGGTTTACGGAAGTTTTGGGAGACTCGTATATGGAAGCCTATGGCTAACATGGTCAAGGAAATCAAAACGTAAAGAGGATAACCCCAAGTCAAGATGTGGAACGAGCAGCTCAGGTCCTGACTACGCCGGTTACCAAATCACCCCTCCTCTGAGGGATGATAGAGTCACGATGGGGGCAGTATCGCCCTCACCTTTGGGAATAACTACGGGGTGGGCCTCTCAGCCCGAACCCCCAATAGCCTACCCTTATTAGGGATATGTTGCACAACCGCTACATGCTAGGACCTAGCCTTCCATTCCTCGTTATTCCCAAGGTCCGGTATATGCGCTACCTCTACTAGCCCCGTCTGCTCCTACCCTTCACCTGGCCGATCCTGGAGCATCATATGGAATGATGACTTTTTCTGGCACGCAAGGATATGGGAGCATGGGAATCGGCCAGGGGTTATACAACCCTTATGTTAAACCGCCATAACCACCAACATACCCGAACCTCGGACCGCACTGGATAAACCCAGGATACGGAGGAACCAAACCTCTCTAACTGCCACAGTTGGGTGGTCACGAAAGGGGCTAAACCAGCCAGTGGGTCAGTATGAACCCCCCTTGGATGCAAGTGAATTGTTAAGAAAGGAATTGGATAAGTTGATCAGCCCCTTGGGCCAGGATGCAGGGTCTCCTTTCAGCTCAGTGATCACAGGGGTTTGATGACCGATAGAAGTGAAGCACCCCAGAGGGACTTTCCACATACATAGGTGAAACTGTATGATGAGTTCATACAGACATTCCTGGGCTTAATGAGTTCGAGGGACTTTGATGAGAAATTGACATGCAAGCTAGTAGGCAGCTACTTGCGGGGAACAGCACAAGAGTAGTTTAATAAGTTGCCAATGTGCTCACTCCAATCGTATCGAGATTTCAGTGGAGCGTTGTTGAGCCAGTATGCGTAGAAGAAGAAGTTTACCAAAACTTTGTTAGAACTCTACCAGACTTAGCAAAAGCCAGGGGAAAGAATGGAAACCTTCTATCACCGATATGTAGACGAGATTTTGGGGGTCATAGAAATGACGGAGAATGAGGTAATCTAAGGGTACCTGCTGGGGACGCAGGACCTAGAATTATACAAGAAGCTGAGTACTAATACTCCTAAGACACTGCAAAAACTTCAAGAGGTCGTGGAGCAATATTCAAGGGTAGAGGAGGCAACTAGAAGGAAAAGAGATAGCCTTGTAGAGAAAGAAAGAAGAAATGTAGAGCATGGGGGAAGAGGTCGGTTGAGCCCATAAGAACACCATTTGAAAGGTATTTTTCGCTGCCCCCAACTCTCGCAGGAAGAACCCCTGCATAGATTTTAAGCATACATAGAGTTTTTTTAGGACACCTCCACCTTTGCAGAGTTCGCAAAATTTGGCTGCAGCCCGAAGAGCAACAAATTGGTACTATGATCATTACAGAAATTACGGTCATGACATAACTGATTGCATGCAGTTAAGGATGGAGATTGATAGGTGTGAGCGGGAAGGACGATTTCGAGGACAAAGACATAGGAACCAGGATGAATCATTGGCAGCCTTACAAAAGAAACATTAAAAGAATGGAGGTAAAGGAGATAGAAGTCCTCGAGAATAGGTGGTTTGAGACATGGGGCAGGAAGGAAGGCAGGATATACCCCAAGAGCAACAGGGGGGAAATCAGGGAAACCAAAATGGAGAAAACCCACCCGTCCGAAGGGTAATCAATGTCATCAAAGGCATGGTAGGAGAGAGATCCTCGAACGCTGTTATAAAGGCTAAAGCTCGAAGGGTTCCTGTAGAAGAGCCCAGTCATAAGAGGTTTCAGGCAGATGAGACTGTCACTTTCTCGGATGCAGATGTTGTGCTTGACCAAATGCCCCATGTAGACCCCATGGTAATTTTAGCCATTATTGGAATATCCTTGATCAAGAGGGTGTCCGTTGATGATGGGAGCGAGGTAGAAGTGATGTTTGCTGAGTGTTTTGACCAGTTAGACATAGGGCGTGAGAATTTGAAAAAATCCGCTTCCTCTTTATCAGGATTCATGGGAAATATGAAATTTCCCATAGGAGAGATAACATTTCCCGTTCAAGTGGAGGATGACGATAAGGGAGTGACCATCATGTCTAGTTTTGCTGTTGTAGATGCACCTTCCCCTTATAATGTGATCTTAGGAAGGCCATGGATGTGCCAGACTCGGGAAGTCTGGTTACCCTACAACCTGATGATGAAGTTCCCAACTAAAAAAGGGGTGGCATCCATTCAAGGGAATCAGACTGTTTCACAAAAATGTAACCTAATGGTAGTGCACGAGGCAAGGAAACAAATGGATGTAGCGGCAGTGCACGCAGAGGCAGGATTAGCTGATACAATACATATGCCCATTTCGGATAAAGGGTCAGTAGCTGTTGGGAAACTAATGCCTAAATATGTGAAAAGATGACTGCAAAATTTACTAGGAAAGTGTGGAGATGTGTTATCGTGGGATACATCTTACCTGACGGGGGCCATTCGAGCCTCGCATTGCATAGGCTGAATATTGACCCTTCGATTAAACTAGTGAAGCAGAAGAGAAGAGTGTTCGCTCTCGAACGAGCTAAGGCAATTAAAGAAGAGGTGGAAAAATTATTGAAGGTAGATGTGATCGAGGAGGTATTCTATCTCGATTGGATTGCCAACCCATTTATGGTTCCAAAGCATGATGGAGCATGAAGGGTGTGTATAGACTTTACCGACCTAAATAAATACTGCCCCAAAGATAGTTACTCGTTCCTACCAATCGACAAGTTGGTGGAAGCCATCACTGGATATCGCATTTTTGCATTATTTGATGTGCATAAGGGGTACCTCCAAATTCTCATGGCAAAAGAAGACAGGGAAAAGACATCGTTCATTACAAACATGTGCACGTACTGCTATAAGAAGATGCCCTTTGGGTTGAAGAAAGCGGTGGCTACTTATCAGAGGTTGGTCGATAGACTGTTCATAGGATAGATAGGGAAAAACATGGAGATATATATGGATGACATGGTGGTCAAAAGAAAGAGTTATGAAGAATTTTTAAAAGACATGGAAGAAACATTTGGTAAGCTTCGGGAAGCTAATTTGAAGTTGAACCCATCTAAGTGTGTCATTGGTGTGGGAGCAGGGAAGTTTCTCGGATACATGGTCTCAGAGAGGGGGATCGATGTAACCTGGAAAAGGTTGAAGCTCTGAGAACAATGAAAACCCCACAATTGATAAAGGATGTGCAGAAGATTATAGGATCTTTGGCAACATTAATCAGGTTCTTATCGAAGGGGGAAGAGAAGCACTTTCCTTTCTTTGATGTTCTTCGAACGGCAAAGAAGTTCGAGTGGAATGGTAAGTGCGATGATGCATTTAAGCAGTTGAAAAAGCATTTGGGTACATTGCCTACCTTGATGAAACCAGCCAAAGATGAGATGTACTTGTATATTTTTGCGTCACCGCTAGCAATTAGCGCGGCTTTGGTTAAAGAAAAATAAAAGGTTTAGCACCCGATCTATATCTGTAGTCGTGCCTTGCAGGGGCCAGAGACATGGTATATAGTTCTCGAAAGGTTGATTTTAGCTCTTGTGCATGCATCTCGAAGGTTGAGACCCCACTTCCAGGGACATAAGATAGTGGTGCTCACGAACCACCCGATTCGACAGATCTTGCTAAGGCCAGAGATTTCCAGAAGAATAATGAAGTTGGCAGTAGAGTTGGGAGAACATGATATCCAGTATCAACCTTGAGTTATGACTACGGGGCAGGCACTAGCAGATTTTATAGTGGAAACTACAAAACCCCTCGAAGTGTGTGTGGAGCCCATTCAAAATGAAGAAATAAGGCAAAGAAAGATATAGAAGTTTTATGTGGATGGTTCATCACACTCGGGAGGAAGTGGGGCGGGGTCCTATTAACTAGCCCCAAGGGCAGAGATTATCCTTATACATTGAACTTTGTATTCAAAGCAACTAACAATGAAGCTGAGTATAAGGCATTGATCAGTGGATTGCGCCTCGCGAAGAAGCTGCAAGCGAAGGAACTGGAGGTTTTCAGTGATTCTCAAATTATGGTTTAACAGGTGAATGGAGAGTGTGAGGCCAGAGAGCATAATCTGCAGAGATATCTCGAGGCTGTAAAGAACTTGTTAAAAATTTTCAAATTTTATACATAAACACAGGTTCAGAGGGAAAACAATCATAAAGCGGACGCTCTAAGTAAGCCCGCTTCTTTAGATTTGGGAACCCAATCCTAGCAACAACTCCTCATGGAAACTTTGAGCAACCAAAGTTTTGAAGAGCCTGAAGTGATAACGGTTGAAGTGGAAAACTAGTGGATGACGTCATTCAAGATATATCTTCGAGAGGGAATCATGCCAGAAAATGAAGTAGATGCCAGAAAGATAAGGTTGAAGGGTCCAATGTATGTGTTGCAAGAAGAAGGAATATATAGAAGAGGCAATTTGCAGCCATTACTTCGATGTGTTAACTCTCCCGAAGCAGATTACCTCGTAAGGGAGGTTCACGAAGGGGTATGTGGCAGCCATCAGGGAGCCAGGTCTATGGCGAGGAGGCTCACTCTAGTAGGATTTTACCGGCTGACAATGTTCAAGGATGCAAACCAGTATATTCAGGCTTGCCATCAGTGTCAAAGACATGCACCTATAAAACATGTTCCACATGAAGAAATGAGAAATATCCATAGTTCATGGCCATTTGACAAATGGGGAATCGATTTGGTGGGCTCTTTTTTGGAAGCGCCGGGAAAATTCAGTTACTTAATAGTGGCAGTTGATTATTTCACCAAATGGGTAGAAGTTGAGCCCTTGACAAACATATGGGGAAAATGGTCATCTCCTTTTGCTGGAAAAACATTGTGTGCCGTTTTGGAATCCCAATGGCGATCATCACGGACAATGGAATGCAGTTTCTCAGGATCCCTTCAAGAAGTGATGCGAGGAATATAATATTACGCAAAAGGTGACATCTATTTACCACCCCCAAGCCAGCGGACAAGTGGAAGTGACCAACCGAATAATAGTAAATAGAATACGAGCGCATCTAGAAGGGGTGAAAGGTAACTGGATATGGGAATTACCCAATGTACTGTGGGCATATCGGACAGCTAAGTTCTCCACTACTGGGGAAACACCTTATAGTCTCATATATGGCTTGGAAGAAGTAATTACTACGCAAATAGGAGTTCCTAGCCCAAGAATGATGGCTGCTTTGGATGAGATGGTGAATCAGCAAAACAGATGTCTGGATCTGGATATGGTGCAGGAAAAGAGAAAGCTAGCTTCTCTACATGAAGCTAAGGTCAAGGAATGGGTCAGAAGATATCATGACAGAAGGGTAAAGAAGGTTTTGTTTAACCCAGGAGACTTGGTAATGAGGAAAAACGAGAAAAGTAGAAAGGTGCCCAAGGGGAAGTTAGCTGCGAATTAAGAGGGACCTTACAAAGTGATCGAATCGCATCCGGGAGGAAGTTATGTTCTCGAACAGATGAACAGGATTCGAGTACCAAGAAGGTGGAACATTAGCAACTTGAGAAAATACTACCAGCTACGATGATCGAGTGGTTTGCTCTAAAGCAGCACTCTAGTTGGTATTCGAGCAGGTTGCTTTAAAATGGTGCTCTAGATAATGTTTCCAGCTACGGATAATGTTCGAGTGGTTTTCTCTAAAGCTGCACTCTAGTTGGTATTTGAGATGGTTGCTTTAAAGCGGCGCTCTAGATGATGTTTCTAGCTACGACTGATGTTTTAGTGGTTTGCTCTAAAGCGGCATTCTAGCTGGTATTCGAGTGAGTTGCTTTAAAGCGGCTCTCTAGATGATGTTTCCAGCTACGGCTAATGTTTTAGTGGTTTGCTCTAAAGCTGCACTCTAGATGATGTTCGAGTGGTTTTGCTCTAAAGCGGCACTCTAGTTTATGTTCGAGTGGTTGTCTCGAAAGCGGCACTCTAGTTGATGTTCGAGTGGTTGGCTCTAAAGTGA
Source organism: Rubia yunnanensis (assembly GCA_037428765.1). Classification (NCBI taxonomy): domain Eukaryota; kingdom Viridiplantae; phylum Streptophyta; class Magnoliopsida; order Gentianales; family Rubiaceae; genus Rubia; species Rubia yunnanensis. Next base: position 65,204,924 of record CM075066.1, read on the forward strand.
CACTCTAAATGATGTTCGAGTGGTTGGCTCTAAACCTGCACCCTAGATGATGTTTGAGTGGTTAGCTCTAAAGCGACACTCTAGTTGATGTTTGAGTGGTTGGCTATAAAGCGGTGCTTGAAAGCTATATTGTACTCTTGAAATGATAAGCTAGTAGGCAAAATTAGCAAGATGTAGGTGGAAACACTGAACCTAGGTAAAATGCTTGTCTCTGAATTGCTTAATTTCTATTTACCAAACATGCACAAGGAGCCCCATGTTCGAGGGGTAAAATATTAGAGATGGAACAAATACTAATCATTCATTCAAATTCTAACAAATAATAAGAATACAATATTCACACTAACAAGTATACAAGTTGATTCATCTACATATGTTCATTTATCTTCATATCTTCCGTGGAAATAGGCTTTCCTAGCTTCTTCACATTTGCCTCTATTTCTTCGAGCTCTTCAAGTTTTGTACCTCTATAGGAATGGATAGGAGTGATGGCGAGTGAGGATGTAGGTGGAAACACCCATATGCTTTCTCACGGCATACATGCCGCTCTTCAGATATCTTTCATTTGCTCCTCTACAGGATATTCTGAGGAATCTAGGGGAGTGATGGCGGCGGTCCTACACCATTTCTTCTTGGAAGGTTCGAATGGGGCCTTCGAGGATGACCCAATACTTTTGCGGCATTTTGAGGGAGACCCTTCGCTAATTTTTCTCAATGGGACAAGGTTTTGTTCAACTTCTTTAACAGCAGACTTCTACGACCGAGGGGCAGAGCGAAAACTCGAGGGGGTAAATATCTTTACCTTCAGTTCTGCTAGCCAATCAAGAATGAGGTCAAAAGCATTTTTTCTTTGCAGTGGAGTCCCATTCTTATGAACGTTGACCTCTTCCATCAAGTACTGGGCAGCTTTACGTAGAAACTTTGGAAGATAATTGTTGTTGATTAAGTAGGAGGAAGGTATGCTATGAGAAAGAATTTGGGCACAAAGGTTTACTTCGTGTGCTGTAATTTTTTCTTCAAATTCAGTGAAATGATGTTCTATTTCTATAGCGTGTACCTTCCAGGCCTCCATCTCCCCAGCGAATTTTGATTTTTCTGATAAAAGGGATTCCACCAAAGAGCTATCTTCAACCGAAGGGCTACCTCGAGGGGCTTGAAGGGCTGAAGGGGGTTCTCTTGTGGAAGAGGGGTCCTCGCTAGCTATCTTCCAAGCGAATAAGTTCTCTTCAAGGCTAGCCACTCTGCGTTAAGCTAACACATGTTGTTCGTCAATTAATTCCCTCTAGGCTAACATTCTACAATTTTCACCCAAGCAACCAATTAAGCGCCCTTCCACTACTGAAATCCTAGTTGCGGTGGCAAGACAGGACTTCAGAAAACCGAACTTCAAATAAATTTGACGCATCAGTTCTTCTAGGTTTTCATCAGCGGAATCGCAACCCTTGACCATTTCTAAAGGATAGGTACCATTAAATTCCTTGCTAAGGAAATCCTTAACAAACCCCTTGAAAGTAGGATGATCTTTAGATTGCCATAGCTTCATCTCAGCTTCGAGGTTTTGGAGCTTTTCCTTCAAGGAGTCTTTCTCTTGGTTACACTTAGAAAGATCTCAAAGGGCAATCAGTAGCTATTTATTTGTCTTATCCAGTTCTTTTTGTGCACTCGAAAGCTCCTCGCAAGCGCCTTCTAGCACCATTTTCAATGAGTTATACTGCGAAAAGAAAAAAAAGGGAAAATCAATATGTTGCGGAAAAAAGAAAAAAATGTATTTTCATTGATTCTAAAAAAAATAGGGTTACAATTGAGGGGAACTAAGTAAAGGGAAAAAATAGATAAGAGGAAAAATTTTACAATCAATGACCAACCCTAGAATCATCCTTCTTTGATATGGAAGCAATCATTTCTTCAACTTGGTTGGCGGGGGAATTCTGCTCAGGAGAGGCGTCTACAGCCTCAGGAAAGGGGATCGCTCGAATCCCCTTAGCAGTGAAGAACTGCCCTTTGGCTTTGATGAAATCCAGTACAGTAAAGCAAAGGCCAATGTTTTTTATGGCCTCATCCCATTTTGCGTCCAAGGTGGTATCAAGCTCTGGATTAACTAGTTCATCCACCTTCTTGGCCAAATCTTGAGAAAGATAGGCAGACACTTTGTGGCTTTAAAAGTTCCTTGGCTAATTTGCTGCATCCAATTTCCTTGGCCACCCTTAGAAGATCCAGGAAATGTTCAAGCAGCTCAAGGATATTCAATAGCTTGTGTTTGAAGACCTCAAACAGTTGCACCTGCGATCCCGGATCTTCTGCAGCTCGAACCCTCTCCTCTGCAGCTTGAACCCTCTTGTTAAGGGTATCCTTCTCTAGCGACCATTGATGCCTCTTGGCATCAACACCTTACCTCTCACTTTCTTAAAGCTTTTGCTTTTCTTCCACAGCCATATCCTTCTCCTCAAGCACCTTGCTTTTCTCCACGATCGCCTTCCTTAGCTGCAAAATCTCAGCATCTTGCTTGCTTAACTCCTCACGGAGGTTACCTTAGCCAGTGGAATAAAGGGAAACGAAGGCCATCATTTTCTTGGTTGCCCCACGCAAAAGTTTAGAGGCCTGACAAAATAATTCAGCTCAGATTAAGGCTAAAAAATAAAAAGAGCTGAGAGAAAATATAAGGGATAAGAACCTCAGGGTTAGAGACCATCTTTGATAGTTGATGCTCGAGCCCGGATACGGACATCGCATCAGTTTAAGGGGTTGGAGATTGTTGATGAATATCCTTACCGCTATGTGTTCCCATTACCGGTCTTGGTGAGGAAGAGCCGATAGTATTGTTGTTCACCTTTGTATTCTAGCGAACGTTCCATGTGTGAGGAGACTGCTCAACACCAATGGTTGAGATAGGCCTTTTGAAGCCTCCTGCAAGAGGAGAAACTAGGTTCGAGGGGGGAGACACCGGAATGGAAACCTTGTTCGAGGAATCAATGGTCCCCCTTGATGGAGCCTGATCCTGTTTCGAGGACTTCGGCTTCTTTAAGCCCTTGCCGAGACCCACTGAAAATGGAAAAAGAAAGAGAGCCAGTCAATAGTGATGAATATAATAACACAACAAATGAGAGAAGTAGATTCCTATTAAGGCACCTTCGGAAGGTCCCGAATGCCTAGAGTCACTAACGATGATCTCGAGGGGAGGGTCATCTCTAGGGCCATCACGTTCTCTTCACATGTTTCTTTTATGTTTTCGGAGTGTGTTATACACATATTCTTCATAGACTCTGGGCGGGAATGCAAAGCTGCCAATTCGGGGGTTGGGGTTGTTGAAAAGGTTGTAGTCGAGGGAGCTGGACAACAGTTTTTATCTGTCCCTCTCAAGGGCATCAGGGCAGGTATATTCCCCAGGTTTGGGAGACTCAACTCGCCCGGCCCAATTCCACGAAAGAACTTGATACCTTCTGCTATCGAACGAGATACCTTTCTTCTAGCTCTTCCAATAACCTGAATTTCTAGGAACACTAAAATCTGTATGATTTATTTCTCGGTTGACAAACGTGATGGTCATATTGGTAGACCGCCCACTATAGGACACGAAGTATAGTGAACGAATCAGCTTATAACTGGGCTTAGTACTGAATTCATCACATCTAGTCAAGAACATCATAATAATCATGAAAACTTTGGAGTGGGCTTGTGTAGAGCTCACCTAAAATTGCCTAAGGAGTTTGGAAAAAAGGGGAAAAAGGGAAAGGTGAGCCGGCAATGAAGGTGTCGGAGAGAGATGGAAAATCTTCCTTTGGGAAGGTTATGGGGGGAAATCACCTTCTTGAAAGGGTTGAAAATTGGCATCCAGAGCTAGCCGTTGGCCAGGAGTGATCGAAACCAAAATTTTAGAAATAAAGGTTCCCGCTACTGGAACAGGGGGCTCCCTTAGCATTAATCTTCGACGAGTCCCCTTTTTCTTCTTTAGATAGGACTCCCGAGCTCCACTTGAGGGTACTTCCCCCCTTCCCTGAAGATTGCCTTCTCCCTCAAAGGAAGTACTTCTTCCTACTCCCCTATGGCATCGAGCTCTGGACTTGGAGAAGGGTAAAAGACAATCTTTCCGCTCGTAGGGGGCCTCGTTATGTAGGGTTTACCCATACCCGGAGGCCAATTTTTTCTAGCTTGTTTAGAGGGCATATCAGTTAAGGTAATGACCCTCATTTCCCAGGACTATTAGCACCATAATTAGATACGCCCTCTCCAGCATCTGAATCATACTAGAGTAATTCTGGGTGGGTACATTTTGGGTTGCTAGCGGTTCTCCCTGGCGTACTAACCCCTGACTCGCCTACCCTAATTTCACCGGAAAGTTTCTCGGAGGTGGAACCCTCATCAGAGCGGGTCATGATGGAAAAAAGGGGGAAACAATAAGATAAAAAGGAGAATATGGATGAAAGAACTTTATGATTTCTGGAAAAAGTGATGGAAGTTGGATCACTCGCGAGAGAAATACAGAAAGAAATCTTGTAAGAAGACACATGCAAACGAGAAAGGTAAATAACGAAGCGCAGATGAGGGGTAAATATAGGGGCTGAAGTGACGGGTAATTATTTCTGCATTGAAAATATAAAAGGTTATGGAAAAACGTGATCGCCTCTTTGTCTTCTGACACCACGGTGTTTGGGGGTAGTGACACGCGTAATTGCATAGCACGTGCGCGCCCTTTCGGAATATTATACGATGAAGTTGATTAGAACATTAGGTTCTCATCCTCGAAGGTAGGTACGCAATGTGCAAGGTTCATTTTGAGCCTCCAAAGTCCTCAAATTTTGCCATGCATTCAAGACCTCAAAGACCTTCGTGATGTTCCATCTTTCTAAGGTCGATAACCTGCTTTTCTGGGGGCTCTTGATAGAAGTTAGGCCCAAGAAAGCCATTGGGCTGTAGGTATGGCAGCCCAGTTAGGGGAATATTTAATACTCTAACTTAATTAGCGCATTCGTGGGTAAATATGGGCGATAATTAACGAGTACGTTATTTAGGACACAGAGTATAAACACAAGGTACACATTTACTTATCATTCATTCTGTCTTAATCATATTGAACGCTTGGACTAACTTAAGCATTGGAGTGCTGACCCACCCCTGGAACCCCAGGGATAGTTTGATTATAGGTCCATTCGAGAAGAACCCAAGCCCACAAATTGGTCGGTGGTCGAAGACGCATCAGATTGAATGTGACATCTAATGGAATGAGTGCATTCTTCATTGATAAAATAATTTAATTTGATGACTAGTTGTAAAATATTTACAGTTCAACTTCATATTTATGTGAAAGAAACTTGTAGAAAGATACATAGTTCCTCGAGTTCAATTCAATGGAACTTGTTTTTATCTCTCTTTATGGGTATTTCCTCAAGAAGGAAATCAAAACCATCTTGAAATTACTTGTCGTGGTATCCCAGATCTATCCAAGTGACTGTTGCTCACTGTGATATTCCTGTAAAAGAGATCCCAGAAGTGGCTCCAAGGAAAAGACTCTATCGCCCAAGTCAGTTATCTCCATTTCCTCAATTCAGTATTCTCAGTCTAGCTGCACTCACCCGGATTGGTATCCTTCTTCTCCTTTTCATAGTGTGCTACAAATGTTGCTCTGTTCCATCTGGATTTTCCATCATGGGTTTGATCGTGGTTTCGATAAAGGTGGTTCGTGTCTGAAAGCTCGATCATGGCTCCCGTCTTTCTCGGTTCGTGGTGTAATTCCAATTAACCTACTTCCACCTTTTCTTGTTCAGTTTGTGGCCTATTGTAGAACCTATTTATGATTTGGGCCAATGGCCTAGTGTTATGGAGCTAATTGGGTGGGTATACACCATAAGCTCCCCCCCTCCTTAGCCATGAACACTAAATGGAATGAGGTGATGGCATTAATTGTAAAATAAAAGCGAACTGATGTTGTACGCTAACAATATGTTCGTCATTTAGTATTACTCTTTTTGTCATTGCGAAGTGATGTTATCTTTCTGGCTATACCTTTAACCAAGCTAACTCTTCTGATTTCAAATTTCAAATTTTGAATCTCCCTTGTCCATGTCATCTTTGTGATAAGGGCAACTGTTTAAATTTTGTTTCTACGGACCGAGATTTGTTCCTCCTTCTTCGCTACATTGTTCCATTTTTTATGCTTTTTGTTATTGCTCCATCTCTTGAATGAGGAATTATAAATAATTAATTTAATTATGTTCAGTGTGCTGTCCACTCACCTTGCGTCCTCGTTTTGATATCTGTAAAAGGTAACCTACTTTTGTGTCTGACAATCATTATGTTTTTGAACTTATTGATCTTCTCGTTCTTGCAGTTTCTCCATTGTTATTTAACTATTAAAATTTATTTTTCTTTCAGTTCATCTTCTCCGGTTGTCTCTTGTTCTTCTGCAAATCACTATCCTTTATCCTTTATAAGAGTAAGTTTGTTTCTAGCTCTATCTCTGATTTCTTTGTTGCATGTGCTAAATTTAATAGGCCATCTCCTCTTCAATCTTATAATTTTACCACTTATAGTTTTACCTTGCCAATTTCCGGTCATCTTCTTCAACAAACCTTTTGTTGATTTACTTGACTTGTCCTCTAAAAAGTTTACATCTAAGGTTGCTGACCCTGATTAAAGTTTTATTTCTAACTCTAGGGTCACTGTCTATCCAAATGTCTTCCTCTAACCACATTGAGTCTTCCGTAGAAGATGTTCACTCCGACGATGATTCCGGTCACATCACCGGACCCTCTGTCATAGGCAGTATATTGACTGGTCCATACTTAGAATATTTAAAGAACTATTTTCCAGTTTTCTCTTCGTTTGAGCTCTGTGCTCCTACTAACTCTAAATGTGTTCACAATTCTCCTCCTTGCTATATATCATGCTATTTGACTTATTTGAATTTTGGGTTCTATTTTCCTCTTCCTCAATATGTTGTTGACCTTCTCCGTTCGTAAAAAATTGCATTATCCCAGTTTCATCTCAATGGCATCGCTATCATAATGATATTTTTCTAGGTGTATGAAAAAGCCAACTTTCCTTTCACCCTTTATTTGTTCCGTAATTTTTACCACCTAAAAAGTAAAAAATACCATAGATGAATTCACCTTTTATCATGTGATAGTTGGGGTTGAACTTGTGAGTTGTTTTCCTAGCAACTTAGGTCCTTGGAGTACAAAATATTTTTTTTGTAAAACTGAACCAAAATCCTAAATTTGTCCTTCCATCTTGGAACTACTAAGTTTCCAAATCTAAGCTTCCTGGTTTTAGTGTTCATTTTACTGCTGAAACCTAAATCGTGGTAACACTTCGCACTCATACATAATGGTTGTGTCATGTTGATTCTGATGTTGGAGGTGTTATGAACTGTTATTGTTTTTCTATGTTGGATCTGTATTTTGTCTTACATTTTTACAAACATTTACTTCCTTTGTGCGTTCATTTGATCTGTGATGTTTACTTTTTTTGCAAACATGGACCTTGCTGGAGGTGCTGTTAACAGATCACTTTTTGATGGCGATAATGAGAAGGTGGTTGAGAATCTTGTTTGGCCTGATAATTCTACTACAAGTGACACCCCCCGAGAGGGTGTTAACAAAATGAGCACTGGTACTACACTTTCCAAGGGCAAGTCCACTGAAGGCGGAGAGGTGGGTGGCGACCACCTCACTGGTGAGTAGAAAGAGAAGAAGAGGAAGATGGATAGGGATAGGACTGAAGGATTATCGAGTCATTTTCCACCTCCAGTGAAAACGGGCGTGGCAACTAGCCTTGCTCTCGGGCTCTGGCGCGAATTGATAATCTGCTAGTAGAGGAAACAATACCCGATACAATCTCCCAACTTTCTCTTCCCGATACTTCAGTTGTGGTAAGTTTGCTGGTTAATTTGAGCAACCTTCTCTATACTTTGATACCTTGTATTCAGAATATTGACTATCCCTTTCATATGTCTTTTGCTATGTAAGGTCGGTGAGAGTCTTCAGCTTGTGAGTGAGTGGCTTTCAAAGATCTACCCTGTGGATGAGTCGCTCATGGAAAAGTATAATATTAAGGAGAAGAAATGTATGACTCTAGAGACTTCCATTAAATCCGCCCAGGAACGAGCAAACACTTCCGAGGAGCGTGCCAGGATCGCAGGGGAAGAAATCACCAAGCTTCGATCTTAGCTAAAGTAGTGCACCAATGGACCTTCTTCCCCTAAATATCCTCAAATTCTGGTGGATTGTCTTTGCAAAAAAAAGTCCTTCTTCAAATTATTTGAGGATGTGTCCAGCTCTGCTTTCACCATTGGTTATTTTGAGGCTGTGAAAGACATGCGCGAGTGGAACTAGGCTGCGACGTTGAAGAGCCTACCCTTTTTGACGAAGTGTACTACAACATTAGCAAAGCAGAAAGAAATACTCAATGTTGGTTTTATGGAAAAGATTGCTGATGGTGGACACCCTTATGCCTTGCTGTTGCATCTTGCGGGTCGTCATTCATTGTTGTCCATGTTTGAGCTCAAAAGTTGCCAGGTTGACTATTTCGAAGATCTTCTTGTCGCTTCTCTTGAAGCTACATCACCCCCCCCCCCAATTTGGAGCTCAAAGCACTAACGGAGAAGTCTAGCCAGGATGCGAGCCAAGAAGAAATGGCCCTTGCTATTCAGAGCACTCCACCATCTCACACAGAAGTCAGTTGAACTTTAGAGCTATGATCTAATTTGGAAAACTATTAAGTTTTTTCTGTGAAATATAATGACATTATCATGTATTTTTAAATTGTATGATCTACTTGTCTTCACTTAATTATATTGTTCTGATTTTATACCTTTGCTTCAAATTTACTGGTATACAGGGTATCGCTATTTTCATCAACCACAAGTTTTTGAATCTTTGAGGCTTGTTTGAGTCTAGTGATCATTTTGGGCCTCCTCTTGAGTCTATGTCTTTTGATTCTTGGTATTCTAACGTTCTTATTGAGGCTTCTAGCTATATCTCCTCGGAATATCTTGAGCTATTCTCTGGCAATCATTTGTCTAACATTGGCAATTCGGATATAAGCTCTATACCTTTATGTCTTGGATAGGGCATGTCTGCTCCTTTAATGGCTACTTCATCTTCTAAGAATTGTCAGTGTAGTAAGTTCCCTGACGGTTATAACTTAGAGTCTCTTGGTAAAGATATTATTTGCGGATTAGTTGACATGGAGTTTGTTGGGGCTTATGTTCATTCGCTTAAGCTTCCTAAGCACGTTGAAGAGTATGCTATGACATTGGGTCTTTGCTTGAAGTACATGCTACTTGGTGTTAATGATTTGGAGCTTGCATGGAAAAAAACTCTTAACGAGACCCAAGAGCATTTTCGTGGGATGAAGCGGCTATGTTCGGAACAATTAATCTTATCCATCGTCAGCAGCTAAACTTGATTAAGATGATCTGCAACCAGAGGAAGAGAAGGACTTTGCTGTGAGTAAAGCATGGGAAGCTTATCAAAAGGCTGGTATCATTGACAAATAGTGTTCCCATATCAATGACTTATTTGAGCGTTTGAAGAAGAAGCAACACGAATGTGATGATCTTTCCCATTGTTCCGTAGAGTGGCAAAGCAAGTATGACGAGTAGGTTGCATTGAATATCGAATTGCGTAGTGACAATGACCGCCTTTGCACTGAGTGTACCCTTCTCGATTCAAGTATTCATTAACTTGAGCAAGCATGCTTCAATTTTAAGGATGAGTTGAAAGCTTTGGTTGATGGCCATCGCGGTTGTACTAGTCGATGTGATTTGACAATTGGTATTGGCGTCTAGAGAGTTAATTTATCTGAGGTTGTTCGATTGCATATTTTCCAACTGCTGGACACAATCAATAATTTGGAAGAAATCAATAAGAGCTATCAAGAAAATGTCAACCTTATGAGTATGCAACTTGATCGAGAGGAGTTCGGCCCTATAACTAAATTTAAAGCATATTATGTTAAGTATCTTGATTGGATGGAGCAAAGTGGTCGAATTCGGCATCCTGCTTACTTGCACATGAAGTGGAGTTATGATCATATGATAGCTAAAGAACACTGAGCATCGCAATCTCGTCGTTGTGGCGGTTCATCCTTTTCGGGATCTTCCCTTGCGCCACGGTGAAGATTATATGTAATGACTTTTTGTTTGACCATTTATAGCACGATGTTCTTTTTGTTCTAGCTTTTGGATGGTGTGTTAGTCTATTTGTAATAAAACCAGACACCATACTTTGGATGTTTTTGCTTGCGTAATTTAATTTTTTCCGCAACATATCTTTCTTTTACGTCTATTATCTTCATTTTGAATATTGAAACTCTATTTTTTGCGAGCCCGCAAGATCTATGGCTTTCTTTAGGCATTATTTCATAGGCATATCTTCCTTATAGAAAGTTCTATTACTTGCTTAATTAAAGGTATGTAATGTGCAAAGCCACAAGATCTATCGCATGCTTTTATCGTTGTATTGAAGCCAGGTTTGCCTGGTAACAAGGTCTATAGCTTGCTTTGTTTTTGTGAGTGCTCAGCTGCAAGATCTATTGCTTGCTTTTGTAGCTTCGTTGTAGGCATATCTTCCTTTTGCAAGATTTATAACTTGCAGACTTAAGATTTATATTATGCGAAGAGGCAAGATGTGGAGTTTTCATAATCGACAACGTGTACTGCAACGTGTACCGCTGTAATCACACATTTTTCTTTTAAGATTTTCTAACTTTGTTTTGTGAACACAAGGCATAACTATTTAGGTAAGTAAGAAATCTTTCTCCAAAAGATTAATATTTATATTGCGAACCATGATTATTTCATGGTTTTTATACAATGAAACCATATGTTTCTGCCTCTTTGCTGATCCTACACATAAAACATTCTCAAGTTGATTATGTGCCAAGTGTTGGGAACACTGCTACCATCCATTCTCTCTAACTCATAGCACTTGGATCGGTGTGTTTTCGTTATCTTGTACAATCTTTCACACTTTGGGCAAAACTTTCCTTTTTCCTTAGCCAAGCTAGCTTCATTCTTCCTTAGCACCAGATTACCAATTTGAAATTGTGTTTCCTTGAATTTCTGGTTGTATGCTCCAACCATCCTTTCTTTGTACTTTGCTTCTATTATCGCTGCCCTCTATTTCTTTTCTTTGAGTTTGTCTAAATCCAACCGCATCATCTCAGGATTAATGTCTTCTTTATATTCGTTGCTTGAAGGCTTAAGTTCTGATTTCCATTGGTATCACCGCTTAGTATTAATATACAATACCGTCTAGCGCTTATCCTATTGGTTCTCGCACTATTGTTCTATATAACCACATGGTATTTGGTATCTTATCAACCCAGCCTGCTTGCCCTCCTTCCACCATTTTCTGGAGACCTTGAACGATTGTTCAGTATGTTACTTCCACCTGACCGTTCGCTTGAAAATGAGCTACATAAGTGAGACTTTGCCCGAGTTTGTGCTTTGAACACCATTCAATAAAGGCTCCACTTCTGAATTGTGTGCCATTTTCAGTGACGATGGTTTGCAGTATTCCAAAGCGGAAAACTATATTCTGCTAGACAAAACTTCCGTTGTAACTCTTCCTAATGGCTTTGCTTCTACCCACTTTATAAAGTAATAAATTTCCACAATTAGAAACTTGGCACTGCCGGCACCTTTTGGAAAAGGTTTGACCAAATCGATTCCCTATTTATCGAAGGACTAAGCTTAATATATTCCCTTTAATGTTAACTGCGACTTGTGCATATTGGAGCATTCATCTGGCAGCTTTGCACTTAAGGAAAAAGTTATATGTGTCATTAACATGGTTGGTTAGTAGTATCCGGCTCGGATGATCTTCTTTGCGATCGTTCGAGACCCTTGGTGTGATCCACATAATCCTTCATGTACTTCCTTCAAGATCTCGTTTGCTAGTGATGGTCCAACACAATTTATCCATGGAGACAAGAAATCTTTCTTGGATAAAGTCTCGTCTTTGTAAACATAGTTGTGAGATCGCATTTCTAGCTTCATGGCATGTACTTTGTTTGTTGCCAACTTCCCCTTTTCAAAGTATTCAATTAACGGTGACATCCAGTTTTCCTCTTGTGCCTAAACTGTTGACACGGTTGTCCTTGCTATGCTCCAAAGTGCAATGACCTCTACCTTCACATCCTTGTGTTTGGCTAATGACTCAAACCTTGCTATTGCTAGCTTGCTTAAGGGGTCTACTTTCGTATTTCCACTCCTTGGGATATGTTGGATGTTGAAGTACTAGAGGTGAGCGATGAGTTGGCAAACCCTAGTTAAGTATTTCATCAATTTCACCTCTGGCACTTCGTAGTCTCCTCGTACTTGCTGGACCACTATTTGTGAATTGCTAAATGCCTGAATGCTCTTGACCTTCATCTTTACTATGAGATCCAAGCCACATATCAGCGCCTCATATTCAGCTTTGTTATTGGTGAGTGAAAAATTAAAACGAAGTGAGTATCTATATTCTTCTTCATCTGGGTTGATCAACAGCAGCCGTGCTCCACACCCTTCCTTACTAGAAGCCCTATCCATGAATAGTTTCCATGAAATGTCTTCCCATTTAGAATTTCCTTTGTCTATATCGAGATACTGTTGTGTTTTCTCCAGTTACGCTCCCACACTTGTCATCTCCGCGATGAAGTCTGCTAAAGCCCGCACTTTGATTGCAGTTCGTGGTTGAAATTGAATCTTGAATTGTCCCAATTCAAGAGCCCATTTGGTCATTCTCCCGGACGACTCGGGCTTGCTTAGGATGTTCTTGACTGGGTAGTCAGTATAGACTACAATCCTATAACTGTAGAAATAGTTTCGTAGTCTTATTTCCGAATATATTAACGCTAGGGTTAACTTCTCAATTGGAAGATATGCTTCTTCAGCCTGTTGTAGTATTCTCCTGGTGTAGAACAGTGGTATCTACTTCTGGCCTTCTTGCCTCACCAGAACCGGGATCACCGTGTTTATTGAAATGACCAAGTATAAGTATAATGTTTCACCCGGAATTGGTGATTTCAAATGTTGGCAGTGTCTGAAGTTGCTCCTTCAATGGCTCATGTGTTGATTGGCACTCTTCGCTCCAGCTGAACTTCTTAGCCTTTTTAAGGATTTCAAAGTGAGGGAAGTGTCTTTCTGATGCCTTTGACACAAACCTACTAACCGATGCTAGCGATCCCATTAAGATTTGGACTTCCTTAATTGTTTGTTGCTGGGGGAGATTAACAATCACTTGTATTTTTTCCAGATAAGCTTCAATCCCTTTTGAGGAAACCTTGTATCCCAGGAATTTTCCTACGCCTACCCCAATTGTAAACTTTTTGGGATTTAGGTTCATTCCAATTGCATGTAATGTATCCAGGGTTTCCCTTAAGTCCTTTGCAAAGTCACATACTCGCATGCTATTTAAGACCATATCATTCACATATGCTCCTATGTTTCGCCCAATCTGACTGCAAAACGCATTATCAACCACTCTCTGATATATTGCCTCAACATTTTTCAACCCAAATGGAATCTTCATGTAGCAAAATATTCTGAAGCTTGTTGTGAAGGCCATTTTTTTCTGCATCCTCCGGGTTCATCAATATCTGATGATATCCCTTGTAGGCATCCAAGAAAGTCATTTCCTCATATCCGGAGATTACTTCCACTAATTGATCGATCTTTGGCAGGAGATAAGAAACCTTTGGGCATGCTTTGCTTAAGTCGGTGAGATCTATGCACATTCTCTACCCAGGATATGCCTTTTTAACCATCACCGAGTTTGCTAGTCATTTTGGGTATATAACCTCCTTTATGATCCAAATTTGAAATAACACCTTTACCTCTTCCTTGATTGCCCTTTGTCTATCATTTGTTTCTGTTTAACCGGCTTGATCGAATCAGCGACATTCAGAGAATGAGTTGCAATACTCGAGTCCACTCATTCCATGTTCTGTACACTTCATGTGAATGTGTCCTCGTGATCTCTTAGAATTTGTATCACTTTCTTTTTCTCCTGATCTGAAAGACATTTCCCTATCTTGAAACACTTAGAAGTATCATCGTCATCCAAAATAACATCTTCCATTTATTCTCCTAGATCAACTAGAGGATCTACTTGGTTGAGTAAATCACTGTTCGTAATTTTATTGACCATCTTCACTTGATCCATATTGTTTCCTGCTCTCATTGCGATAACCATACACTGCCTGGCACTTTGTTGGTTTCCTCTCACTATTGTGATCCATGTTGGGGTTGGAAACTTCATGACTAAATGGTATGGAGACCATTTTACTTTCGCTCTATTCATCCATGGTCTGCCAATGATAGAATTGAACGAACTTGAAGTGATGTGTCCATTTTATGTGCATATTTTGGGACTTGTTGGGATCACGTTTGCACTCTTTTGTCAACTAGAGCTTGTGTTTTACCTTGAAATTCTCTTAGGAAAGGTAAGAGCAACTTTTGCTCTCTTTTACCTTTTCTAAGTGGATTTTGTGTGACGAGGAAATAACATCAAGACTTGATGACCGGAGGCCGTTGAAGATCACCTTTTAAAGACTTGCTTTGAAGATTTGAAGACTTGAAGAATGGAATAAAATTGAAGTAAAAAGGAGAATTTGAACCAAGAAGGAAAAGAATTTAGGATGACTGACTGCAGTCTTCACGATGGGCGAAGATTAGTTTGCGCATCACGAACTTCGGGTGGCCAGGAATCTTCTTTGCCTTTTTTGTATTAAATACTTAATCCTATCATTCCCCTCATCATCTTCTCCCTTTCCTGCGATTTTCTGGGTTCAAAACCCTAGTTTTTCTTTCTTTCTTTTCTTAGTTTTTGTAGGATAATCATGTCTTTCCATTATCTAGGTTAGTTTAATCTTGGGGGAAATTGATTAAGACTTCCAAACCCATGTCTTATGAACTCCATCTATCTATTTATTGCTTTTTTTTGCATTTATTTAGCTTTGAATGTGAATTGTTAATGGCATTAATGTTTTTGGAAGTTTGAGTGTATGAATTTCTTGTATGATTGCTTGTTAGTGTTGGGAAAGAGTAGCTAAATTTCCCCTCTTTTGATATGGAATCCAAGAGCATGAATTAGAGCTTCTAATGGTGTTGATGTGTTGATAATCATGTTTGTTTAATGTAGCAAATAGGAGAGGCCTATGAACGATCCACGTTCTTGACCAATCTTAGGTAAATGCATGAATTGGGTAAATGCTTAGACACAGTGTAGTTTTTATAAGTGTTTCCAAGCTTGTTAGTTCTTCGTTATTAATTTCATCAATGGGATACTTTTATTCGTGTTTCGACTAAGGGATTCATTGGTAAGGTTTGACAAGAGATGTCGAATTCACTCTTGAAAATTACTATCTAAGAAGGATAGAAGATTTAACTTCAGAACAAGTAGTGAAAGTAGTGAATAGATTGTTTCACTCGTTCTTGAAGCCTTTGTTATTTAGTATTCATGTGTTCTTAATTCTATGTTTTACTTCATTTATGTCATGGGTTGTTTGAGAATAGGAATTGTTTGTACGATTAAAGTGTTAGGGTGTTAGGAAAGTGACGAATTCCATAGCTCTTTGGCATGAAAATGCAAGAACATGAACTTAGAATTTCTCATGCATAATGTGTTATGATTCTTGCTAGATAAATATGCTAATGTGGATTTTTCTCATCTTTATCCTATAGATGCAATGAAAGGTTGAATCTTGAATGTGGTTTGTTCTAGGTTTATCCTAATGAATGCTATGTTTGGTTAAATAGCTATGTCTTTGGTAGAAGGTTTGTTGTTATCAAATCTATGGTCCTTCATATGAAATGCCATTGATGAAATACCTCTATGGTGTGGTTTGGTTAGAGTTATTGTCAACAAGGTTTGCAAATGGTAGTTGTTTATCTTTGCAAATTACTATTAAGAAGGAATGAATGTTGATCTTTGAATGGGAAGTGATAACATTCCCCATAGGTAACAAATGTGATAGAATGAGTGATTGGTTCAATGATCTACATTTGGTTTGGAAGTGGATGTCAGTTTCCTCCAAGGCCTTATCTTTTGTAGTTTTTATCCATTTTTCTTAGTTTGCTTGATGGTTAGCATAGGTACTTAACTTTGCTAGTTAGTTTGTCTTTTACTTTCATAACTTAGGACAAAACCAACAACCCCCCCCCCCATTTAGATTCTTTTATATATATATATATCTACTTCTACTTTAGTATCAACCTTATATGTTTAAACCCTTAGGAAGATCCCTCTTCTTCGTGGATGACCCCGACTTTCCATTATCTACTTGTAGATAGGAAGCATTAGGGCTTATAAATTGAACTTTGAAAGGTATGGCGACGACCTCCCATGGAGCGTCCATTACGACAAAGTCACATATTATAGTGAAGTTCCTATCATTTTTGACAATTGTTACAGGCAACTGTATTTTACCTAACAGTGTCTCTGCTCATCCTGTGAAACCTATGAGTGAGGATGTGGATTTATGCAAATCAGTCCTCTTAAGTCCCAGTCTATGAAAGCAGTCTACGAAAAGGATTTCTATTGCGTTTCCATCATTTACGAACACTCTATGAACTGCTGCATTGTTTATTTTAGCAATAATAACCATCAGATCATATGAGGCAAAGCATTAGGGCTGCGTCTTCTTCACTGAATGTGATTGTTTCATCCAGACAGAATCTTTTGTCTACGAGCTCCTGTGGTGGTGAATACCTGACCTTAGCCTTCCAAACATTATTTGATAAGGACTTTGTTGACCCATGTATCGAGAAGACTACTCTCTCTGAGGCTTAATTACATGCGTCCTCTTTAGGATCCACAATGCTTTCATCTTTTGATTCTTGCTTTGAGCGTTCATTACGGCTTGGGTTTTAGCTATGGAGCTTCCTGCCGTGTTTGCCTCGTTGTACCTGTTTCTACCATCTTCCTTCTTATACTGCCCTAGATAGCCATTTCTTAAGTTTTCCTTTATTTTCCTCAGATTTCTGTAATATTCGATATCGTGACCATGATCTTTATGGAAGGCACAATAGTGATCTCTTGATATTTTCTCTGGAGGTGCTATCATCGGTACTGGTTTGCGGAATAGATCTATGTTCGCCTGCAAGATCTCCTTTTACAATTTTGTTAGCGGTGTCTCTTGAGGCAAGATGTTTTAGGTTCTTTCTTCTCTTCCTTTGAAGGGCGACTTCCCTTCCCCTTTTTGCCATTTTTCTTTGCAAGTCCTCCATTACTCTTTTCTCTCCCCACCCCCGCTATATTTTGCGGTTGTTCACTTCTTTGGTTCGCACATACTGTTCTATTTTTTCTGCAGATCTCTTGGGTTCTCTGGCATATTTTTTGCGTGCTCTTTATAGAGATATCCCGATTGCATGCCCCTGTGAATGCACCCAAAGAAGATTGAAAAGACAGGTCACGAACCCGCAAACTCTCTGTAACGAACCTACTGTGATACTCTGCCAAACTTTCATCGCTTCGTTGAGCTATATTGTTCAGGCCCACTATTGTCTTGGTGAATTTCTGTTTTTGGTAGAAACATCCCATGAATAGATCCGAGAGTTGTGTTTCGTTTGGTAAATCTTCATACTAAGCAATGACTGTTCCCGACATAAATATAGGGAAAGCCTTGCATACCAACTCTATTTTAGTATCACGGAACCTCATGCTATTATGATAGGAATGTAGGAATTCCTTTGGGTCAGTCGTTCCATGATGAAAACCAGTGTAAAAATAAATTTTTAAAAATGGGTGTTTGAAAAAAATAAAACTGGTGCTAAAAGTTTTTTAAAAATTCAATCTTCCCACCAAAAAAAATTGCCAAAGATTTTTAAAATTCAATCTTTTTGCCAAGAATTTCAGAAAATTTTCCAAAATTTCAAAAAATTCGCTAAAAATTTCAAAACAATGTTGCCAGAAATTTCATGAGTTAGGAGCAGCTGCGCGTAGCCGCTCTAAGCTAAATTCTTTTTTCTTAACTTTCAAAATCGTTCACTTCTTTTGTTGACTTTAACTAATAACTAAGTTGACTTAAATTAATCAATGATCAACTTTTATTGACCTAATATAAATAAATATGAATAAAAATATTTGACATTAAATAATTAACGTTCAACCTTAATTGACTTAGTATATATAAATAAAAATTAAAATGTTTGACTTTAACTAATCAACGGTTAACCCTTCTTTGACTTTCTACACGTAAACACTAATAACTAAGGTTACTTTAACTAATCAATGGTCGCCTCTTACTTAACTTAGTATGTATAAATAGGAATATATACAAAGACTTAGGTGAGACAGTCTCGTCTAATTTTATGGTGGCACGGAGAATTTAAACACAATTGTTTGAAATTGAGAGATGACATGGGGTATATTTTGTAATTTTAAAACTTCACTTTGTTCCTTGTCTCACCATAAGTTATGGTGAGACGGTCTCATATGAGTCTTTCTCAAGAATATAAATGTTTCACTTTAACTTATCAGTGGTCAATCCTTACTTGTCTTTGTATATATAAACATTTATAACTAAATTAACTTTAACTAATCACGGTCAATCCTTATTTGAATTAGTATATATAAATACGAATAAAAATGTTTGACTTTAACTAATCAATGATCAACCTTATTTGACTTTCTATGTACAATAATAATAACAAATTTGACTTTAACTAGCAAAATGTCAATCCTTACTTGATTTAGTATTATATATGAGCACTAATAACTAAGTTAACTTTAACTAATCAATGATTAACTCTTATTTGACTTTAAAATGACTTAAACCAACTCTTATTTGACTTGATATATATAAATACTAATAACAGAGTTGACTTTAACTAATCGACGATAAACCATTATTTAACATTGTATATATAAACACTACTAACGAAGTTGACTTTAACTGATCAACGGTAAACCATTATTTGACTTTATATACATAAACACTACAAACAAAGTTAACTTTGACTAATCAACGGTAAACCATTGATTGACTTTCTATATATAAACACTAATCACAAAGTTGATTTTAACTAATCAAAGGTCACTCCTTAATTATCTTAGTATATGCAACACTAATAACTAATTTGACTTTAACTAATCAACGGTCAACCATTACTTAACTTTATATATATAAACACTGATACCTAAGTTGACTATAACTAATCAACAATCAGTCCTTACTTGACTTTTTATATATAAACACTAATAAATCTTTCATATAACTCAATTTACTTTATTAAATCAAGGGTCAACCCTTATTTGACTTAGTATATGTAAACACTAAAAACTAAGTTGAGCTTGACTAATAAACAGTAACCCTTACTTGACTTTTTACATTTAAACACTAATAACTTAGTTGATTTTAACTAATTAACGATCAACTATTATTTTACTTCATTTGTATATGCCAATAAAATGTTTGACTATAACTAATCTACGTTCAACCTTTACTTGATTTTCAATACACAATCAGTAATAACTAAGTTGACTTTAACTAGTCAACGGTCGAACATTACTTGACTTCTATATATAAACACTAATAACTAAGTTGACTTTAAGTAATTAGTGGTTAAACCTTATTTGACTTTCAAAATATAAACACTAATAACTATGCTAAATTTTACTAATCAACAATCAAACCTTACTTGACTTTCTATATATAAACACTGATAACTATGTCGACTTTCACTAATCAACGGTCCACCCTTACTTAACTTTCTATATACAAACACTAATAACTAAGTTGTCTTGCAGTAATCATCAGTGAAAACTTACTTGACTTTCTATATATAAATACTAATAGCTAAGTTGATTTTAATTAATCAACAATCAACTCTTACTTAACTTTCTACATATAAAGATCAATAACTATGTTTACTTTAATTAATAATTGGTCAACTCTTCCTTGACTTTCTATATGTAAGCACTAATAATCAAGTTGACTTTTAACAAATCAATGATCAACTCTTATTTTACTTAATCTTTAAATGCTAATAAAATGTTACTTGACTTAGTATATATATATAAATACGAATAAAAATGTTTGACTATGACTAATCAATTACTATTACTTGAAAAAAAATGTTTGTATAACCCACTATTTTTTGATAAGTGCAAATATAACATTCAAAATTTCAAAAGTGCTAATATTAGCTTGATCTCATCAAAAAAATTGATCAACATAAATATTCATCGGTTTCGTTTTGAAAAGATTAAAATGCCTTTCTAATTAAAAAAAAATACTCCCTCCATCACAACAGTAATGACATGTTTGTTTTTTCATGGTTTTCAATGATCATGTTTGACCGTAAATATCTCTAGCTACGTGTATCATTTCTACATAAAAATTTGATTAGAAAATATACGTTAAGAAGAATTGAACAATATCTCACATGATATATTTATTATGTATATATTAATTAATATTTATTGTCAAAGTTTAATTAATTAGACTTTGAAAAAGTAAATATACCATTACTGGTGGGACGGAGGGAGTAAAAGATAAGTAATATGCAAAATGTCACTTTTGCCCCCACCCAAAACCCTTGAGCCCCGAATAGATTTTCTCCTCTCTAAACACAATTAAACCAATTCCACTCCCCCCATCAATGAGCTCCACCGCCGTGTGGTCCGATCAAGCCGGCAAGCAAAAAATGGTGTGGGCAAATATCAACAGACGCGAGAGCTGCTCAGAGCTCCACACGACTTGACTCGAGCGTGCAGTGGGTGGCTCAAGCGGCGTCGAACCAAAGCCAGAAAAAGACACGTGGAATCTAGACGCGGGCAGAGCACCGCTGAAGATCAATATATCGACGAGAACCACCGCTGAAAATTGGAGCCGGCGAAGAACATCCCAACATCAGAGGTGGCAGAATTTTGGTGTGCTGATCTGAAGAGCCGGTGGTTGCTGCGGGGATCCAATCATCGACGAAGGCGGCTGACCAGACCACCACGATCGATGAAGGCTAGGATCAGAGATGGGAGCTTGCGGCTCGTACTGGCGCAAACGACCGGAAGCACTTTGGCACTTTTCGTTTTCCTTTTTTTTTGTTTTCTTGAAAATGGAATTCTACTGTTTTTTATAGTATGTGGATTGTTGGGTTGTGATATTTATTGGGTTGTTAATCTCATTTCATGACTGCTTCAAAGTTCAAACTGTCTTAAGCTTAACCTTCACAAAGTTCAAATTGGTTCTAGAAATGTTAGAACAAGTTTATAACAATAATAAGAAGTAAAGGTTGCAGAACAAAACTTGTTCTTAAGCTTAATCTTGGTTTCAGGTCTTGCATCAGTTTCATGACAATTTCCCAGACGCTCATTGCAGGACTTCATGTATGCTTGTGCTCTTTATATATCTCTGTAAACTTCATATGAACTTTTCTTTGTCACATTGTTTCTTTATAGAATCATGTACTTATTGAAATCATAATCTTCTCATATGCCTAGATTTATAAGTTTATTTCGGCAATGGGTTTGGGCTATGGTGTACTTTGGCATTATATACAAATAATTTTAGGTGCAATAGAAACTCGTGGACATTTTTGTGGCTTACATTTCTGAAGAAGAAGAACCTTCTGTATACTCTTAGTTTTAAGATTGTTTTTCTTAGTTTTATTTACCAGGTATTACATGTTTGGTTGTATTCCTTTTTGTAAACTTAGAACAAGTCTTTCTGAGGAAGCTTGAAATGCCTGTTTGTCTTGATTTAGTATGTGTGCGTGATTCAGTTATCCATTTTATTTAGCATTTTACAACCTTTTCACACTGTTTGTGAATGGTTAAAATCATTTCTGTTCTTGTACTTAATTTCATCTCAGATCTAATGGTAGAGTATATGTTTTATTAGGTTTTAGCTCTTAAAGGTTCTTATCATGGAGATACTCTTGGTGCAATGGAAGCACAGGCACCATCCTCCTACACTGGCATTTACCAGCAACCTTGGTACGTTGGATTTTGCTCTTTGTTGCTGTAGAATGACTTGGTTATTATGAAGTGAGAGGGTGAGCTGTAGGCTATTTTGGACCAGATGAGAGTTTCTGTTGTTAGTAAGAAACACATAGTAAAACAATAAGGAAGTATGTATTTCTCAGGATATTTTAGGTTTAGCATGCATACTTATGCTGGAACATATTTCATACATTAGTCTGTTTTACTTGTGCTTTTTGCGCATTATAAATTCCCTCTTATACTGCACTAGATACTGGAGGATATGCTACTCCCTCTGTCCCATCCGAATTTGTACATAATCTTTTTTTCAATCAAAATTGTCAAACTTTGACCACAAATTTGAATGGATATATGAACAATAATTTATTCTATGAGATATTGTTATATTCGCCGTAACATGTTGTTTCAAAATATTAACTTTTTATGTGCCATTATTATATGTAGTTGCACGTTGTTACAGTCAAACATGTTAATTGGAGATCGTGAACAAGATTTTGTGCAAGTTTTGCTGGGAAAAGAGTATATCTTTCTGCGGGCAAATGTATTCAGCCCAAAACCATCTTCTCTATTGTCAAAACTAGTTTGGCTACACCGCACAACGCGCGGTGAGCTTGATAACAAAATATAGAAATTTTACAGGAATGTTAAAAGAGCTGTAATTTAAGCTATAAATGTACCAATTATACATGTAATTGAAGCGTGGAAATGGCGAGAGGTGAAGGTTCAGGTGGGGAGAGTTCAAGTGGAGGGGTTTAAGAGGTACGGATTCGAGATGTGAAGGTTGCGGTGGAAGTTCGAGAGGTAGTTGGTTGGAGCGGAAGGTTCCGGAGGTACGGATTCGAGTGGTGAAGGTTAAACAGTAGGTTCGAGAAGTGGAATTCTTGATTTTGGGTGTTAGAATGTTATTGTTGGATGGGGTTAATGCTTTGGGGCTAGTCAGGTTCAAGATGGATGTTAGGAGATGTTTTGCTATGTGTTGGTTGAATTGAGCCGTTCGGCGGCCAGCCATGGTGGATTGTTTTTTTATCGGAATCATTAATGATGGTATACCCAATGTGTTGTCCTTGTTTTTCAATTTCATGAGAATTCCCAGATCAAGACGAATGGAGGAGAAGATTTTTTCATAATTGGTGGATTCTTTTAATTTTGCCCAGTTTTCGGCAACTCACCAACGCCAGAAAAATGTGTTGTAGGCGAGGACTCAAATCTGGGCGCTCGACCCATTTTAGGGCGATGTTAGGTAATTCAACCCGAGAAAGAAGATACGGGGCAGAGCCTCCCTAGGGTTCCAACCTAGTTCAAGGCGGCTTGGTCAAATGACCCGTTAAAAGATAAGGCCAGGTCATGGGTCTTAAACCCTAGCAGCTTGAAGCTCGAATGGTAGTTCGAGTGGTGGAATGATGCCTCGAATGGTGTGGATGCAAGGTACAATTGCTCTCGAATGAATGTACTCGCGAGGTGTGGATGACTCAAAGTGGAAACTGTACCCATGACAGGTGGATCGTGCATAATGGATTCGAAAGAGAATATGCACTCTCGAGTTATGGATGATTACTAATTGGAGACATGAATGTCTCGAGAGGTACATGGCTCGAAATGATGGTGGGAATCTACATCCTCGAGGAGTGATTCGTGTGTTGATGTGCTCTCGAGTGCTCTCGAATGCTGGATGTCCATCCTCTCGAGTGCTGGATGTCCATCCTCTCGGGTGCTGGATGTCTATCCTCGAGGGGTGGTTACCCTTCGAGTGCTAGATGTTTAATCCTCGAGGGGTAGTTGGTTAATCCTTCGAGTGCTGGATGTTTAACCCTCGAGGGGTTGCTGTTTAACCCTTCGAGTGCTGGATGTCTATCCTCTCGAGGGGTAGCCCTTCAAGTGTTGGATGTCTATCCTCTCGAGGGGTAGCCCTTCGAGTGCTGGAGGTATAACTTCTCGAGGGGTGGATGTTTAACTCCTTGAGTGGTGGTTCGAATATGACGTGGATGTAACCTCGACTGCTGGATGTCTAGATTAGATTCTCGAAAGGTGGTTCACTAACCCCTCGAGAGGTGGTTGACTAACCCCTTCGACCGGTGGTATGAATAACATGGAATGCTCTCGAGGGGTGGTAATTTAACCCTTCGAGGGATGGATGTGTAACCTCTCAAAGGGTGGATGTATAACTCCTCGAGTGGTGGTTCGTGGATGACATGAATGTAACCTCAACTGCTGACCCCTCGAAGATGACATAATTTCGACTACTGGATGTATAACCCCTCGAGGGGTGGTTCGTGGATTGCCCTCGAGGGTATGCGGATTCAAGTTGGTGGCAATGGTTCGAGAGGTAGAAGGCTCTAGGGGTACATGCGAGATCCTCGAGGGGTGGTTCCCTCGAGGACTGATTCGTGTGTCCCACTAGGTGGGTACCTCTCGAATGGGTACCTCTCGATTGACCACTTATCGAATGGCCACCAAGGACTCGACCCCCTCGAGGACAGAAGACTCTATCCCTTCGAGGGCCGAGAACTCTACCCCTTTGAGGACAGAAGACTCCACCCCTTCGAGGGTGGAGACCTCAACCCCTTTGAGGATAGTAGCCTTCATCCCTTTGAGGGTCTAGAACTCGACCCCTTCGAGGACAGAAGCCTCCATCCCTTCGAGGGCCGAGGCCACGACCCCCTTCGAGGACAGAAGCCTCCATCCCTTCGAGGGCCAAGAACTCTAACCCTTTGTGGACAGAAGATTCCATCGAGCCCGAGACCTCGAACCCCTTTGAGGATAGAAGCCTCCATCCCTTCAAGGGCCAAGAACTCGAACCCTTCGAGGGCAGAAGATTCCTCCCTTCGAGACCAAGAACCACCCCTTCGAGGATCCCCCATCTACCCCTCGAGTCTTCCACCTGTCGAGCCATTGGCACACGTATGCTAAGTATCTATCACTTGAATCATCAATGTCTTGAACCCCTCCACCTGAAACTTAACCTCTCTAGTAGGTACCTCTCGAACATGTCCAATGGAACCCCTCCCTTCGAGGACAGAAGATTCTATCCCTTCGAGGGCCGAGACCTTGACCCCTTCGAGGACAGAAGACTCCATCCCTTTGAGGGCCAAGACCTCGACCCCTTCGTGGACAGAAGCCTCAATCCCTTCGAGGGCCTAGAACTCGACCCCTTTGAGGACAAAAGACTCCATCCCTTCGAAGGCCGAGACCTTGACTCCTTCGAGGACAGAAGCCTCCATGCCTTCGAGGGCTAAGAACTCGACCCCTTCGAGGACAGAAGACT
This sequence comes from Rubia yunnanensis, assembly GCA_037428765.1. Lineage (NCBI taxonomy): Eukaryota > Viridiplantae > Streptophyta > Magnoliopsida > Gentianales > Rubiaceae > Rubia > Rubia yunnanensis. The sequence goes on from CM075066.1 coordinate 65,230,112, forward strand.
CCATCCCTTCGAGGGCTTAGAACTAAACTCCTTCGAGGATCCCCCATCTACCCCTCGAGTCTTCTACCTGTCGAGCCATTGGCACACGCACGCTAAGTTTCCATCACTCGAATCATCACACACACGCTAGAGAGGGCTTTCACAAATGAAGGTTTGGGTTGTTGGTCATGCGAAATCATCGATTCAGATCCACTAAGAAACTAGAAGGGTCTGGGTAGCTGTGGATTGAGTCTCAAGGTATTTTAAGTGCTCGATATTGTTGGCAACCATCACCTCCACTAACATCGAGTCGGATTTCCCCCAAAAACCTGCTCGCATACCAACGCTAGCGGGGATTACCAAGTTCTACGTAAGGTAATCACACATATCATGGCGAATCAGAGACCAAAGCTGTAGGAATTTAATTCAACCACAAACAGGTTCTACTGAAACTTTTTGTTATTGAATTTATTTTCCCTAAAATATTGTGTGAGAATCTGTTGTGTGTGGATTTTGTATCCTGTGGGAGGAGCTATTGTCTTCTATGTGTGGATTTTGTATCCTGGGTGTTTATGTGCGCAATACTCTGCTGGTGATAAAATTTATCCCCTGTTGTTGGGATAAACATTAGTCTTGTGTGAATTATTTGTACTATGTGGATTGTGTGTAATATTCTGCTGATGATTTTATTTATCCCCTGTTGCTGGGATACATATTAGTCCTGTGTGAATTATCTGTTCTGAGTGGATTGTTGTGTGGGGAGATATGTTAGTCTCCCCGTGTGTATCCGACAAGTTAGTCGGACTATTTTTATTGTCTGCTCATTCTTCAAGAAAATATGGTTTTGAATGGGGCTTTCTCTGTCACCACCACAACCAAGAACGACTTGAGCAAAAGAAAGGACAAAGCAGTAACTCAAGATCAAGCGGAAACTTCTAACAATGGCAAAATGCATCAGAATCCAAGCCTACAGCCGAGACAGTGGAATGACCCAAGACTGGAAAAGAGAAGGCATTGGGATGATCCTGACATACTCATGGTCAAATATGATATTCAGACTAATTGACACAGTGAAGATCCTACTGATATTGATTTTGTCCTCACGGAATAAGAAATTAACAAGGCATTCTACAAACCATTTTATGGTCTTTTGGGGTTTTCCCAGGTTTCTTCCCAGGAATTTATGCTATCCGGAAGCTCCTTGTAGCCAAGTGGAATGTCCCCTACACGATCTAGCTAGTGAAAAATGGCTTTGTCAAATTCAGATTCAACAGCCCAGAGGGTAGAGATGTTGTCATGAAGGGACCTGAACATTACCTTAATGTTACGAAATTATTCATTATGGAGGTAGCCGAAACAGGTAAGTATGACATGAAAATCCAAGCTATTAAGCCTATTTGGATACGAATGAAGCATCTGCCTAAGTTCTATTGGCATAAAAAAGCTTTGGAGAAGATAGCAACCTCCATCGGAGAACCCATCCTAATGGATAATGGCACCCTAGAGTTAAGAGATTACTATGCTCGCCTCTTAGTCTGGGTAGATACCTCAACAAAACTGAAAGAAAAGGTTACTTTTTGAGCACCAAATGGCGATATACACACGCAGAAAATTATATATAATTATTGTCGGCCCTAGTGCTCGAACTGCGGTGAAAACAACCACCTAATGGAAGGCTGTGAACAATACTGGAAAAATAAAGAGGAGGGCGGGAAGACTAAGATAGGGCTCAATACTAAGCATGATCATGTTCAGAAAATGCATGAACAAGCTCTGGGAGATGCCTCAAGCTCTGAATCAGTGCAATGGGAAGACAAAAATGGGGGAGACACGTGAATGAGCAGAGCGTACAAACCAAGAAACAGTACTGGCGAGTGAGACGACACACCGCAGTCCAGTCCAACAGCCTAATACCGCAATACATAGTGCCAGACAGAATACAGAAGTGATAAGCCGTGCCGAACCAATGGAAGTGAGAATTTAGATTGAAGGGGAGCAACAGCAAGATGCGGGACAGGAAAATATCAGGAACAATCAACGTGGCCGTCGATCTGATCGCAACCCTGATACTAGGAAAATTCTTTGCCGCGCCCAATCTGCTCGTACTGCACACAACAAAAGCCCTACCCCACAACTTCAGCAAGCAGGGGAAACACTAGCTTTCGGGGATGATGATCATCCTATCCCCGGAGCAGGAACCCTACCAAACCGAATGATCCACCCATAGGCGAGAGGCTCCAAAGTCCCGAGAGTTAACAGGAGCAAGAGTAGGCCCGCACCTGAGTCAGGAGCTACTACCAGGGCTCGAAGTAAGTCACATCCGCGTATGCTAGCCATTGAAAGCATCATCCAAAAGCCTTACTAGCGCCTTCTTAGAGCGACCATGAGTAATTCGGACAGTTCTACCGGCACACCTGACGAGGGCGGCGGTCCGCAGCCAAAAGGGACCTCGGTATCTCAATGAACATAGCATCAATGAATGTTAGGGGCTTATCAGCCCCTCTTAGATGGAGATGGGTCAAAGGAATCATCTCTGAGAATGATGTAGGCCTCTGTGGTCTGCTGGAAACTAAGATGGAAGAAAAAACACTACGTATTTTTTTGAAAAGCTTCAAGGGATGGAAACACACACACAACTTTGACTTATGGAGGAACTCAAGAATTTTGATCATATGGAATCCGAGAAATTATGTGGTTCAAGTCCATAGGAAGATGCCGCAATGCATACACCTAAAGGTCCACAACCAATTAACTGGTGTGGAATTTCTATGTACTTATGTTTATGGACACAGTGAAAGCAGAGCAACGCAACAACCGTTGTGGGCGGAATTCAAATCATTTGGAGAAAATTTGACCACTCCATGGATGGTTCTAGGAGACTTCAATACCATCTTAAGTATCAACGACCACCATGGAGCAACAATCCCAAGCTTGTATCTTATGAAGGAATTTCAAGACGCATGTACAAAATGCAGACTAAGAGATGCACCCTCTATAGGACAACACCTGACCTGGCACAATGGAGACTGGAAAACTTGAAGGAAACTAGATAGAGTATTATTGAATCATGGCTGGGATGTAGATGCTTGTTGCACAACCTTTCTGTCAATGTCTGCCCAATCGGACCATTGCCCAATGATCATAAAATGGCGCATGAAATTGAAGGAAAACAAAGGCTTTTCAGAGTGCAAAATATGTGACTGAATCATCCGAACTGCAAGCAGGTAGTACAAGATTTCTAGGAGCCGCAGGTTATAGGTACAAAGCAGTACTCGGTGTGCAGAAAACTTTTAAGGCTCAAACGACCGTTGAAAGAACTAGGAAACATAGACTACAGCCACATATCAGAAAAGGAGAAGGAAGCGGATAAAGAATACAACCACACCTTGACAAATTTAGACCCACTTAATACCTCGTCCCAAGACATAGAAGAGCTGCGAAACTTGAAGAACGGGGCAATATTCTATTACCTGGCGGAATTAGCCTTCCTCTCCCAGAAAGGAAAAATTAATCACATAACCATGGCAGATAAGGGTTCATCCTACTTCCATCAGATGATTTCGGAAAAAAGGGGGAGGCATCCCAGCTATCCTCGATGAAGAGAACTGCATTGTAACCTCCAACGTTAGAGAAGGGGACCTTTTTGCAAATTTCTACAGAGGTCTATTTGGCACTGCTTGGGAAAGAGTACTATCGATCAGGAGGTGATCAATTCGGGCCCAACGCTCACAGACATGGACAGGGCCTACCTGAATTAGGATATTGTGACCAATGACGTTAAACTTGCACTCTTTGCAATGAATGTTGACAAGGCACCAGGACCGGATGGATACACAGTAGGTTTCTTCAAGAAACAGTGGAATACTGTAGGATCGGAAATTACAGCCGCCGTACTGGAATTTTTTGACACAGGTTCATATACTCATGTAGCTAAATCACACCTCAATTGCACTTATCTTGAAATAAGAAGACAACCTCAAGGTCCGAGACTTTAGACCCATCGCCTGCTGCAATGTGATCTACAAAATTATCACCAAAATCATCTCAAACAGGCTGGAGTGCATATTGCCCACGATAATTGACCCATGCCAGGGAGCCTTTGTTAAGGGCAGGAATATAACAGATAACATCATGATGGCACAAGAGCTTGTCTGCGGGTATGGGAGAGCCAGAAACTCACCAAGATGTATGATCATGGTGGACCTGCAAAAAGCATTTGACACGGTATCTTAGGAATTCCTGGAAGAAGTGCTACATGGACTGGGATTTTTGGAGAAACTAACAGAAAGAATTATGTCTTGCATCACAACTCATTCTTACTCAATTGCAATAAACGTGAAATTGTGCGATTATTTAAAGGACAGAGGGGCGTACACCAGGGTGACCCTTTATCACCCCTCTTGTTCGTGATCAGTATGGAATACTTCTCCAGGTTTCTAAAAAGGAGAGCCCAATCCAGGCACTTCACTTTGCGGACAATATCATGCTCTTCGCCAAGGCTAACACGGGCTCAGTTCACATACTTATGAACTCCTTGAATGACTTCGAACAAACATCCAGCCTTCCAATCAATGCAGCAAAATCCAAATTCTTTGGTGTGGGTTTAAAGGAGGACCTAAGTTTTACCGGCATCCCATGGGCAACATTCCCGGTAAGATACCTGGGAATCCCACTTGATTCAAATAAACTTAAGGTCACCCAATTTGGAACACTGCTCAAAAAAGTCAACTCGGAGATTGCGAAGTGGAAAGGCCACACACTGTCCTATGCTGGAAAGCTGGAACTTGTCAAGTCAATCGTAGGTGGAATCGCAGGCTTCTGGATACAAAACTTTAAAATACAGTCCACTGTCATGGATGCACTGGAACAAAAATGCAAACGGTTCTTATGGGGAGGGAAGCATAAAAGTAAGGTGTCCTGGAAGAAACTATGCACCCCAAAATCAATTGGAGGATTGGGCATCAAAGACTTCTCCATGTGGAACCGAGCCTCGATGACATCGAAACTATGAGACATCCGTACAAATAAAGACAACTTATGGGTCAGATGGGTACATTCCTTTTACCTACAAGATGCCAGTCTGTGGGAAATCAATCCTAGGATTCAAAATGGTAGGCTGGGGGAAAGGGATTCCAGCTACTTTGGAGACTTGTGCACTTCGCAGGACGATTTGCTAAACACATTTGGAGGGAACCATACGGAGCTGAGGAACTACCTTACACTTGGGCATCATCGGGTAAGTTTACCAGGATAGCCTACCACTTTATACACCAGGAAAAGTATCTAGCACTGTATTCACTGCAATACAGATCGCGGAGAGACTTTTCAACACCATCTGGATGGGCACTATTCCACCGAAATTCGCACATGGCTTGCAACTATAGGGAGATTACACACCAAAGACAAACACCGGGCTGAAGAGGAGGACATCACAAATAGGATTTGTTCCATGTGCCATTTGGAATTGGAGACCAATGACCACCTATTTTTCACATGCGAATTCTCCAAAGTAATCTGGGGAAGGGTCAGAAATTGGATAGGACTAAGGCGGTCAACAACATCAATAGCGAGCTCAGAAGTTTGGATGAAGAGACAAGTCAGGGGTTCAAAACTCAGGAAAACACTGGGACCTCTCGCATTAACATCTACAGTCTACCATATCTGGAAGGAACAGAACAGTGGTTTTTTATTGTATCCAACCAAATTCAGCCAAAGTGTGCAAGCTTATCACCAAGGACTGTTACATGATCCTAAATCGCCTTTTTTCCAATGAGCATCTCTACTAATTTATGTATCCTCAATGGGTCGCGAGGAGTTCTGTATCTTCGCCTACAAGGGGTGTTGCAACTTGTACGCGAAGGGATTCTGCATCTTGGCATCGAAGGAGTTCTGCACATTTATCTCGGAGAGGTCATGCACCTTCATCTTGAAGGAGTTCAGCATCTCCTCCACGAGAGGGCTCTGCTTCTCGGCCTCGAAGGGGTTCAGCACTTTGCATCTTGGCATCGAAGGGGCTCTGCACCTTAATCTCGGAGAGGTCATGCACCTTGATCTTGAAGGAGTTCAAAATCTCCTCCTCGAGAGGGCTCTGCATCTCGGCCTCGAAGGGATCCGCATTTCGGCCTCGAAGGGGCTCCGCATCTTGGCCCCAAAGGGGTTCCGCACATTGGCCTTAAAGGAAGCCGCATCTCGGCAACCAAGGGGCACCACTTAGGTAATATTTTTACAAGTAATATTTTTACAGGTAATATTTTCAGGTAATATTTTTCTCTCACCTCAGACGGATATTTCATACTCATGGAGGATGCAACGAGATCCATCTGATCACGCCACCACAGAAATCGAGTAGGGGGTAAATTAATTAGCGTACGCAAAACTAATTTACCTACTGCTAGTTATTACTAAATTTTGACGAATGCGCGATTTGCCTGCACTGCACTATACAGTGCAATCTGGCATTAAGCTATCCACTTGCTTCAAGTGGAAATGGCGGTTACATAACAGCCACGCGGGGCGTGCGCGGTAGAGTCATGCCCAATCTCCTCATTTTACCCGGAGATCATTTTTCTGAAGGCCAACAATACCTTTGAATCTGTACAGGTGTGTATGGTAGAACCAGTCTACAGCCTCCCCTCCAAAACAGCAAACCACTTCAATTTTTGCAGAAGTGGGACGGAGGGCTGACCACACTCCATCATTTTTTAAGAGTGAAGATTGTAAGAAAAAAAGAGGAAAAAAGAAAAAAATGACCTCGAAGGGGTCGAGTGCTCGACCCTCGAAAGGACAGAGTCCTCTATCCTCGAAGGGGTTAAGTACTCGACCCTTGAAGGGATAGAGTCTCCCATCCTCGAAGGGGTCGAGTCATCATCCCTCGAAAGGATGAAGACCTCCATTCTCAAAGGGGTCGAGTCCTCGAATGGGATATGAAGTCGAAGGGGTGATATCCTCGAAGGGGTTATGCCCTCGAAGAGGTTATGCCCTCGAAGGGGTTATATCCTCGAAGGGGCTCTGCCCTCGAAGGGGTTAAATCCTTGAAGAGATCCGTCCTCAAAGGGGTCCGGCCTCGAAGGGGTCCAATCCTCAAAGGGGATCAGTCCTCGAAGGGATTATGTCCTCGAAGGGGTTCTGCCCTCAAAGGGGTTCTATCCTCGAAGGGGTTCTGCCTACAAAGGGGTTCTATCCTCGAAGGGGTTCTGCCCTCGAAGGGGTTCTGCCCTAGAACGTGTTAACATGTAATATCCTCGAAGGGGCTCTGCCCTCGAACAGGCTCTATCCTCGAAGGGGCTCTGCCCTCGAAAGGGTTATATCCTCGAAGGGGCTCTGCCCTCGAAGGGGTTATATTCTCGAAGGGGCTCTGCTCTCGAAGAGGTTATTTCCTCGAAGGGGTTATATCCTCGAAGGGGTCTGGCCTCGAAGGGTATCAGTGCTCGAAGGGGCTCGGCTCTCGAAGGGGTATCATCCTAGAAGGGGTTCGATTCTCGAAGGGATGGGTTCCTCCGTCCTCGAAGGGGTGCTGCCAAACAAATTCATTAAGTTTCAGCCTTCCCTTTGGCCTGAAATTGTATTCGGTGGGAGTGCAACCTTTCACCATTGGGTTGCACAACCATGTGCATTAGGTAGTGGATTAATTAATTAATTAGCGTAGCGAAATTAATTAATCTATTGCTAGCCTTGTTACTTGGATTTGACGGACCACACGCTCTATGTTCGCGCTCCAATTTGTGTAAAATTAGCATACAACTGTCCATTTGGTTCAAATGGAGTGGGCGATTATAGAATCACCAGGTTTGACACACGCTGTTCAAGCTATGTCTGTTCTCTTTACCACTAGGAGGGCTGTTTTTTAGGGAATCAAAAGGGTTATTGGCATTGCCTACGAACACCTTTCCCCTCAAAAACTGCCTCGGTACACAACACAGGAACGTTGAAGGCCAAAACACTCCTTTTTCTTCACTCGACCAATATGGTAGAAGATGTTCCACCTTTGGCGATCTTGGCTTCACTCGGCTTACCCATCACCAGCACTGCATGGCGACCATTCAAGACCCGAGTCCACGACACTCGGCTGCGCTTCATGCCTAGAACTGGCTGCTCCTTCACAAGCACCTCCACTTCAAGACCCGAGACCCACGTCTCGGCTGCAATGAGGAGGCCAGTTGCAAAGCCAGTACACATTTCTAGTTGCTATGTATAGGTCCAGATTTAAGCTTCGGTCTGGACTTGCATTTACTTCCCTATGCTTAGCACCATCTAGTTTAGGGTTAGCATTTTGGGGGGGGGGTCCATTGGACACCACCCACTCCCCTCCCCCGGACATATCATTTCTTCCTAGGCTTATCACCATCTAGCGTAGGGTTTGCATTACTTTTGTATTAGATGAGGTCACCTGTACTTTGTTCCACCGCATTTTCTATTTACCATATTTACCCTCTAGAGTAGGTACCTCTCGAACATGTCCAATGGAACCCCTCCCTTCGAGGACAAAAGATTCCATTCCTTCGAGGGCCGAGACCTCGACCCCTTCGAGGACAAAAGCCTCTATCCCTTCAAGGGCTAAGAACTCGACCCCTTCGAGGACTGGAGACTCCATCCCATCGAGGGCCTAGAACTGAACTCCTTCGAGGAACCCCATCTACCCCTCGAGTCTTACACTTGTCGAGCCATTGGCACATGCACGATAAGTATCCATCACTCGAATCATCAATGTCTCAAACCTCCACCTGAAACTTAACATCTCGAGTAGGTACCTCTCGAACATGTCCAATGGAACCCCTCCTTGCGAGGACAAAAGATTTCATCCCTTCGAGGGCTAAGACCTCGACCTCTCCGAGGACAGAAGCCTCCATACCTTCGAGAGCCAAGAACTCGAGCCCTTCGAGGACAGAAAACTCCATCCCTTTGAGGGCCTGGAACTGAACTCCTTCGAGGATCCCCATATACCCCTCGAGTCTTCCACATGTCGAGCCATTGGCACACGCACGCCAAGTATCGATCACTTGAATCATCAATGTCTCGAACCTCCACCTGAAACTTAACCTCTCGAGTAGGTACCTCTCGAACATGTCCAATGGAACCCCTCCCTTCGAGGACAGAAGATTCCATCCTTTCGAGGGCCGAGACCTCAACCCCTTCGAGGATAGAAGACTCCATCCCTTCGAGGGTTGAGAACTCGACCCCCTTGAGAACAGAAGACTCCATCCTTTCGAGGGCAGAGACTTCGACCCCTTCGAGGATAGAAGACTCCATCCCTCCGAAGGCCGAGACTTCGACCCCTTCGAGGACAACAACATCCATCCCTTCGAGGGCCAAGAACTCGACCCCTTCGAGGATAGAAGACTCCATCCCTTCGAGGGCCTAGAACTGAAATCTTTTCAGGATCCCCCATCTACCCCTCGAGTCTTCCACCTATCGAGCCATTGGCACACTCATGCTAAGTAATCATCACTCGAATCATCAATGTCTCGAACCTCCACCTGAAACTTAACCTCTCGAGTTGGTACCTCTCGAACATGTCCAATGGAACCCCTCCTTTCAAGGACAAAAGATTCCATCCCTTAGAGGGCCGGGACCTCGACCCCTTCAAGGACCGAAGCCTCCATCCCTTCCATGGCCTAGAACTGAACTCTTTCTAGGATCCCCCATCCACCCCTCGAGCCTTCCACCTGTCGAGCCATTGGTATACGCACGCTAAGTATCCATCACACGAATCATCCATGTCTCGAACCTCCACCTAAAACTTAACATCGCAAGTAGGTACCTCTCGAACATGTCCAATTGAACCACTCTCTTCGAGGAAAAAAGATTCCATCCCTTCAAGGGCCGGGACCTCGACCCCTTCGAGGACAGAAGCCTCCATCCCTTCGAGGGCTAAGAACTTGACCCCTTCGAGGACAGAAAACTCCATCCCTTCGAGGGCCTAGAACCGAACTCCTTCGAGGATCCCCCATCTACCCCTCAAGTCTTCCAGTTATCGAGCCATTGGCACAAGCACGCTAAGTATCCATCACTCGAATCATCAATGTCTCGAACCTCCACCTGAAACTTAACATCTCAAGAAGGTACCTCTCGAACATGTCCAATGGAACCCCTCCTTTCGAGGACAAAAGATTCCATTCCTTCGAGGCCGAGACCTCGACCCCTTCGAGGACAGAAGCCTCCATCCCTTCGAGGGCCAAGAACTCAACCCATTCGAGGACAGAAGACTCCATCCCTTTGAGGGCCTGGAACTGAACTCCTTCGAGGATCCCCCATCTACCCCTCGAGTCTTCCACCTGTCGAGTCATTGGCACACGCACGCCAAGTATCCATCACTTGAATTATCAATGTCTCGAACCTCCACCTGAAACTTAACCTCTCGAGTAGGTACCGCTCAAACATGTTCAATGGAACCCCTCCCTTTGAGGACAGAAGATTCCGTCCCTTCGAGAGCCGAAACCTCGACCCCTTCAAAGATAGAAGACTTCATCCCTCGAGGGCTGAGAACTCGACCCCCTCGAGAACAGAAGACTCCATCCCTTCGAGGGCAAAGACCTCGACCCCTTTGAGGACAAAAGACTCCATCCCTTCGAAGACCGAGACCTTGACCCCTTCGAGGGCTAAGAACTCGACCCCTTCGAGGACAGAAGACTTCATCCCTTCGAGGATCCCCCATCTGCCCCTCGAGTCTTCCACCTGTCGAGTTAATTGCACACACACGCTAAGTATCCATCACTTGAATCATCAATGTCTCGAACCTCCACCTGAAACTTAACCTCTCGAGTAGGTACCTCTCGAATATGTCCAATGGAACCTCTCCCTTCGAGGACAGAAGATTCCATCACTTCGAGGGCTGAGACCTCGACCCCTTCAAGGATAGAAGACTCTATCCCTTCGAGGGCTGAGGACTCGACCACCTCAAGAACAGAAAACTACATCCCTTCGAGGGCAGAGACCTCGACCCCTTAGAGAACAGAAGACTCCATCCCTTCGTGGGCTGAGAACTCAACCCCTTCGAGTAATGAAGACTCTATCCCTTCGAGGGTCGAGAATTCAACCCCTTCGAGGGGCGAGAGCTCGACCCCTTCGATGACAAAAGCCTTCATCCCTTTGAGGGCCTAGAACTCGACCCCTTCGAGGACAGAAGATTCCATTGGCACATGCACGCTAAGTATCCATCACTTGAATCCCCAATGTGTCGAACCCCTCCACCTTGAAGGTCACATCTCGAATGGGCTCTCGAACCCATCCAACCGAACCCCTCCATCTGAAACTTAACTTCTCGAATGGGTTCCTCTCGAATCGGTACGTCTCAAATAGGTACCTCTCGAATGGAAACCCTCCACCACAAACATCTCCTCTCGAATGGGTACCTCTCGAACATGTCCAATGGAACCTCTCCCTTCGAGGACAGATGACTCCATCCCTTTGAGGGCCGAGACCTCGATCCCTTTGTGGACAGAAGACTCCATGCCTTCGAAGGCCGAGACCTCGACCCCTTCGAGGACAGAAGACTCTATCCCTTCGAGGCCGAGAACTCGACCCCTTTGAGGGATGAGAATTCAACCCCTTCGAGGGACGAGAGCTTGACCCCTTTCAGGACAGAAGCCTCCATCCCTTCGAGGGCCTAGAACTCGACCCCTTCGAGGACAAAAGATTCCATTGGCACATGCACACTAAGTATCCATCACTCGAATCCCCATGTCTCGAACCCCTTCATCTGGAAGTTCACATCTCGAATGGGTACCTCTCGAACCCATCCAATCGAACCCGTCCATCTGAAACTTAACTTCTCAAATGGGTTGCTCTCGAATCGGTACGGCTCAAATAGGTACCTCTCGAATGGATCGAATGGAACCCCTCCATCTCAAACATCACCTCTCGAATGGGTACCTCTCGAACATATCCAATGGAACCCCTCCCTTCGAGGACAGAAGACTCCATTCCTTCGAGGCCAGAAGACTCCAGCCCTTCGAGGACACAAGAACAACCCCTCGAAGGCCACTGCTCGCCATCCAGTCAAACCCGTCTAACAGGAAATTCACATCTCGAATGGGTACCGCTCGAACCCATCCAATCGAACCCCTCCACCTGAAAGTTTACAACTTGAATGGGTACCTCTTGAACCCATCCTATCGAACCCCTCCAGCTCACATCTCGAATGGGTACCTCTCGAGTAGGTTCCCCTCGAATGGGTGCCTAAAACGATGTCGTTTTGGTTGGCCACCTGGCAGCATATGTAGCCACACATGGAGGCACCGCAACTTTTGACAAATGGGATGCACAAAATGACAAAAGTGTTTCCCAAAACGACGTCGTTTTGGGTGGCAACTTCAGAGCAAAGCCTGGGGCACACGTTCGGCCTGTCCTGAAAATGACCTTTATGCCCCTGACGACGGTTGACACAAGCGTGATGTATCCAAGTATTCCTTTAATATGGTAACCAGATGAAGGACTATTTGTGACTAGCTATCTGATGAAGGACGATTTGGGTGACATCTAATGGAATGAGTGCATTCTTTATTGATAGACTAATTTAGGTTGATGCCAAGTTATAGAATTTTTATAGTTCAACTTCAAATGGATGTGAAAGACACGTGGAGAAAGATATATAGATTATCGAGTTTACTTCAATGATACACATTTTAATCCCTCTCCATGGGTTCTTCCAAAATAAGGAAATTAAAACCATCTCGTAAGTACTGTACGGGAAGAAACTGATGATTCTAGTAAAAGTATGACTGTATGAGTCTCCATAATAGAAGCTTCCAAAGTGAGGTCTCCCTCTTTATCTTTGGATGAATTTCCGTGTGGCCATTGTATATTTGGAGTATTAGGCATATTCAGTAAGGAGATCTTTATTCTCAAAAGATGGAAGGTTAGTTTTATTCAAATTAAACTGAACTAACATTGGATAAATTGTACACCATTTAAATATTCTCATCTGCAATTGCTCTGATCATCTTGGAGATGCTAAATTCTCATAGTTTTCTTCCAGCATATTCTCATCCTTAAAGGATTTCCCCAACATTGATGACATAACATATGTCTCTTCATTTGCTTTATGTAAAAATTTAGTAAAAATATTCATGCTCAGTAATAGAATTTTATCAGGAATAGATGCTGTCATATTTTAATTATTTAGACTATGGTGATTATATTTTTTAGTTGTTTTGAATTGTGTGAGTGTGAAGTAGATTTTGTGATAGGTTTATATACTTAAGGCTTAGCTTTTTAAATATAAGATAAATTTGAGAAGTTAGCCACCGAATTACCTTTTTCAGCTACCTGAGAGTTTGATCTTGATGACATCAATCCCGTTTCCTTAACTCTTTCTCCCCAACTTACAACTGACTTTGAGAAGACCAAGTTTATAACAATTATCACAGTAATTTAGAGCACTATGGCATTCTAAATACTGCCAGAATCCACTCTAACCTAGGTACCTTTTGTTGTAGCTTTGTGATGTCAAGTTCAACACATATCTTACCAATGTGAGGCCAAGTGCGATTAAGGTTTTCCATATAGACCTTCACATGATTAACCACAGGGTTTCCAATATTCATCATTGAATCTTTTGCAATTAATTGTTGCATACAATACTACCAAGATCAAAACTAAACGAGAATCTATGCCTGGATAAAAACTACATTATCATTTATGACCCGCCATGAGCATTAAATTGCATTTTTATTTTCTCTAGATAATTTATAATATTAACAATTTATATGTTTTGTCCTTAGAATACAAAAACAATGACACCCAATAAGAAAGATAGTCTAATAATATTTAGATTGAAAAGATAATATATATTCCACCTTTTATGGGATTTATTTACCTAGTAACTATTCAAATGACCAATCCCTCGGATAGGTCTTTATGGAGTTCAACTCCACCTTTTGTAAAAATTATTGAAAATTAATGAGTAAACTACCTTTTCAAAAAAAATATCAACTATATTAATTTGAACTGTTGGGGATGCAATGTGATACATATCCCCATGGTATGATAAAAAATTTCTTTATATTAATTACACACGCAGCACGTGCATGGCACATATATTGAAATATTGTACCCAATTGTGGATTGTATGGGGTATTAATCTAGCGTACTACCTCCAAGAACAATGATCTCTTAATGGTGGTGGGAGTTTCGGGCATCCCCGTCTTTATTTGGAAAAAAATAAGATTATTTATTTACATCGAAGATAAGAAACTAAACCATTATTTAGTAGATGTAAGCTTCTAATATAACAAAGAGGAAAATAAAAAAGATTTGTAAGTACAATTGACTAAGAATCCTTGCTTCACTAGATAATCCCCCACTAAATTCATTTCTAGTGTATGCATATATGGATGATCATGCATGGCATGGGTATCAAACAATGTGTCAACTGTGCGGGAGACGTGCAAGGCTCGGGTATTATGTTGTGTCAATTTATAAGTGAAGAAGTGATAATTTAGTTGTTGGAGATAATTGATGTATATTATGATAATAATAAAGGTCAAAATTATAATAAAAACACGACTATGAAATCAGTAAAGATAATTAATCATTATGATATATTATTCATAATTTATATGTTATCTATGGTTACGATAATTATTGTATCCACATAGTTAGATTTATTCCGTATTCATAATCTCTAGATAATATGAAAGTTAATTAATTTTTAATGTTTATAAATATATACTTATTTTATTACAAGGGATACAGAGTGCACTACCATATATAAATCGTATATTTTCTATTACATCATGACATGATAATATAAAAGATTAAAAATATGAATTGCCAAATTTAAAATAGATAAATAGATAAAATTAATAGTTAGATTAGAAAGTGGTAAATGAATGTAGTGGGACAAGGAGAGAGTAATAAAAGCCATCCAAAACACTACACGGGGCTTAAGTTGCGCCATGCACCTTCCTATTGCCACTGTCCCTGTCACTTCCTGCTATAGGAACAATGTGCAAGTTCATTCATAAAATTCCTAGTTGGAAATTTCCTGACTAAAAAGTAGCTGAACTTGATTTACACTTCTAATTTCATAACCGGACTGTATGCACGTTTACTACACATGAATGTCTAGATGTTTCTAATGCTTTCGTGTTCGATATTAAAATCTAAATTTAATTTTATAATTATTCAATCTTACCTATTTGTGAATAACTACATTTTTTTTCAAAAATGTAATATTATATTTTGTATCTTTATTATATGCTATAGGTTGTTATTTGGAAGTTTAGGAAGATTTAAGTATTGATATTTCTTTTAGCTCAATATATATATAAAGAGTGGGTCTCCTGACAGGCGGCCTGTTCATAAACTTATGGACAGGCCACTTATTTCTTACCTTATACATTGCATTTTTTAAATTACATACAAAATTTAAAATTTTTGAAAATATTTTTTTATATCATATATTTTTATATTTTCACCTTTAAATACATATTATTACTTCTTTTAACTTATAAAATGCAATATTTAAATTTTATAAAAAATTACAACATTTAATCCAAATGCCCCTGAGAACTGTCCACAAGCTTATGAAAATGCCGCATTTCTTGAGACTTTCCCATATATAAAAACTAAAGTGTGTTTTGTTATAGAAATAATTCAATTCAGTAGCTAAAAGGTCTTTATAGTAGAAATCCGGATGATTCGGAAATAACTTTCATATAAACAAAAAAACTAAATCAACATTCCATCTTGGGCACGACTCCGCAAGCAGAACGTATAAGTTGCTCAAATATATTGTAAAGCCATGCGACTAGAGGACATATTACTCCTTCCCATCCAATCTGCAAACAATCTTTTTCTCAATCAAAGTTGTAGAATTTTGACCACAAATTTAAATAAATGTATGAGAATAATTTTTTTTGTATGATATATAGATTCGTCATAACAGGTAGTTTCTATATATTAAATTTTTATGTGCCATTATTATATGTTAAGGAAATTTCCTTGTAGGAAAGGTTATCGATAGTAGTTACCTTATAAAATTAGTTATAGATGGTAGTTACCTTATATAACCTTTCCTACAAGGAAATGGTTTCTATTTGCTTAACATTATATGTAGTTGCATATAGTTAAAATCAAACATATTTATAGGTGACTGTGCAAAATAATTTGTGCAAATTTGGCTAGGACGGAGAGAGTATATCTTTCTGCGGGCTGATGTATTTAGCCCAAAATCATCTTCTTCCTTTTTTAAATATAACCATCCTAAGATGGGGGGGGGGATATTTATGGGCTCCCCAAACCGTAAAAGAGCTAGAAATAGCATCATGAGTTTGTTCGTTACAAAAGGTCATCCGATTGATGATCAAGAGCCCTAAGAGCACTTGTAGCGAAAGACTTGCTTGTGGAAGCAAAATAAAACCTCCATACAGGATGATCAGTAAAAAAAATGTAAGTCTAAGTGCCAGACTGGATCAGAAATAGATTTTCTAAGCCCTGAGATATCACGAACGAGTCGGGGAGTCAACATTCGAAACCCCAGTTAGTCAGTGATATTCAGACCGTAGGAAATATGTTTAAAAGCCTCATAAAGAGCAAGCATGGATCCGGATTTGTCCTTCAGCTGAGAAAGGAAGTAGCAGCAGCTACCCTTAGCAGTGTCTTCATCCAAAAGTCAGCAAAATGCAGCGGGAGGAGATGTCCGCAGTATCAGAGCATCAGCATCAGTTCCCGAAGGAGTCTTCTGGTACCTGAGATATGAAGAAGAAGACAACAGTATCTATACTCGAAAACTAGCAGCTCAGGGATAGGCATAATCAGAGAAGCTGGCAGCTCAGAGAGAGTCATAACCATAAAATTACTTAGATAGTCCTGCAAGAAATGTTAGCCACAGCAAAGAGGGGGGAACCTAATTTGTTCCCACTCTAATCCCCGGGACTCCAGAGATATCCAGGGCAAGGAGACCTTTAAAGAAAATTGGGACTGACATAATATCCACATCTCCTTGGAGATGGTTATCCATAGCCAATTTTGCCAAAAAATCTGCAGGATGGTTAGCTTCCCGGGGGATATACTGGATAGGGATTGAGAGTTGTGCCCTGTGTAGTGTACTACAGATTGAATAGCTAGAAGCTCAGCATGTAAAGGATCAGAACTTTGAAAAGTATTAACTCTCATTTTGATCAAGAATCCCCTCCAATCCCTTACAATCACTGCAGTAGCAGATTGACCACCAATTTTCCAGGAAGCATCCGTATTTATTTTGTAGCCTCTATCTGGTTTTTGCCATTTTGCAATCGATATCAGTTTTTTCTTCTTACTAGAAATTTTAGGAATGATATTAGCCAGAATCCATCTCTTGTTCTTTTCAGTATTTCCATAAAATTGATGAGCGGTAAAGATTTAGTAAATCATCCCATTGATTTCAAGGAAACATGCTTCAGAAGAGAAAGCTGTGTTTTCAAAGATTATTTTGTTCCTATAGATCCATAAGAACCAGACTGTAGCCACTAGGGAAACAGAAATCAGGTTTTCATGTATCTTGGAATCAGCTGGATATGCTAAAAGAAATTGTACTCTATTTTTAAAACTACTGAATCCAGGTGAAGGTAGCTGTAACAAGGAGAGGACCTTTTGCCATACAGCATTGGAAGATATGCATGAATTAAAATAGTGATCAAGATTGTCAGAATGATTTATGCAAATAGGGCATCTGGAAGCAAAAGAGAAACCAAAACTGTTAAGTATGTTGTCAAAAGGTAATAGGCCATTTAGGACTCTCCATAATAAGACAAACATTTTACCAGGAAGAAAAGAAGTCCAGACCTTAGAAAAATCTCTGATGCATGATTTCCGTATTCTGAAAATTGAGTATGCTGACCTGATTGAGAAGTTTCCATCCAAATTAGGAGTCCAAACGAGCTTGTCTTTGTGTGTGTATTCCAAAGTAGCCACCTGCGGGGAATAGATAATGTTGGTAGCCAAGTGTGGCTCCAGAAGTGGTAGGAAAGATAATTTACCCTCAATGAAAGATCTGAGGGAGATATCTGTAAAAGGTAGATCAATGTGTTCTGGCCATTTGTAAATTAAAGCTCCATTACCTATCCAATTTGCATTCCAAAAAGAACAATCTCCTACTCCATAGAGGACTCTAGAAGCACTGTTTGCAATAGCAGTAATTCTTGTAATCCTAGACCAGGTATGAGATTTTTTATATGAGTCAGGTAAAGACCATATAAGAGAAGCCCACTGAGTATTGTTATGTTGCAACTTCCACCACAGTTTACAAGAGAAAGTTTCTACTGTTGCATTTAGATCTCTAAATCCTAAGCCATTTTCCTGAACTGGCAAACACATTTTCTTCCAGGTTCTCCACTTTTTTTTCCCCATGTTCACCCATCCCCTAGAATAGACTCGAAGCAGCTCTCTCCATTTTTTTTAGGATTATCCTAGGGGGTCTTAAAACTGCAAAAATATGAGTAGGGATGGAAAGGAGACAGTGATTAATCAAGGTGATCCTACCAGCTGAGGATAGCCATCTATTTTTCCAATTGTTAATCATTTTTTCCATTCTTTCTAAAACTGGAAGGTAATGGACCTTTAAGTTTCTACCAGAAAAAATAGGTACACGTAGATATTTGAAAGGAAAAGACCCTTTCTCCATTCCCAAAATCCTCTTGACTGTGAGAACAGATTGAGGAGGGATGTTCTGAGCTAAGAAAAACTCAGATTTGGAGAAATTGAATTTTTGTCCGGATGTGCTCTCATATGCTAACAAAAACAGTTTAAAAAGTTTCAGATCACTTGACCTGGTGGTAAAAAATATGGCAGTGTCATCAGCATACATGATATGTGTGAGGGGGAAGCATGTAGTGGGGAGACTAAAATATTGCAAATAACCATCTGAAAACATTTTCTTGAGACTTCTAGAAAAAGCCTCAGACAGAATGTTATACAGAAAAGGGGAAAGAGGATCCCCTTGCTCGATGCCTCTGGAGGAAGAGAAAAAACCAGATGTCACACCATTCACTAGAACAGAGAAGTGTGCAGCAGCAATGTTGTGCATTATAAGTGCTACAAATTTTCCATGGAAGCCAAATTTTAGTAGGATTGAATTTAGAAATGACCAGGAGACCCTGTCAAAAGCCTTTTGCATATCTAATTTAACTATCAGATTTTTAACCTTAGATTTCCTAGACAATAATCTGGTCATCTCTTTCATTAAAATGACATTATCAGAGATATCCCTCCCTTTGATGAATGCACTCTGCTCAGGAGAGATCAGAATGTGCATTAAAGGTTTAATCCTCTCCAGAAGCAGTTTAGAAAAAACTTTATTAACAAAGTCAGATAAACTGATTGGCCTAAAGTCTGCAAAAGCTATGGGGATTTTCTTTTTTGGGATTAATGTGAGCCATGTACTTGAAATAGCTTTTGGGATGTTACCATTTATTAAGAAGTCATTTGCAGCAAGCAAGAGATCTTGTTTGATGGTTTCCCAGAAATGAGTGTAGAATTCACCTGAAAATCCATCAGAGCCAGGAGCACTGGATTTGTTAAGATTAAAAACTGCAAAATGCAGTTCCTGTATGCTAAAGGGGTTGAGAAGTAACAGATTTTGTTCTTCCGTAATGAGTTTAGGAATCTCCTTAAGAAAGTGGTTATGATAGGTTCCTTCTATTTGTGGTACATCCTGATTAAGTAATTCCTGGAAGAACCTAACTCCTTCCTCTTTGATCAGTTTAGGATCTGAGATCCAATTACCAAGTCCATCCTTAATTTTGCAAATTCTTGATCTTGCTTTTTTTTTTCTTTAATGGAATGATAAAAGAAACTAGTGTTTGCATCCCCATGTTTAATCCAATTAAGCCTAGCCTTTTGCTTAAGGAAAATGTTATGTTCTTTCTGAGCTCTGAGAAGGTCAGCTTTAGATTTTGTAAGGTCAGCTTTAGATTTTGTGAGTTCCATTAAAATTGCATCATCAGGTGAAAGCTGGAAAAGTATCTCTAGTTCATTTACTCTATTCTCGGAAATGATAAGATTCTGATTCACATTGCCAAAGTTAGACCTATTCCAATCTTTTATAACAGTCTTCAGTCTTTTAAGTTTATAAACCAGATTATGCATCTCTTGAAAATTAGATCCCAGATTCCAATTTGAAACTACCAGTTCCTGAAACTCAACTCTATTAGCCCACATTTCTTGGTATCTGAAGGGCCTAGGAACCTGCTCTAAAGCTGATTGAATTGAAAGCAGTAAGGGATAATGATCAGAGGTTAGTCTATTTAGGACTTGTATGGAGCTGTTGGGAAATTTTTCAAACCATTCTAGGTTACTAAGTCCTCTATCAAGTCTCTGGAACTGTAAATCCCTACACTTATCTTGATATCTATTATTGCTCCATGTGTACGAATTACCTACAGTTGGTATTTCATGCAAATCTTTACTGGATATGAAATCATTGAATTGTTTCATACTCTTCCTGGGGGTGGTCTTTCTACCCTTATACTCTGTAACAGAAGTTACAGAGTTAAAATCACCTATGTAGACTGCTGGATCAGGCTCAAAAGATACAGACACAGGCATAGAAGACTGTAAATCAGACCATAATATTTCCCTTAAAGATCTATGAACACTGGCATAGATAAAAAAATAAATCCAGGAAGAAGAGGTAGCTCTTTCCTCTATTTTAGTTTTTATGAACTGATCTGACTCCTGTAAACTTTGTATGTTGAAATTATGATTCCATAGGAGCCAAATTTTTGCATACTGAGCACATATTGCATTTTCAAACCCTAAAACATGCTTCAATTTTATCAAATCTTGATTATCATGCCATGGTTCAATTAAACACAGGATGACTATCTTGTGTTTCATTTTGAGAGTCTTTAATCTATCAATTGAAGTACCATAACCCCTAACATTCCAAACTAAAATATTACCATGTTTGGTGTATTTTATCATTTAAAACTAGCTGGGGTAGCTTTTTGTGATGATCTTAAAATCCTTTGTTTACTAACATTAGCCTTGCTGTTTTGTGTCAGTGTAACATCACATTTCTCCTTAGTTCCAGAGTTTGAGATACCTACCTCCTGAAGAGCATTGTCATGACTATTACCTGGAATATCATGGTGATTTGTGGATTCTGGCACTAGATTTGCCATATGAACTGAGGGATCCTCCTGCACCGCTACAGTTGGTGTCACTACCAGTTCCTCAATAGGCTGCACAGGTACCAGGATTTAGCCCAAAATCATCATCTCTAATGCCAAATGATGGACGATTTGTGACTAGCTATCCGATGATGGAATATGTTATTTACTTTTGGGTGACATCTAATGGAATGAGTGCATTCTTCATTGATAGACTGATTTAGTTTGATGTCAAATTGTCGAATTTTTATAGTTCAACTTCAAATGGATGTGAAAGATACATGGAGAAAGATATATATTTTGATACATGGAGATATATATTTTGATACATGGAGAAAGATATATATTTTGATACATGGAGAAAGATATACATGGTACACATTTTGATCCCTCTCTATAGGTACTTCCTCGAGAAGGAAATCAAAACCATCTTGTAAGTATTATACGTGAAGAAATTAATGATTCTATTAAACATATGACCGTAATAAAAGCTTCTAGAATGAGATCTCCTTCTTTACTTTTGGATGATTTTTCATGTGACCATCGTATATTTGGAGTATTAGGCATATTCAGTAAGAGACCTTTATCTTCAAAAGATGGAAGGTTGGTTTGATTCAAAACTGAACTAACTTGGGATAAATTGGACTCCTTTTAAATATTCTCATATATAATTGCTCTGATAATCTTGGAGATGCTAAATTCTCACAGTTTTCTTCCAACAAATTATCATCCTTAAAGGATTTACGTAACATTGATTACTTAACATATGTGTCTACATTTGCTTTATGTAAAACTTTAGTACAAAGATTCATGGTTGTGGAACACTAGAATATTCTCATATATAATTGCTCTGATAATTGCCAGAGATGCTAAATTCTCACAGTTTTCTTCCAACAAATTATCATCCTTAAAGGATTTACGTAACATTGATGACTAAACATATGTGTCTTCATTTGCTTTATGTAAAACTTTAGTACAAAGATTCATGGCTGTGGAACGCTAGAATCCACAAATTTGATGGCATTTTATGATATTTTATCATGTTCTAAAACATTATAGATTTTCAAAGTATTAACATGAACATACTTCACAACATCAATTGAAAATTTTTAAATATGCTCATTAAAATAATTTTATCGGGAATAATTGATGTCATATATTCATTATTTAGACTTTGGTGATTATCATTTTTAGTTGTCTCGAATTGTATGTGTGAGTTTAAATCAGCTTTTATGATAGGTTTATATTCTAAAATCTTATCTTTTTAAGTATAAATTTAAGGAGTTAGCCACTGAGTTACCTTTTTCAACGGGGGTTTGATCTTGATGGTAAATCCCTTTTCCTTAACTCTTTCTCCCCAACTTACAACTAACTTTGTGAAGACCAAGTTTATAACAATTATCTAGGTAATTTAGAGCACTTTGGCATTCTAAATACAACCAGAATCCACTTTAATCAGGTACCTTAGTGATAGCGAGGTCAACGCATACCCTACCAACATGAGACAGAGTGCGATTAAAATTTGTACTATTGGGAATACAATGCAGTGCATATTCCCAGAGTATGATAACAATTTTCTTAATATTAATTACAGAAGTGGCACGTGCATGACACATGGATTCATCTGGTGTACCCAATCATGCATGGTTTTTTGTGTTAATATAGTGTACTACTCTCAAGAACACTGATCTCTTAACGGCAACGGGAGTTTATGGCATCCCCTTCTTTAATGAAAAAATTATGGTGATTTTTCTTACAACACAGATAAGAAAATAAACCATTATTTAGCATAAGTAAGCTTGTAATGTAGAAAAAAAAAAGAAAATTTTAAAAATATTGTAAATACAATCGGCATTAAGAATCCTTGCTTCACCAGATAACCCCCCACTGAATTCACTTCTCTGTATGCATATATGGGTGATCATGCATGACATGAGTATCAAACAGTGTTTTCAACTGTGCAGGAGACGTGCATAACACGTGCATTAATCTCGTGTCAATTTATAAGTATAGAAATGATAATGTAGTTGTTGAGATAATTGATGTATATTATGATAATAATATAGGTCAAAATTGTAAAAAAAATAAATACAACCATGAAATCAGTAAAGACCATTAATCCTTAAGTATTATTCCTAATTTATGTGCTATTCATTGGTACGTTAAATATTGTATCCACGTAATTAGATTATCCGTATTCACTTTCTCTAGATAATATGAAAGCCAATTATTTTTTACTGTTTAAAAATATATATTCATTTTATTACGAGGGATACAAAGTGCACTACCTAGTAACTATACTAATTTGTACTGTTGGGGATACAATGTGGTTCATATCCACAAGGTACGATAAAAATTTTCTTAATATTAATTACACATGTGGCACATGCACATTGACCTAGTGTACCCAATCGTGCATGGTATGGGGTATTAATCTAGTTCAATCCCCCCGCATTTATGCCATCCGCGTCTTTTTTCTTTTTTTAAAAATATGATTTTTCTTACATCAAAGATAAGAAAAAAAATCATTATTTAGAAGATGTAAGCTTCTAATATAACAAAAATAAAAAATAAAAAAGTTGTAAGTACAATTGACATTAATAATCCTTTCATTACTAGGTAATCCCCCACTAATTCACTTCTCTGTATGCGTATATGAATGATCATGTATGTCATGAGTATCAAATAATAGTTCAACTGTGGAGGAGACGTGCAAAGCACATGTATTAATGGTGTGTTAGTCTATAAGTATAGAAATAATAATTTTGTTGTTTGAGATAATTGATGTATACTATGATAATAATATAGGTAAAAAGCATAATAGAAACAAGACTATGAAATCAGTAAAGAACATTAATCTTTATAATATCTTATTCGTAATTTATATGTTATCTATGGGTACAAAAAATATTGTATCCACATAATTAGATTTATTTCGTAGTCACTGTCCCTAGATAATATGAAAGTCAATTAATTTTTAATGTTTCAAAATATATACCCATTTACTACACATGAATGTCTAGACAGAGGCGGAACCAATGGTATGCGAGGTAGGGCTCCAGCCCTACCTAGATCGCCGGCCGGAGGTAGCAGGAGTTGGTCCGGTCTTCGAGCGGGTCTTCCGGCGGAGTTTGGCGCGTCTCCGGCGACTGGTACGCCTTTGCTCGGAGAAGAAGGCCGCGTCCCGGCCTTCTTTTTTTTATGCCTAAGTAATAAAATGACGTCGTTTTCACGTTAGTGAAATGACGTCGTTTCATTTGGTAATATGAAAAAAAATAAAAATGAAATGGAGAAATGGATTGGGCCAAAACTGAGCCCAATCCAATAATCCAATCTTAGCAAAATATTGGAACGAGAGGCGAGAGCAGCAGAAGCAAAGCATCTCCCTCAGTCAGTCCCTCAGCCAAGAGCCCTTCGCCACCGCCGCCAGGTCCGCCACCAGGTCTCCGCCGCGATGCCGCCGGAAGCTGTCTTGTCCCGCCGCCTCTGCACGCCGCACGCCGCCTCTCCAAACCACCGGTAGACTTCTTCTCTTTATGCTAAGATTTATTAATTTTAGGGTGTATTCTCTTTTTTATTTTTTGCTTCAAAACTTAAATTTATGTGAACATGATTTTTAGATTGGATGTCGAATTGAAGTTATATGGTTGTATATGATTGTTGAAATTTAGTTGAATTGCATATTTGAATTTAGTTGAATTGAATATTTAGTCGAATTTAGTTGGAATTTAGTTGGAATTATAAATTTTTTATTTATTTTGTATAATTGTATGTTAAAATGAAATTGTCAATTTGTCATAATCGGTTTATGGAATTATCAATTAGGGATATTTGTTAACTTGAATTTAGATTAATATGATTTTATAAATTTTTTGTTATCTCAATTTGTTATTGTTTCGTAACTCTTTTAGATTTTTTTAAAAATAAATCAATTTACATATTTTCCCTATTTGATATTTAATAGGTTATGGATAAATTTTTAATTCGAAGTAGCGGATCTCCATCTTTAAAGAGATCGAATGAATCTAATGAACAAATGCACAATGAAGAGGGTAGTAGTACAAAATAATCTCGTGTAGAATTCAATCAGAATGATGTTATAAGTGATCCCGGGCTACGTAAACCTATTGAAGAGATTGATGTTTCTATTAGAGATGAAGTGCTAAGAGAATATATATTAAGAGGTCCTTGCCAACCTAAGAATCATACTTTTCCAAAGACAGTGTTCAATGATGAATTTAGAAGTTTTCAAAAGGGTTGGTTTGATGAATTTAATTGGTTGGAATATAGTGTTTCAAAGGATGCGGCCTTTTGTTTTCCTTGCTATCTTTTTAAGAATTCGGCAAAGGGGACGACATATACTGTGGATGGGGTGATGAATTGGAAGAATGACCTTAAAGTATTTAGGAAACATGCTAAGAATGTGGATGGAATTCATCATGGTGCAGCAATCAAATTGAGAAATTTTAGCCTTCAAAAGCAAAGTATCTCACATTGTTTGGATGGTCATTTTACTGAAGCAAAAAAGGCACATCGCACACGTTTGAATGCGGTTTTGGATGTGACAAAATACTTGTTAAATCAAGGTTTGACTTTTCGTGGTCATGATGAAGGTTGGGATTCCATCAACAAGGGTAATTATCTTGAATTGGTTGAATGGTATTGCAAGCGAAGTGAAGATATGCTAAGGTAATGAATGAAAATGCTCCCGGAAATTGCAATTTGACATCCCCCAGAGTTCAGAAGCAGCTCTCAAGTGCGTGTGCTGGTGAGGTAACTGATGCTATTGTTAATGACAGTGGAGATAATGTATTTTCTATTCTTGTTGATGAGCCTAGAGATGTATCAATAAAAGAGAAAATGTGGGTTGTTTTGAGATATGTCAACAAACAAGGATGTATTCTTGAGCGTTTTCTTGCTCTTGTGCATGTTTCCAATACTAAAGCTATTACTTTGATGGAGGCTCTTAAGCAACTGTTTGTTGATAAGAAAATGTCCTTGTCAAAGTTGAGAGGCCAAGGATATGATGGGGCTCCAAATATGCGATGGGAGTTTAATGGATTGCAAGCTTTGATATTGAAAGAAAAATCTTCTGCAAGGTATATTCATTGCTTCTCTCACCAACTTCAATTGGTTGTTGTTTCTGTTGCATATAGTACTCTATCTGCGGGTGAATTTTTTGGGTATCTTGTTAAAACTGTGAATCTAGTTGGAGGTTCATGTATTAGAAAAGAGATTCTTGTGCAATTAGAACATGCTAGACTTGTAGAGACATTGGAGAGTGGGGAGAATGTTAGTGGAAGAGGCAAAAATCATGAAATGAGTTTGAGACGGCCTGGTGATACACGTTGGGGATCACATTACAGTACTATTCTTCGCTTTGAGGCTATGTGGTCTTCAATTATTCAAGTGCTTCTTAATATCTGTGAGCATAGCAATTTAGATGAAAATGCCTCTACGGCAAAGGGTTTGATTGATAGAATGGAGAGCTATGAATTTGTAATTTGTATGTTTTTTATGAAGCATTTGTTGGGAGCTACAAGTCAATTGTCCCCTGCCTTGCAACAAAGAGATCAAAATATTTCGATGGCTGTGCGAATGATGAATAGAATGAAGGCTGAATTGCAAGAATTCATAGATTGTGGTTTTGACAAATTATTGGATGGAGTCAACACATTTTTTATGAAGCATGAGATCACATTAGACGTGATGGAAGCACAACGGAAAATTCGTCACCGTTCTAGACGACGTGGAGAAATGTCAACCAATCATAATTTCTACCGTGTTGATATTTTTCTTCAGGTACTACTTTAATATTTACATAGTTTAATTTATTTTGTTTATAATATTTTATATGTATTTTTTATCTTATTGTTATATTTTTTATTGTTTCAATACTAGATCGTTGACAGGATGATTCTTGAAACGAATCATCGATTTTGCGAAGCAAGCTCGGAATTACTCACTTGTATTGCATGCCTTGATCTAAGAGAAAGATTTGCCATGTTTGATGTTGGTAAGTTGCTTCGCCTTGCTGAACTCTATCCGGATGACTTCTCCCTTGTTGATCGTTTAGAACTTGAGCAACAACTTGATTTCTTCATTCATGATGTGAGAGATGATGATGCCTATTCAGTCATCAATGATCTTGGAAGTCTTGCTCAACATATGGTTCGATCACGTAGCATGGTACTCTATCCATTGGTATATCGTCTTATTGAGTTAGCATTAGTTCTACCAGTTGCAACTGCTTCAGTTGAGCGAGTTTTTTGTGCCATGAAGAATATCAAGACCGATCTTCGTAATAGAATGGGAGATGAATGGTTGAACGATGTTATGACGGTATATGTTGAAAATGATATTTTTGTTAAGATTGAGAATGAACCAATTATGCAACGTTATCAAACCATGGAGTCTCATTGATATCTGTTGCCCCCACCTTTTCCTAGTTCTACTTCTAATAATTCGAGCGTTAGAAAGTAGTTATTTTAGTAGTTTAGTGAACTTGTAAAAATATTATTGCATGGTACTTGATTTATTATATTATGTAGTATTTTTCATTATTGTTGAGTTGAATTTTTAAAATTTATATGTCATTAATATTTATCAGCCTCCCCTGAAAAAAATTTCTGGTTCCGCCACTGTGTCTAGATGTTGCTAATGCTTTTGTTTTGGATATTGAATTGTAATTTTATTTTAATAATTATTTAAGGTTACCTATTCATGAATATCTACAGATTTATTTTTTCAAAAATGTAAAATTGCATTTTGTATTTTTACTATATGCACGTTCTTTGCACATAGTTGTCCTAAGATTGCAATTCTTGGGTGCTAGATATCAATGTGCAAAGTTTTGTCACAATATCTAACATAAAAAACTAGCATGTTGATCACAATCTTAAAAAAAATTGGAATGTTGTTATTTGAAAGTTTAGGATGGTTTAAGTATTGGTATTTCTTTTAGCTCAATTTATTTAAAAACTAAAAAGTTTCTTGTCCTAGAAATAATTCAATTTCATTAGCTACAAGGTCTTTATAATAGAAGCTTTGATGATTTGGAAATCACTTTCACATAAAAAAAATTAAATCAACATTCCATTTTGGGCATGCTTCTCAAGAAGAACTTACAAGTAGCTCAAATATATTTTTAAGTCTTGTGACCAGAAGATATGTTATTCCCTATGTCCCATCTAAATTTGAACATAATATTTTTTTCAATCAAGGTTGTCAAATCTTTACCGCAAATTTGAATAGATACATACACACGTTTTGATCCCTTTCCATGGGTACTTCCTCGAGAAGGCAATCAAACCCATCTTGTAAGTAATGTATGTGAAGAAATTGATGATTCTATTAAACATACTACTTTACGAGTCTCCATAATAGAAGCTTCTAAAACGTGCATGGTCTTCTTCTTTCTCTTTTGATGATTTTTCATGTGACCCCTGTATATTTCGAGTATTAGGCATATTCAACATGAGATCTTTATCCTCAAAAGATGGAAGGTCAGTTTGATTCAAATCAGAACTGACTTGGGATAGATTGGACTCCATTTAATTGTACATATATGAAAGTGCTCTGATGATCTCGGAGATGCTGAATTCTTATTGCTTCATTCCAACAAAGTATCTAGCTTATCCTCCAAGTATTCATTTGACATTGATGACTTAATACACGTCTCTTCATTTGCTTTATGTAAAACTTTAGTACAAAGATTCATGGCAGTGGAATACTAGAATCCACAAATTTGATAGCATTTTTTGATATTTTATCATGTTCTAAAACATTATCAATTCGAAAAGTATTAACATGAACATAATTCACATTATCAATTGCACATTTTAAAATATACTCAATAATAGAATTTTATCGGGAATAGTTGATGTCATATTTTCATTATGTAGACTGGTTATTATCATTTTTAGTTGTCTCAGATTTTTAGTTGACAAGTTTAGATACTAAAAGCTGAACATTTTGAGTATGAGATAAATTTCAGGCGTTAGCCATTGTGTTACCTTTTTCAGCTACCTGAGATTTGATATTGATGACAGGAATCCCTTTTCATCAACTCTTTTTCCCCAACCTTAAAACTGACTTTGTGAAAATCAAGTTTATAACAATTATCAGAGTAATCTAGAGTACTTTGGCATTCTAAATTCTGTCAGAATCCACTCTATTCAGATACCTTTTGGTGTAGCTTTGTGATGTCGAGTTCAACGCATACCTTACCAACGTGATGTCGAGTGCGATTAAGGTTTTCCATATAAACCTTCACGTAATAACCCACAAGATTTCCAACAATCATCATTGAATCCTTTGCAAATAATTGTTGTGGGAGACCGTACAATGCAACCAAGATTGAAACTACAAGAGAATATGTGTCTGGATCTAAATTACATTATAATTTTTGACCCACCATGAGCATTAAATTTCATTTTGATTTTTTTACAGATAAGATATAATATTAACAATAAGTATTTGTTGTGTACATGGAATACAATAACAATGGTACCATTAAATAAATAGTCTATTCATATTTAAATTAAAAAGATAATACTTAGGCTCTGTTTGGGAGAGTTTTTAAGTTGTGCTTATAAGCAAAACACTTTTTAGTGTTTGGTAAAGTGCTAAAAACAACTATTTTTGAAAGCATGAGCTATTTTTGGAGGAAAAGCAGAAGTTGATCTTCCCCTGTTTTCAAAATAAGTCAGATTTGCTTATAAGCACAACTCTACCAAACACAGCCATATTCCACCTTTTGTGGGATTTAACTACCTAGTAGCTATACATAATTTGTACTTTTGGGGATACGATGTGGTACATTTCCCTAGGATACGGTAAATTTGTTTTTTAAATATAAATTACACATATTGCATGACACATGTATTGATCTATTGTGCCCGATCGTGCATGGTATGGGGTATTAATCTAGTGCACTCCCCTCAAGAAATTTATCTCTTAATGGTGGTGGTAGTTTATGGCGTCCACTACTTTATTTTTAAAAATTAAGATGATTTTTCTTATATCGTAGATATGAAAATAAGCCATTATATAGTAGAAGTAAGCTTCTAATATAATAAAGAAGAAAATAAAAAGAGTTGTAAGTACAATTGACATTAAGAATCCTCGCTTCACTAGATAATCCCCCACTAGAGTCACTTATCTGTATGCATATATAGATGATCATGCAATAGTTGTTAAAGAAAAACTGCTATACCTGTAGCTATTTTCTTAAAAGGTGCTATACAAATTTTTTACTTTGCATACATAGTATTCCAGCATAGTTTTACTTTTTTTTCCCCCAGAAACCCCTCATGATATCTTATTAATTAGAAACCAACAGCAAACATAGCACAAACTTCACTCCTGCTAAAGTTATGAGCTATATCCACAGCCCGACGACTAACTTTTGAAACTAAAACATAGTCAAACGAGCTAATAAGTAACTTAATACTATTGAACAGACTTTCCAATTTAAGACATGGGCTAAGAACTCAACATGATTCATAGGAGAGTTGTATATTTCATTTTTTTAGAAAAATTAATTCAATGTATACTTCCTTTCCAACTTCGGTTTCTCCCAGCCCAACAGAAGAGCCCTACCACACGCAAACCAATTAATCCATATAAGAAGAGTTGTTATACCCAATCTCTCAAAGCTACACAACTAGATACATATCAGAGCAAGATAAAACTAAACATTTGCTATGATAACATAGGCATAGATGCTCTCAGTAGACAACCAAGAGTTAACCGGAATTCATGTCATTCAATCGCAGAACGCAACAAGCATAAACTCTAAACCAATACACAAAAAATAAAAGAGCTTGAGCACAACCACAAACACATAATCCAAACAAGCAGACTTATAATGATCGGGAAAATGTTCAGTGCTCTGGCCAAGAGGTGCTTTGAATGAGAGCTATTCGAAAGTCAAGTACTCCCCACAGTGGAAGCGAGCGATGGCCCTGGGGACATTGCGCTGGAGCAAGCAGTGGCCCTAGATGGAGCTGGAACGAATGACGGCTCTTGATGGCGCTGGAGGGGTGCAGCGGCACGCTGGCACCAAATCGACCTGTGGCATGGTGGTGCTGGAGATGCGGTGGTGCTGGAGATGCGGTGGTGCTGGTGGGCGAGAAAGAGGGATAACATTGTGGAGGTGATTTCTGTGAAGGAGATAGATCTATAAAGAAGGAGATGAGTGTGTGTAAATGAGATAGAGGGAATTAGATTGTGTGTGAAGGAGGCCCTGTTTCATATCTGGAATTTTTAAGGGTGAAAACCCTAAAATTTCCCTATATAGTAGGCTAAAAATAGGGTAATAGAACTTTGAGCCATAGTGTAATTTTTCAAAATTATGTAGAAGTAATTAATGTTGACTTTAGAGGCAATTAATGCCCAAATTGCAATTTTGCATATGTATAATATTTAATTGCATTTTGGTGTCGCCAATTTCGTGATTCGACAACTCCAACATTTTGGGAGGGACCTAAATGTAAAAAGTAAAAACTTTGTTGTAAATCGAAATTCAAATCCGCTCTAACGTGATGCTACCCTATACACCCTCATTGTATTTTCCAACTTTGTAACAAAATATTTATCAACAGTTGTGCTCAACATGATGATGCCCTATACACCACCATGTATTTTCCAAGTTCGTAACAAAAAGTTTATAAAAAATCGGGCTCAAGAACATATTTGTAATCCATTCTGATTTCCCTTTCTTTACCTCTAAGTAATCAACTCTAAGTTACTCTAGAACGTTTACTAGCTCTTTTCAACATATCACACAAAAAATATTTCTTTTCTATTTCTATATTTATTGAGGAATAACAAAAATCATGTATTTTGGAGCAATGGATAATATGGTAATACAATATGGGGCCATAATGTAATTTTCCAAGATCGTAGAGAAGTAATCAATGTTGACTTTAGAGGCCTTTCATCCATACATGCCCAAATTGCAAATTCGCAAACATATAATATTGAATTGAATTTTGGTGTCTCCAATTTTGTGATTCGACAACTCCAACTTTCTTGGACGGACCTAAGTGCAAAAAGTAAAAACTTTGCTCGTAACTCAAAATTCTATTTTCATACATATATATATATACATATATAATTATTATATTTAACTATCTATTATTTGTTACAATCTGAATGAATTTGGCTTCATGGCAGAAAATACCATATACAAAAAACGTGGGCATATAACCCAAGTTTTAAAAACTCACCTTATAACCTAATGTGTCTATATCAAAATGTTGTGACCTATTACTACTTAAATTATTTCTTATGCATGGCCGAGACCAATGTCCTTTTGAAACATGTAAGATTTTCTAATACCGAAGCAGCTATTTACGTCTACACAAAAATAGCTGCTATAATGTTCAAAAGGTAGTGACCAATCACTACTTAATTATTTTTCATTTATAAGTAAAGCATGACTAAGCCCATTCACCTATTGAAACATGTTAGATTTTTCAACACCGTAGCAGTTATTTAAAGTTACACAAAATAGCTGCTACAATGTTCAAATGGTTGTGACCTATCACAACTTAAATTATTTTTCATTTGTTGGTAAAGTCTGGCTGAGACCATTCACCTTTTGAAACAAGTTAGATTTTCTAACACCGTGTAAGCTATCTAAATTTACACCAAAATCGCTGCTACAATATTCAAAAGGTTGTGACCTATCACTACTTAAACTCTTTTTTTCCAATTCAAATACATGCCTAAATAAATGGACTAATGATACAACATGTATGATATTTTATAAAACCATCATAACCACAAAATAACCACACTTGAATCAGTGGTAAAATTTCTAGATTCATTACAAAACGAAGATGGCACAATCCCAAAATCACACATATCGATGAAGACAGTGGATGTTCATCTAGTAATGCCTAGGCCTTTTGGTGGACTTCTCGACATCGTCGAATGTACAACCATTGTCGTCAATCCAAATTCCATCATTGTGGTCCCTACGTGCAGCGGACTCGCTTCCACCATCGCGCTAGTGCACAAAGCATCTATTTTAAAATAATAGTAGCTATGTTTCCCTTCTAAATTAATGTAGCAGCGCTTTTTGGGTATAACTGCTATGATTTCCCGCCAATTCAAAAATACCTCACTCTAGAAACGGTTCTTAAATAATTAGCTACTTTAAAAATATACGCAACAACTATTTTAAAATAATAGCTGCTATGAGTTCCCGTCTAACTTAATATAGTAGCGGTTTCTTAGTAAATAGCTGCTATAATTTTCCGCCAAAAAGAAAATACTTCACTCTAGAAGCGGTTCTTCAATAATTAGCTGCTTAACAATTTGTAATATAAGAGCTTATTAAATAATAGTTTCTATAAATAAATAATTACTACTACTCAGTTACATAGTACCTAATTTTTAATATAGCTGCTACAAATCGCTGCTTGGGGGGTGGGGTGGGGTGGTGTGGTGGTTTCTAGTAGTGATGGTTTAAGTATTCATATTTCTTTTAGCTCTATATAAAAAAACAAAAGTGTGTCTGGTCTTAGAAATAATTCAGTTCAGTATCTACAAGGTCTTTCCAGTAGAAGCCGTGATGATTCTGAAATTACTTCCATATAAATAAAAAAACAAAATCAACATTCTTTATTGGCCATAACTCTGCAATCAAAACGTACAATTAGTTTAAATATATTTTTAAGCCTTGCGACTGGAGGATAGTTTATTGTTTGAGCCAAATCTGCACAAAATTCATTTTTTAATCAAAGTTGTCAAACTTTGACCACAAATTTGAATAGATATATGAACAATAATTTTATTATATTAGATATTTTTAGATTTGTGGTAACATGTAGTTTCTAAATATATTTTTTTATTGTGTCATTATTATATGTAGTTACATATATTTATAGTCAAACATATTTATTGTAGACCGTGAAAAAAGATTTTATGCAAGATTGGTTAGGATAGATTAAGTGTATCTCTCTACGGGCCAATGTATTCATCCCAAAACCATCATCTCTAATGTCGAAATGAAGGACGATATGTGACTACCTATCCAATGATGGAATATGTTATTTACTTCTTGGTGACATCTATTGGAACGGGTGCATTCTTCATTGATCGACTTATTTAGTTTGACATCAAGTTGCAAATTTTTTATAGTTCAACTTCAAATGGATTTGAAAGACACTTGAAGAAAGATGTATAGTTCCTTGAGTTCAACTCAATGGAACACGTTTTGATCCGTCTCCATGGGTACTTGCCTGAGAAGGCAATAAAAACCATCTTGTAAGTATTGTACGAGAAGAAATTGAGGATTCTACTAAACATATGACTCTATGAGTCTCCGTAATAGATGCTTTTAGAATGAGGTTTACTTCTTTATCTTTGGATTATTTTTCGTGTGATCATTATACATTTGGAGTATTATGCATATTCGGTATGAGATCTTTATCCTCAAAAGATGGAAGGTTAGTTTAAATCCAACCTGAACCGATTTGGGATGGATTGGACTCCATTTTAATATTTACATCAGCAAGTGCTCTAATAATCTTGGAGAAGCTGAATTCTCTTTTTTTTTCCTTCCAAAAAATTACCTAGCTTATCTTTAAAGGATTCACCTAACATTGATGCCTTAACACACGTCTCTTCATTTGCTTTGTGTAAAACTTTAGTACAAAGATTCAAGCAGTGGAACAATAGAATCCACAAATTTGATAGCATTTTTTTTTATATTTATCATGTTCTAAAACATTATCAATTTGCAAAGTATTAACATGAACGTAATTCACAACATTAGTTGCATATTTTAAAATATGCTCAGTAATAGAATTTTATCGGGAATAGATTTTGTCATATTTTCATTATTTAGACTCTGGTGATTATCATTTTTAGTTGTCTCGAATTGTGTGTGTGTGCGTGCGAAGCCGCTATTATGACAAGTTTAGATACAAAAAGCTTAGCTTCTTAAGTATGAGATAAACTTGAGGAGTTAGCCACTGAGTTACCTTTTTTAGCTACCTAGTGCTGGGGGTTTAATCCCGATGACAGGACTCCCTTTTCTTTAACTCTTTATCCCTAACCTTACAACTGACTTTGTGAAAACTAAGTTTATAACAATTTTCATAGTGATCTAGAGCTCTTCCATATTCTAAATACTTCCAGAATCCACTCCTTCTTTATTCTTACCATATACCTTTTGGTGTAGTTTTGTGATATCAAGTTCAACACATACCTTACCAACGTTAGGCTAAGTGCGATCAAGGTATGCCATATGAACATTCACATGATAACCTAGAACATTTCCAATAGTCATCATTGAATCTTTTTCAAACAATTATTGCGAGACACCGTACAACACTACTAAGATCGAAACTAGAAGAGAATATGTGTCTGGATCAAAATTGCATTATAATTTTTGACCCGCCATAAGCATTACATTGAATTTTTTATTTGTTCCAAATGAGGTATAATATTAAAAATTAGTATAATGTGTCCCTGGATACAATAACAATGGTACCCAGTAAAAACAACAGTGTATTCGTATTTAAATTAAAATGATAATACATGTTCCTCCTTTTGTGGGATTTAACTGCCTAGTAACTATACATAATTTTTACTATCGGGGAAACTACGCGGTAAATATCCCTAGAGTATGATAAAAAATTTCTTGATATTAATTACACTTGTGGCCCGTGCTTGGCATATGTATTGATATAGTGTACCCAATCATGCATGGTATGGGGTATTAATCTAGTGTATTCCCCTCAAGAACAGTGATCTCTTAATGGCAATGAGAGTTTATGGCATCCTCGTCTACATTTTAAAAAGTAAGATGATTTTTCTCACACCGTATATAAGAAAATAAACTATTTTATAGAATAAGTAAGCTTCGAATATAACAAATAAGCCAATAAAAAAGATTTGCAAGTACAATTGACATTAAAAATCCTTGCTTCACTAGATAATTCCCCACTAAATTCCCTTCTATGTATGAATATATGGATGATCATGCATGGCATGAGTATCAAACAATGTTTTTAACTGTGTTGGACACGTGCATGGTATGTATATTAATCTTCTGTCAATCTATAAGAATAGAAACGATAATTTACTTGTTGGAGATAATTAATGTATATTATGATAATAATACTAAAAAAAATAATAAAAAATACAACTATGAAATCGGCAAAGACCATTAATCATTAAGATATATTATTCATAATTTATATGTTATCTCTGGGTACAATAATATTGTATCTACTTAATTAGATTTATTCCCTATTCACTGTCTCTAGATAATATGAAAGTCAATTAATTTTTACAGCTTGAAATTATACATACACTCATTTTATTTTGAGGGATACGAAGTCCACTACCATATATAAATTGTATTTTTCTATTTCGATCGGGAAGAGATAACATAAAAGATAAAATAAATATGAATTAAAAATTTTAAAAAATCTAAATAGATAAAATAAATAGTTATATTAGAATGTGATGAATGAATGTATTGGGACAAGGAGAGAGAGAAATAAAAGGCATCCAAAACTTTACAAGGGACTTAAGCTGCGCCGTGAACCTTCCTATTGCCACCATACCTTTCCCTTTCTTGCTAGAGGAACAATGTGCATGTTCATTCCTATGATTCCTGGTTACATATGCCATTAGCTGGAAAGTAGCTGAGCTAGATTTACACCTCTAATTCCATAACTGGATATTACACACATTTACTATAAGTGAATGTCTAAATATTGAAAATGTGTTTGAGATGGATATTGATTTGTAAATTTCTTTTTATAACTATTTAAGGTTACCTATTCCTAAATAACTACAAATGTATTTTCATGAAAATGTGCAATCGTATTAAGTATCTTTATTCTATGCATGTTCTATGCACATAGTTTTCTAAAGGTTGCACGTGCTTGGGTGCTAGATAGCAAAGTGTAAAGTATTTTCACAATATATAGGCAAAAGAAATATATTGTTGATCACGGTATAAAAAATTTGGAATGTTGTGATTTGTAAGTTCATGATTACTGATATTTCTTTTAGTTCAATATATGAAGAAAACTAAAGTGTGTCTTGTCTTAGAAGTAATTCAATTTAGTATTGATGTGATAGTCCGATCAGGCAGATCAATCGTTGTTCACCCTAGAAATCCCCTTTACTACAAAACAAGTCCTGGAAGTGATTCCGGGAGAAAGGATCCAATGATCAAGTCAATCTTTCTCTACGAGAATTGGAATTTCTCAGTTTAGTCACGCTTACATTAGCTTATTTTGATCTTCTTGTATTTATAGGTTATTGTAGTCATGGTTCCGTGTTATTAGGAGTCGAGATCGTGGGCCGCCCCATGATCGCAACATTTTCAGTTGATGGCTTAGTGTTTGTTCCTTGCTCCACTTTTTTTGGCTCACGATCTATCCCACCACTACTAGGTTCTAAGTATTCTTGTTCTCGGTCGATTTGCATACTGGGTTGAATGGCGTTGTCCTATTACGAAGTGAAGTTGGGTTGGGCCTAGATGTCAGCACCCTTTTAGTTGTTAGGCTAGATATACACCATAATCCCCCCATCCACGAAGTCAATATTACAAAAGGCTATGACCATGTTCCGAAGCATGCGTGAACTGTTATTTCATCCTCAATTGATGCGTAACAATATGCTTGTTTTTGCTGCAAATGAACTGTCCTTGCGAAGTGTTGTATGCTTCTTGGTTGTGTCTCACTACCCCATTGAATCGTGTAATCTTTGAAATTAGAATTCAAAATTTGAGCATGCAAGGATTGTGTAGACATCCAACTGTTGTGATTCTGTAGCCGAGATTTGCTCCTTTGTACTCGCTATTCATTCCGAGATTTCTTCAACCACTATTACAATTTCTTTCTTTTATAATTGCCTTGATTTTTGTGATTTGAAGTCTATCACTATTCAGGATACTCATACACTTCTTCCTTCTTGGATTCCTAAAAAGGTATTTCTCTTTTTGTTAGGCCGTCATAATTACTTACTGTTCACCTTTTGTCTTTTGGCTTTTGACTTTCTTTTATTAAAACCCCTAACTGTTTAGACTTCTTCATCTTTCTCCTTTCTATTTTATTGCTTTGATCCTCTATCATACTCCACATAAATCTCGTAAGTTCTCTTTTTCTTCTTCTTTTTTCCTTATCTGAAGTAATTTCTGTAGGTTTTCATTTGTAGGGCATTATTTCCGTAGTATTTTTCTGTTTTCCTCCTGAATCAAGGGATCTTTTTATTTCTTGTGTTGTTTGTGTTCTTCTTTTGGAGTTTGGCTGGAATTTTCATTTGTAGATTTTGTTGTTTTAATTGAGCTTAAGGCTCCCGAGTCTTTTGAAAGCATTTGCACCCTTCCTTATGGTTATATCTCCTGTTATTTAGACTATCTTAAGTTTGGGCTTTTTTCCCTTTGCCTCAGCACGTTTTGGACTTGCTTTCACTCTATCAGGTTGCTTTATGTCAGCTGCATCCTGAAGATGTTTCGATTTTGTTATCCTTTATCATGAGTGTGAAGCAGCTGAGATGCCTTTCTCCATTTACTTATTTTGTAACCTTTATCATCTTCGAAAAGTGAAAAAAAATCCTCTGATGAGTTCACTCTTTACCCCGTGATTCTAACTATTGAGTTCGTTAGTGGGTTTCCAAATATTTGTGGAGTGTGGCGTGAAAAGTTTTTCATTATTAAACTTTGTAATGATAGTAGAACAACTTTTCTAATTTGGAACTATAATGTTCCTAAATCAAAACTTTCAAGGCTGGGGTTCGTCTTAATGTCGAGTCCGAAGTTGTATTGTCATTCAGCCAGCATTCCATCGCCCTTCGCCCTACTGGCCCTTTGAGCAAAGGTGTTTTATTTGTCATTAATTTGGCCACTTCTACTTTGCTCGACTTGTTTTTCTCTGTCGTTGTTCTCATTGGCCTTCTTTGTTTGTATGTTTGTCTAACTTTATTTGTTTGCTGAATTGCAAATATTGTTCTAACCAAGCACACTGCTACTAGAAACTTCATTTCTGATGATGAGAATATTGATTTAGAGACTTTGGTGAACAAAAATAATGGCAACACTGAGATTTTTATCCCTCAGAAAGTGACTATCGGAGCTACTGCTCAACCAACAGCTTTTGGGGCCATAATTAGAGAAGGTAATGGAGAGGGGTAATCGTAACTCCAATGAGACCTCCCATAGAAGAAGGCACAAGGAACGAACAGATGACTCTACAACTACCTTGGAGCCTTTGAAGAAAAAGGGGCGTGTTAGCCATTCTCTTCATAAACTTCTGTCTCGAAGCTACGATTTAATGGTGGAAGGAAATGTTCTCGCCACCATTTCCAAGTTGTTGCTTCCTGAGAAAATGGCTATAGTATGTTCTTTTTTGGAATGGTATTGTGAATTGATTTGGTGTTTCTCGATATCAAGGATTGGACTTTTTTTCCTATTTTGATAACAAGGTTGTTGAAAGTTTTCAACTCATCCATGAATGGGTTCCTGAGATCGCTAAGGGAGATGGGGCGATGCTGGAAAAGTGGCAAGCTTATGAAGTGAAATGCACTGCCCTGAATGTTTCTCTTGAAGCCGCCGAAGAGCGAGCGCATGCTGCTGAAGATCATGCTTTGGCCGCTGTGGGTGAATGAAAAAACTGTGTTCCCAATTGGAAAAGATGCAGACTACTAGCCCCACTTCCCCTAGGTATCCCCAGGTTCTGGTTGATCGCCTTGTGAAGAATAAATATTTTTATTTGAAGAGGTGACAACTTGCGCTTACGACATTGGGTACTGCGAGGCTCTAGTCGAACTGCGAAAGCTAAATCCTACTATGGAGATTGAGAAGCTACCCAAAATGGCCAAATCTAAGAAGGCTTTGGAACATCTGAAGGCTATTCTTAACTAGGGTTCCATTAGCAGGATTTCTAATGGTGGTCATCATTTAGCGCTACTATCCCATCTTGCAGTCGTCCTAATCTGCCTTCTGTGGCTGAGTTGAGGAAGTGTGCGATTAATTACTTTGAGGATCTACCGTTTAGCCCTTCCGCTTATGAGCTTTGGCTTCCCAAGTCTATGTTTAATCCTAATGTTGATGTGAACTCTGAGGGTAATCAGAATGTTGAAGGCTTATCTCTGTGCGCAGGCAAGGAGAATTCTGTTGTTGTTTCTCGGACTCCATCTGCTTCTCCCTCCGAAGTTGGTCATCCTTAGAGCTACAGATTTTAAAAACTTCTTTGTAATTGATGACAATATTTTAAGTATGTTTGTACTTATTTTGTATTATCAAGGATGTTATAGTTTTGGTTGTATTTCTAATTTGACTGTTCTCCTCATATTTATTTATATACAGGGCCTTGATATTATGGTTTATTTAAATTTTTTTGAAAAGTGTTGAATATCTAGGGTATTATGCTATTTTCTTCGTCTCCCTGGGTTTTCATATCCTTGCATATATTGCCCTATTAAACTGATTGAAGCTACTAAGTGTTTATCCAAGGAATATCGACAACTTATCTCTTCTGGCAAAGGAATATCGCTCATGATTTAATACTTCCATTTAGGAGATCCGCGTACCATGTGATTGATGTTCCCAATTAGAAAATGGGGAAAGCCTTGCATACCAATTCAATGTTTGCTTCACAAAATCTCTTGCTATTTTGATATGAGTGTAGGAAATCTTTCGGGTTGGTGGCCCATCGTAGATTTTAACATGTAAAGGAAGTTTAAAGTCCTTTGACATTTTGAAATCTTGCTGATGTGGTGCTAGGGGTGATTTTTCTGCTTCATCGTCTGCGACTATGTCGCTTAACTCCTCTTCTTAATTTAGGTTCTCATGCCCTTAACTGATTTTGTTTTCCATTCTCAATGGGTTTGGCTTGAGTGTGGTTAGAAACTGGTTGCACAACCTCTCCCTATTTGCTTTTAAGAAAGCTGTGAACACCCTCCTTTCTTTCACTTGGTTCGTGTTGAGAGTATCTGCTTCCTCCTCTTCCTCCCCTTCCTCCTCTTCATCTTCCGTTTCTTCTTTATCACACTTCTTTTTTCTACTAGGGGCGTATTCATGGTCCTGGCTATGATGCACACTTCTGTTGTGTCCAGGTTTATGTTCTTTTATCTGGTGGTTATGGCTCTTCCCACTTATGGTTAACACCATTGTTCACTTGAAGGACTGTGAAATGAAAAAATTTCTTGATTCCCCACAATCTGCGCCAAATGATGTGGTAATCTGATCACACAGATCAATCATTGTTCACCTGGAAATCCACTTTCCTACAAAACAAGTCCCAGAAGTGACGTCGGGAGAAAGGATCTGACGATCAAGTCAGTCTTTCTCTGCAAGAACTGGAATTTCTCAGTTTAGTCATGCTTACCTTATCTTGTTATGATCTTCTTGTATTTATAGGCTATTGTAGTCGTGGTTCCATGTTATTAGGAGTCAAGATCATGGGTTTCACCACGATCACCACATATTTAGTCCAGGGCTTAGTGTCTGTTCCTTGCTCCAAATTCGTCTCACGGTCTGTCCCACCACTACCAGGTTCCGAGTATACTAGTTCTCGGTTGATCTGCATATTGGGCTGAATGGCTTTGTCTTATTATGAAGTAAAGTTGGGCTAGGCCTAGATGCCAGAAGTCTTTTAGTTGTTGGGCTAGATATATACCAATTAACTATGAGATCTTTACGATAGAAGCCCTGATGATTCCGAATCACTTCCATATAAATTAATAAATCTAAATCAACATTCCATCTTGGGCATGACTCCGCAAGCAAAATGTACAAGTAGCTCAAAACTATTTTTAAGCCTTTCGACTAGATCTGCACAAAATATTTTTTCAATCAAAGTTGTCAAACTTTGACCACGTATTGAATAAATATATGAAAAATAATGTTATCGTAAGCGATATTTTTAGTCATAACATGTAAATATTTAATTTTTATTTGTCATTATTTTAAGTAGTTGCATATATTTACAGTTAAATATGTTTATTGGAGACTGTTAAAAAGATTATGTGTAAGTTTGGTTGGGACGGAGAGAGTATATCTTTCTACAGGCCAGTGTATTCAGTCAAAAACTATCATCTCAAATGTTGAAATGAATAACGCTTTGTAACTAGCTATCCAATAATGGAATATGTATTTTACTTGTTGATGAAATCTGATGGAGTGAGTGCATTCTTCATTGGTAGGCTTATTTAATTTGACGTCAGTTGTAGAACTTTTATAGTTCAACTTCAAATGGATGTGAAAGACTCTTGGAGAAAGATATATAGTTCCTCGAGTTCAATTCAATGGAACATGTTTTGATCCATCTTTTTAGGTACTTCCTCGACAAGTCAATCAAAACCATTTTGTAAGAATTGTACGTGAAGAAATTGATGATTCTAGTAGACATGTGACAGTATGAGTCTCCATAGTAGAAGCTTCTAGAATGCGGTCTCCTTCTTTATCTTTGGATGATTTTTCATGTGACCATTATATATTTGGAGTATTAGGCATACTCAGATGATTTCTTTATCCTTTAAAGATGGAAGGTTACTTTTGTTCAAACATGAACTTACTCAATATGGATTGGACTCATTTTAAATATTCTCATTTGGCTCTTCTTAATCTTGGAGAAGCTGAATCCTCATTGTTTTCTTTCACCAAATTATCTAGCTTATCCTTAAAGGATTCACCTGAAATTTAATAACTTAAGCTATGTCTCTTCATTTTCCTAATGTAAAACATTACTACAAAGAAT
The DNA here is from genome assembly GCA_037428765.1 of Rubia yunnanensis. Classification (NCBI taxonomy): domain Eukaryota; kingdom Viridiplantae; phylum Streptophyta; class Magnoliopsida; order Gentianales; family Rubiaceae; genus Rubia; species Rubia yunnanensis. Next base: position 65,272,917 of record CM075066.1, read on the forward strand.
CATGGCAGTGGAACACTTGAATCCCCAAATTTTATAGCATTTTCTGATATTTTATCATATTTTAAAACATTATCAATTTTCACAGTATTAACAGCAAGAGACTTCACAACCTAAGTTGCAAATTTTAAATATGCTCTGTAATAAAATTTTATCGAGAATAGCATGATTTCATATTTTCATTACTTAGACTCTAGTGATTATCATTTTTTGTTGTCTCAGATTCTGTGTGTGTGTGAAGCCTCTTTTAACTATGACATGTTTATATACTAAAAGCTTAGCTATTGAAGTATGAGATTAATGTGAGGAAATACTGCCAGAATCCACTTCCTCTTTAGTCTGACCATATACCTTTAGGTGTAGCATTGTGATGTCAAGTTCTACGAATATGTTACCATTGTGAGGCCGAGTGTGATTAGGGTTTGCCATATCTGCCTTCACATGATAACCCGCAAGATTTCAAATATTGATAATTAAACCCTTTGCAAATAATTATTGTGGGAGATCGTACAATGGTACCAAGATAAAAACTACAAGAGAATGTGTATGGATCAAAATAGAATTATAATTTTTGACTTGTCATAAGCATTAAATTGCCTTTTAATTTTTTTTCCAGATAAGGTATGTTGTGTCCATGGAATACAATAACAAGGGTATCCAGTAAAAAAATTCTATTCATATTTAGATGAAATTGATAATACATATTGTGAATACGGAAACTCTCAATGAGTGGAGGTCTGTATTAGGTAGAATATATATAGAGAATACAAGACCTAGACATAAAATGTATCTAGACATATCTCAATCAAATCATACTCATATAATAATCATATCTAATATACGATCTCATATATCCTAAAACCCCCCCCCCAAGCAAAGCATCGGGTGAGCTGAAACTGAAAGCTTAGATCTGAAGAACTCAAACAAAGGATGATAAAGGCCCTTGGTGAAAATGTCGGCAACCTAAAGGGATGTCGGCACATACCAAACACGCAGCTTCCTAGAGGCAACCAATTCCCGAATGAAATGATAGTCGATATAAATGTTCTTCGCGTGCTTGTGAGTTACCGGATTCTAAGCAAGGAAAATGGCCTTGTTGTTGTCACAAAGAAAAATAGGTGACTCAGAAAGCAGAAAATGCATATCACAAAGCAAATGAGAAAGCCAAATAACTTCCACCGTAATGTTGACCAAAGAAAGGTACTCAGACTCTGACCTGAAGCGGGATAAAGTAGGCTGCTTCTTGGCACTCCAAGAAATGAGATTACTTCCAAGAAAACCTGCATAGCAATAAGTTGAGTGCCGAGTCTCTAAACAGCGAGCATTATCAACATCTAAATATCCTAACATGTCCAAGAAAGCTAAAGAACGGAAGGACAAACTGAAATGAAATGTATCACTGACATATTGAAGAATCCTGGTGACTGTCGCAAAATGATCATCACGAGGATCCTGAAGAAACTGGCTGACAAAGTTCACAACGAAAGCCAAATCAGGTCAAGTGATGGTAAGGTATTGTAGAGCACCAACCAATGATCTATATAATGTGGGATTGCTGAAGGACTTGCTCGAATCACTAAGAAGCTAAGAAGTAGGTAGAAAAGGAGTGGAGACCGGCACAACATCAGACATCCTAACCCGATGAAGGATATCTCTAGCATACTTTGTTTGACCCAAAAGGATACCAGAGTTGGTGGATAAGACCTCAAGGCCAAGAAAGTAGCTGAGGGAGCCAGGATCATTTATGGTAAACTCCTGATGAATTGGAAAATTGCGGTATAATTAGTTCCAGCAAGAATGATATCATCGACATACACCAGTAGGTAGAGAAGAAAAATGCCTCGAGAGAATACAAATGGAGAAGTGTTAGAAGAGCTACAGACGAAACCAAGCTGGCGAAGAAATGAACTAAACTGCTCAAACCAAGCCCTTGGCGCCTGCTTAAGCCCATTGATGGCTTTCCACGGACAACAAACATAGTCAGGCTGAGTAGGATCCTTGAATCCAACGGGTTACGCCATATAAACTGGAGCATCAAGAACATCATTAAGAAAGGCATTATTGATATCCAACTAGTGCAAGGGATATTTCTGCATGGTAGCGATGGCAAGAACCATATGAACAGTGGATGTTTTGACCACGAGGTTAAAGGTGTGATCAAAGACAAAACCTGGTAGCTATGAAAATCCTTGAGTGATAGTCGGGCCTCGTAACACTCAATAGTACCATTAGGGTGGTATTTGATCCCAAAGACCCACTTGAGGCCAACAATATTCACATTAGATGACCGAGGTACTGAATCCCAAGTATGTTGTTGCCGAAGAGCGGTCATCTCATCATCCATCGTAGCGACCCACTAAGGATCTCGAAGTGTATCCCAATAATCCCAAGGCTCATAGTGAGCAAACAAATACTGCAGTAAGACCAATAACGACCTAATCATCAAGGTGATGAGGACAACGTAAACTAGTAGTCATGGATGGTTCCGAGAAGGTGGTGGACTAGGAGAATCATCAGAAGAGGTATCAGAAGAGAACCCAGAGTGTGCCAAAGGAGAAGGAGGGGCGAGTCGGGGCAGCAAGAGTAGGGTTCATCAAAGCAGGTGAGTCAGTTGAGCACAAAGAACATGGTACCAAGAGGGATGGCGAGGGGGACTCAGGTGCCGGATTAAGAAGAACTGGATCAATGAAAGAGGAGACATCCGGGGAAGAAAAAGTTGTAGAGCTCAAATTTGCAGTAGCATAAGGGTAGCATGTTTCATCAAATTGTGCATGTCGTGTGATATATACTCGGCCTGAAGTAGAGTCAAGGCAGCAAAATCCCTTGTATTGAGAGCTATAACCGACAAACACATAGGAATACTTTGAGGTGAGAGTTTGTGCTCAGCATAAGGACGAACAAAAGGATATAATGTACAACCAAAAGGATGGAAGTTATAGTATATAAGCACCCGGTGAAACAAAACACTGCAGGGGGAAGCTACATCAACAACTGGAGTAGGAAGGCTGTTTATGCCATAAATATTTATGACATAAACAGTCACCGCAAAAGCAGCATACAAGAAAGATAGAAGTAGATGCAAATGAAAGAGCATAGTAAGACCCATTTCAGCCACATAATGGTGTTTACGCTTAGCCCGCCCATTCTGTTCGAGTGTGTAGGGACAAGAGACTTGATGGTGTATCCCCTTAGTTTCAAAATGTGTTTGAAGACAAGTGTTCAGAAATTCAGTAGCGTCATCACTCTGAAACACTTTGACCCGAGAGGAAATTTCTTTTCCCACAAACGCCTCAAATTCCATATCATTAACAAAATCATATTTACGCCAAAGTGGATGAAGCCAAGTAAATCTCGAAAAATTATCCACAAATAGAGAATAATAAGCAAAACCATGTCCAGACAATACAGGAGACGTGCCCTACAAATCACAATGAATCAAATTTAAAACATGCTTAGGTCTTTTAGAGTTCTCAACAAAAGACAGTTTATGACCTTTTGCTATAACACATGAGGTGCGGACATTAGGTTTCGGAAAAAAAATAGAAACATAGAGTTCATCATTTTTACTAACAAAGAAATTATACTAGGGAATGCATGTCCTAAACGGGCATGCCACAACTCAAAAGAAGCCCGAGTCTTATTTTGCTTGATGAAAAAACGTAGCAGCTATTCACCCTGATCTAGCACATATAGGTGATCCTCACTATGGCTTCTACCCATGACTGCGATGGTGACTTTGTGCTGAATCATGAAAGAACAATAATCAAATGTAATCAGTACACCAAGATCCCTGGTAAGCTTACTAATCGACATGAAATTGGTTATCTCCGGAACAACCAAAATATCAGACATACGCAAGGAACTTGTAAGCTAGGAATTTTCTATAGAAGAAATAGAAATAGCATTTCCATTACCAACAGAAACATAGGAATGATGACTAATATATTGTGTTCATATTTTGTGGGATTATTGTGATTTTATTGAGATATAACTTGCACTTTAGGCTTTTTTGGTGAAGGAATTCATGGATTGTGAAGAATTTGAGAGGGAGATGTACATTGTACTCTTTTTCCCTTAACCAACCATTTTTTCTCACTGGATTTTCCAGGTTATGGTTTTTAATGAGGCGATGTGCTCTAATGGAAAATGTTCTTATTTTATAAAAAATAATTCTAGAGATGGAGGAAATAAGGCAAAAGAAGAATTGCTAAAGTTATGGGGTGAAAAGTGAATTATTGAAGAGATGTGGATTTGAAGAAATTAAAGATATTCAATTCCCATATTGATAAAGATTTATTTATCTCTTTCCAAAAATTGAAATTCCTTAATTTTAGGAATTAGTTATTAGAAGTTATTTTCTTTTCCTTCTTTTGCAAGAAGAATCCGATTGTAATTTGGTTTCGGTCGTGTAACTCGTGTGTATATATACACGCATAAAGGCTTTGCAGAGACAAAATTAATACACATACAGATTTAGCATTAGACCCAGGAGTTTGTTTGATTAATATTGTACTAAACTACAGAAAAATAGGTACATACGCAAAAATTCATGAGTACAGGTATACCGGTGCGTATGTAAGCTATTGCACCAGTATTTATCATGTTATCATCAATACCAGCGCAAATAATTACAATCGCACCAGTATCCTGTCAACCGGTGTACAAATCACTTAATTTTGCACCGGTGCTGGTTCTACCAGTGTACAATTTCAAAAATTTTGCACCGGTATTATATAGGTGGTTATGACCGGTGCATTTGCTTACATGTGCACCAGTAAACGATTATTAGTGTGTACATATTGTCCTTTTTTTATTATTAATTTGGCACCAAGAGGACAACTTTTTAAGCCGGCAATAGGAAATTACCGGTGCAAATTTTTTTAAAATGCAGGAAAAATTTGCATTTGTACACCGGTTACTATTAGAACCGGTGTAGGAATTTAAACATGCACCGGTATTTTTTTAATACCGGTGCATAGGGTTTTATTTTTAGTAATTTGGCGCCAAAATATTAATTTTTGCACTGGTACTATGATCTTACCGGTACAGAAGAAGAAATACGTGGGATTGGGCTAAATATCTACGCCAGTGACTGTTTTTACCTATGTAATGAGTTACAAACGCACAGGTAAAGTCTAAATATCGGTGTAGAAAATTGCATTAAATGCTCACCTACCACATTTTTTTAGTGGGTTAAAATGGGATTTTTGGAATAAGAGGCTCATTAATGGTGTTTTTTGTTGATTAAGGCATTGAATTCTCCACAATGAAGACCCTTGAAGGTACCATTTTTTGAATTACATTTATGGATATTAAGGATTTCATGTATGGTTTTGGTTAGTAGAGATATTTACATTTTGTGTTGATCATTTAATGGTGATTGAGGTAGAATTGTTTATATTAATTTGAAATTTGTTCTCAAGGTTGTTGTAGTTATAATGCTATGACTTTTGATTTTTATAGTGTTGGACATGTTAAGAATGTTGTAATTGTAATGTGGAATATTGGTGTATATTGTGTATTTATGATGTTGCATAATTAGGAAGTCATAATAAAAAATTCTATTGTATTAAATGTGTTGAATTTTGATTGTTGGTTATTTATTGATATGTAGAGTTGTATCGTGCCATCGAGAGATGTAAGAATGTGTATGCCAATGTTAGTAGGGTGAGCGATGAATATATTATTATGTTCGTGGATGAGTTCTTGGAGCATGCTTTTAGTCGAGAGAAGCAAATATTGTGTCCCTGTCATGATTGTGGAAATTGAATTTGTATTGATAAGAAGGACATACTGAAACTCCATTTGAATAGCCGGGGTTTGTGAAAGATTATGTTGTGTGGACCTTTCATGGGGAAAATTCACCGCCGGAAGTGAGAGTTAGTAGTGAGGGAGAGTGTTTTGGGGATGCTAAGTTGGATGACATGTGTAAGGAAGTTCTTAATGAGTTTAGAGGGAGACCCGAGGTTTTGGCTAACTTCCTTGGTGAGAAGGATACACCATTGTATCCCGGTTGTAAGAAGAAAGACACGGTCATGCGTGTTTGATGGAGTTGTTAAATTTGAAAAGTGTAGGGTCATGGAGTGATACATGAATAAACTGCTTAAGTTTTTGAATGAAAAGATTCCACCCTGTAACGGGGTTCCTGATAACCTTTATGAAGTTAAGAGAATTTTGTTTCCAATGGGATTTGAGTATGAAAAGATACATGCTTGTTCAAATGATTGTGTCCTATGTAGGGGTGACCTTAAGGATAAGATTGCTTGTCCAGTATGTAATGTGCCGAGTCATAAGAAGAAAAGAAATGTGGCTGTCGCTGGAGAGCATATTGTGCCGGTGAGGAGGTAGGTGCCTGTCAAATGTATGTGGTATCCCCCAACTATTCTAAGGCTGAGAAGGTTGTTTAAGAATGAAAATGATGCAAATAAATTGACATGGTGCGTTGATAGGGGAGGTTGTAAAGATGATGATATAATTCGACACCCGACTGACGTGGGCCAATGGAAGAAATTTGATAAGATGTATCCACACTTTGCATCTGAACCTAGGAACTTGATATTTGCTTTGTGTACTGATGATACAAACCCCTTTGGGAATATGTCCTCGAAACATAGTTCGTGTTATGCTTGCCATTTACAATCTTCCCCCGTACTAGTGCCTGAAGAGAAAATATGTGTTGATGACCATCATGATTTCAGGCCCAAAACAACCTGGAAATGACATAGACACTTATATTTACCCTTTGATAGAAGATTTGAAGGTGCTTTGGTTAGTTGGAACCTTAATGTTTGATGGTTTAGTGGTGAAAATTTCACATTGAGGGTGATGCTTTTTTGTACATAAATGATTTCCTGGCATATGGTAACCTTTCCGGGTATGTGGTCAAGGATCACACGGCTTGCCAAATTTGTGAGGATGAGAAAGATTACCATCAGTTGAGAAATTGGTAGAAGACTGTTTATTTGGGTCACCGTAAATTCTTACCGGTGAAGCACAAGTTACGGAATAACGCATTCACAATCGCCGGTGGGAAGGAGAGGACAAAGGCACCCAAACCTTTGACAGGTGTAGCTATTCACAACAAGGTAAAGAAATTGAATGTTGTTCTTGGTAAGAAGTTATCAAATGGTGGTGGGGTTGTTGACGGATTGTGGAAGAAACGGTCTATTTTCTTCGATTTTTTGTACTGGGATAATTTGGAGGTTCGCCATTGTTTGGATGGCATACATATCGAAAAAAATGTTTGTGAGAGTCTAATTGGAATGCTTCTGAACATTCCCAGGAAGACTAAGGATAGCTTAAATGCAAGGAAAGATTTAGTGGACCTTGGTATATGGTTCGATCTGGCATCGGGGGTAAGAGGGAAGCGAACGTACATGCCCCCTGCTCCTTACAATCTGTCAGTTGCTGAGAGGAGATCGGTGTGTGAGAGCATCCAAAGAATAAAGGTGCCGTCCGATTACTCCTTTAATGTTGGTCGGTTTGTGAATGATGAGTTGCGTATTATGCAACATTTTTTGCCCATTGCAATCCGTGGGTGTTTGGAAGAGGAAGTTAGATTTTCAATTATGCGCTTGTTTTTCTTCGTCAACTCGATATACAGGAAAAATATTAGTAAGCAACAACTAGATAAACGTGATCGAGAGGTTGTTGTTGTTCTATGCCATTTGGAGAAGTATTTTCCCCCATCATTCTTTGACATCATGGTGCACCTAGTGGTACACTTGGTTTGGGAGATACGTATGTGCAGGCCTGTTGGAATGCATTGAATGTACCACTTTGAGCATCACATGGTTTTTTTCAAGGGTTATGTTAATAATCGTAGTCATCCTAACACCTCTACTGTTCAAAGGTACGTCACTGAGGAGATCATTGAGTATTGTACAACGAACTTGGTTGGCAGAAGAGCAGTTGGTGTTCCAGGTGGACCCCGTTGTGGAAGGCGGAATGAGATTCCACGTTGTAAGGGTACGCTTCATACACCTATCGCATTGAGTCGATGATTGTTCATCTGTATGTATTATGTAATAGTAACGAGACTGTAACATATGTTGATGAGCATGTTTCCTTGTTGGAAGAGATTTATCCAGACTAGCCCTTGAATAAAATTCAGGTCGAGCATTCTTCATGGTTTGTTAACTGGTTTTACAATCGTTGTAATGTTGAAGGGATGCCCAGTAAGCTATGGGTCTTTGCAAGGAAGCCGAACTGAACCGTTAAATGATACCTTGGTTATGACACTAATGGCTTTAGTTTCTTAACATTGGCAAAGGATAAGAAGAGCACCACTCAAAAAGTGGTGTTTATATTGAATCTAAATCCATGTGGCAAGAAAGCAAGAGAGATAAACATCTGGTTGTTGCTGTGATGCCTTTTTATGAGGCAATTGAGGAAATTTGGGAGTTGGATTATGTATAGATCATGGTTGTTGTCTTCAAGTGTCATTGGGTGGAACACGGTTCCGGTGTTGTAGTTGAGAAGCTCATGGGGTTCACGTTGGTCTACTTGAATCATAAAGGATATTAAGATGACAAGTTTATCTTAGCTTCCCAGGCACAACAAGTTTTTTTATATCAAGGACCTTCGAATGAGAAGTATCATGTGGTATTGCATGGGAAGAAGTTTTACTTTGTTGAGGAAATTGATTAGCCCGCCATAACTGATGGTCCTGAGTTTCCATCAGTATTTCCTAGTTTGAAAGATGTTGGGGGACCCATTTTTGGAAGGTGTTCTCATGGTGTTGGGTTGTTGGTTGATGAAAGAGGTGAAATAGTAGTTGGGGACATGTCTTGAAACAGAAGCAATAGATTCGTCGTTCCTGGCCATTGTTTTTTTTTACCATATTTTGTGAAAAATCTATGATCATTAAGCAAATTAGTGTGTAATGTATTTAATTGAAACTCTTTTATGAATTGGTTGGTATGATCCTTGATTTCAATGGAGTGTTTATGAAATGAATCGGTTAAAATATGTTTTATTTTTTCTTCAAATTTCTACTAGGTGCTGATTTTTTACACTGGTAAAGAATAAATTACCGGTGTAGAGAAACAGGGGAGGTGATATGTTTTGTACTTTTGCACCGGTAAGAGTGTGCATTGGTACTCTTAGCGGTGCACAATACTTAGAATTTTGTTTTTTTTTCTCTCAGGTCTGACAATGTTAAATTTTTTGGCATTTGAAGCAGCGTGAAGCGGCTGCTTTTTATAAAATTTGCAATGGTAGGTGTACCGGTGTTGGATACTTAGAAAACATTTGAGCATTCATATCTAGTGTGAAGAACCAATTTTTTTTGGCATTTAAAGCAGCCTAGAGCGGATGTTTTTTGTTCAATTTACACCGGTAAATGTACCGGTGCTGGGTACTTAGAATAACTCTTTGATCTTTACCCTCGGGTCGGATTAGGTAGAATTTTTTAAAATTTAAAGCAGCCTAAAGCAGCTGCTTTAGGCCTCATTTTACACTAGTATATGTAGAATACCAGTGTATAAAAAATGTTCCATTACTTAAAACCCTCTCAGATCCCCATTTTCACAGTAGCAAATTTATATCACTTGCTCAATACGGCCTCCATCACTACCCATTTTTGTTGAAATCCTACTTAGGTTGTCATATAATCAGGTAAACCACTTCAATACCTTATCAGTATGATTAATTAACAATTGCATATGAATCATTGAGAATGTGACATCATGAATATCTTGACTTGCATATAAGGTGTTTGATGAAATGCTTCAATGTACTTTTTAGGAAATGCCTCCCAAATCCAATTCAAAAAGGATATGTCATTCACCGTCTCTATCATTGCCGAAAGTATCACCACACACTTACCTGGATGGTACCTTCGTGTCTAAGGAGGATAGGTTGGTCGATGAATCATACAAAGGACGTCACCATCACATAGAGAGAGGAATTGAAGTATCTCCCCCATTCGAACAAACTATTCGGAAGCTTGGATGGGAAAAATTCTACGAGACTCCACAACCATTCAACCTGACCATTGTAAGTGAGTTCTATGCAAACTTGAAGTGCAGCCCGAGCTACGATCACATGTATTGTAGAGGTAAAACTGTCCCTATCACACCAGAATCTATCAATGGCTTGTTTGGGTTGCCCAATGTTCCAAACAATGAGGACGAGTTTCTCGCACTCCATTTTCTAGGTGATGACGGTTATATTCTACAACAACCAATTGAGAAGGAGATCTTTGGGACAGTAACTAGGGCATGCACAAACATAGATGAGTTAGTCAAACTAGGTTGGAGCAAAATACCTAAGAAAACTCTAACTCTAAAAATGAATGGGTGGTCCCACTTTGAAGCATCTAGAATCCATCTAGTAATTGTGAACACAGAAGTCCACAAACTTCTCCTCACCTACTTGTATGCAATAAAGAAGGAGCTTCGATGGAATGTTAATTGTTGAATTTGTCCTATGTTGCAGAGGGAACGGGATAAGATGAGATCTTATGCCTATTGCTGTATCATCTCTGTGCTTTGTTCAAGAGCGGAGTTAGTGCTCGTGCACATGATGCTTATGACCAACCAATGGGTAAGATTCGTGTGGACTCTTTTTACAAACAGACATCTAACACACCTATTGCTACTATTGAATCCAGAGTTGCTGCCTTGGAGGTCGATGTAGCAAACTTACTTGAAGAATCTAAATATCAGAGATCCTGGCATGAACATATGACCAAGGTTATGACGTATCAATTTCCTAATGTCGTGGAAATAGTCGGAAATTTCCCTACCTTCCATAATGGGGATGTCGAGGACATGGATGTTGGCACAAGTACCCATGATGGTGAGGCAACAGGACCTCCTGACGGGGTTGAACCATTTTCTCGTTATTATTCGTAGAAAACTTGTAATAGCAGTTAGAAAGAGTAGATTCTTCAATAAATATTGACAGTGTTGTACTTAGAAAGTTTGACATTTGTACTTTTCATAAACATGCACGATGATGGGTCGAATAAAAAGTGTGTACACTACGTGATTTGAAATTTTGCTGGACAAATACACACATGAAGACAAAAAAGATAGGCCGAACGTAGTTGGCCTAAGTGGTTATATCAGGGCCGCCAAATTTGGTGCATTATATTCCAAGAATTGTTAGAATTAAAAAAATTGTAGCATTAGGAGCTATGGAGGTTCAGCAAGTAAATTTGTGGGCAATAGTATAATTTTTGGACATATTGTGCAAACATTCACTGTTGGTTTTACAAGGCCTTCCGTCCACCCGTAGGGTCTACGAACGCATTAAAGCGATCATAATATATTGAATTGCATATATGTGAAACCAATTTTATATTTCGACCCTTACAAGATTTTTGGAGGGACTAAATTGAAAAAAGTAAAAAAGTTTACTCGTAAGTCGAAATTGAAACCTGATCGAACCGGATGGTCCACAAAACAACCCTTTTGTATTTCCAAGTTCCATATGCAGGGAAATGAATGGGTCCGGACTCCATACTTAGTTTGGAAGATGTTCGGATTACACATAGAAACAATAGCGCTTTAGGACGAGTCACCACCCGGACACAAATATGTTGCAATTATGATTTAAGCCCAAAATATTAAATTTGGTAATTTATGTAGTGTCCTAACATGTCATAATCGATTTTCACAATTTGGGAGACCTAATTGTAATAAACTCATATAATCAGTTTTGCGGGTTCCTCCATACCATTGAGGTACAGAAACATTACTTATTCAATATGTAGCCTCTTAAAATTCCATTTGGGCTGGTGGAAAAGTGCTTCACAGGTAAACAATGCTTAGTAACGTCAATGTACGAGGCCCATGTGTGGTCGATATTTGCATGAAACAACTAGTAAAGTTTTGGTTCACAATAATTAAGCATCAATTTGAATAATTGGGGTTGTTGGAAAAATGCACGGGAGGTAAATGAAACAAGAGAGAATTTGAATTATTCACAAAAAATAAAATTACACCGGATATTAAGCAATTACTGGTGTATGTGTTCAATTTTTTGGTGCGCATTTCATAATTTTCAATTTCTTCATTTTTTTCAAAGGCATGGAAAATTTTACACCGGTTAATGTCGTGTTTGCACTAGTACATATACCAGTGCTGAACACTTAGTCTAAAATTTCTGAAGTTCCTCTCGGGTTCATCCTATTTTTTCCAAAATATTATTTAAAGCATCCACACACAACTGCTTTTTGTGTTATTTTACACCGGCATCAACATTTCCTACACCGGTAATAATATCATTGTACAACAGTTAGCCAAAATTTTCAATTGTTGCTCTCGGGTCAATGAAAAAATCATTTAAAACAGCTGCACGCAACTGGTTTTTTCCGCTTCTACATCAGTAACCCTACCAGTGCTGAAATGTTAGCCAACGGTACTGTGCATTTGCATAATTTACAACGGTACTGTGCATATTACCGGTGTAAAAAATACGGCTTCATATGTTTTTCAACTGTTTCAAACAGACATAACTCCCACAACTCCTTCTCTCCTCATCAAACACCTTCAAATTCTCTTTGAAAACCGTCCTCCACCACTTCAACCATTCAATTCACACTAAATTGAACCACCATAACTCCTCCTCAATCATTGTAACTCCTATCATCTATCCTATAAAGGGTTGAGCAACACAAGAGAAGCAACCCTTTATCAACCCTTGAACAACACAAGTGAAGAAAGTACTTGCATAGGTTCACCCCATTCCGTTCTTGGTGAGTTCAAGCAAAGGGAGTAGCAACACAAATGCTTCATTGGTGAAGGTAACTGTTGGTGTTTATGTTACCATAGGTTACCATATCAATTTTTCTTGAAAAAACCATTCCAATTCTCACGCATAACACATGTTCGACTAAATGCCTCTATGAACAAAAACATGTAAATTGAAAAAGTTGAAAGGGTAATTTGAATGGTATGTTTATACAATTGGGGGGTTAAAAAGTTTTTCATTTTTTGTGGAAGGATGATGTAGTACAATAGCTTTTTGGTTGGTGATAATGTTGATAGTCACGTTAAGAGGAGTGATAATTGCTCGGTTGTAGGCCTATTATTGGATCCAAAGAGATTGGTATTGTTTTCTATCAACTTCTATAAGGTTTCATTTCATTTTATATCAAGTTCCATGCCTTGTTTGTTCAAGTTCTATGCGATGTTATATGAACTTTTATGCCATACATAATGTAGTTTTATGTAGGAATTGTTCAATTTCTATGCCATGTTTTGCTCAAATGTCTTGTGAAATTGTTGTTCAAGTTATACGCCACATTCTATTGATGTTGATCTTTAAGTACCGTTATTGTTTGGATTGATAATTTTCTATTCCACTGTTTTAGATGCCGACGAAGAAGGGGAAATTAAACACGAAGAGGAAGCAACCAGTTACGAAGAAGGAGGATGAGGTGAAGAATGTGGTTGATGAAGAGGTTGATGTGGTGGACCAAGAACCTCATCCAAAAAGGATCCCATTGAAGATGCAATTTGAGGAAGAAGCAACGAAAACAAATGACCCAACTAGTGAAGAAAAGGAAGAAACCGCAGAACATGGTGAAGTGATTACAGGGGATGTTGAAGGAGAATACGCCGGTAAACAGTTGACCAAAATACCAATTTTCAAGGGAAATGGAAAGAGCACCATCAAAGGAAGGCCAATTGTTAATGAAGTGGATGACAACCTGACCAAAGATGGAGGCAAAATGGAGAAGGATGGGACAAGTTTTAGCTAAAAAGTTATTTCATGAGGTGAGGAACTAGCATGTGCTAGTCTGTGATGTTGGAGAAGCATAAAAATCCAACTCCTGTTGCGTTTGAGTTCCATGGGAATCAAGCAGTAAGCATTAAGAATTGGTCAGCGTGACACACTTATGGCAATTACGCTTCCCAGTGCTACATCAGATTAGGCGCATGCGAACACTGGAGCGATATCCATGAAGATGTTAAGGAAGAGTCATGGAAGGATGTTTAGGTAAGATTCTCAACAATTGTCATTTAAATTTTTTATTTATGGTAAATTTTTCATTAAAAAATTATTCATGACATGCCTTTTCATATGATTCATTCTGGGAGAGCTTCACAATTGAAACACCTATGACACACGAGCAACTAGCAATACTGAGGAAGGAGGTTACACAGGAAGACAAAGGTGGCAAACAGGTTTATTCACGACATGGACAAAGGTATCAATAAAACAGTAATAAAAGCATGGGAGAAGTACAAGTGGATGGATGAAGACGAATGGCACTTTTTTTAAAAGAGGCGTCGGCATCCGGATTTTCAGGTATGATGATAAAATTAATACCTGTTAAGTACTATGTTGCCCACAAATTCTCTTCAACTAATTTTTTTTAGTTGAATAGAGTAGGAATACCAGCATGGGAGAAGTACAAGTGGATGGATGAAGACGAATGACACTTGTTTAAAAAAAGAGGCGTCGGCATCCGAATTTTCTGGTATGATGAAAAAATTAATACTTGTTAACTACTATGTTGCCCAAAAATTCTATTCAACTAAAATTGTTTTTATAACAATGATATCACAGGCTCAGGGAGACAAATATTGAACGCAACAAGGGCAGGGATTACACGCACCACACGAGCAGAAGGGGTAATCGATCTTCCGTGACAAATTAACTAAGGAGCTGAAGGAGAATGAGAGAATTAGATTGACAACCGAGGAATTCACTGGCGAGGAGATTAAGCAACAACTCAGTTAAAAAGATTTCACATCTAACATATCTCTTGTCTACCTTAAGGCAAACAAAGATAAGAAAGGGTTATACACATTGAAAGAGGTTGAGAAGATCGAACCGGACATTGTAAGTTACACAAAAATTGACCATTTAAATTAATTTTTAAAAATATTTCACATTATTCATATAAACAATTGCGTTCCTATGTGTTTCTCAGATGAAATTGAACGAGCTTAAGGAAAAAGAAGCATTGGAAGTGCAGCTGGGTGAAGACGTCCTCATAAAAGTGACAAAGAAGAAGGATCACTTGGGAAGGTAAAAGGGAACTCAGACGGGTCTACCCACAACGGTGGTTGTTCCTCATCTTTCCCGCAGCAAGTGCGGCAGCAGTTCCTCAACCAAGCAAACAGGCCTGAGGAGACCAACTAACGATCAACCGGTCGTGAAAGTCATGGTATCGTACCTGGAGCAATTGGTGAAGGGCTTAGCATCTGCAAACGGTGTTCAGATTCCATCAGGCCTTGACGATCCCAAGAAGTTTAAAGAGAAGGCAATTGATGACATTGTTGCAGCTGCTACAAAGTCCAGTGAAGAGCCCATCGACAGAGAATGAGATGAAGTGGTACACATTTATTAATCTATGCATGTCATATACATTGAATTACACATCTGAAATATCTCCCTAACAATTTTATCTATTCACTAAACTATTATACGAACAGGATCGAGAAAATGTAACTCTTTTCATTAAAGACATTGTCGGGAAGAAGAAAATGGTCGCACATGAGTTTTGATAGGTATCTCAGCATCGGTATGCCAAACAAGGAAGTGTTTCTCGTGTGAGAGTATGCGAGCCAGTCCTCCGTCCTAGGGTAGGATTGCCCTTAGCGGACCACCACTTTGATTATGTTGGAGAGGCCCTCAATAGAGTCATGGATTGGCCAATGTCTTTAATAGGCAAGACAGATGAGCAACCGAGTGACATCGATGATGTCAGTGCCAGAGGTAATACGGACGACGACGACGATGAGGTTATGGTTCTCACCACTGACAATCAGGTACATTCTTGTAAAACATTATTTTTCAATTCTCAAAGTAGTTTTGTTTAATTGTATTCATTAATCCTTGTAACAGGATACTGGCAAGCAAAAATCCCAGTAGAAGGCTAATTTTTGGTCATCTACAAGACCAAGATTAAATAGGCTACCAAAACAGGTAATTCACTAAAACGAGTACCATTATTATTCATTAACAAAGATAGTTCAATAATACATACTCTAGTGATCATTTTGTATCATTTTACGTTCACAGATTATCAACAAATGAGACCTGACAAATTGGCCCATTATGGTGCGATTCATAAAAGAAGCAAATGTTGCTATCCTCGAAATGATAAAGAAGAATGACTCCATGTTCTTCCCAGTGTTTCGACCATCGACATTCACACGCCATTACATCTGTGGTGTTGGAATAGAAGTTTTGATCGAGTTCGGGAAGAAATTGGGGAACATGCGTTTGATGACCTGGATCGATAATGCGCAAGTCGATGTGTGGATAGGATGAGTTTCAAAACTTACAGTCTTAATGTTTTTTAAATTGATTAGGAATTCTTTTTCAGTATCATTAACGTTACAGACAGCTGTGGGAGAAAAAATGGGAAACTAATTCAGGCCGCGTCCAATTCTGCCCATCCAATAGTGGAAACTTGAACAACTTTGAGCAGGACGTCGAACTCTGTTTCAAACTAATTTGGAAAACAATGAAGGAAACAGATGTTGAGTTCTACATGTTACCCTACATAAGAATGCACGTATTTATTCCTAGAAATTACATTCACATTTCAAACTAATTCCATTTCCTTAATTTGTTAACATAATTTTCTGACAGCAATCATTGGTACCTCATCATTATGTGTCCCAGAATGGAGGAGGTTTTCACTCTAGACATATTGTCCGGGGTTATCAAACCAACAAACTTGGTTGAACTCAGGGTCATTTCTAGGTATTCAATCAATCAAATCATAAATCCTAGTTTGGTAATATACGGGAAGAAGTAACCATTTTAATTTACTTTATTGACAGGCTTGCATGTGCATACCGAAGGGAAAATAGAAAGATGGAGCCAGAACTCGACTACACTTGGAAAATAAACAACATCATGGTAAGTCATTCTGTCATTTTATCCCTCAATTTATTATATTTAGGTTTAGTAATTACATTTACCTTTCCTGTCCAGTACCAAACCCAGAATGGTTCGTGGCAATGCGGGTACTCCATCATGCTCTTCATGGAATAATTTGTTAATCACCCGAGAACAAACAATATCTTGGAGGTAAACCTTGCATCTCTAAATTTGTTATTATTAATGTCCAATAAACACAATATTATTGACTAATAGTATAAGTTTGAAATTAACAGATCTTCCCAGAGGGCAAAGGGTCATACCATGTGTACGAAATTCAAGGTGTAGCAGAGAAATTGTGTGGGGCTTGGCACAAAGACTACCAGTAGCAGGCGAATACTACGTTGTAACTTCTGGATGATAAGAATGACATAATAGGTTAATGGTTTATTTTCAATATTTTATGATATTAGAATTCTATGGATGGTGTTTGGCTATAGTAAACTTGTGTGATTTTTACTTGTTTCAATCCATGCTTAAGATAGTTCTTATATTTCATAGTTTGAATAATGTTCGCGTGTTTTGTGAGTGATATTTTTGTAATAGGTTGTTTCAAATTTCTTACCGATTCAAAGGTTTCCAATTTATAATAGTTCACAAGTATCTTTGGCTATCGTTGCCTCAGAAATAATCCGGGAGGGACCATCGAAAAACAAATTGGGCATTGAAAATTTTATCCAAATCATACACCGGTAGAAAATGAATGTACCGGTGTAAAAATAAATCACAATTTTAATAATCTATTTCAAAATTTTTAAATAATACCTCTGTATAAAATAATACCGGTGTAAAAAACATACATGTGCAAACTATCCGGTGCAAAAAAAATAATATTCCTATTACAAAAGAAAGATTGGTGTTATATCTAATACCGATGTACAAATCACAGTTTTACACCGGTTCATATGTTATATACCGATGCAAAATGTCTACACAAGTGTTTCAAATATTAACGGTGCACATACTCTGTGGCCCCAACATTTCAAAATTTATACACCGGTCTAAAATATCAGTGCAAATAATTTTCTACACTGATTATTTTACCGGTGCAAAGGTCACTCAGGAATGGAGCATCGAGCACTATTGGAGTCTGGGTCATCGAGCACTCGAGCCTGGTGCATCGAGCACTCGAGCCAGGTGCATTGATCACTCGAATACTTCAGCTTGAAGCATTGACCACTCGACCTTGGAGCATCATGCACTCGAGTACCCGCGCATCGAACACTCGAGCACGTGGTGCATCGATCACTCGAGCACTCGAGTCTGGTACATCGAGCACTCGAGACTGGAGTATCAAGCACTCGAGGCTGAAGCACCAAAGAATGGAACATTGACCACTCGAGACCGGAATAGCAAGCACTCGAGTCCGACGTACTCGAGACTGGAGACTCGAAAACACGCCTCATGGAGCATCGAGAACTCGAGACTGGCAACGAGACCTCGAGACTGGAGCATTGAGAACGCGCCCGACAGACCTCACCCCATGGAGTCCCGACACCATGGAGCCCTCGAACTATGGAGCCCTCAACCACGAGCACAACACCCCTCGAGAACTAAGGCACTTAACAACTATGGATCTCTCGAACACGAGCACACCACCCCTCGAGAACTACAACACTCGACACCCAGAACACATCACTCCTCGAGCACACCACCGGACCCCGACCCAGCAAGTTTCAACTCCTTTCAGTTTACATCCACCAGTCCACTACTATTAGTCTATTCTTTTGAAGGCAACGAGGTTGCCTTACAGATGTAATATCCCAAACATCTTTGTACATCTTTTGATTTCTACATAGGTATGGGGAACCTAATACATATCCCCCACCTTAGGGTGCTTAAAATTGAATAAAAAAAATTATCAGTGCAAAGGTGTTGCATTTTTACACCCATATACATACGCACCGATATTTTAGGGGTCAAAATACAGGTGCTATTACATTAAATTATCGATGCAAATACTCCAGTTATGCAGTAGTGATAGTTTCATGGTTTCTAGCGTTCAAAATACAGGTTGCGTGGTTTGTATTTAGTAGTAATATACACACCGATTGCCGTGCGTATGCATTTGATCAACCATTAGTATCACAGTTTGCGTTTGTTTAGTTTAATTATGTTTTATTTTTATTTTATTTATTTATTTAGTTTAATTATCATAAGTACCTAATTTATATATCGGCATAGAATAACAAGAATTAATTTATGAATCGTGAGGTCTAACTATTTTATAATTGATTCTTATATGTTCTTGGTTGTTCTTGGTTTAATTTATTCGTGACGTTTTTAAATCTGGCCAACTTGAATATTATTGGGATATTACAATCTAATTCCACCAATACGTAATCGTTGGAATGGGTTAGCAAGTAGCGAGTTCTTGTGGAAGCTATACAGATAACTATTGAACTCTTTTCTCATGGAAATTATTGAACTCTTTTCTCCCTTTTGATGAGGTTCTTATTTCATGTGGCTTTAGTCTTGCATCCAAATGCCCTATCTGCAACCATTCTGATTCCATTCAGCATTTCTTTGTGAACTGTAATTTAGCTCAGGCTGTCTGGTCTAATTTTGCATCCTTGTTACATTTCAACCTAAATGCTTTGCAATCTATTTCACAAAGATTCTTCATGTTTTGGAATTGCAGTGACTTACCAAAAACTGAAAATATTTACTGCAAAACCTTACCTTCTTTGATATGTTGGGGCCTATGGAAGGCCAGAACTGGTTTCCTCTTTGATAATAAACCTTTTTCACTGAATGCTATCTGCAAAGAGGTTGAAGACTTGATCAAACTAACATTTCTGGTATGCCCTGGAAAACTGACACCAACTGGTCCTATAACACCCTCACTTAGACAACTTGTTACTCTATCTAGACCCCCTCCTAAGCCAAATTTTTCAAAGATTATATGGGAAAGGCCCGGCCCTGGTTGTATAAAAATAAATGTTGATGCATCTTGGTCTAATGGCAATGCTTCAATGGGTCTTATTGCTAGAGATTCTTTGGCTTGCCCAATTATGATTTCTTCTGCTACCTTGTCAGCTGTTTCATCTCTTTCAGCTGAAATTGAGGCTATATTACATGTTTGTCACATTTTCCCTCATCTGAACCATACTCATGTAATTGAATCTGACTCAAAAATGGCTGTTTCTATGATTAATGATCCCTACAATGCTCAGTGGGAATTTTTTGACAAGGTCTATAAAGCTAGGGCTATGTTAGGCCGGGCTAAGCTCCAACATGTCTTTAGGGAGGGGAACCTTGTTGCTGATGCTCTTGCTAAATACCATGTTGATCCGGGTTTTTCTTTAGCTAATGTATCTAAGCATATTAATGGTCTTATTACTTTAGATAAACAATCCTTGCCTTCCATTCGGGTTCGTAGCAGTAATCTGAATTGATACTGCTGAATGGAGTTTTTTAACAAATATGCAGGTATGGAAAGGAGCTGCAGAAGCCAATACAACACTTTGGTTGGTCCTTCACTTTGGTGGATGCCTATCCCAGCATTCTCATTACCTTTTATTGTAGACATGTTGTGAACTTTAGTTACAAGTAGGAGTTGCCTGGCCGGGGGAGAAAATTAACACAAGGGGTGGAGATTTTCTCCCTTGGATCGCAACTTCTTCAGAAACTGCACTACTATAGTATAGATGCACATATATGTAGGCTAATACTTTTGGAGACAACAATGTTGCCTCAAGTCTAGTGACCTAGACACACTCATGTACAAACTGTTTATTTTGATATAGGGCATGGGGAACCCAATACATAACTCCCTCACCTTAGGGTGTTTTTATTTAAAAAAAAAAAAAGCTATACAGATAACTAGTTAAGACTGTAACAGCAAGATGGGGAACTATTAAGTGTGCGCTACTATTGCTTTTACTTTGGTAATTGTTGTATCAGGTTTTTTTCATTCTTAATGCTATCAAGGTATGTATTTGGTTTAACGAATACTTTCCAGTGGCATCTTGGTAAGATAAACAATTGGTTAATTATAATTGGTCAATTGTCGATAAAGTAAGAAAGAATTGAGGATGCTAAGGGTGCCTACTTTCCTATAACTGATAGATACATATGAATTGATTCATCTTTGCGCCTATGATCGATGTTTAACTAATGTGAGTTATTTCGAACAAATTACATTAAATATATATATTCTAGATTCTTATTTTTGTTAGTTTGCATTTTTATTTTGCATTTGATATTTTTAGTTGCATCATTAGCTGTTAGAAAAAAATTCTGAAAATTAAGGCGTGGTGGCTACACCAAAAGTGTTTTTTGTTAGTAGGTATTTTATTATAGTTTTTGCTCCGTTCCTCGTGGGATCGACTCTGATTACTACTGTGTTAATCTCATCTATGGAGTTTGCCGATTATTTTGGTGAGTGAAACAACGTTCACCAAATTGGTGCCGTTGTTGAGGAACGGTAAGCCAATTTCTACAATTTTTCCCCACCAATATGTGTGTTAGTGCTTGATTTATAAGCAGATCATCAAGGCCAAATTCAATATTCGGCCTGGAAGTTGAAAATACATCCAAGCGTAACCGTAAGAGAACAAAGGTGCAGAAATCAGCTTCTACTGCGACCCTTCAGTTTGGCCTAACCGGGCCCATTATGGTTTCAACAACCACCTCTGACTCAGGAATTGATACTGAAATGGACAAAGCTGAAGGAAATACGAATCATGGGCAGAACCTAAACAACACATAAGTGTGGGAACTCACGGTACATAGTGAGGATGATCCCCCCACCCCTATTTAGCTACTAGAGACCGAGAATCCCATCAAAATCAAGTTGGAATTCCTGAATGTACTTCCAAAGTTCCATGGGAGAAGCACCGAGGACCCCTACAACTTTTTGAGCGAATTTGTGAATATTTTTAAGGTTCAGAAGAGGCCATCTACCATGACTGAAGATCATTTCAAGTTCGTGGAATTTCCCTTCAGCTTGACAGGAGCAACAAATCAATGATTCTCAAGCTTGCCACCCAACTCAATTTTGACGTGGTCTGAAATGAAGAAATTATTTTTGGAATATTATTTTCCAGCCACAAGGATAGGCGCCTTGAAAAAAAGGATCACAAGGATCAAGCAGGAGTATGATGAACCATTAAGTGCTTATTAGTTAGGGTTCAGAATGTTGGGGAATACCTGCCTCAATCACAGAATGACGGAAGGCTAATTGCTCCAATGTTTTTATCAAGGGATGACAACCACCAACAAGGATTTGGTGAATTCTTCCTATAGTGGTGGATTTTCTCACCTTTGAGTGAATGTGGCTAGAGATATTATCAAAAGGTTGGTGGATTCCAAGAAAGAGTATGATCAACAGGAGGTCCAAATATTGAAGAAAGTGGAAAAAACATCTACTCCTGAACATGATTAATGAGAGGATGAAAAGAATGGAGAGGATTCTATCTAAGGTCGTTGACAAGGTTGCATATGTACAAGAAGGGCCTTGTGATACGTGTGGAGCAACCAACCATACGACGTCGCAATGCACTATTACCATGGGAGAGATAGATGTCCAAGCAAGTGCACTGGGTAATTACAATGAGAGGCAGAAAAAAGAAGATCATTACCATCAATCCTTCAATCGAAGAGGGAGGGATTACCCAAATTTTCATTGGAGAGACCAAGGTACCCAACCTCAGCATCACCAACAGCCTTATGCTCCACCAATGCAACGAGAAGCCCCAGTTTTTCCTCAACCCCCGCAAAGTGGTCAAGGGAAATCTATAAATAATAAGCTGGACATCCTGTTGGATATGATGCAGAAGCAACACCAAAGGTTTGAGAAATTTGAAGAAACTTTAAAAGAGCATACACAAAAAATCGCTCATTTATCGAACTCCATGAACGAACTCAGAATGAAACAACCAGGGTTACATTCTCAAGTTCAGTTAAATCCACATGAGACGGTAAATCATGTCACATTGAGAAGTGGGGAAGAAGTTGGTGCATTTCCCTTTAAATCTAAGGTCAAAAACATGTACGAGCTCACTAACGGGGAGTCCAGTTTGCCCAAACGGAACCCTACGACAAAAAAAAATAGATTCAAGAGTCGGAGGTAAGTGTGGATTTAACTAAACTTCCAGAGTTAAATCCATCATACAATACCCAAATCCTAAACTTCCAGACTTCATGCATGAAGGTAAGTTCATGGTGCCAGAGGAGGTAAGTAAAAAGCCAACCTTACATGATCCCTCAATTAAAATTCTTCCACCATTCCTTGTAGATTAGAAAACAAAAAAGAAGATGATATAGATTTTGTCTCAATTTTTGGAAAAAATGGATACTAATTTTCCATTCTTACAAGTCATAAAATTACCACCAGTAAGCAAGTTCTTGAAAGATTGTATTGAAGGAAAGCCAAGAGATTCGAGCAAGATCATGATGAGTGAATCTGTGTCAGTTGTGATCCAAAAGAAATGGCCTTAAAAGTGCAAGGACCCAGGTATTTTTTCCTTACCTTGTTATATAGGAGATAAGAAGATTGATTCTTCCGTGTGTGATTTAGGAGCTTTAATTAATGTTATTCCATTATCTCTGTATCAAACTTTAATTGGAGCTGAAATGGTAGACGCTAGAGTACTAATTCAATTGGCAGATAGATTTTGCGTGTTTCCTGAAGGGTTGTTGGAAATGTGTTTGTGAGAATTAATGACTCTATTTATCCAGCAGACTTTTATGTGGTAAAGATGAATCATACCAGTGATAAGGGAACATAGGGGGTTATTTTTGGGTTGTCCATTCTTGAAACCACCAAACACCATTATTAATATTGGGAATTGAACTATTTCCCTTGATTATTTTTGTGATAAGTACATACTCAACATTGATATACCCATGAAGAAATCTATAGATGCTAACAATGTGAATGCAATTGATCATACTGACCCTTTTGTGCAAGATCCTCTTGAGACTAAATTTTTGAGCGATAAGATGGGAATTCAATTTCCTACAAGTCTATACGAGGTAAATGTTCAAGGTTCAAACAATAAGGAAAATCATGAATTGTTGAATTCAATGCTCCTAGGAAGTGGTTTCCAGCACTGAAATAAGCCACAGAGTGCCTAGCCTGAGTCAGTCCGAATCGGATGTTCAGAAAAATTTTGAAGTGCATACAGGGTCCAGTTTGGCCAAACAGGACCCGTCTGCCAGACTAGTCCCATCGGATGTGAAAACCTCAAATTTGGAGTTGAAGGCGTTACCACCCAATCTCAAGCATGTTTATAGAGGAAAAGATGATACTCTTCTAGTTTTTATGGATTCGCTCAAGTGTGAGGAAGAAAGCATGTTCAAACTCCAAGAATACTAAGATTGAAAGGGTTTGATCAAGCTATGTGGTACAAGGAGCGCAATGAGATGTGGCATGACAGAAATTTGAAGTCCAAGAAATTTGTGGTTGAGCAGAAAGTTCTTATTTTTTAGTCCAACTTTCGATATAAGTCATGGAAGTTCTTATTTTTTATGTTTGGCCTGATGGGACTAGACCATTCAAAGTGGCTTATGTTTGGCCTGATGGGATAGTAGAGATTATAACCATGGACGCAAAAAGGGCATTTCTCGTCGATAGTTATCATCTTACGATGTACTATAATACTTCACGGATGTCATTATGGATGAAATTCCATTGTTCCCAACAAATAATCATTAATGGCATCTGAAAATCTAGCCAAAGACTATAAACAAAAGCGCTAATTGGGAGGCAACCTAATTTCTCCTTTTTTTCCCCTTTTTTTTCCTTGTTTTTTTAGGAATTTCAATTTCTCATCTTCTCTCAATTCTTGATCTACATATTTGAAGTACTTGAATCTACACAATGGAGAATTTGCACCTTCGGAGAGCTGGGACTCGCAGGGTTATACTCGGCCAAACTAGACGTCTGTGGCAGAACCTGATCCTGATTCAACAATCTCTTGTTGGAAATTTCTCCACAACCCACCACTATAAGTTTCCTCTTTCCCTTTTAATTTTTTTTATCATGATGTTTGACTATGTGTGAAACTTTTTCCCACTAGAGATTTGCATTATTTGCTTGAGGGCAAGCAAAGTTTAAGTGTGAGGAGGTTTCTTGTGTGTTTTGTTTTGTATTTTTGAAAAAAAAATTAAAAATAATTTTTTAAAAAAAATCAGTTTTTTTAGTCAAACATGTGTTATTTTGTTGTTTTGAGTCCATAATTTGGCATGAGGAAATTCTAGTGGCCTTAATAAACGTACATTTCCGGTTGTAAAGTTCATTGTAACAAACTTGGTAACTTTGATTGGCCTTGAAGTTTTTGAATAATATATTCTATGATTTGAGAAATTTAATTGATATGATTTTTGGGATGACGAAAAAATATCAGTTTAATTGAATATTTTAGCCCACTAGAGTGAGGTTTGAGCTAGAGTAGAGCACTATCTACATCAATCTTTGTTCTAAGAGATCACATTGTTATAAATGGAGTTATTATGTGTTAAGGTGATGGAAGACACTAGGATGAACCACACATCTTATATTGCCTACCAATTACATTAACCCCTAGTGAAACACTTTGAAGTTTTGACTATGTTCTTTGATACGATTTACTATATATTTAGCCAAATCCTTGTTTATCCTTTCTCTTGGCCAAATGCATGTTCTTGGAGTTGAAATTGATGAATTCTTCCATTGTGTTCTCTTGAGTTAATGACATTACAAAGCATGTGTTCTGTTTGCCCAGACAGAAGGGTTTCGAAAATTAAAGGCTGAATTTTGTTATGACCAGTGACAATGTGGTTCTGTTTGGCCAAACTGGAGGGGAAACCTTATTTAAAAAAGGTCTTATTGTTGGTTATGTTGCAATTTTTACTCATAAGTACTGATTTTGGACTATATTGGAGAAGAATGGTGCTAGAAAAAATTAAATTAAATTAAATAGCACCTACATTTGATGTGATATTACTTGGCTTTCTTATACTAACCATGAGGTTGAAGATTCTTGGTAAATGTCTACTATATATGGATGATGGTTGAAGAAAAAGACATGCATAATATTTTGATCTTTATTGTTTGAGTTTAAAACCCCTAGGATCTCACCAATATGAATGGTCCTTAGCCCCGTTACAACCCTTGAGAAAGACCTTCCTGATTTGCATATTAACTTCTCTATGTTATAACTTGTGAATTATTTTAGTGATTTTGCTTCATATATTGAGAATGATTGAGTGAACCGTGAGAAATAATCATTGCTTGTCTGATTTTGACTAAATTGATTATTAGATTTCTGATCTTGAAAATTTTCATTTCAATTACTTTAAGGATTGATGATTTCCATGTGCATTAACGTGATCATTTACTCCTTGGCAGGAGAAAATTTATCGAGCAGAATCTAGAGTTCTTAAATGTTAAAATTTGCCAATCTAGTTGTGTGATTTGTGTTTCTATCTTCGATTTCCTTCTTTTTATAGGGTCATTTTAGACAAATTCTTACGACGGAATGAGTACTTATGAACTGTGGAATATTGATTGATCTTATAATCTTCACTTCATACTTGAGGGCAAGTATGAGTCCAAGTGTGAGGATATTTGATGTGTTATATATTGTGTTCTTATTCCGTGGGATTTTTGTGATTTTATTGAGATATAATTTACACTTTAGGTGTTTTTTATGCAGGAATTCATGGATTCTGAAGAGTTTGAGAGGGAGTTGTACATTGTGCTCGTTTTTCCTTAACCAACGCTATTTTCCCACTGGAATTTCCAGGTTAAGGTTTTTAATAAGGCGATGTACTCCAATGGAAAATGTTCTTATTTTATAAGACATTTTTCCAAAGATGGAGGAAATAAGGAAAAAGAAGAATTGTTAAAGTTATGGGGTGAAAAGTGAATTATTAAAGAGATGTGGATTTGAAAAAATTTAAAATATTCACTTCTCATACTGATAAGAATATCATTATCTCTTTCCAACTGAAATTCCTTAATTTTAGAAATTAGTTATTAGAAGATATTTTCTTCTCCTTCTTCCGTGAGAAGAATCCGATTGTAATTTGGTTTAGGTCGTGTAACTCGTGTGTATATATACATGCGTAAAGGCTTTGCAAAGACAGATATTAATACACATATATATTTAACATTAAATCTCGGAGTTTGTTTGATTAATATTAGTGGAGTACCATCGTGCGTTGCGCGATATCGTTACTTAAAATATTGAAATTGTGTTTTATTTAAAATTTAAAATTTTACTCATTCAAGGAAAATTATATGAGTTCTGAAGTGACATAATTAATTTAGTTGGAAAATGTTAAATATTGAATACAATAAAAATTGATTAATTTATAATATTTCATTCAAATTATTTTAAAAAGTAATTATTTATATATTGACATTTATTTTTAAAGGGTTATCATAATTATATGTATGTATCTCATTGCAATGAATAAAAATAAATATCAAATGATCTTATTAGTCTCACTAATTATAAAATGACCTCATTTTACAATTACTCAGTCTAAAATAAGACCTTGTCGTATATAAATAAATATGTATAAATATTTCTATCAAAAGTACTCTATCATTGTATAAAAAATCTGAATATTTTGTTATTTCAGATTATGTGTTTATTTAATTTTCTTCTATAAATATATTATAATGAGTTATTTATGATTTTAAATATATCTTTAAAAGTTATATATTTTAACAAGTTATGATTGGTTATATATTGTAAAAAATTGAAATCAGTTGCATATTATAATATTTGTATGTTAGTGAGTTATGATTGACTATACATAGTAGACAATTAAAGCCATTAACATATTATAATATTGGTATCTATGTTATTTTTAGATAATATTTTGGGCTTAGGGTAGTCAAAATGACTCAAATACCCCCAGTTGACAGATAGAAAATAAAAAATATCTATTATAGTGTGCTTTGGATTATATATATATATTAGACTAAATTGTTTTTTTAGTCTCCTACAAAGTATCTGATACCATATTTTGGTCCTCATTCACAAAACAACTCTTAGACGGTACCCAACAAATTCAAAACAATTTTTTGTCCCCAAAGGTGGATTTTCAGAGAAAGTCAATGGTAAAATTGGTCAAAATATGTTAAAAGACCATTATACCTCTAAGTTTTAAAAAAATAAAAAATAAAAACTCTTCGTCTTCTTCGTGTCTTCTTTGTCGCCACCACCGTTGTTTGAATCTGGAATGATTTCTTCTTCCTCCTCCTCCCCGTCGAGCTCGGCAGCTACGAATCAGTACCCTAGCTGTCGGGTACTGATTTCTTCTTCGAACGATTTCTTCTTCCTTATCCTCCTCGCCGGCGATGAAATAGTACCCTGGCCGCCGGGTACTGATTTCCGCCTCGAACGATTTCTTCTTCCTCCTCCTCATTCGTCTTCTTCGCGTCTCCTTCCGCTGCCGGTTTCCTCGTGCTCGAGGGCTCAGGATGAAGTTGTCAAAAATCCTCACATTCGGGTTCGATGGCTCGAGGCAGGAGGTTCGAGGCAAGAGGTTCGATGGCTCGAGGCAAGAGGGCTCCAGGACTCGAGGGCTTATGATGAAGTTGTCGAAATTCTGAAAATTTTAACATTAGGATTTTTTAATTGAAAAGATTTTTTAATTAGTAAAATTATCATTATACCCCTGACTGTACCAGAAAACCATTAAGTCTTTCCTAAAAACCAAATTTGGGGACCAAACAAAATATTTTGAATTTGTTGGGTGCCGTCTAAGAGTTGTTTTGCAAATGTGGATCAAAAGATGGTATAAAATACTTTGAATGGGACCAAAAAAATAATTTTGTCTTAAAAGAATATTGTGACAATTTAATAACATGCAATATTCTCTATCAATTCTCGACTATTTAAAGTAATTTTCAAATACTATTATTTTTACTGTTCCATTTTTACTGGAACAGACAAAAAAGAAGTTATGAGTGCCATTTTCATCGGGATAAAAGGAATCTTAAAAAAGAAAATGTGGAAATGCTATAAAATCGAAATGAGTACTTTTTTTCCCTTTAATCTGTTATTTATTAGTAAAGAAAAGTTCTTTACCCTGAAGGTAGAGACAGATTTACATTTGCCCTGAAGGCAGTACTATTACAGAATACGTCAAAAAATTTATATAAGTTGTTTTATTAGTCCCCTACAAAGTATCTTATACCATCTTTTGGTCTCATTTACAAAATAATCATTAGACGGTACCCAATAAATTTAAAATATTTTGTTTGGTCCTCCAAGGTGGCTTTTAGGTAAGACTAAATGATTTTCCGGTATAGGTAGGAGTATAATGGTAATTTTACTAATTAAAAATATTTTCAATTAAAAAAATCCTAATTTTAAAATTTTTAGATTTTCGACAACTTCATCCTGAACCCTCGAGTCCTCGATCCTCGAGCCCTCCTGCCTCGAGCCCTCGAGCCCGAATGTGGGAATTTTAGACAACTTCATCTTGAGCCCTCAAGCACGAGGAAACCCGCGGCAGAAGGAGACACGAAGAAGACGAGGGAGGAGGAGGAAGAAGAAATCGTTCGAGAAAGAAGAAATTGAATTGT
The DNA here is from genome assembly GCA_037428765.1 of Rubia yunnanensis. Classification (NCBI taxonomy): domain Eukaryota; kingdom Viridiplantae; phylum Streptophyta; class Magnoliopsida; order Gentianales; family Rubiaceae; genus Rubia; species Rubia yunnanensis. The sequence continues at coordinate 65,302,306 of CM075066.1, forward strand.
TTGAGGAAGAAGAAATCGTTCGAGGAAGAAATCAGTACCCGGTGGCCAGGGTACTGATTTGTCGCCGGTGAGCTCCGACGAGGATAAGGAGGAAGAAGAAATCAGTACCCGGCGGTCAGGGTACTGATTCATCGCCAGTGAGCTCCGACAAGGAGGAGGAGGAAGAAGAAATCGTTCCAGATTCCAAAAACGGTGAGCTCCAGCGAGTTCCAGATTCAAACAACGATGGCGGCGGCGAAGAAGACGCGAAGAAGACGAAGAGTTTTTATTTTTATTTTTTATTTTTTAAAACTTAGGGTTGTAATGGTTTTTTCACACATTTTGACCAATTTTACCATTGACCTTCTCTGAAAACCACCTTTGGGGACCAAACAAATTGTTTTGAATTTGTTGGGCACCGTCTAAGGGTTGTTTTGCAAATGAGGACCAAAAGATGGTATAAGATACTTTGTAGGGGACTAAAAAAATAATTTAGTCTTAAATATATCTTTAAAAGTTATATATTTCAACAAGTTATGATTGATTATATATAGTAAAAAATTTAAATCAGTAACATATTAAAATATTTGCATGTTAATAATTTATGATTGACTTTACACAGTCCTAGTAACTCATTATAATGTTGGTATACATGTTATTTTTAGATAATTTTTGAGAAAAGTGCAAATATAACCCTATGTAATTGAAGTAAGTGCAGATATAACCATGCGCTATTCGAAAGTGCAAATATAACCCTATCTATTCAGGTTATGTGCAAATATAACCTTTTCAGTCGGATTCCAGCCGGAATATAATGAAATGACCGATTTGCCCCTGCCAAATTCTTTTTAAAAAACTGGAAAAAGCACCATTTCTCAAATGACAATATTACCCCTAAACCTCCAGAATGGTAATATATTGGCATTAATACCCCTTTTGTGTCTTCCATTCCCGCCCTAACTCAACTTCTCATCTTCTCCCACTCTTCTGAGCGTGAAAGAACCCAAACAAACCCAGACCCGCTCAACCTTACTCATTCCCGCCGGTTGTGGCCGATCTCCAGATGCAGTCCGGCGACGACGTAGGTCACCCACTGAGGTCGACGTAGGGAACCCGATTGTGGTTGTGGCGACTTGAAGGGAACTCAGAATTGCTACAGTAAAACCCTCAAAAAATTGTATGCCTTCATAAATCCGTGGGAATGTGCAGATTATTGTTGTTCAGAAGTATGTTCTTTTGTGTTTTTCACCTTTTCAGCGCATTGAATATAGAAAGGCTGCGGAGTTGTAATGAAACCAGGGTTTTGAAGCCCTTCTTGTTCGATTTTATTGTTTATCATCTAGATTGGTGCTTTGAATATGTAGTGTTGTGTGTGTGGCTGTTATTGTGCTCTATTTCTATACCTAGGGTTTATAATGTTGATGGTGGTTAAGTCGTTGAAGAGGTACTATGTTAACTGTTTTTGTGGTTGTTATGGTACTCTTGGTAGTAGGTTTGATGATGTAGATTTTGTTTTGTATTGTGCTAGATTGTATGTTGAATGTGCAAAAATGCATTATTGTGGATGATGTTGAACATGTTTGTGATTTATCACTCTTTCTGATTATTGTTTGGGGGTGTGATATTTTTTAATGTTTGTTGGCTAATTTTCGTGTTGTGTACATGAGGTGGGTGGTTTGGTCCAAGTTTGTGAACTAGATTTAAGAATATATGGATTTTTGTAGATGGAAAAGCTAGTGAAGTTTTCTAACCAAATGACGAATGTTCAATGTTTCTGTGACTGAACCTGGACATTAGGCCCTCTTGTTGGGTAACCAAACAGTGATTGCGAGTTTGGTGAATCTGCTCTTTGTAAATTGTTTCCTATTAGTGCACAAATAACCATGTTTGATTTTTTAAATGTGCATATATAACCCTGTATGTTCAAGATATGTGCATATATAACCTTATATATTTTACATATGTTCATATATAACCCTAAAAATTAACTGAAATGCAATGTTACCCTGGACTATTTCCTAATTGTGCATATATTACTTTCTGTATATCTTATATGTTCGGATATCACCCTGACTATAATTATATGTGTAGACATAACCCTTAGATTATCTTAATATATTTTTAATTTTGGATTTGTTTTTCAATGTTTTAGGATGAAGTGTACACAATTATCCTCCGTCATGGTGCCCGTTGGAAGAGGCTTGACGGTATTGATCCCGATAGATACTCTCTTGTAGTATTGAAGTCGGATTGCAGTGAGCATTTCTTCGAGGACGCCGAGGCATGGAAATCACTGGATTTGTCGTTGAGTTTTTGTGATAATCGAAGCATCCTGCAATCAGAAGAGGATGTCACCAAAATGTTTGCCTCAAGTTGCGGAGGAAATAATTTAGAGGTATATTGTGAGGTCCTTACCCCTCCTAAAGGTGGTTCTCGGGGTGAGAGCAGCAGAACGGGGAAGCTGGATAAAACAAGGAAGAAAGATAGTGGAGAAGGTGGTAGAGCTGTGGCCGAAGGTTTGGTGGAAGAACACAGCTCCGAAGATGAAGATTATGTGCAAACCAATCTCGAAGAAGGCCACGAAGAACAAGACCGAGACTGGTATCATCGTTACACTGAGGCAGGTTCCGAGATTGAGTCGGATAGGGATGGTGACAGTGACACAGGGCGGGGTTTGGACGAAGATACTAATTTGGAAGATGATCCCATGAACAACTGCACCAACAGGGACAAGTTTAAACTCAGAGCTGGGGATAAAATTAAGCTATTAACAGGGATGGATTTTCAGACCCAGAAAGATTTCAAAGCTGCTTTGCTCGATTACTCGTTGCAGGAAGGATTTGTGTTTAAACATGTGAAGAGCGAGAAGAGTAGAGTAACGGTGATTTGTGCGGCGCATGATTGTGGATGGAGGCTCCATAGCTCAACACTCCCCGACGGCCATACATTTAGAATTCGTTCAGTGGAAGGGAAACACACATGTAGCCAAGAGGTGAAGGCACCGCAGGGATGGATATCAAAGTGGATTGTTAAAATGCTTCAGGCTAATCGGCAGGTGTCCAATGAGGTGCTGTTGGAACACCTGAAATCTTTTGGTGTTCAGCCTAGCCGCTACAAGTTGATGAGGGAAAGGCAATTGGTCGAATTATTGCTGGATGGTAGCCACGGTGAATCATTCAAAGCGCTACCACAGTATTCTGAAGAGTTGCGTAAGAGCAAACCGGGAAGTCAAGCGATGATGCAGTATGACCCGGGCCAATCAGTTCCATTTGTGAAAAGGCCGTTCACTGCTTTTGATGCTATGAAGAAGGGATTTTTGGCTGGATGCAAGCCATTTCTGGGGTTTGATGGTTGTCATCTTAAGGGACGGTACGATGGGGTTCTGCTGAGTGCAATTGCCAATGACCCAGATGATGGCATTTTCCCCCTCGCTTTCGCTTATGTGGAGTCTGAATCCAAAGAAAGTTGGCTATTTTTCTTCAAACAAATGGAGTTTTTCTTAGAAGGATTTGAAGAAAACAAACTCTAGACATTCATGCCGACCGGCAGAAGGTGTGTCATACTATCCTTTTCATTTTGGTGTTTCAATTTGTTAGCTTATGGATGTTGTGTGACTGTTTAGTTTAGGTCTGGGGTTGATAAGCTATGTGAGGCAGATTCTTATATAGCTGACTGATTGACTGATGTGCAGTTATAACCCTGAATGATTGACGCATGTGCAAATAAAACCCTATATGATTGACTTATGTGTAAATATAACCCTGTATGATTGACTTATGTTCAAATATAACCCTGTATGATTGACTTATGTTCAAATATAACCCTGTATGATTGACTTATATGCACATATAACCCTGTATGATTGATTTATGTGCATATATAACCCTGTATGATTGACTTATGTGCAAATATAATCCATAACTGATTTATTATTATGTGTAGATATAAGCCCCACATAGATTTTACCATTTTCGATTTAACCCTCATTGTCTGTTGTTGTAAACTAGGGCCTTGATAAGGCAATTTCTAAGATGGTTCCACACACTGCACAGAGGAGATGCTGCCGTCACATCTATGCCAATTTTCGTTGAAAGCACCTTGCAGATATCTTCAAGAAGTTGTTCTGGAGAGCGGCTATGGCGTACAATAAAATGGATTTCACAAAGGCAATGGAGCAGATGAAGGAAATGAATGAGGAGGCGTATGTTTACTTGAATGACATATGTGACAATTTGTGGGCTAGATACACTTTCTCGACGGCCTTGAAGTGTGACAACGTAACTAACAATCCAGCAGAGTCTTTCAATAATTGGGTTGGAGGGTTGAGAAACCAGCATGTACTAACTTTGATAGAGGGGTTGCGGAAGAAGGTAATGGCAAGGTTGGATGAGCGTTACAGGAAGTGTGTATCCTGGGATAGTGTAATGTGTCCACGGACTAAAGAAATCCTGAAGCTTGTTTCAAAACAATCTCGCCGAGTTACCTTCACTCCTTGTTCAGACACAAATTATGAAGTGGTACATGGTGATCTTCATTTCAGTGTGAGGCTAGATAAGCGGTCATGCGACTGTGGTGTTTGAGATCACACGGGGGTACCATGTAAACATGCGGCGGTGATACTATTGCACAAAAGACACCCCCTCCATGAATCATGTGATCTCATGCTCTCTAAAGACACATTTTTGAAAGCCTATTCCCACATGATCGAGCACTTACCTCACAGGGCGTTCTGGCCGAAAAGCTCAGCTGCCCAACTGTGCCAACCTCCAGAATTACACCGTCGGATTAGGAGACCAAAGACAAAGAGAATAAAAGAGGATTGGGAGGGAGAGGGAAGCAGCAAGAAAAGGAAGTGTAGCAAATGTGGAGAATTTGGTCACAATATAAGGGGATGTCAAGGTGGACCTACGGCCAATGAAAGAAAGGCGGCTACAGAATGCACTTCACAGGCCACTACAGAAGGTACTTCACAGGCTCCATAGGCCACTACAGAAGGTACTTCACAAGCTCCACAGGACACTACAGAAGGTACTTCACAGGCTCCATAGGCCAATAGGGAAAATACTTCACAAGCCACACAACGTGCTGGAATCAAGAGAGGTAGACCAGCACTCAAGCAGGTTTCTAAGCAACCACCAATTCAAGTTAGACCAGTGGTCAGCTAGGCATCAAAGCAAGGGAAAACAACTGCTAGTTTGAGGAAACAAACAAAGGTACAACTATGTTCATTTTTGGCACAATCTTTGTTAGTTTATCTTCATGATGTGGCTGTCCCTCATCTAAATTTCGATGTGAAAGTCCAAGAACAATGTGATGGAGAAGTTCGAATTCACAACAAGGACGAGGCTCCAACAGGTGGTAACCAGGCTGTCGAGGTATATCTGAACTCACTTAGGTTATGTGGGATTATGTCTGATTTATCTAAAATTATATAGGCTCCACAGGAAGTAAAGTTGTATCAGAATTAGTGTTGCGTTTGTAATTACTAGAGCCATTTTTGTTTTATGAACTGTAGGATACAACAGATGATGATACGGGGTTGCAATTTTATACGAAGATGCAATTCCCACCACCATGTTTGAACGAAACTGAAGTAAACTTCAATGTCTTATTAATATTCTAATTTTTTGTTGTGCATTATGAATCAAAGTTGTTTTACTAATATGGCAATATTCTATGGATATGGTAATATTCTCTTGCAGATAATGGATGTGATGCCTATCATTCAACAAGTAGAGAATGAAATCGCTCTACCAGAGCCACAGTCAAAGAATGTCCAGAAATACAGGAGGACTAAGCAGAAGGTTAAGCGTAACATAGCAGAGGATGCTACTGATGACGAGGTAAGACAATAAATCAAAATCAAGAAATTTTGATCAATGGGCTGAAATCCTAACTGCCACTCTTCGTCAGGAGCAAGATGAGTTTCATTGTAAGGATGGGGGTGAAATGATGATGCTAGCAACACTAGATGCCATGGAGCAGGACTTCACCATCCAAGAAGTGACTACCACATCCAATGTCCATGACAGGAAGGGGATTCCAGTGCAAATTCTTGTGGAGGAGACACCAGTGGTGATGGAACAGCCCTCGCTCAAGGTTCAGGTCCAGGTCGTGGGAGACACTGCTTTGGAAGGACAGCTTTCGTTGGAGGACCAGGTTGCGGAGGACCATGTATTAGTGGATGCGAACACTAGCAAGAATGAGTGTCTAACACCAAGTGTTGGGACTCGGACTTGTATACCACGCCAATTCAGTGCTGAGGTATTCTGATTTTCCATGTTTATAGTTCTTCAACAAACAATGTTTACAGATCATAGTTAGAGCATTAAAATTAATTCCATCATTTTTACTATGCTCGGGATTTCCCCCCTCCCATCGGAGGCGTAGGACCAGTCATATTTCACACAATACCGGGAAACACTGTGATTGAAACTGTCAACCATCTGGATCCATCTGACCCGCAGGTAATTTTAGTATACAGGGTCATAATTGCACTAACATGCGACATCGCAGGGTTACATATACACATATTCATATTATTTAGGGTTACATCTGCACATATTGAAATTGTGTAGGGTTATATTTGTACATGTTGATATAGTGTAGGGTTATATCCGGATTACATAGAACTGATTATATCGGAATCTCCTTCTATTTTCAGCTGTCTGGGCCCCCACCACCAATAGAGTTCCCTTTATTTGGTATTGAAGTGGCAGCTACCCGCAACAGATTGGGGAAGGACTTTTCTATACAGTCCGAGGACAGCACGTTTGCTCGGCACAACTTTGGCTCCGTCTGTGAATACCACCCCCAGTGCTGATGTCCCACATTTCAGCTCGTAGCCACCTCTTCCCGTCCCTCTTGACCCAGAGAACGAAAGAACAAGTCCAGGAAGAAGTGCGTCACAACCACCACCATATGAACGCACTTGACCTTATGAACGCACTTGACAATGTACTGTTTCATTTGTAGCAGCTTCTGTAGCACTATGACTGTTGTAGGTCACCTTCTTTTGGCTGTTTTGCAAGCTTTGCTGCCTTCAACAGACGTTTATAGGAACTATGTGGCACACTGTACATTGAGTGTGGTCCACTTCCATTGTCATACATTTGAATCTATATTCATGTATTGTCATGTGTTGATAATTATTGAATTTGTATGAATAAGTGCTTTTTGTATGAACAGAATACCTGAACCGAGGGTTATATGAGGAATAGTTCTACAGAATACCTGAACCAACAGAATATATGCACTTTTATTGACTTCTGTGAGGTTAAATTTGTACTGATATATGTCACTGAGTGACACTATGCAATTCATTACAACTGCAACAAATTATCACATTCATAAATCAGCCAACAAGTTCAAGTGCTTCTGCACCTCGAATAAATTGAAGACAAACATTCGACAAGTCTAAAACCTACATAATTAGTAACAGAATGCAAACCGAAGCAACAACTACAACATGTTTGAGCAAGTCAAGAACTGAATGAAGCCACCAACATTCACTTTCCAAGCAACCCCAACAAGAATATGGCCATGTTCACACCAAGGAAAACCAAATTCATTACGATCAAAGCCTTAAGAATGAATGAGCAGTTGCAACCATTCTGCGGTGCAACATAAGCTTCTCCTGGCACAACCACTACTTCTTCGACCTCAACATGGCCAGCAGTATTGACTCTTGGACCTCGACTACGAAACTCGTGATGCGGCAACGAACTTCCTGTACTTCCTCTTCCCAAATCAAACATATCGGACACACAAACAATCGTTGCCTTCTTACAAACCAGGCATTGAATCCTTCGCAATGCACACCATTCATACTGTAACTTGACGAAGCCATTCTAATCTCTCTCCAAGAACAGAGAAACAACTACTTCATCAACACAAGACTCTAAACACAATTAATCATCATATCCACCGAAGTTTAATCTATGGAAATCGAGAAATCGCTTTCCCCAAATTCAAATCTAGGGTTCAATGCAAAAAATTAGTTACCTTCGGCAGAGAACGGACGACCTGAAATGCAGATGAAGGGATGTCTGTGCTATTGACGGGAAAAGGATGGGGGAAGAAGACCTGGGCAACCGCGGCGGCGAAGTGGATGATGAACGCGGTGGCGCATCCACATGGGATTATCTGCACTGATGGGAGATGGAACGGCCAGGTTTTTTGAAAACAAGGGAACTGAGTATGGTTTTTTGTGGGCCAAATAATAAGGACAAATTTGTCATTCTAGGTCAGGGGTTTAGCTCTAAGGGTATTTTAGTCATTGCAAGTTGGTCAACGGCAGGATTCTGATGGTCAATGCCAGAAACATGGCTGGAGGGTTATATTTGCACTTTCATTCAACAGTCAGGGTTATATTTGCACATAAAAACAATTGAGGGTTATATTTGCACTTTTCTCAATATATAGGGTTATATCTGCATATTACCCATAATTTTTTAAGTTTAGGATAATGAAAATGACTCAAATATCCTATATAACAGAGAGAAAATAAATAATATCTAAGGATGACTGAGATTATACTAGTTTCATGGTTTCTAGCGTTCAAAATACAGGTTGGCATGGTTTGTATTTGGAAGTAATATACACGCTGATTGACGTGCGCATGCATTTGATCAACCATTAGTATCACGGTTTGCGTTTGTTTGATTTAATTATATTATATTTTTATATAATTTATTTGTTTAGTTTAATTATCGTGAGTAGCTAATTTATATATTGGTATGGAATAACAAGCCTTAGTTTATCAGAAACCTAATTATTTTATAATTAATTTTTATGTGTTCTTGGTTTAATTTATTCCTGATGTAGTTAAGTCTGGCCAACTTGAATATTATTAGGATATTGCTATCTAATTCCACCAATTTGTAATCGTTGAAAAGGATTAGTATGTAGCGAGTTCTTGTGAAAATTATGCAGATAATTAGTTAAGACTGTAACAGCAAGATGTGAAACAATTAAGTGTGCGTTACTATTGCTTTTACTTTGATAATTGCTGTATCAGGTTCTTTTCATTCTTAATGCCATCGAGGTGTGTATCTGGTTTAACAAATACTTTCCGAGGGCATCTTGGTAAGAGAAACAATTGGTTATTATAATTGATCAATTGTCGATAAAGTAAGAAAGAATTGGGGGGGTTAAGCATACATACTTTCCTATAATTGATAGATACATATGAATTGATTTATTTTTGTGCCTATGATCAATGTTTAACTAATGTGAGTTATTTTGATCCGATTACATTAATCATATATTTTCTAGATTCTTATATTTGTTAGTTTGCATATTTATTTTGCATTTGATATATTTAGTTGCATCATTAATTGTTAGGAAAAATTCCTAAAAATTAAGACGTGGTGGCTACACCAAAAGTGTTTTATATTAGTATGTAATTTATTACAGTTTTTGCTCAGTTCCTCGTGGGATCGACTCTACTAACTATTGTGCTAATCTCATCTATAGAGTTTGCAGATTACTTTGATGAATGAAACGACGTTCACCAAGGAAATACCAGTGTAAGGAGGGACACTTTCAAGGCTTGAGGCAGATGAGCTCATATGGTTGGAAGCTCCGGAGTTAAGATACCAATCAGAGGTGACAGTCGTCGGCTGAAGCTAAAGAGAGAACTGAAACTGCTGAGCAAGATAAGAAAGTCTCAAAAGGACGCTGAATCAAACGGTAACAATGTGCAGCATCATGACCCATTTTGCGACGCCATTGGCATTGAAAGCCACAACCACGACCAGAAGAGTACCCAGAAAATCTGGCACCTCCTCAACCAGCAAATCGACCAGAACGGCCAGTGCGTGTGCCAGACGTGCCATCTCTGAGTGATGCACTTGATGGCAAGTGGGTCCATGCATGGCCAACGGAGGTTGAATCAGACATCACGAATGCTATAGGATCGGCGGAAAACCCCCTAGAAAATGATTGTCCCTGCAAATTGTTCCAAAAATCCTCATGGTGCTTGGCACGAGTAACAATATCAGCATACAAGGGAGTTGGCGACGCAGTAATTAGGGAGCATAAAAGTCTTTGTAATAGAAACTGAGAGCTGTCAAAAGCCATAAAAGTTGATCATTATTTCAAGAAGGTGAGCCCAGAACAGAGAGTTGATCAAAAATGCTTTTTATATTGAAAGTGTAACTCCGGAACAGTGCCATTTTTACGTACAACAAAGGTTTTGGAATGGAGGTACAAAATAGTAGACTTACTATGATTAAGGTAAATAACAATTTGCTGAGAAGTGGCGCAATTATCAAGTTCATCCAAAGCATTCTGAGTTAACGACGAAAACAACAAGCTACAAACTCATTGGTACTCCACAATCCAAGCTTCTCTTTCTACCAGAGTTTGCTCATACTCAGCCTTGGGATCTATCTGCGTTCCACCAGGAGAGCATCTATCTGCGTTCCACCAGGAGGGCATCTATCTGCGTTCCACCAGGAGAGCCACCAGTTAAAGATGCATAAGAGGAAGCCAATTTTGGTGGTGGCCTAGGAACCGTCGAGCACGGCTTTGTGCCATCAAGGAAGTCGTACAAGCCCTAAGGTTTGGGGATATGAGCTACTTGTCATTTCCTCAAGAGATAGTCGGTTAGGGTTAGTTTGATGGTGAACATATGGAGGAGAGTAGCGTATGAGAGTTTCTTGTTTCCTACCATGGTGAGAAGTAAGTAAGGGAGCGACTGTTTTCTTGATGAAGAAAAGAGAGAGGCGGTGTAAGGGAGGAAGAAGAAAAGACAGACGTGACTGCCAGACAAAACCAAAGAAAAAAGAGAGAGGGTCGTAAAACCTTATTATGATATCATGTGAATAAGGAAACTCTCAATGAGTGGAGGTTTGTATGATGTAAAATACATATAGAGAATACAAGACCTAACATACAATTATCTAGACATATCTCAATCAAATCATAATCATATCTAATCTACGATCTCATCTATCCTAACACGTATTCAACCTTTTGTGGGATTAAACTAAAACCTCAATAAATAACGTGAAACATCAATTGAAAGTAGTATAAACTCTAACCAAATAGAATTAACTACATAGAATAAATGTCAACTACAATATCATAAGGATCAACAAAATTGATATAAACATATAAGTGTCCCTGAAAATTTAGTTAAACATCATAAACTACACAAAATAAACACACATGAGTACAGAATACCACAAGAAGAGAAGTACCAAACAAATCACACAAAAACAAACAATTCCAAGCGAGAAAATCGCGAAGTTAACCTCCAACAGACTTTGACTCTCAAGCCATCAATTTTTCGTTCATTTCCACGAAAAGTAAAATAGTAGAAACACCGAGGTCATTGGTCATATAAACAATTTGACGAAGGAAAAATAAAAATGCATACTCACACTAGTAGGGAATGGGCCATTAAAGACGATTCTATCCGACCAGAGAAAATACTTTTAAATGCCTTCTCTGGTCATGCCTTGAATTGCAAGCGATTTAAAGGTAATTCCTAGAACCACGGTTAAAAACACTGATTAAAGGTAGTTCCTAGACCACATTTAAATTAAAAGCGATTATGAACCGCCTTTAAAAGGGCGATTCAACCGCCTTTAATAAGATCCGAATAGATTTTGAACTATGAACATGTTTCTGACCTTCCAAAAAATAAAATCGTGAAACTGATTGATCTCCGGTAGCCCACACAGTATAGCCAGATCTGAAAAACACAAGAAGCAAAAGGGAAAGAACTCTACCTCTTACATACGACAAATGCATTTGTCAAACCCAGGTCTGTTGCTAAATTATTACAAACCCGAGCAAAACTAGACAAAACTAAACAAACCCAGACAAACCTAGATTTCCAGCAGTGCCGAACGGTAGAGTAGCGTTGATCCCCGGTGTCGGCGTCGGCTTCTCAAGCGGTGGCATCAGACACTCCTCGGCGTCGGTGTCGGCTTCTCAAGCGATGGCGTCGATCTCCAGTGGTGGGGTCGAACTCTACCCAGTGTCATTTTCTACGGTGGTAGCGAGCATCGTTGATCTCCAGCAGTGGCGAGTTGCAGAGTGGCGTCAATCTCTAGCGGTGGCATCGACTTCTACAGTGGCGTCGAACTCTCCTCGGCGTCGGCAGTGGCTTCTCCAGCGGTGGCAACCGACATAGGGCTTGGCTGGAGCGGCGGAGATGGGACGAGCGGTGGGATGGAATCGGTGGCAGTGTGATAGAGTCGGTGGTGGTTGAAGGTTAATGGGGGAGAAGGCTAATGGAATCGGCGGTGTTTGATAAATGAATGATAGAAAACCTAAGAAATAGAACAAGTGAAGGGGCGGACAAAGGGTTCCGGAGCCAAGGATCTTGGGCAAGTCCATTAAAGGCAGTTTTATACAGATTCACTTTTAAAATGGAAAAGTGATTTGGGATAGCAATTCTGAATCAAAACTGCTTTCGGCCCCTCAAAAAATGATTTGAAAGGTAAAATTGCCTTTAATCAATCACCATTATAAGTGGTTTTGCCTTTAAATTGGTTCGAGAGGGACTTCCAGACTCGGAAACCATTCTGGACCTCTATTAAAGGTGGTTTTCATGGAATCGCCTATAATTGGTTGCCTTTAATAGAAATCTCTCTACTAGTGCCAAAGCCAGATTCATCAGTGATTGTCTTTCCAACACAAGTAGCACTCTAGCACCATTTGTTTGCATTGCACTTACCACTATCGTCGTCTCACTGGCAGCCTCCTGCATTTACTTCCAGTCCAGGCTTCCAAGCCTCGTCACAAACCCTTTCACATCAATTTAGGCAAAACAATTGAAATTAATAGCTAATATAGAGCGCAAAAATGATTCCGAAGTAAGGCAAAATGTTGAGACACACACATCCTCGACGGTAAATGTAAAGCTGGCTAGCGGTTGCAGGGCAGCAGAAGGTGGCAATGTCGGGAACATAGAGAGCTCGAATTTTTCAATTAAAGTGTCGAAGTCTTCCTTGATAACACTCGGGGCCTTGAGCTTCCGTCTCCGAGTCTCGGTGAGGATAACAATTTTGGTGACGCTCAAGACAATCACGATCCTTACTTTAGGGTTACCAGCGGTGACGGTCGGGGAAGAGAAGACAAAGAAGAAACAAAAAATTAAAATTAATTTATGAAATTATAATAAGGAAAATTCTTGGGAAAGACCGTCTTTCATTAGGCTTATGGAAATACGGGGTTTAATTAGAATAATAAAAAGTAAAAGGTCTTAGTTGCAATATTAAGAGTTTATTATACAACATGTAGTAGTTATAAAGTTTATAAACCGATTCATGCAACCCAAAAATTTTATCTTCATTTCTTCTAATTTGCAGTTTAAACATTGGTATTTCCATGACTTATGGAAAGACCGTCTTTCAAGAGACGGACTCAAAGTTATTATATTTGCACACAAAGCCCTCCAAATTTTGAGCAATTGTTTTGAGAAAAATATCATCCTAATTAAAATATCACTAGTGTAAGATGGGTCTACTGAAGGTGGTTATATCGGACTATTAAAGTCATTTTCATTGTGTGTTCTCTAACCCTGCCTTCCATGGCCCAATAAATAAAAGGTGGTTCCAAGAGCCGCCTTTTAAAATGCCAACGAAGGCGGTTTAAAACCGCCTTAAAAAGATGTGAAACCCGCCTTTAAATAGTTTCCGAGTTCATAAACTATGTCTTAGCTTCAAAAAAATAGCTGCCGAAAACCAATCGGCTTCCAACAGCAAAACAACCACCCAGAACAGCAACAAAGAAAACAGGAACAATTATCCAAATATCCAACCTAGAACCTAGAGCATTAGATTTTTGTACAAAGGCAAAAACAAAAAAAATAATGTGCGGCTTTCATCGGCATTCCATCTCCAGTGAAAGCCTACGGCGGTGACGCGACGGAAGTAGCATCAAGCGATGAGTGGCAGAGCAATATCAAGCAGGGCTAGCAGCGAGCTAGGAGGCGGAGGTGGATGCGAGGCTAGCGGCGGAGAGAGGGTGAGGCAGAGCAATCTCAATCGAGTGGCGGAGTAATCTCGAGCGTCAGTGGAGCAATCTCAAGCGGCGGAGCAATCTCAAGCGGCGGAGCAATCTTAAGGCAGAGGCGGCGCTCTTGGCGACGGAGATGATGAGGCGGGAGCTGGGCGACGGAGAGGGGATGGCGTGAGACGGGGGACTCGGAGGAGGGCGGCGTGAGCCGGGGGTGAGGCGACGGAGGTGGAGTGTGAGTTGGGTAGAGAAGGTAGGGTTTCGCGGAGATGAGAAGACGAGGAAGACATACAGCTGCGATGGGAAAATAGCCAGGGAGAAGAATTGGGTTTGGGCAAAAAATGACAAAGTATATGGGTCAATCCTATTAAAGGCGGTTCTACCTTTAGAACCACATTTAAAATTAAAAGGTGACCTAAGAAAGCATTTCCAAACTCGGAAATTCTATTTCCAAACTCAATTATGTTTCTGGACCTCAATTAAAGGCAGTTCTAAAGGCAGAACCTCCTTTAATCGATTCTATTAAATGCGGAACCACCTTTAATTAATTTTAAGGCAACTTTAAATGCTTCCAGACCTCAATTAAAGGCGGTTCTCATAAAACCGCATTCTAATGCTGCCTTTAGAAGAGCTTTCTCTACTAGTGTATTAAGATATATACAAATATAACTCTACCTAGTTGAGTAAGGACCAATATAATGCTCATATTATTTTTAGTACATAAACAACCCTAACTAATTGATGAAAGTGCCAATAAACTCTAAGACACCATTTATGATGTTGACTACACATAAAATGACTAACATGCCCTTTATCTTACAACCTAAAAGTGTTAGCATGCTTTTACCCGTGTGCTACAACCACCACCCCCAACTTCACCAACCACCGCATCCCACCCACCCCAACCCTAAGTTCCCCACCACCAACCCTGCCCATAACCACCATGCCGCCACAAAGCCTAACCCAACCATGCCAACCACCTGAAACACAGAACCAAAACAAAGCAAAACCCCAACCCAAACCCAGCTCCAGAACAACCTGAATTGGCGGTGACGCCGCCTCCTCCTTCTCAGCCCGTGGATGCCACATTGAGCAGTACTACTTCGAGTGTCTTTCCTAGTCAATTTGTTTGATTTCACACATAAAAATACTTAAATTTACACAATGCAACTGAGAAATGTACAGTCGGAGCTTACCCAATCGTGGAGTTAGAACCCTCTGAAGTAGCTAGCGCATGCCCGTAAAAAAACTTCAATTTAGAAACAAAATATCACTACATATGTGATATATAAGTACATGTAAATTATACAAAAGAGAAATAATATTTCCGGCAGAGAGACAAGGATAAAGAGCATAGCCGAAACCATCAAGGATGAAGAAATCACCTTGTTTTCCTTAAATTTTTTGCAGAAGCAACGTTGCAAGGTCTAGGGTGGGGCGAGCCACTGGAGGGGTGAACTGGCGGCGGAGGTGGTGGAGCAAGGGAGGAGCTAGCGGTGGTCAGAGAGGGTGGAGACAGAAGATTTGAGAGAATGCGGTAGAAGAAGAAGAAAATGGAGAATATGAATATGTTAGGGCTAGGGGATATAGTTCTAATTTTATTTTATTTTCATTTTTTTTTTCAGAGGGGAAAAAATCTCTTGTTATGAAGGCACTTTAATATAACCCTATCTAGGGTTATATTTGCACTTTAAGTTATCAAAAGGTTATATTGGCACTTATGTTAATTAGGTAGAGATATAAAAACACTTTTCTCCAAAAATATATAACAGTTGCATAATGGTCATTGACTATGTGAATTGGAAATTATTCATAGTAAAAAATATATAATAATGACATCAAATTAATAAAAACTAGAGGTAAGAGGATTAAGGGTGGGAATCCACTCGACATGATACATGATACGCGTCAAAATTTGGTCGAGTTGCATATCGATAACCAAATCGAAAAGTGAATTGTGAGTATCAAAGTAAGGGAACAAATGATTATGAAGCACTAAATGTTTATCTGTTTTAAAAAATAATGAAAGATGATTCATTTACCGATAATTAAAATCTTTTAAATTCATTGAATCTAGACGTATTTTTGTGAATGTATTATTATTTTAAAATTATTTTTACTTTTAGTTTTACATTGAAGGCATCATAAATTCATATTACTCAAGTATTCCACCATTCCAATAACTAGATAAATAAGAAAGAGAAAATGTCAAGAATCAAGATCATTATTTTTTTTTTCAAATTTAAAATTCGATTTATAAATTATGGATAAGTTATAAAAGAATTAAAAAAATACACAATCTTATAAATGTACTAAGATAAATCTTTTATATAATAAAAAACAACGTTATAATGCACACATAAGAACACACACAATTTTGTGTAATAGTATAACACAAGTATATAATAAGAGAAATTTTTTATATGTAATAATACCACACAATCTTATATATAAGAATGAGAACACAATGAATGAGGATCATGTGAGAACACCCTTGTCAGGTGAAAATACCCACTTATGTGAGAACAAATCCTTATCTTTGAACACATTCAAGATAGTTGCCTCACAAAATCAGAAAGCACAATACTGAAGAAGGTATGGTTCTCAAAACTACCAAAGAAAATTTCTATGTTAATGTGGAAACTTTCAAATGCAATTTTACCTTTTGATGACATACTGATTTTCAGCAATTTTTCACTTGCATCTAAGTGCCCACTTTGCACCAACACTGACACACTTAGTCATTACTTCAATGATTGTTCTCTAGCCATAGACCTATGGATATTTTTTGACCATATGATAGGACTGAGGCACCAACATTTCAACTCCATCTTTGACAGACTATCACATTACTGATTTTATAATGGAGAGACAAAAATACACTCCACATTAATCACCATCTTTCCTTCTCTCATCTGTTGGCAACTCTGGAAAGCTAGAAATAGCTTCATTTTTTAAAATATTAGACCAAATAGGGATAAAATGATTGATAACATCAAAAGAGACATGTTCCTCATATTCTATACCAAACCAGAGGTTAGCACAAACATTAATGATAATCACTGGGTTAAAATTGGTCTAATCCCATCTATGGAAAAATCAACAGTACCCAAAATTGAATGCATCACATGGTCTAAACCTAACCTAGAATAGAAAATCAACTTTGATGCATCTTGGAAGCAGGGGGCACACTGTGGTATTGAGATAGTTATCAGGAATAAATAAGGATCATTTCTTAAGGCATGCTATAAATCTATTATAGCAAAAACTAGTTTCTAAGCTGAACTCCTAGCTCTAAAAGAAGGACTACATTTTGCAACGGATCTGAGCTTAAACTTTTTCTCCCTTGAAACTGATTGTGCCAATATTCTGGAAGTAATGAAAGACCCTACCAAAGCCCCATGGGAATTGTACCATTTAGCATCTGAAATCAAACAAAGGATGTGGGACCTTATAATTACACACACTCTAAGAGAAGGAAATATGGTTGCCGATAGGTTAAGTAAACTAGGAAGGGGTAAGGAACTAAAGGTTTGAAACTACCATGCACTTGATCAGAAAACCAAAGGACTTCTAGCTCTTGACAAAGAACAGATACCTGCTATTAGAATCTTGAATGGATACTACTGATTTTGAAATGAAAATGCGGGTGGGAACGATCATCAACAGCAAGAGGAAAAATGGAATGGCAAAGCTACAACCCAAGAATAGCAAAGTGAAGCTAGTACAAGATAGAATCAAGCATGGAATCAACCTCAAACAAGGCCGCAAATCAAGGACATCAACTGGGAAACTAATCCAAGGTGGAATCGAGCAACAGATGCAGATATCAATGAGCATGACCAAGTTTTGTACATGCTCTCAATTTAAGATCTTCTCACAACTAAATATGGATTACCTATGCATGAGGCATAGACTATCTATACATCTTTTGTTATGTAAAATTACTTAGGAGTCTGTTGGAGATCTGACCAATTATCCTACACTAACACGAGGGGTGGAGGTGAGGAAATTGGAAACATCCCCAAAATTCTCCTTCGTATAACTTAGGATAGATTACTGCTTTTGATCCCTAGGTTCAAGTGCTAACTTGAACAACATGTAATTCCGTACTTCTCGTTTCTTAAAGGTTGGGGTACCTTATATATAAACCCCCCTTTCACATGGGTATTACCCAAAAAAAAAACACATTCAATCTAAAGAGTGAGATTTAATATAAATATCCAACATTTTCCCTCCCGCTTCCTTGGTTCATTATGCAGTCCTCTTTGGTTGATTTTTCAATCAATATTTATATCCCTGTTGATGTCGATGTACCTCCTTGACGAGGCAGCTTCAGGATACGTTCTGTGCTTGAACCGTGGTTTGGATGAAATTGGCAAAACATGAAGAGTGATTCAGAGCTCCGTCACCGATCTCAACTGCTTCAGCATGGTCGTTAAGATGAAAGCCTCCAGCCTCTTTGACTCTGCACTCGATGCCCGCAACCATTGCAACTCTGTGTCAGAAGGCTTGTAGAGCTTTTCACCATATTTATATGTTATTTATGTTGTTTTGTGCTCTCTACTGTATTTTTGTTAATTGATTGTGCTGCAAAGAAATTAACCCCTTTCATGGGGATGTTTTGTTGTTGATGAAGAAACAATTGATATTGTTGTGAATCGGGAGTTGAGTTATTTTAATGCGTTTTGATGAAAACTAGGTATGTTTATGTAACAGACATGTTTTGTTGGTGCAAAGAAGCAAGATAACCTTTCATAGGTGTAGGTGCTTCAATTTATGCTTGAAGATGTTTTAATTAATGCTCGTAGGTGCTTCAAGTTTAACTTCTAGGATCTGCAAGTTATGCTTATTGGTGCTTTATATTTTGCTTATTGGTGCTTCAAGTCATTCTCGTAGGTGCTTCAAGTCATTCTCGTAGGTGCATCAAGTCATTCTCGTAGGTGCTTCAAGTCATTCTCGTAGGTGCTTCAAGTCATTCTCGTAGGTGCTTCAAGTCATTCTCGTAGGTGCTTCAAGTCATTCTCGTAGGTGCTTCAAGTTATGTTTGAATTTTTTTTTAATTAAAACCACCAGAGGTGCGGGGTTGTATATTATTGGTACCCCAATCCAGATTTAAACCTAGAAAATATTACAAAGATCATCGTGCTCTTAAGGCAAAAACCAGAGATAAGAGACAACTTGAGTGAGATTGAGAATCTAACTTCAAGAACCTCCACCCATGTGTTAGTTCTAGTGTTATTCATGGAAATCTTCTCAAGTTTTTAAAAACAAGATAATCAAAGCTATACGAACTGCAAACGAAATCATGAAGAAAAGGTGCCTAAGATATTTATGCTTTGAATGTGCCAGTAGAATCTTTAGGCTAATGTATTGCTATCATTCTTCGGCTTTGAAGACCCATACAATCTACTTGGATGACTTCTTTTGTGGATGTGTCTAGTTGATTTAAGGTCCAAATTATCTTGGAGGTGGTTTCATCTTGCTGAGCCTTTTGAGCCAAGTAGTGTGCAACCATATTTTGCTCTCTAAATATGTGATCTACATTAGCTCCAGGTGCCATTGTAAGGGTGTTAAGCTTTTTGAATGTGTTCCTCATTCTCCATGGCCATAGCTCCTCCTCATGTATCAATTGTATAACCTGCAAACAATCATTTTCAACAGTAAGTGGAAGTATTTGATTCCCGAAATAAAAATCCATACCTGCAATGAGAGCCATTAGTTCTGCCTCAAAAGCATTTGAAGCTTGAGGAATTGAAGCTGCACCAGAGGTTATCACCACTCCATCTGCATTTTTGACAATAAAACCAATTTTTGCCACAGAATAGAGTGAGAAAGAAGCATCCATATTCAAGTTGAAACCATTTTCAGGTAGATGCCACTTGATGATTCGCATTGGCTTTTGTTTTCTAGGCTTGATAACAATTAAAAGGCCTTTCTGTTTCAGCCAATCACAGCCAGGGAAGAGGATTTGGGGAATATTGATGAAAATATCTCTCAGTAGCCTTTTTAGATCAGAAATCATACTAATCAGAGAGGGTGTGATGCTTTCATATAAGAATGAGCATCGTTTTTACCACAATATCAAACGTATAAGGCCAAGCATCACATTAAAGAAGGTGTTCCTGGTTTTAGATGCATTCGGAAATGTCTAGAGCCAAGATGTTTTATCGAATAAGTGATCAAAATGCATAAATGTATTTTGTAGGCCAGTAATATATCTATTATCATCCGTCAGGAGTTTTTCATAAACTTCTGCTGCATACATTCCTATTTCTTCCTGATCTGTGAGCCAAATATTAGATTCAATTTTAAGCTTGTTTATCCTTAGCCTGGCATATTTGTCTTAAACTGAGTTGTGGAAGAACTTAGTATTCAAATCTGCACCTTTATGCCATTGAGCCCTGGATTTTTGTTTCCAGAATTCATTTTCTTCTTTCAGTTTTAGTGAGAGATTTTTCCTGGCCTCAGTTAAAAGAGTTAGATCTTGATCATCCAATGTATGATCATATCTAATTCCTATGGATTGAACCCTAGCATCAGCTTCTAATAAATTAGAGCAAATGTTCCCAAATGTTGATGCATTCCATGCTATTAGGGTCAGTTTCAGTCTTTTAAGCTTATTAGTAAATCTAACCATGCCCTGTTCCTTACACTCTAATTCCCAGCTTTCCTTAATTACCTCTTTCAACTAAAGTCCCTTAGTTCACAAATTTAGAAGACTTAGGATATGTTTTTTCCTGCATCTGAGCATCGAGAATGAGTGGTGAATGGTCTTAAGGTGATGTATTTAAAACTAGGACAACTGAATTAGAAAATAGGTTAATCTATGTTAGGTTGGTTGTAATGATGTCAAGTCTTTTACTCACTTTCTAGTTATGTTTTCTACCATTAGTCCAAGAGTATTGATTACTTACTGTAGTCATGTCTAGTATTGCATTAGAATTTACAAATTTGCCAAAGTCTAAAATACTGTTTGAATCAGGGGTTGAGGAACCCATGTATTCAGAGACAATTATGATCACATTAAAATCTCCCATGTAGACTTTGGGGATTAAATCAGTTCAAGAAAAATCACCTATTACTTCGCCCCTTTTACCTAATTTTTTGCTTATGTCAAATGAATGAAGTAAAAAGGTCTTTTACCTTGGTTAACTTTTTTGAAGTAAAAGATATTTTTTACCTCGATTAAAAATAACCGGGGTAAATAATATGTATTTACCTCGGTTATTATATTAACCTAAGTAAAAGGTGTAAAAAACGAAGTAAATATTCTTACCGAATAGCTTGCAACATCGCATCTAATATTTAATACGTCCAGATGAATTCGCATTATATGTCATTTTTACCAACATGTAATGTGACCGATGATTGACGTCACTAGTAAATTACATTCAGAACATTTATATGTTAAAGTTGTTTGAAAAAGATTGACTTTGGTTTACAAAAGTATTCTTTCAATCATGCACAAATCATGCACATTCAGCAAATGGTGTTGAATGGAACGATTGAAAATGGTTTATAAAATAATGCACAGTTCGAATCATGCATACAGTTATTTATATGTTGTTCAAATAAGTTAGTTAAATTATTAGAAAAAATAGTCATGAAAATATCCTTACAATTAGTACATAAATTCGAATAACAATTGTCTTAGTTCCAACAGAACAGAAATTGCAATAAACTCAATCAGCTTGCATTATGATAACCTTGAAGACAATCGGCTCCCCAACTTCTATGACCTCGAAGAACAAGATGTCCCCAATGCGTAGGCGATTGTGGGAAAGGAACTCGCCAAAACCCTTTGGAGACAGAGCCTTGATCTTTGATGTGTTCATTTTATGTGGCTATTTTGGGACTCTTTGGATTCACTTTTAAAGCCTTGAGTGCTCTAGATCCTCCATTTTTCCTCGAATTCTCTTAGGAGAGCTAAGAACAACTTTTGCACTCTTATGACCTTCCTAGGGAGTTTTGTGTGATGAAGCAACCGTGCGAAGAATTGAAGATTTGAAGAGCCTCTTTTGAAGCCTTGAAGACTTTTGAAGACTTGAAGATTTAAAGAGAAGTGAATAGGAGAGGAAGCTAGGTGGCAACAAGAAGAAAGAAAATCAAGATGTCATTTCTAGGCTCGTTCGCAACTCACGAAGATCAGGTTGCGAGTCGCGAAGAACATTTGTTCTTTTTCTTGTAGTATAAATAGCACACTTTATCCTCTCTCTTCACCAACTCTTTTCTCCCCGACTTTCTATTGTAAAAATCCTAGTTACTCTAGTTTTTCATTTTTTTCATCCTGGATTATGTTTGGTTTATTGTTGATTATTAGTATGGATTGTAATAGCTAAACTCTTCACTTGGGAGTAATTTATTAAAGCTATCAAACCCATGCAGTGAGATTCTATATTTTGCTCTTTCATGAACATTTAATGATTAAAATTTACTGTGCCATTAATGTTGATATTTGCTTTATTTATACTATAATTGTTTGAGAATATGAAATGTTTGTATCATTGAAGTGTTAGGAGGTTAGGAATGTGCACAATTTCTTAGCTCTTTGACATGAAAATCCAAGAACATGGAATTAGAACTTCTTGTTGTGTAATGTGATGTTAATATGTTTTTTTATGAGATATTAAATGCATTAATGAATCAAAACATAAGAGAGTTTTAGGCCATCACCCCAGCCCATTACACTCTCAGCCCAGCCCTTCCCTTCATTTACAAAAGACTATCTCATATCTAAAAATAAATCCAATCAAAAATCAATTTCCTGCTCCAACATGCTATTCATCTCTCTTGCCAGTTTCAATCTCCATGATCTCTTCTTCCTCCATTCATATTCCACACCTGTTTGAAAGGCAACAATTTCCGCCTTCTGCTTAAATAGTCTTTGGTTCCTCTCAATCCATATATTATACATACATGTGCTCACTAGTTCAACTAATTTGTTGCTTATCCTTTTGGCCATCATATACATCAGTTTCTTCCTACTTTGTCGATTACTACAACCTTTGATCTGCAGTTCTGCATAAACATTTTTTGCAAATTCATACCGCACTAAAATATGCTCAGCATTTTCCTGCTCCTTCCCACATAGGCAGCAGTTTGGCTGTTTTCTCAGTATTCCCCATCCCTGCAGCCCATCCACAGGGGGTAGTTTCCCATTTAACAACCACTAGAGGAACATTCTATGTTTAGGATGGACATTTCTATGCCAAGTAACACTTTCCTTTGCACTTTCTTTTTCTCCTCCTTTGAGCCTGTAATAAACCTTAGCGATAAGCATATTTCCATCTTTCCTTACACATTGCCTCAGTTGTGCAAATATTTTTTCCCTCAGTCTCATCAGAGCTTTCCAAGCCCAGCTGCTAGACTCCTTTTTCTTGCATATGTCAATCTTCTCCCCTTTGAGATAATAAACCTTAATCCGCCTGATCCACAGAGTATCTTTTTTGCTGTTTATATCCCATAAATGCTTGCTTAAGGCTGCATGATTCCACAAGCTCAGATCTCTAAGTCCCATTCCCCCTTGTTTCTTACTCATGCACAAAAAACTCCAAGCTGCTACTGTGAAACCCTTTTGGCCTTCCTCTCTTTCCCAGAGATAATTCATCCAGAGTTTAACTATCCTTTTATGCACATTCTCTGTCAGTTTCATGATGTTGCTCCAATAGCCTGTAATACTAAGCAAGACAACATTGATTAGTTAAAGCTTTCCCCATATGAAAGGTTTTTCCCATCCATCCTTTGATTTTGCATCTTACTTTCTCCATCGTAGCCTCACAATCCTCCTTATCCCACCTGATGATTGATAGGGGCAGACCAAGGTACTTCATTGGTAAGTCGGCTCTCTTTATATGAAGGATGTTAATGTTGCTAGATGAGTATGTTAATGAGGTTTGTTATCATATTTATCATGAGGTAGCAACAAAAGGTTGAATCTTGTATGTTGATTGTTCTTGGTTTAATCTAGTAAATGCTTTGTTTGGTTAAATGGCTAAAAATTTGGTAGAATGCTTGTAGTTGTTATCATATCTGTGGTTCTTTGTGTATAATGTCATTGATGAAATACCTTGATGAAATACCTTTAGGTGTTGTTTGTCTGAAGTGATTATCAATGAGGTTTACAAATTGTCATTAATTTCTTTTGATTCTTAAGAACAAAGGAATGCTTATCTTTTAAATGAAGTGAGAGAATTCACCATAGGCATTAAATGTGAATGAATGAGTGAATAAATCCATGACCTGTAAGAGGTTTGGAAGTGAGAATAAAGTTCCCTCAAGGCTTTCTCATTTGTGATTTTACCATAGTAGCTTGTAGCATGATTAGCATCGTTACCTTACTTTTCTAGTTGTCTTATCTTTAAATTCGTAATTTAGAAAAACCAACAAAAAACCCCCTTTCTTTACTTGCTTTTATATATATATATATATATATATATATATATATATATATATATATATATATGTATATGTATATGTATATCTTCATCTAGTCTAGTATCCACCTTATATGCATGAACCCTTAGGAAAATCCATCTTTCTCGTGAACGACCCCAATTTTCCACTATCTACTTAATTTTATTTAGGAAGCACTTTAGGGCTTATAAAT
This sequence comes from Rubia yunnanensis, assembly GCA_037428765.1. Lineage (NCBI taxonomy): Eukaryota > Viridiplantae > Streptophyta > Magnoliopsida > Gentianales > Rubiaceae > Rubia > Rubia yunnanensis. The sequence goes on from CM075066.1 coordinate 65,326,871, forward strand.
TTTATATTTAAGAGGTACGGAGACAACCTCCCAAATTTTGGCGCCACTTCTGAGGAAGAGGCATTTATTTTTATGTATTTGGGCATATTATGTGCGAATATTGGCTAGTTGTGAATATGTGCTAGTCTATTTTTATTTTGGTTTTTAGTTGATTTTTGGTTTTTGTTTGGTTTGGAGACGTATTGTTCGAGTTCTTGTTGTATGGTTCGTACGCGATCCTTTTCACAAGAACCCCTACACTACGACCCGAGTTAGACTTGAACTTGAAAAGGGCTAGCAGGCTTTCTTTGAAAAGTGTGAATAACACCCCTCCTAGTGACCATTTTACGGAACCTTCGACTTCCATGGAGCATGAAGATGAGCATCCGGGAGGAGTACCCCAACACCCTCACCTTCAAGGAGGAGGTGTTTGATAAGATGTTAAGTGCATGTAATTTCCAAAGCATTTAACATCTCTTTTGTCATTTTTTGTTGGAAAATTGCTAGATTTAGGTAAGTTTACATCATAAGGGGTTTAGATGACCGTTTTTGGTTTTCATATGTAAATCCTTCATTTTGTAACCTATTTATAGTCTAATGGATTTTTGGTCCTTATGAGCTCCTAGATTCTTTTTGTAAGCTTAATTTGTGGATTGATCGTAAGCACATTGGATTGGTTTAGTGAAGGTCATTCGTAAGGATGGTAGAATATTGAAGGCCACGAGTTAAAATGTGGTAGAAAACAGAAGGGTCGAAGAAGGAAGAAAAAGAAGCAGAAGAATTTTGACCTTCAAGTTTGGACCAAGTTCTTATAAGGATCTGAGAAGAACCAGCCCCCAAGGGTGGTACCGTTGGATTTGTATTCTTGACAACTATAAATTGACTACAAGAACTCCCAAATTGGATCAGTGGTTCACCCATAGCAATGCAAAGAAATTGCAGAAAAAATGGACCGACGGGCGCGGGGCCAGCGCACTTAGGCGCGTACCCGTGCACCTAAAATTAAGGGGCAAAATAGCACTCAGGAGCCAAATGCGCAGCCAGCGTGCCCGGGTGCGCGACCACGCACCTCTGCTACTTTTTTTTACTTTTTCTTGACCAAATTAGACTATGAATTGCCCCCTTCTTCCCACTTCTCTAAGCACGACTCTAGTTTTCACTTTTATCTTTCAATTTCTTCATGTTTCTTAGTGTATTTGTGTTCTATGTTATGGGTTTTGTTAATCTAGTCTAAATATACTCTTGGGAGCAATTGGTAAGCGCTTCTAGTATGAATTTGTGAGATTTGGTTTATCCTATTTTATGCTTTGATTATCAAGTATGTTTTGTGCTTTCTTGCGTGATTAATGTATGATTTAGACAAGGATGATCAACTAGTTGATGGTTGTGGGTTGATTGTTTGCTATGTCTTTGGTCAAACCCAAAAGACTTTGGCTCACTAATAACGATCAGCATAAAGGTCAATTCGTAGTCATTATTAGTAGATATACCTGTGCTATCCATGTGTTTCTCGCTTGTAGGACATTGTCTTAGTTTTGTGGGGCCTCCATGTGTATTGCTATCCTCGGGGAAGTCTATAATGCCGATCATCTAGAGTGACCCGAGAGTAAGCATTATTGTGTGGCTCTGATAGCTCTCTCTAACTATAACGGAGGAGAGGTGAGAAATATCTTCTTTCGAAAGGTGTTGATTAGTTCTCCACCATATATGGTTGATTCATAAAACTAGGACAACTAATCGATGATCAAATGATGAGTAGAAATGTAAACCAATTGCGCCCAAGACTCGTTATCATATAAATTACATCTTTCGTGCTAGTGTGATCTTAGTTAAATTATTTTCTCTAATTGTTTGTTAGTTTAGTTGTTAAAGTAGTCGTAGGTTTTCAAAAACTAACCCCCACCCCCAAACTTTGTTGCCACACACTTAGAGTGACTTCTTTGTGTGATTTTTAGGCAACGCTTTAACACTCGATTAAACCCCCATTTTCCTCGTGGATGATCCCATCTTACCACTAGCTACTATTTAGTAGTTAGCCATAGTTTGGGCATATAAATACTATCTTTGAAAGGCACGGCGATGGCCTCCCAGTGTTTATAGTTGAGGCAAGTCCCATTGAGGAAAACAATGGCTCCCAACCTTGAGCAACAACCGATGTACATCAGCCTAATTGGCATTTGTGATATAGAGTTCATTGTGGTAAAGGCGAACAACCACTATACCATGATATTGGGGGGACCCGCCCTAGAATTGTTAAAGGGGATAATGTGCACTCTGCACCTGTTGTTGAAGTTCCATATCAGGTAGGGATTAACGACGGTAAGGAGAGACCAATAGAAGGCAAGAAGTGCCACCGGATTGCCCTTACTAAGTGCAAGAGAAACACAGAAAAGCAAGGGGACGAAAAGAAATCTGGGAGGTCCAGGACAGTAGCAATGGACAAGCAGAAATGAACCATCAAAATTGGGTTCTAAATTACAGACAATACAACTAGGAGAAGGGCAGGCAGTGCAAGTAAAAGCCACCCAGTCGCCCAAAGTGAAGGATTATCTCATAAGGACGCTATTGGAAAATGTTCGAGCTTTTGCATAGAAGCCAAAAGATATGACTGGTGTCCCCAAAAAGGTGGGGTACCATGAACTAAAAGTGGTGATAGGACATTGGACTATCAAGCCAAATTAGAGGATGTTGTGCAAGGAAAGGAACAAAACTATAAATAGAGAAGTGCAACAGTTAGTGAAGGCAAGAATACTGAAGAAGATTCCATTCCCAAGCTGGCTAGCTAACCCCGTCCTAGTGAAAAAGGTAAACAACAGTCGGAGGATGTGCATAGTTAACACGTATTTGAACAAGGCCTGCCTCAAAGATTGCTAACCACTGCCAATTTTGATCAAAAGGTAGATGCCCTTCCTAATTACCCGGTTAAGTTTTTTCTAGATGCATATAAGGGATATCACTGAATCCCCATGTTAGAAAGTGATGGGGAGAAAACAGTATTTATTACAAAAATGGGAGCATTTAGGTATTGCACGAGGCCCTTTGGGCTGAGAAATGAAGGAGCCACCTATCAAAGGGTAGTGGATAAGATATTCCAGGAATAGGTGGCCAGAAGCATGGAAGTATATGTCGACGATATGGTAATAAAAAGCAAAGGATGGACCACTTTGTGGAAGATATATCCCAAACACTAAGGAGATTACGAGAACAAGCATGAAGCTAAAACCGGCTAAGTGTTAGTTTGGCGTGGGAGCAGGCAAGTTCTTGGGGTACATGGTGTCGACTGAAGGACTACAGGAAAGCCCAAAGAAAGTGAAAGCCATCCTAGAGATGAAGTCACCCAAAACTGTGAAGGAGATTTAGAGCCTGAACGGCAAGCTGGCGGCCAAGAATAGTTTCCTGTCAAGAGCAGGAGAACGCGCACTCCTTTTCTTCAAAACATTGAAAGGGTGTCTCGACAAGAAGGGGGTAGTGCAGTGGGGTGAAAATGAAGAAAGAGCTTTTGAAAAATTAAAGTAGAATTTGAAAGAGCTACTTGTGTTAACTAGCCCACAACCAGGAGAAATGTTATACCTATATGTTGCAACCAGTGACAAGGCATTCAGCGCATCCTTAGTAAGGGAAGAAGATAAAGTGCATAAACTAGTTTATTATGTGAGTAGCAGGCATTCGTATTGGTGCACGGAGCCAGAATGTTGTGCTAGTATTTCAGGGAGAACCCGATAGTGGTGCTGACAAATCAACCACTGAAGTCAATACTCACCAGGCTCGAGGCCTCATGAAGGCTGGTGAAGTGGGCGGTGGAGTTGGGAGAGCACACAATCGAATATGCGTTGCGGAAAGAAGTGAAAGGACAAGTGAATGCAGATTTTCTAGCAGAAATCCCCGAGGAAGAGATGGATTTGGAAAGGTAGCATGCGGAAGGCAGGGGAACTTGTCTGACAGGACTCGATGTTTGGAGCCTGCAAGTGGATGGAACCTCGGGAGTAGAAAGAGCAGGCACAAGGCTAGCGGTGTCTGATCCCCAGGGGGTGGAAACCACCTACGCTCTCTCTTTCAAATTTCCCTCCTCGAACAATGAGGCTTAGTACGAAGCACTGATAGAAGGAATAGAAATAGCCCGGAAAATGAAGGCAAAGAAGTTGCAAGCATTTGGTAATTTGATGTTAGTAGCAAACCAGTACAGCGGGCAGTATGTGGCAAATGAGCTAGCCATGATCAAATACAGAGACAAAGTTTGGAGCCTGACAGTAGAATTTGAGGATTTTGACATCACCAGAGTGCCCCAATCATAGAATAATGGAGTTGAGACCTTCAGTAAGCTGGCCGCGTCGGCACACACTAATCTCACCAAGTCTGTTTTGGTAGAAGAACTAACAAAAAGGTCCACATATGTGGAATTTTTAGCAGCAATACAGGAAACAGAAGGAGACTGGATGACCCTGTTGAGAGCCTACCTGGAAGCTGGGATCCTACCAGAAAATGAGAAAGCAGCCAAAACACTAAGGAGGAACTTAGTATGCAAATTTGGTATCCTGCATATCATAGTCAGCGACAACGGCATGCAGTTTGCCAGAGAACCGTTCAATTCCTGGTGCAAAGAGTTTAACATTAAGTAGCAGTTTACTTCAATTGCCCACTATCAGGCAAATGGGTAGATAGAAATGATGAACAAGACCATCCTGCAGGGTCTAAAGAAAAGGTTGGGAGAAATGAAAATCGAGTGGAGGAAGAGCTGGCGAGCGTGCTGTGGTCCTACAGAACCACGCCCCGAACGATAACTGGAGAATCACCATACAGATTGTGCTACAACACAAAAGCAATCATTCCACCAGAAATTGCAATGGCCAGTATGAGAGTTGCATCGCCATTAGCACTGGCTGATAATGATGAGGCTATCATAGATAATCTGGAAGAGCGCAGGGAGAGAGCGACTTTAAAGAAAGTTGCACACAAGTCCTGGACAGAGCAACATTACAACAGTAAGGTTAAGCCGAGAAGCTTGAAGCAAGGAGAACTAGACCTCAGAAGGAACAAAGCTAGCAGAGCACGGTGAGAAAAGAAACTTGATGCAACCTGGGAAGGACCTTGCAAAGTAGCCAAGGTGCTGAGCAAGGGACCGTACAAATTGGAAACAATGGATGGAATGCAAGTGCCAGACCTCAGGAAATAATATGCGAAGAAAGGTACCGTTCTGGTTTTTAAGGCTGCTAGAAAGTTTTTATTGTGCGGGGAGGGAAAAATTCATGGTGGATCAATCTTGTAAACCAATAAAGGGTATGATCCGAGGGAATTTTAATAATACCCCCATAGATATTTTGTTGTGAAGTAAAAAGCCTACAAAAGGAAAAGGTTAAAATAACCAAAAATGCCATGATGAGCGACAATTAGAAGATCTATCAGCACAAATGCCAAAGAAAGAAAGAGAACGAGGCAAAAGAACTCATTTGAAAAAACACCCCTGACCCCGCGCAGTCAGGTGATTGCCAGCCAACCCAAAGGGACTGATAAAAAGCTCGCCTAGCCTTGGGCACCCGGGGAGTTATCCAACTTTTCCAAGTTGATGAGAGTCTAAGGCAAACGCCCCAAACTCAAAAAAAGTGGCAAAGGCCACAAACTAAGGAAAAGCACTTTAGTTGGAGAAAGTTGGATGCAACGAGGTAAAGCACCTTAGACAAAGAAGAGAAGAGTTAGCCGGAGAAATCACTCCAGCACCCACTAGAACCAAATTTTCAAACTGCCAAAAGGAAAAAAGGAGAGAAATTTTTTGCTTGTTCCACAACCATCATCATACTTAAAGAAAGAAAGAGAATTAAGTTGTTGAGCTTCCTGCGCCTCCGTCCGGAACCTGCCCCCATGTCGCCTTAATGTCCTTCCATTCTGGATGGGATCAGCCTCTTCCACTTGCTGTTGATCCTCGATCGAGGATCCCCTAGACGAAGAGCCTGCTCTCTAAGCAGCCCCCGTGTCCGAGTTCTAAGCAGCAAGCTCCGCGGTGGTCATTCCAGGGTCAAGCAAGGAAAAGTACTCGAAGAAGCTATGCTCCCTAAAGGGAACAAATACTTCCCTGAGTTTAGCTTGCAGCTCCTTAGATTCATTAATCGCAGCGTCTAGGTCAAAAGGCTTAAACAAGGCAGCTATGTTGCACGGGTACGGCATTTAGGGGGAAGACCCGGTACCCGTACTGTTCCGGAGACGGGTACGCCGACTGGTACGGCCTGGGGACGTCCCTTTTCCGTCCCCTAATTACCCAGGACGGTTAGCCGTACCGTCAAAAAGTTGACCGATGCATTGGGGACGTACCCGGGACGGAAGCTTAACCATTTTTGCCGTTTCGGTGATTTATTCTCCAAAAATAAAAGGATCCCCTTACCATATAAACTCCTAATCTCCCACAGTCCTACTGAAACTAGTCTTCTCTTATACTAAACCCTTTTCTACTGAAGATTTAGTTTTCGTCCACAACAACCTCCGTCTTTTATCGAGGGGCTCCGATCAATATGATGATAAGAAGACCAAAATGTGGGATGTTGGTGGAGATTCATTTGATTCAATGGAAGATGTAGGATATTTGGAGTTCGCAAATCTCTCTCTTGATGAGCCAGAATTGGAGAATGACTTGATATTAGAAAAGATCCAATAGTGCATTTTACTTGGCTTTTATTTGAATATTATGACTTTGGATTGCTACTTTTGTTTTATTGAAACTTATGAAATGGTTTGGATTGATATATTTATTTTATTATTAATATTTTCATAATTCTATATATTATTAATAATATTTATTATTAATATATTGTATCCGTACCCTCGCCGTACCCATACCTCTATTTTTTGGATTTTGCCATTTCCCATACCCGTATACGTACCCGTACCCGTTTTTAGTGCAACTTAGCAAGGCAGCAACCAGAAGCTCATAAGCATGTTGACTTTGTGCCATCTTCACATAGATGTTGGTAAAGTAGCGAGTAAACACCCAGTCATGAAACTCTCAATGAGCCTTGTTCTTGGCTTCAGGTTTCTTCCCTGCCAATGCCAGAGAGCTGGTGACCCCTCGTTCAAGCTCTAAGACTACCTCCAAGGTGGCTGCCCGAGTACGGGTGCGCTGCAGGTAAAAAATGGCCTCCGAAACAGATTTTTCAGCATGATCGGCCCATTGATGAGCGTCAGCTAGCTCGTGACCATCTCCTCCATCTTTATCTCGAAGGAAAAATCCACACACAAGTGCTACAAGCATGCAGTAAAAGAAAACAATTATAGTAAAATAGAAGTGTGACGAGTAGGAAAACAAGGCAAACCAAAAAGATTTATGCAAGTGAGGGGAAACTGTTACGGAATTAGGAATTAGTGATAATTAGTATTGGTATTAGGAATTAGTGTTAGTGATAATTAGTATTGGTATTAGGAATTAGTGTTAGTGATAATTAGTATTGGTATTAGGAATTAGTGTTAATTAGTATTGGTATTGGAATTGGATTTGTATTCCTACCATAGTTGTACTTGTATTCTGTTACCTTCTCCTAGCTGGGATAGGTATCATGTACCACTATATAATGTATTCTGAACTCATGAATAAACCTACAGATTATTACCCTTATTTCCTACATGGTATCAGAGCCTAAAATTCTGAAATCTGAAACAGAAAATTTTCCGCAGTCGTCAGTGCGTGACTTCCACGCGCTGCCGATCCGTACTACCTTTCTTTCTTACCCTTAAAAAAAAACCAAAACTTCTTCAGCCTCGCCGCCGGTCCTGCCACCGCCACGCCGCCGGTCTTGCCACCGCCACGCCGCCGGTCTTGCTCCCGCTCCGCCGGCCGTCTCCTGCTTCCGTTCCCGACTCCGTCTGCCAGCCACCGAGCTCGCCATCCGGAGATTGCCCACCACCGAGCTCGCCATCACCACCATCTGGCGATTGCCGCCGAGCCGTGTGCCATTTGCCCCTTCGCTCCAGCACAGTCAACGTCGCGCTTCCTCGCCGCTTGGTTGCCGCCGACATCGCTAGCACAGTCGACAGAGGGCGACGGCGACAGAGGCGCACACCCAGCAGCATCGACAGAGGCGCGCGTGCAATTCACGCACGCACACACCAAGCAGCGCGTGAACCCACGCGCAGTTTCCTACAGGCGCGATTTTCCCCTCCGCGTGTTTTCACGCGCCTGTGTCCCCTTCAGCAATCCGGTTCGCTTCGGTTTTTTTTTGGCTACTTATTATCTTATTATCTTATTATCCATTTGATTGCCATTTGTGTTATGGCTACTTTCGCCGGCGTAGTGACGTCGCCGCAAGGGTTTGCGGTGACAATCTCCTCTGGCTTACCTACACGATCTGATTTTGGTCTTGCTCTGTCTGACGACCAATGGAGTACGACCATACATTTATTTAATCAGTTTGATTCATTATCTGACCATGGGTCCGGTAAGTCTACTTTACCTTGGATTCTTGATTCGGGAGCCACATATCACATGACTGGTGATAAAGGTTCTCTTACTGATATTACTACTGCTACCAACACTGTCAATGTTATACTACCTAATGGATCTGTATCGTCTGCTGCACAATATGGGTCTATTTGTTTTGGTGATGTCACCCTTCCTCATGTGCTCTACATACCTACTTTGCGATGCAATTTATTATCCTGTTCTAGATTGTTATCTGCCCTAAAATGTCTAGTCTTGTTTACTGAAAAATATTGCATTTTACAGAAAATCAGTACGGGGATAGTGATTGGCGTGGGTGAACAGAAAGGGGGGGTTTATTGGCTTCGTCTGTTGGATACTCGCCTTCGTCCTCATATCCTGCAATCTATTCCTACAGTTGCTTCGGTTTCTTCATCTGATTTATGGCATCAGCATTTTGGTCATCCATCATCCACGGTGTTGTCTTTTATTCCTAATCTTGATTTTAGCACCAATAATACTACTATACCTTGCTCTGTCTGTTATAGAGCAAAGCAGACTAGGCACAGTTTTCCATTAAGTTCTACACATGCTACTGCATTATTTCAATTAGTACATTGTGATGTTTGGGGACCTTATCGTACTCCATCCTCTAGTGGTGCATTTTATTTTTTGACAATCGTAGATGATTATTCCCGAGCTGTTTGGGTTTATTTGTTAGTAGCTAAATCTGAAGTGGCTTCTATATTTTTAGAATTTAGTGCTTTAGTCAGGAACCAGTGAGGTAAAACAATCCAACGAGTTCGGGCTGACAACGGCACTGAATTTTTGCCTCTCCGATCTCACTTTGCTGCATCTGGGATTATTTTTGAGACATCTATGGTGGATACTCCGCAGCAGAATGGTTGAGTTGAAAGAAAGCATCGTCACTTACTCAATGTGGCGCGAGCTTTACGGTTTCAAGCCAATCTTCCTATTGACTTCTGGGGAGAATGTGTTCTTACTGTTGCCTACCTGATCAACCGAACACCGACACAGCTTCTCAACGGTCGTACTCCCTTTGAGTTACTTTATGGACAGGCACCAAATTACTCTTTTTTACGAGTATTTGGATGCTTGTGTTTTGCTGCTCGTGTTCCAAGATACCGTGACAAGTTTGCACCAAGAAGCCGTCGGTGTTTGTTCCTTGGTTATCCTGCCGGAAAGAGAGGTTATCGTCTTCTCGACTTGGACTCCCGAGTTATCTTTAACACTCGGGATGCTGATTTCTTTGAAGACCAGTTCCCGTATTCTGCATCTCCGCAATCCACTTATACAGATGAACCTGGCGGGGTCACCACTGCACCGCCGGTTTCTTCCTCCTACCCACCGGAACCATACGACTTTTCCGATCAACCACCGGCCGCCCTTCCGTCAGTCATTACTGACCGGTCAACTCTGACCGGTCAGCTCTGGTCAACGCCGGTCAACGATGGTCAACGCCGGCCGGTCAATGCCGGTCAATGGGCGGTCAACACCAGCAAGTCAATGCCGGTCAACGCCGGCGGGTCATTGCCGGTGGGTCAACGCCGGTCAATGCCGGTGGGTCAACGCCGGTCAACGTCGGTGAGACAATGCCGGTCAACACCGGCGGATCAGCTCCAGTCAACGCCAGTGAGACAACGCCATTCAACGGCGTCCAACTAATTTCGGCCACCGCCGGCGTCCCACCGCCCCCCAACGCCGGTCTTCCTCTGCCTGCTGCCAGTAATCCACCATCCACCAGACAGAGTGTTCGTGCTCGACGTCCACCGCCGTATTTGGCTGATTATGATTGTGATGATTCTACTTGTGCTCTTGTTACTGAAGACCCCCCCTCTTCGACTACGTTCCCCCATACGTCATCACTATCCTCAGGTGTTCTCTACCCTCTTACTGATTATGTAAATTGTGATAATTTTTCTAGTCTGCATACTAGATTTTTGGGTGTTGTAACTTCTAGTGCAGATCCCACTACTTACTCTAAGGCTTCCCGTTATTCTTATTGGCGAGACGCTATGGTTGCGGAGCTCACTGCCCTAGAGCGCAATCAGACTTGGACTTTGTCTCCTTTGCCTGCGCATAAAAAGGCCATTGGTTGTAAATGGGTTTACCGAACGAAGTTTCGCTCTGAGGGTACCATTGAACGTTACAAAGCTCGTCTCGTGATTCTTGGAAACTGCCAGATTGAAGGAATTGATTACACAGAGACTTTTGCTCCAGTCGCAAAGATGAGTTCCATTCGCTTGTTCCTGTCAGTTGCTGTTATACGTAGTTGGGAATTGCATCAAATGGATGTTCATAATGCTTTCCTGCATGGTGATTTACATGAAGAAGTGTTCATGCGACCCCCACCTGGCAATGTGGTTCCGCCTGGTCAGGTTTGTCGCCTTCAGAAATCTCTTTATGGTCTTTGTCAAGCTCCTAGGAATTGGTTTGCTAAACTGGCGCAGGCTTTACGGACATTTGGTTTTGTTCAAAGTAAGGCAGATTATTCTTTATTTGTCTTTTCCAGTGGATCGCAGTCTTTACATGTTCTAATTTATGTGGATGATTTGGTTATTGCTGGTAGTTCTTCTTCGCTCATCTCTACGTTCAAGAAATACTTGGGTTCTTGTTTTCACATGAAGGACCTTGGTTTGCTTAAGTATTTTTTGGGCATAGAGATTGCTAGAAGACCGGAGGGGATGTTTCTCTCGCAAAGGAAATATGCTTTGGACATTCTATCTGATACAGGTTTAACTGCTTCTAAACCAATTGATTTTCCGATGGAGCAACAACATGATTTGGCACGTATTGAAGGTCCAGCCTATCATGACCCAGAGCAGTATCGCCGCTTGGCTGGGCGTCTGATATATCTAACTATTACTCGTCCTGAACTTAGTTATTCAGTTCATACTCTTGCGCAATTCATGAAGTCTCCTTGTGTTCCTCACTGGCAAGCTGCGGTTCGTGTTTTGCACTATCTGAAGAGTCATCCTGGTCAAGGTTTATTTCTTTCTTCTCGTAGTACTCTCTAATTGACTGCTTATTGTGATTCGGATTGGGCCGCCTGTTCTATTACTAGGCGTTCCTTATCCGGTTATTTTGTTATGATTGGTGATTCCCCGATTTCCTGGAAGACTAAGAAGCAACCTACTGTTTCTCGGTCTTCTACTGAAGCAGAGTATCGTGCTATGGCAGTTGCCTGCTGTGAGTTATTATGGCTTCGGTCCTTGTTGAAAGACTTAGGGGTTTCGCACACTTTTCCTATGAAATTGTTTTGTGACAGTCAATCAGCCATTCACATAGCAGCCAATCCGGTTTTCCATGAACGTACTAAGCACATTGAAGTTGATTGTAATTTTGTTCGAGATCTTGTTCAATCTGGCGCTATTGTTACTCAACATATTCGTACGGTTGACCAACCCGCGGATTTGTTCACTAAAGCTCTCGGCCGTAACCAGTTTCATTCCTTACTTGGCAAGTTGGGCATTTCTGATCCGCATGCTCCAACTTGAGGAGGAGTGTTACGGAATTAGGAATTAGTGATAATTAGTATTGGTATTAGGAATTAGTGTTAGTGATAATTAGTATTGGTATTAGGAATTAGTGTTAATTAGTATTGGTATTGGAATTGGATTTGTATTCCTACCATAGTTGTACTTGTATTCTGTTACCTTCTCCTAGCTGGGATAGGTATCATGTACCACTATATAATGTATTCTGAACTCATGAATAAACCTACAGATTATTACCCTTATTTCCTACAGAAACTAAACAATCCAAACCTTGAGGGCAATAGAGATGTAACGATCGGCAATGTCAACAGATGAAGCGATGTTAGGGGCACGATCATCGAGCCAAGTGTTGAAGTAGCCAAGAGGGAAAACATTCACGAGAAACTCAGAATGAGAAAGTGGTGCGTGGATAACCTCGGATCCAGACGAGGCCTGGGAGCTAGATGCCCCAAGTTAGGAAGAGTGAAGCTAGCAGGAACAGGAGGTCGGGAGCAAGGGCCGAGGGCAGGCAGTGTAGGGGCAGCACACATAGGCGCAGCCAAGGGAGGAGGAGTCTTAGGGACAACATCGACAGGCTGACGGGCAGTGCAGCAAAGTTTGTGTTCCAGTTGCCCCTCTTCTTCAGAATCCACGGACCTTTACACAGGAGCATAAGTGTCAGACATGGTGATAACAGGTTCAGGGTGGCTCACCTCCCCCTCGGCATCGTCAACCTGGCGAGTGGTGCGGCTAGAAGCGTCGCGGCAAGAGAGGCGCAATAGGTCACCGATTAAGCTTGCGATAGATATACCTGGGAACAAAAGAAACAATGCAGATGTTTAAAGACAAACAAGGGAAAGAGACTACATAAATAACACATGAACTAAACGATTAAAAAGATTAAAAAAGACGGGGAGAAAAAGGTTTAAAGCCCTAGAGTTCTTGATTTTACTATAGTGAAAATTTGAATGTTAGCTGCGGGTAGGGTGGTTTTGGAAAACGGACATTAAGATGGAGGACGCATTAGAGAAATGTGTCCTCTGGCTCATGAATTAAATTTTTTTTGGGCTAAAATAGTAGAGGACGCATTTTAAAAATGCGTCCTCAGGCTCCTAAATATATTATTTTTTGGTCTGAAAAAGTAGATGACGCATTTTAAAAATGCGTCCTCATGTGACATAAATTTTTTTTTGCTCTAAATTAGTAGATGACGCATTTTGAAAATTATATTTAGGGACGCATTTTGAAAATTATATTTATATTTATATGTATATGTATATATATATACATATGTATATAAATATATAAATATATATATATATATACATATATATAAATATATTTATTTATATTTATATATATCTTTATATTTATATTTATATTTATATATGTATATATATTTATTTATATATTGATTTATTTATATTTATATATTGATTGATTTATATTTATATATATCTTTATATTTATATTTATATTTATATGTATATATTTATATTTTATATATATTTATATTTATATTTATATATATGTATATATTTATATTTATATATTTATATATTTATGTATATATTTATATTTATATATATGTATATATTTATATATATATACATATTTATATTTATATTTATATTTATATATACACATCGGGTTGCATGAACCGGGTTATAAATTTTATAACTACTACATGTTGCATACTAAATTTTTAATGTTGCAACTAAGACCTTTTACCTTTCATTATTCGAATTAAGCACCGTCTTTCCATAAGCCAATGGAAAGACCGGCTTTCCCAAGACTTTGCCTATATATATTATATATATACATGTATATATTTATATTTATATATATATATATGTGTATATATTTATATTTATATATATTTATATTTATATTTATATATATTTATATATATGTATATATTTATATTTATATATTTATATTTATGTATATATTTATATTTATTTATTTATTTATTTATATTTATATATATCTTTATATTTATATTTATATCTTTATTTATATTTATATATTTATATTTATATTTATATTTATATTTATATTTATATTTATATTTATATTTATATTTATATTTATATATATATACATATTTATATTTATATTTATATACATATTTATATTTATATTTATATACATATTTATATTTATATTTATATATACACATCGGGTTGCATGAACCGGGTTGTAAATTTTATAACTACTACATGTTGCATACTAAATTTTTAATGTTGCAACTAAGAACTTTTACCTTTCATTATTGGAATTAAACACCGTCTTTCCATAAGCCTATGGAAAGACCGTCTTTCCCAAGACTTTGCCTATATATATATATATATATATATATTATATATATATGTATATATTTATATTTATATATATATATGTATATATTTATATATATATATATATATATATATATATATATATATTTTTTATATTTATATTCATATATATGTGTATATATTTATATTTATATTTATATATTTATTTATATTTATGTGTATATATATTTATATATATATATATCTTTATATTTATATTTATATTTTATCTTTATTTATATTTATATTTATATATTTATATTTATATATATGTATATGTATATATATTTATTTATATATATCTTTATATTTATATTTATATTATGTATATCTTTATATTTATATTCATATTTATATTTATTTATATATTTATATTTATATTTATATATTTTTATATTTATTTTTATATTTTTATATTTATATTTACGTATATATTTATATTTATATATATCTTTATATATTTTTTTATTTATTTTATTTTTTATATTTATATATATGCATATATGTGTGTATATATATTTATATATATATATATATATATATATATATATCTATACATTTATATTTGTATATACATATGTATATATTAGTATTTATATATATATGTATATATTTATATATGTACATATTTATGTTTATATTTATATATACACATATATATTATATATATAATATGTATATATTTATATATTTATATTTATATATATATATGTGTATATATTTATATTTATATATATATATATATGTATATATTTATATTTTTATATATATGTATATATTTATATTTTTATATATATGTATATATTTATATTTATATATATATTTATATTTTTATATATTTATATTTATATATATGTATGTATATTTATATATATGTATATATATATATTTATATTTATATATTTATGTATATATATATTTATTTATTTATATTTATATATTTATTTATATTTATGTTAATAAATTTATATTTATATTTATATCTTTATTTATATTTATATTTATATATGTGTATATATACTTATGAGTCCGTCTCTTGAAAGACGGTCTTTCCATAAATTTTGGAAAGACCAATGTTTAAAGTGTAAATTAGAATAAATTAAGATGTTTAAAGTGTAAATTAGAAGAAATTAAGATAAAATTTTTGGGTTGCATGAACCGGGTTATAAATTTTATAACTACTACATGTTTCATACTAAAACTTTAATATTGCAACTAAGACCTTTTACCTTTTATTATTCCAATCAAACCCCGTCTTTCCATAAGCCTATGGAAAGACCGTCTTTCCCAAGACTTTGCGTATATTTATTTATGTATTTATTTATTTATATATATATATATATCTTTATATTTATATTTATGTATATATGTATATATATATATATATATGTATATGTATATCTTTATATTTATATTTATATATATGTATATATATTTATATATTTTTATATATATATGTATGTATATATATTTATATATATTTATATATATATGTAGAGTCTGTCTCTTGAAAGACGGTCTTTCCATAAGTTATGGAAATACCAAGGTTTAAAGTGTAAATTAGAATAAGTTAATATAAAATTTTCGGGTTGCATGAACCGGGTTATAAATTTTATAACTACTACATGTTTCATACTAAAACTTTAATATTGCAACTAAGACCTTTTACTTTTTATTATTCTAATCAAACCCGTCTTTCCATAAGCCTATGGAAAGACCGTCTTTCCCAAGACTTTGCCATATATGTATATATTTATATTTATATATATATATATATATATATATTTATATATATGTATATATTTATATGTATATATGTGTGTATATATTTATATTTATATTTATTTATTTATATTTTTATTTATATATTTATGTATATATATATATTTATATATATCTTTATATTTATATTTATATTTATATCTTTATTTATATTTATATTTATATTTATATATATGTATATATATTTATTTATATATTGATTTATTTATATTTATATATATCTTTATATTTATATTTATATATGGCAAAGTCTTGGGAAAGACGGTCTTTCCAAATGCTTATGGAAAGACGGGGTTTAATTAGAATAATAAAAGGTACAAGGTCTTAGTTGCAATATTTAAGTTTTAGTATGCAACATGTAGTATTTATAAAATTTATAATCCGGTCCTTGGTCTTTCCATAACTTATGGAAAGACCGTCTTTCAAGAGACGAACTCTTTATATATATATATATATATAGAGTCCGTCTCTTGAAAGACGGTCTTTCCATAAGTTATGGAAAGACCAAGGTTTAAAGTGTAAATTAGAAGAAATTAAGATAAAATTTTCGGGTTGCATGAACCGGATTATAAATTTTATAACTACTACATGTTTCATACTAAAACTTTAATATTGCAACTAAGACCTTTTACTTTTTATTATTCTAATCAAACCCGTCTTTCCATAAGCCTATGGAAAGACCGTCTTTCCCAAGACTTTGGCCATATATGTATATATTTATATTATATATATATATATATATATATATATATATATATATATGTATATATTTATATGTATATATGTGTGTATATATTTATATTTATATTTATTTATTTATATTTTTATTTATATATTTATGTATATATATATATATATTATATATATCTTTATATTTATATTTATATTTATATCTTTATTTATATTTATATTTATATTTATATATATGTATATATATTTATTTATATATTGATTTATTTATATTTATATATATCTTTATATTTATATTTATATATATATATATAGAGTCCGTCTCTTGAAAGACGGTCTTTCCATAAGTTATGGAAAGACCAAGGTTTAAAGTGTAAATTAGAAGAAATTAAGATAAAATTTTCGGGTTGCATGAACCGGATTATAAATTTTATAACTACTACATGTTTCATACTAAAACTTTAATATTGCAACTAAGACCTTTTACTTTTTATTATTCTAATCAAACCCGTCTTTCCATAAGCCTATGGAAAGACCGTCTTTCCCAAGACTTTGCCATATATATATGTATATATATATTTATATTTATGTATATCTTTATATTTATATTCATATTTATATTTATGTATATATTGATATATATCTTTATATATATTTTTATTTTTTATATTTATATATATATATATATATACATTTATATTTGTATATACATATGTATATATTTGTATTTATATATATATATATGTATTTATTTATATATATACATATTTATATTTATATTTATATATACACATATATTATATATATAATATGTATATATTTATATTTTTTATATATATGTATTTATTTATATTTATATGTATATTTAAATATAAATATAAAGATATATATATATATAGACATAAATATAAATATATATATATATATATATAAATATAAATAAATAAATATATAAATATAAATAAAGGTCGGTGAGGCACAACAAAGTGAACCAGAAACCAACATTTTTATGGTCTCTTGATAGGGACGTCCAGGACTGTATCCCCTGACCCCCGGTAGAATGGTACAATTGCCAGGGTCATCGTATCTTTCACTGCGGACCGCGAGAACCATCTCGCAGAGTCGGCGTATAAAATGACACTCACCGAAAGCCATGTCGGAGTATGAATGAGCCTTTGGAGGATAAACAGTGGACACCACGCTTTCGAGAAAATAATAGAGAAACCCGTCTTTCCATAAGCCTATGGAAAGACCGTCTTTCCCAAGACTTTGCGTATATTTATTTATGTATGGATTTATTTATATATATATCTTTATATTTATATTAATGTATATATGTATATATTTATATTTATATATATATATGTATATCTTTATATTTATATTTATATATATGTATATATATTTATATATTTATATATATATATATGTATATATTTATATTTATATATATATTTATATATATGTATGTATATTTATATGTATATATGTGTGTATATATTTATATTTATATATATTTATTTATATTTTTATTTATATATTTATTTATTTATTTATATTTATGTATATATATATATATATTTATATATATCTTTATATTTATATTTATATTTATATCTTTATTTATATTTATATATATATGTATATAAATTTATTTATATATTGATTTATTTATATTTATATATATCTTTATATTTATATTTATATATATGTATATATATATATTTATATTTATGTATATCTTTATATTTATATTCATATTTATATTTATGTATATATTTATATATATCTTTATATATTTTTTTATTTTTTAAATTTTTTTATATTTATATATATATATCTATACATTTATATTTGTATATACATATGTATATATTTGTATTTATATATATATATGTGTGTATTTATTTATATATATACATATTTATATTTATATTTATATATAAACATATATTATATATATAATATGTATATATTTATATTTTTTATATATATGTATTTATTTATATTTATATGTATATTTAAATATAAATATAAAGATATATATAAATATATATATATTGACATAAATATATATATATATATATATATATATATATTTATAAATATAAATATAAATATAAATAAAGGTCGGTGAGCACAACATATAATAGCCTAGAATAGATTGATGGAAGTGGGACAAAGTGAACCAGAAACCAACATTTTTATGGTCTCTTGATAGATGGCCACATCCCCTGAGGGACGTCCAGGACTGTATCCCCTGACCCCCGGTAGAATGGTACGATTGCCAGGGTCATCGTATCTTTCACTGCGGACCGCGAGAACCATCTCGCAGAGTCGGCATATAAAACGACACTCACCGAAAGCCACGTCGGAGTACGAATGAGCCTTTGGAGGATAAACAGTGGACACCACGCTTTCGAGAAAATAATAGAGAAAGCAAGAAAATGGAGAAGAAGGGAGAAAGGTACACCTGTGCCAGATGCTAGAAGGAAATTTGAGAAGTGGAGAGAGACTAAGCTGAAGGGATAGCAAAGGAAGGAAATCATTGTGGAAAGGATTTTAATTGCAAAATCAGAAACATAAATACACAAGAAAGGAACCGACACGAAAAATGATTAAATTCACCTTGGAAATAGGTGAAGAAATAGTGAAAGGTTGGATAGCCCATTAGGCCTTATTCGGCCCAAATACGGAAGCCCGTTGAAAGCTAACCAAGTGGACAACAGGAAGCAGCTGACATGACGAGAGCTATTATGTCACCTTCCAAACCCATATAACATGGAAGGAAAACATACTTCTAAGGTACATTTTTACTCATTACAAGATTACACCAACTAAGAAACCCTAGTAAGACTCCTTCTGAAAAGATTTTTGGAGTAGGCTCGGTAAGACGCCGGCTTGTTTGACTTAGATCCAAGTTGTTTTACAGGTCACAATGGAGCTTTAAGCCAAGATATGCTTCCTTCCCAGGGAAAGGTTCAAGGAGGATGCAACAATATCATTTTTCAGTGCCCCAACATTTCTGTTCTTTCTTCCAAGATTACTCTGTGGAGAGGGTACCTGAGAGTTAAACATTATGGGTAGTGATTCATGAAAAGCTTTAAAATCATTAACATTGAGAGATTTATTGAAGGGTTGATAATTTTGTTGATTTGAAGCTCTGTGTAGCTGGATATCATCAGCAGTTCCCCAGTTGCTGTGATTTATCGTTGTCTGTTTACTAATTGCCTCTTCGCTCCTAAAAGCTTTGGATTTTGAAGGACTGATCAAGTGCCTCTTATCCTTCTGTGAGTAACTTTTCTCATTTGTGATAAGCCTGAGTGGTGGAATTTTGTTTTTAAGAGGAACCTTAGCCTGTATAATTTCCTAGGCATCTTAGAATACATTATCTCAGCTAAGATTTCAGTCTCAACATTGTTGCTATTTTTCTTTCTAGGCTCCAGTCTTCCAATCGCCCCTCTGTTGAGAGTCATGGATTGGCCTCCATTTTTCATTAGGTTGTGTCACATTCTTAATTCCATACTCAGTAGTTTTGTTGCCAATCTTTAAGCACTTGCAGTAGTATGATTGATGATCTTCATACTTTATGTCGTACCATTTACTTTCTTTATGCTGACCCCAACCTAATTCAATTTGGAAATTCACTCATGAGATCAATCTCTATGCATAGATAGATCATATAAGATCTTGTGTGGTTGATTATTGGGTGGTTGGTAAATATTAGCTCCCCAAATATGTTTTCTATATGTGGAATGGAGTCACGGGGGAGATAGTACGTCAGAGAGAAGCCTACGGTAAGCTGAATTGGGACCAATTATTGGTCTTCCTTCACATCAAAATTTATAATAAATTTAAGGACTTTCATGAATGAGCCACCGAGGTTCTAGCTCCTCTTTATCCAACAACGTTGAATGCCTTCGTCATGGTCGAAGTGGATGAAGATGAGTCAGCGGTCTAAGGCAGTGATTGTGGCTTCACCCTTAAAACCAATCTTCCTGAAGTGGTGGCATATGAATTCAAGTGTGTGGTGACATCTTGGAAATTTTATGATCAAATTCCTCTTGAAAGGTTCAGATAGATGATTGGTTTATGCATTTTCAAAGAGGGTGGCGATTTCTCCCTTATATTCAGTAATTGTAAATTTCATTAAATTGGGTTGGATCTGGGGATGATTTTCTGTTAGGGAAGATATATAGTTCATGGGCGGACTCTCGCTGGTGGGGGAGCTGTTATATCTATGGCAGTGTTGCGCTCAGTGGTTTGGAATGTTTATGTTGATGATAATTTCTATCTGTTATCGAAAGAGATTGGTACCGTTTGGGCATAAAGTTATCGTGGTCTTAAGAGAGAATAAGGCCTAGTGAGATAATAGAGATAGACTCATTTGCGAAAATCTTGTATGCTTGTATGTGCTTCAAGTTACGAGTGATTCAAGTTTAACTCAATAGTTCTCCAAGTTATGCTCATTGGTGACTAGATACAACACACCCTATATACAAAACTAAATTAGGGACTTGATACACTATTTTTAGGGACACGTCTCAGTAGGCTAACAGGAAACCAGCTTTTTTCGTGGCGGTTTTGGTGGTGAGGCCGGTTTCATGATGACAATGGCCGATTGTTAGTCCCAGCCGGTTTCATAATGAAAAAAAAGCATGATGTTATCACATAATTGTAGGGGATTATCTATAGGGTGAAGACATCAAGCTTTTAAGACAACGGAATTGAAATATTAGCATGGTATAAAATATTTAACTCAAGATTCTCTTGCAACTTGATAATTTTATAGTTTTCCCTTGTGAGGATCATAGCCTATTCTACTCTTACTATTGAAGTATACCCCTCTAGCTTACATTGTGTACAATGCCAGAGTTTCATCCCACATCATGTGAAACAACATTTGCTTGTAACACAAGTGACATTAAAATGAAAGGAAAAAAATTGGAGGCCCTTCTTGTTAATTACAAAACCTTTGAAGATCTAACTTCAAAATATATAACCCCTCCTGCTCAAACATAGCAGCAACATCAAACTGATGATATTCATCATCAGTTGCTTCACCACTAATTTGATGGAGCTAGTATCCTACTTTCTGGTGCATCATCTATTTCAAGCAACCTCTGAAATGCAGGCTGACCACAAAACACCGGAAGCTCTATCAGGATTTTTAGTGTTTTCTAATGATGAATACCTGAAGAAATCAAGGCATTTTAACCAAGAAACAAAGCTCAAAAGAGCTATGAATCAGAATTCAAAATTGTTTTCTCAATAAGAAGAAAAATGGAGAGAAAACCCGATTGATTTACTTAGCCAAATGAAAGGATTACATTTTTTTATATAAATAAATCATGTGCTTATTGTCTAACTAACTAACTAATGATCTAAGAAAGTGGTCTAACTGCCAAAACAAAAACTACTCTAAAAACTGAACAAAAATGATGATCGGAATTTCCAAAAACTGAACCACCAACTGAGGTCACAGACTTGGTTTGGCGCCAAAAATCTGAGCTCCTTTAATCCTGATTTTCTTGCTTTTATTGCTTGGATCTTGAAGAGCTTGAAGCAGCTTTGTTATATTCCTTAACTACCCCCACCCCCTTCCAAGATGAGGATTTTGTGAATAACAAAATCCCATCTTGGAAAGGAGAGGCTGAGCAGCAGAAGAGGAAAGAAGCTGGGTGAATCTATGAGTTAATTGTGAATTGGAGAAGATATACAGTGGATCTATGAACCCTTCATTAAAAGCATCCCATACATAGTGGCAATCTATCTCAATATGCTTTATTTTCTCATGAAAGACAAGGTTCTGAGTAATGTTAAGAGCAACAATATTATCACATTTTAGAGGAATTGAAAGAACAAATGGATGCTGCAAATGAGTGAGGAGAAAAGTGACCTATTTGAGCTCTAAAACTGTCAAGGACATAGCTCTATACTCAGATTCAGCTGAGGATTTGCTGATGGTGTTCTGCTTCTTTGATTTCTAAGAAATCAATGAATCTCC
This sequence comes from Rubia yunnanensis, assembly GCA_037428765.1. Lineage (NCBI taxonomy): Eukaryota > Viridiplantae > Streptophyta > Magnoliopsida > Gentianales > Rubiaceae > Rubia > Rubia yunnanensis. The sequence goes on from CM075066.1 coordinate 65,349,560, forward strand.
CAAGAATATACAATAATCAGTCACTGATATCCTTGTAAGTTTGCAAGTGTTCCAATCTACATCACAATAAGCAAATAAGGAATGAGATTATGCTGATGGGAAGAACAAACCATGGGTGGAACATCCTTTGAGGTATCTAGAAATATGAAGAGCAACATTCCAATGATGATCAGTAGGTTTTTGAACAAACTGACTCAATTAATGCACTGAGAATGTGATATCAAGTCTTGAGTATGAAAAATACAGAAATATGCCAATCAACCTCCTGTAAGGGCCTGAATCATGTAATGAAAGTGAGGAACTGTCCTCAACCTTCCAAGAAGCTGGAAGTGGAGTTAAGACTGCAGTGCAATCAGTGAAATGAAGATCACTGATCAAATCAGTGATGTACTTAGTCTGACTCAGAAAAATTCCAGCCTTAGATCTGGCAATCTCAATGCCTTAAAAGTACTTAGCATATCCCAGACCCTTGATAGTGAAAATACCATGCAAATAATCCTTAAATGTTTGAATTTCAACCTCTGAATCTCCTGCAATCAAGACATCATCAACATAGATTAACAAAACAATGGTGTACTAAGCATTCCTTTTAATGAATAAGCAATGATCATGTTTTAACTGCTTAAAACCATATAGGACTAAGTGTTTAGTAAACTCCACATTCCATTATCTGGAAGCCTACTTTAAACCATACAAATATCTTCTCAACCTGCAAACTTGACCAAGTAAAGCCTTGTCATAGCCCTATGTTGGTTTCATATTAAGCTCCTCACTTATGTACCCGTGAAGAAAGGCATTATTGATATCTATCTGATGCAAGAACTACCCCTTTAAATAAGTCATTGCCAACATTAATCTAAAAGTAACTTTCTTAGCTACTGGAGAGAAGGAATCAAAATAATCAACACCTTCAATTTGAGAGAAGCCCTTTGCTACCAACCTGGACTTATATCTTTCCACTGATCCATCTAACTTACATTTAACTTTGAAGACCCATTTGCTGCTAATAGGTCTTTTCCCTGCAGGAAAATCAACTAGATCCCAAGTATGATTAGAATCAATGGCATCTAGTTCATCCTGCATAGCCTTAACCTAATGCTTGTTGTTGCATGCCTGGTTGTATGATTATGGTTCATGGATTCCAAATAGTTGGGACATAAAACTCATATGTGCCGAAGAAAAAGTAGGACTACAAATGTCAGAAGCATGAACATTATTAACTACAAAGGCATTCATAAGCATGAACATTATTAACTGCAAAGGCATTCATACAGCAAGGTTTAGACCTTATTCTAACACTTTGCCTAGGGGCAGTGGGAATGTGTTTATCAATTATAACATGACTGCAATTATTTCTAAGAGGTAATGTTTCATGATTCTATGAAGAGATAATAATGGAATTATTAGGAGAAGGATCACCATTTGGTTCTATATCATTATAATTAGAAGGTATGTTCTGATATGGAACGTCAGGAAAAGGGATTGGATTAGAAAGTGGTATAGGTAGCATCACTTTCTTGTGATAAAAAATGTGATCATATAATGGAGCATAAGAGGTCTTACAAGGGAAAAGATTATTATAGAAAAAAACATCCCTAGCAATAAAGACTACCTAACTTAGAATATTAGAGAGTTGGTAACCCTTTTGTATGGCTGAATATCCCAAGAATATGCAGGGTACTGATCTTAGACTGAATTTATGTTTATCTGGACTGAGGTTTGTGGAATAGCAAAGAGAACCAAAGACCTGCATCTGAGATATATCAGGAGTTTTGTGAAATAGAACTTTATATGGAGATTTCAAGTTTAAAACTGAGGATGGCAATCTGTTCATGATATAAGTAGCAGTAAGAATTGATTACCCCAGAGATGCAAAGACAGGTTTGATTGATGCACGAGAGACCTGGCTATTTGAAGAATGACTCTATGTTTTCTTTCAACCACACCATTTTTTTTGTTGAGAGTATGAGCATGATCTCTAATGCATAATCCATAACGAAGCAAAGAATTGAGAAATAATCTTATTGACAAACTCATTTCCATTATCAATCCTAATCTTTCTGATTTTAGAATCATATTGAGTTTTCAACATATGAATGAAGTCTTTTATGATGAAAGGGACCTGATCCTTAGTTTTGATCAGAAAAGTCCAAGTGGCTCTAATGAAATAATCTAAAATGGTTAAGAAAGATTGATCTCCATTGCTAGTTTTAACACTAAAAGGCTCTCATAAATCCATATGAAGTGTATCAAATGGTATAGAAAAATGATCGGCTTTATCAGGGAAAGGTAACCTAGTTTGTGGAGCAATAGGACAAATGTTGCAGATTTTATTCATACTTGGAAGATTCATGTGTTTTTGTACAATATTAAATGGATGGCCTAGTTTATTATGCAGAATTTCTAAATCAACATCAAAGAGAACATGTACAGAACTGAGTGCAGAATGAATTAACAGGCTATCTAACCAAGTGAAGCTAGACATTTCTTGAGAACTTCAATCCGAAATGACTTCTTATCTAGAATGTATAGGCCATTGTTCTCAGTAGCAACTCCTAACACTGAATTAATATTGGGGTCCTGTATGAAACACACAAGAGAATAAAAAGGTAAGATAGACTTTGGAATCTTGTGTCAATTTCGGAATTGAAAGAGATGAACTTGAAACTTTTAAAAAAAATAAACAATTCATCACTTTAAAATGATTATTCAACTTGACAGAACATATGGCATCTATGAAAAATTTTGAGTGATCTGGTAAAAGGACAGGATTTTTGTGAGGGTCTGGATTAAGTGTTTGAAACATAATAAGTAATAAGGCTACCTGAGAAACAGGTAGCAGCATTAGCAAAATGAGTAATAAGGCTACCTGAGAAATCCATATGTGCAAAGTTGATCAAGTCTCCTGGTTCTACACTTTGCTCCTTTGCCTTTCCTTTCACACACTTTCCAAACTCTATTGGAATCATATTAGCAATCATAGTGTGCATGTTCCCAATGTTTTTTGTTTTCTCCAGCATCATAAGATGTTCCAGATCTAACTGATTGCTCAGCTTCATCTTCAAATCCTGAAGCATTAGCAATATTTGCATAGGACTTATTCTTCACCTTACTAGCATCTGGCCACCAATCAGGATAGCCATTTAATTTGAGGCAGGACTCCTTCAAATGTCCATTCCTTTGGTAATAATCACAATTCAGCAGTTTCTTAGCATCTGCGTCTTTCTTCTTCTGAATAAACTTCCCTGCATTAGTCTGATCTAAACCAGGCTTCACAAGCATTATTGCTGACTAATTTATGCCTTTTATCAAGTTGCTTTGCACACTTATCTGTTGCTTTTTCTTACTGAACATAGAATATTCTTTTCCAACAGTTGGCAAAGGATCAATGACTAAGATTTGATCTCTTAAAGCATCATGCTCATCATTCAATCAAGACATAAATTGTTGCATCTTATCCTGATTAGCTTGCATTTCTAATTTTTCAGCAACCACAGGTGCATTCACAATGACAGCAGATGCACTTAAGCCTAGGTCTAATCACATCAATTTCATCCCAAATTTCTTTCAAATTGGAGAAGTAGTGAGCAATTGAATCAGTACCTTGTTTGATTGTAGTTACATTTGTCATCAGCTGATAAAAAAAAGGTTCATGGCTAACTGCATATCTCTTTTCAACTTCTTCCCACGATTTCTTTGCATCAGCTTGAAATGCAAAGCTTCTGGTAATATCTTTACTGATCAAGTTTCTAATCCACGAAACAATTGTTAGTTGTAAGCCTTGGGTATGTCCACAGAGATGCTAGGTCTTAAAAATCAATTAAACATAGCCTCGTCTGGGTTATCAATCTGTACGAGTTGCTAGGATAAAATTGTATAGTAAAAATAGGGGTTTGGTTTTTCAATTAACAACTACAAAGAAGGAAAGTAAAAAAGCAAGTAATCCATATAGCTAAACACTTGGGGAATGCTTGCATAATATGGTTGATTGAATTCTTCAATTCTTAATTCTTTCACATGTAAGATTTAGACAAACCTAATATAGTGATCAAAACACGTGGTGAGGCCAATGGAATACACTTCCCCGTACCTGTCATGCCGGGTGCGCTCGCAACCCTCCATTAACACCGCCTTCGTAATTAAGGGAGTACAACAAGATCTGGCCGTTGTTGTAGGTCTGTTTCTCCCCCATGTGATTACGTCCCGGGCTTTCACCACGAATGCTCTACTCCCTAGGCCTATAAATGAGGCAAAGGGAAATAGGCACCTTATCTTTGACACTAGGGCATCTTACAACCCTAGCTAGCTACTTTTCACTATCTCTACCTACAACACTTTGTACTACTTTACGTAATTAGCTAAGACTGGTGTGGTGGCACATAACAGAGCAATACTCAGAAAAGACTCCCGTGTACACACCTACGCAGCCCCGTACCCTGCTACCCATTAACACAACTGGGTTTCTCTTCCCCGAGGGGCTTCAATATTTTCGCCAACATGAATATAGACTAGACTGTGTGCTAATGGAGTGTACTATTTATGAAGTTCTAACATTCAAAAACAAGTCACAATAATATCATATGCCCAATAATTGGGATGAACTAAAAATCTCACAAAAGCATAAATCAACACATGAATCCAATTATCCCCAATCTATGGAAACTACTCCCTAGACATGGAATTCAAATAAATATTTTAATTCCATATCATAGGATCAAAGAAAAATAAAAAAAGGAAAGAAAGAAAGAGGAGACAATGTTTCTCTCTAGAATTCTTTCCCAATTATAGGAGTAGAATCTAAAAAATGTCAAAAATTCCTAACCCTAGTAGACTAAGGCTATATTTATAGTAGTAGGGGATCGAGCCTAAAAATAGGCCAAAAAGTATTAAACCCTAGTTCAGCCGTCGCTTGGCGCGGACCGTCGCAAATGGCACGATTTGCACCATGTACTGGGTCTGTGCTGGCGTGCGATGCCAAATCTAGCGCGGCTCATTTGATCTGTGCTGGTGTGGGCCGTGGGATCTAGCACTATCCGCGTCACATCTAGGGCGGTCCTCATTGGACCACGATTCACCATTTCTTCATTGGTTTTTTTGAACTACAACGCCACCTATCTTTGACTCCAACCTCCTTTTACCATGATTTGATGCTCATGGATTTCATCTACTACCATTCTAATATGAATGGACTTTGATCTCTTCTACTGTCCTTGCGAGCAGCCTATAATATCTTCTACTGCCCTTGCGAATGGCCTTCACATAGAATGTCATGAAAAGTATCCACGAGTGACCTACTAAGGATGATCACAAAGGAAGATCTAGGTGCGGGCAGATACGAGATGTCCATTAGTGCCAATTAAGTTTACATAATGCAGGATTTAGACAAGAAAACCAATCATGGTCGTCTAAACCCCTTGTCACGTAAACTCAACTAATCCTAGCAATCCAACATATAAAACAAGCCATTTATTACGCTGAATGTCATTGTTAATGCATGCTTAATGAAGCACATCAGACCCCCCACACTTAACCCTTTACTCGTCCTTGAGTAAATGAAGACAAGGAAAAGAATTAAGCAAAATGTAGCGTGTAGGCATAAGTTAACCGAGGCATTCAACTTATTCCTAGATGACCCTGTTTCCCCCAAAAGAGCAAGTATCTCACAACTCTTACACTCTCAAAAAAATACTAAGAAATCTAACCACCCAAAGTAAAATGTGGAAAAAGGTAATCAAAGAAGATAAGTGTCAATATAGCTTACTCTTCCCAAAATGATCCCCGAAAGCAATCAAGGAATCATCTCCCAAAAACAATCCACCAAGGAAATCCAACAGTTTTCATCCTGGTTGTAACATAGGGATAACACGTGATTCTTGACCTAGTTACAACCAAGGAGGCAAATGCATCATCAACCTATTTTTTAGTTTTCTCTTAATTTCTCACATTTTCCCAGGAGCCCTTTCAGGTTTTCATCCTAGCTTTAACACACAAAGGGTACTCACATCTCACCTTTTTCCACACTGCCTCTCATTTTTACCTAGGTTCGTAAGCCTAGCCGAGCCTAGCCTCTCACTTTTACCTAGGTCTTTTGACCTATCCAGCCATTTCCAAATGTTACCCAAGTTGCCCTTTCGGGTTTCCAACTTGTTCAGGGTTTTTTTTTCTTTTTTCAAATTTTTTAATTTTTTTGGTGTAGTACAAAATTGCCCCAAAAGTGGGTTTCATACTACAAAAGATAAGATCAAAACAAAAACACACCACCAATGTTATCCCAAATCATCCCAAAAATACAAACTACAAAAGGTTCCCTCACACCTAAAACAACCAAAAGTTGCAATGAGGGAAAGAAACAAAAACACATGGAAAAGATAGCCATCCAGAAATCCAAAATGGTGGAACATAAGGTTGAGAGAAATACTAGCAAAGGAGATACCATAATAAAAGATACTCCAACCTTTCTCCCACATGCATTTTCCCTAGTGCATGTAACTAAGGTGAAGGAAAGGTCGAAATCATAGGAAAAATCACTCCCTCCTACGACATTTGGCTCCTAGCTCTTACCCGTGTGGAGAATCCTGGTAATGTTCTCTAATGACTGTAGTCCTCAGCTTATCACAAATATACCTTCCGACATACACATTAGCTAACTATCAACTCTGTCAAATCTTGCACTTGTGTCCCAGCGGTTGTCGTCTAGCTGAGCTCTGACAGTGGCCAAATCCTGCCTAACCCCAAAGATGAATGCTCCAAGAATTGTGCCCAATCTAGATGGTGCTGCAGTGGTGGCTCAGGCCACATGGGGTAGGAAGAAGCAAAAGTGAAGCCTGGTGACCCATGCTCTTGGAAATGGTTATACTTAGGGTGCTACCATGGGTAAGCTCCATGTTGAGAATGACCAAAAAAAACTATATCAATGATACTCAAAGCTCGGAGAGGACATGTGGCTGCCATGTCTACTAGACTCCGCAAAATCTTGATAGTGAGATAAGATGCTATGTTTATGGGAATCACCAATGCCATGCCCTATATAATGATAAGACTCATTGCGAATGTTGATCAGCCCCTTATAAGGGGGTGATCCTCCTAATACCTGCTAGAAAGGTGACGGTGGCGCTAAGAGGTACTCCATAGGTGGTGGCATAACCTGGCGCGGAGGTGGCTACTCAATGGTGACATGAATAGGAATTTGATACGCGAGGTACTCCGAAATCTGCTTCTACTGCTCATACACCTTCTCATAATCCTCATCTCCCGGGTCGTGATCCCCTAAAACTGTCTCCGAACCTACATTGGGCTCAATGATAAGATATGACAAACTGAAGGACTTGCTCAATTTGATTTTCTCACTCTAGGGCAACCTCATGAATTCCTTCTGCTTGTGCATCCAGAAGATAGAACCCTGCTTCCTCTTTATAAACTTCGCCTCTTCTATGACTGGAAGAGTGAGTGTAAAGGGCGTACCTGGGTTCTCCCTCATATCCTCACTCTTCAGAAGCTGGAAGTATTGCACAAGAAGTGTAAACATTCCTCCCATTGATATTCTCCCAGTGCGGGCTGCTGAGAAAGTGAGATCTATACTCCTGGAGAAAAAATCATCTACCAGATTGGGGAAAGCTCTCCCCATGCATGTAGACCATAGTAGAATACTATAGTCCCTACTAGCCTCCTCATGACAACTAACTATCACGGTCAACAACCTGGCCATGTATCTTAGTGCTTGGTGCACTATGTTGCTAATCTTGCTCTTCTTCTCTCCTGATCTCGTTCATGATGGTAGCCCATAAGGAAACCAGATCACATGTGTTTGGCTCCCTATACCCTAGCACTTTTCTCTGCTCCTTCCATTTGAAGATGTTCCCCAACTGGTGATAAGTCAAAGTGCGGGGCTAATCTCCCAAATGGAATGTGATATAGTACCTTCCATGGCTGTTTCAAAACTTCTAAACAGTGGCTAAAAACTCCAGGGTATATCTAGTGTAGGTGGGGGCGAACAGAGTGGTGAACTTCTTCATACCTAATATACCTAGCAGAGTTCGGGCAGGTTTGTAGAGTTTGAGACTCTTGAGGGCCTCTTCATCTACAAAATTTTTCTCCAAAATGAGGCGCTCCATGAGCCACTCCAACCTTTCCTTATGGGCTCCAGTAATGGTAGTCAATCTCATATAGGGTGGTTCACTAGGTTCTCCACTCTCCCTCTGTACACGAGGCATAATGTCCACAAAAATATAGCAACTAACACAGACATAATGTGGCATAATTTTCCTCCAACTACCTCTAACATAGAATAATATCATCCAAATAAATTTAGAAACCACACTAATCACCAAAAAATTCACAAGCATGCAGGCACAATCCCAAAGAAAAAACACTAATCCGATTCTTCCAAATAAGAGTGGGTTTGGCTAAAAATACCTCAAATGGTGAGTGTGGTGAAAACTTTGCTTGAGGAATGTGAATCACCCCTCCTAGGTAGAGTCAAAGCAACTCCAATGCCCATAATGGATCCAACATGCGGCCGAATCTTTCTTGAAAACCCAACATGCGGCCGAATCTTTCTTGAATAGACGAATCAATCGTGGATTTTCTTGGGCTGAAGTTTAGTTTATTGGATAGATCTTGGAAATAAGAAAATTTTGATGTATGGTATAGGGAAATCGGATTAAAATTAAGAGATTTATGGCTAAAATAGTGAGAGAGGGAGGGGCTGGAAAGTGTTTCTTCTGAGGAGAGGGAGGAGAAAGTAGTAGCATGGCTAAGAGTGAGAGAAGGACAAAGGCTGGTGGGGGCAGAGGTTGGTGCGGGGGGGATTAAATAGGGGGATAGATAGCCTACACGTGGCTTCGTGCCAATCATGCGTCCATCTGAGCCATCCACATGCCAGCCCCATGCTGGAACTGCTGCAGCCCGTGCTAGGCCCGCAGTCCGTGCCTATGTCGCAGCCACGCCAGCTTCGTGCTGACTAGCTTTGGTGCAGACCATTTCTTCTAGTGCATCCCTACCAAATTCTCGGCACATACCATCTCTTTTAGTGTGGTCCATGCCAAACTTCCGTTGCGGTCCTCGCCAAATCCTCGATGCAGATAATTCAGCCTTTCTTTTTCCAACGAACTTTCTCTTGCGCATGCATCCAAAAACATTAAAAACAATAGAGTAGTATTGTTCTACATGAAAAGAATAGATGACTGAAATATCCTAAAAATTTCCACCTTATATCAAGCTTATCCCTAAAATTTTGAAAACTTTGAAAAATCTCTTAATTGAAAAATAAAAACAATGTTTCTTTATTGTCGTCCTCATGACTTATTTTTCCCACAATCTTTGAAACTAAAAAGAGTGGCTTGGTGGGTCACCGGAATCACCATCCTTGACACCACCAGTGACCACATCATGATGGATGGGTCGCTATATCATTCTGGGTTTACCTTTCACTTTTGGAGCGATGAACCAAACAAACCCATCCTTCTCAAGCGTGGATATATTCTTGTTGAGTTTGGGGATCGGAAGGGACTTAGGAGCTATTAATTCCTTTGCTCGCTTCTTTCCCCACTGCATGTTAGTCATAAGATTCTAAGGTGAAGTATCCTTGTTCAAATTAGAAAAAAAATGCTCAACAAGAAGAGTATCGCAAGATCGATCATTTAAACAAGATAGAGCATGTAGAGTTTAAATATCGGGAAATATTTCATTTTGGAAATTTTCAAACTTTTCCTTTTCAATTTCTTTTTCATGCATCATGCAAACAAAATATGAAATAATAAAAATAATACTAACTACTGAACTAAAATGTTATGCTAATTGACAATTAGACTGATTAGCATCCCCGCCAGCGCTAAAATTTGACCCGCCTACGCTCGGGATCGTTAATTGTAGCAAATTAACCTAAGCATAGGCTAGGTAAGGTCAAGGATAAAATTTATATTCTGCACCCAACTCACTACTATACTACCAATAGGGTAGTTAGCGGTAAGTCTTGGGTATGTCCACAGAGATACTAGGGCCTAAAAATCAATTAAACACAGCCTCGTCTGGGTTGTTAATCTGTGCCAGTTTCTAGGAATAGATAGTAAAGTAAACAGGGGGGGTTTGGTTTTTCGATTAACAACTACAAAACATGAAAGTAAAAAAAAAGTAATCTATATAGCCAAACGTTTGGGGAATGGTTCCGTAACATGGTTGATTTAATGCTTTGATCCTTGATTCATCCACATGTAAGATTTAGACAAACCTAATATGGTGCTCATAACACGTGGTGTGGTCGATGGACACAACTTACATGTATCTGTCATTAACACATCCAAGGTTTCTCTTCCCCGGGGGGCATCAATATTTACACCAACATGAATATAGACTAGAGTGTGTGCTAGTAGAGTGTACTATTCATGTCATTCTAACATTCAAGAACAAGTCACAATAATATCATAAGCACAATAATTAGGATGAACTAAGAATCTCACAAAAGCATAAATCAACACATGAATACAATTATCCCCAAGCTATGGAAACATATCCTTAGACATGGAATAAAAATAAAGGTTTAAATTACACATCATAGGATCAAAGAAAAATAAAAAGGAAAGAAAGAAGGAGGAGAGAATGTTTCTCTCTAGAATGCTCTCCTAATTACAAGAGTAGAATCTAAAAAATGTTAAAAGTCCCTAACCCTAGTAGACTAAGGCTATAATTATAGTAGTAGGGGATTGGGCCTAAATATAGGCCCAAAATAGGCCAAAAAGTGTGAAACCCTAGCTCAGGTGCCGCTTGAAGCGAACTGCGCCGTGTGCTGGATTCGTGCTGGCCCAGAGCGCCAGATCTACCGTGGCCCATTTGATCCATGCTGGCACAGGTTGTGGGATCTAGTGCTGTCCGCTTTGATTCCTTTGGTGTGGAACGTGGCATCTCAAATGGTCCACATCAACTCCTTTTCCACGGACAGTGGCGCTTGGCGCGGGCTGCCAACAACATCCTTGTTTTTGCACTTGTGATCCGCGGGACGTGATGTTTGGTGCCGACCGTGTCATAAATATCATTTTCCTCATAAATTCGGTATGGGCCGCTCAACTCTTCACATCTCACCAGTTGGTCTTGACATTTTTTGCTTGGAACAACACAAGTCGTTGAAAACAGGATAGTTTAAGCTCATACTTAGCCCTTTTTAGTGAAACTTGGGACTTGAGCGCGTGACCCCTCAAGTTTGGCATGGTCCAAGCTAGGCCTTGGCATGGTTCATTCCAAAGACATTTTGTGCAGACCACATCGTTTGGTTCGGGCCATTGGTTCCATGCATGAGTAGTCCGTTTTGATCCTTTTGTACTTTGGCCGGCTGAACTTCTTTCCTTTGCTACCAATAAACCGTTAGTCCAATTTGAGAGTTCTAGTAGTCGATTTTATAGCGCTCGAGAAGACAAATCCAATGGAATCAAAATTGAAAGTTTATTCTTCATGAATCGTTCTCAAAATTTGGTTCAACTTATTGGACCATGATTCACCATTTCTTCATTGGCCATCTTGAACTCTAATGCCGCCTATCTTTGGTTCCAACCTCCTTCTACCATGATTTGATGCTCATGGATTCATCTACTACCATTATAATTTGAATGGACTTTGATCTCTTCTACCGTCCTTATGAACGACCTTCAATATCTTCTACCGCCCGTGCAAACGACCTTCACATAGAATGTGGCGAAATGTATCCACGAGCGACCTACTAAGGATGATCACAAAGGAAGATCTTGGTGCATGTGGATACTAGATGTCCATTAGTACCAATTAAGTCTACAAAATACGGGATTTAGACAAGAAAACCAAACATGGCCATCTAAACCCCTTGTCATGTAAACTCAACTAATACTACCAATCCAACATATAAAACATGCCATTTATTATGCTGAATGCAATGGTTACTGCACCCATAATGTAGAACATCACTTTGGAAAATCTCCAGTAGTGAACTTCAGCTTTCCCCTTGTTGAGAGTGCAGTAATCATTGCCTCTCTCCAGATCACATAGTTCTTCTAAGTTAAGAGATCAGATACGACCATAAGGCTCATATGATCTGAGAGTGTGAGTTGTCGGGTATCATCCGGTTTTATTTTCATAAAGCCTTCAGCATCAGTAGCATGAGGATCATTTCCTCCATCACCATTTACTGATCCAATGCTTATAATTTGATCACTTGAACCGAAATTCATGAAGTTTTTCAAGGATTAGTGGATCGAGAGCCTAAGATCTCTGATACCATGAAGAAATCCAAGGAAGTTTAACCAAGAAATAAAGCTCAAAAGAGCTATGAATTAGAAAGAAAAATGGTTTGCTCAATAAGAAGGAAAATGGAGGGAAAAACCAATTGTTTATATACATAAAGCATGTGCTAACTATTTAAAAAAACTAACTAATGATCTAAGAAAGTGATCTAACTGTCAAAATAGAAAGCTACTCTAAAAAATATACAAAATTGACCATCAGAATTTCCAAAAACTGAACCACCGACTTGGTTGGGCGCCAAAAATCTGAGCTCCTTTAATCCTGATTTTCTTGCTTGGATCTTAAAGAGCTTGAAACAGCTTTGTTATATTCCTTCAATATCATTAAAAAAAAAGACACTTTTAGTGGTTCAGTATCCCAACAATACGCATACCAAAAGTGACAAATTTAAATGCTTAACTAAATCAGTAACAAGTTATCCACAATGCGTAGGCGGTTACAGGAAAGGAACTCGCCAAAACCCTTTGTGGACAAGACCTTCATCTTTGATGTGTCCATTTATGTGGTTATTTTGGGACTCTTTGGACTCATTTTTGTAGTATTTTGTGCTCTAGATCCTCCATTTTGCCTCAAAATTATTTTAGGAGAGTTAAGAGAGACTTTTGCTCTCTTATGACTTTTCTAGGAAATTTTGTGTGATGAGGATATCGTGCAAAGACTTAAAGATTTGAAGACCCTCTTTTGAAGCCTTGAAGACTTTTGAAGACTTGTAGACTTTAAGATTTAAAGAGAAGTGAATTGGAGAGGAAGCTAGGAGGCAACAAGAACAAAGAAAATCAAGATGCCATTTTAGGGCTCTTTTGCAACTCCCAAAGATCTGGTTGCGAGTTGTGAAGAACATGTGGCTAGAGCCCGTTGTTCTTTTTATTTTACTATAAATAGCAAACTTTATCCTTTATCTTCACCAACTATTTTCTTCCCTACTTTCTACTGTAAAAACCTTAGTTTCTCTAGTTTTTTTTACATCTTGGATTATGTTTGGTTTATTATTAATTATTACTCCCTCTGTCCCAGCTCTTTTTGCACTCTTTCCTTTTTTGGACGTCCCAGCTGTTTTTGCACTACCTTATTTTTTACCCATTTTTTTATTTTTTTTAACCCAATATTATTAGCCCACATTATTCCATAACCCTTCATAATCTCTATTTAACCAAATCTTGGGCTTAATCTGAACGAAAATAAAGGAAAAGAGTTAAGAATTTCAGGATATCCCACACAAAGCCTTCAAATAGTACTATTCTTAAAAATACTTCCAGATTCTCTCTCCGCAGAAAGAGCTGGGACGGAGGTAGTAGTATGGATTGTAATAGCTAAACTTTTCACTTGGGAGCATATGATTGAAGCTATCAAACCATATAGTGAAATTCTATATTTTGCTCTTTCATTAACATTTAATTATTAGCATTTATTGTGCCATTCATGTTGATATTTGCTTCATTTATGCTATGGATTTTTTGAGAATATGAAATATTTGTATGATTGAAGTGTTAGGAGGTTAGGAATGTGCACAATTTCTTATCTCTTTGACATGAAATCCAAGAACATGGAATTAGAACTTCTTGATGTGTAATGTGATGTTAATGTTGCTAGATGAGTATGTTAATATGGTTTGTTATCATATTTATCATGAGGTATCCATAAAAGGTTGAATCTTGAATGTTGATTGTTCTAGGTTTTATCCAACAAATGCTTTGTTTTGTTAAATGGCTAGGCATTTGGTAGAATGCTTGCAGTTGTTATCCAATCTATGGTTATTTGTGTATAATGTCATCGATGAAATACCTTTAGGAGTTGTTTGTCTAAAGTGATTATCAATGAGGTTTGCAAATTGCCATTGATTTCTTTTGAAAATTATTCTTAAGAAGAAAGGAATGTTTATCTTCAAAATAAAGTGAGAGCATTCACCATAGGCATTAAATGTGAATGAATCTATGATCTATAAGAGGTTTGGATGTGAGGGTCAATTGCCCCCATGGCTTTGTCATTTGTGATTTTACCTTATATTAGTAGCTTGTTGCATGATTAGCATCGTTACTTTACTTTGCTAGTTGTCTTTTCTTTAAATTCGTAACTTAAAAAATCCAGCCAAAACCCCTCCTCTTTACTTACTTTTATATATCTATGTATATCTTTATCTAATCTAGTATCCACCTTATATACATGAACCCTTAGAAAAATTTCTCTTTCTCGTGGACGACCCCGATTTGCCACTATCTACTTTATTGTATTTAAGAAGCACTTTAGGGCTTATAAATTGTATATTTGAGAAGTACGACGACGACCTCTCAATCTTCCCACCCCGAGTAGTTCATACGCCACTCTCTCCCATAGTACCTCAGCAAAACATGGGTCTTATCATTCGGCGGGAGTGGGACAATGTCCATCAGGATGTACTAAATTACAAAAAAAAAACATTTATTCTATATATATGTACATGCAATTGAAAGAAAATAATATCAATTTAAAATCAAATCATTACATGCATTAGATTAGCTAGCTATAGGCCTTACCAAAGTGGAGTTTTTCCCAAAATTCAGCTGCTTCAAAGTACAGTGGAAATTTGGGCTATTAACAGCCATTGCATATTGTTCAAGGTAGAACACAAAAGGCTTTGTGTTGCTCCATTGTGCGGAGAATTGTATAAAAACAAAAAAAATATATTAATTGTAAACTGTAGAAAACCTGGAAAATGGGTGATTGAAAAATATATTAAAATGTTAGGTCATACAAGCCTTGGAAATGAAGTGTGCGACGTCAGCCATGCGTCACACGTACATGTCGGTCCAAAATAGTGGCATGGTCGACATGTACCGGCAACGCCGCTCCTTAGTCAACCAAACTAAAAGTCTAACCAACAGAAGAACAAGTACGCATATACAATTTGAAAGCAAGGTTAAATGCATGTATGCGACAGTGGTAACCAATCGCTTATATTGATGAACAAAACGACAAAGGTGCGACGTCTCATTCAAAAGAACATATTACTAAGAATAAGAATGTACGACATCGCTGTCTATTCGCCTAGACTGAAGGATAACCGATAGGCTAGTAGCTACAGCCAAAACCACATTAAACCAGAAAAAATCATTCTTTAACAACAGAAAATTACACAAAAACATCCAAAAACATACCAAAAAATATAACCTAGGTGAACATTTAAAGAAAATTCACACTATAACAAACCCATAAGAAGTAGAAAAGCAAAAACAAAATACATTCACACACAATAGATAGAACAATGTCAAGGAAAAATTATAAAAATGAAGGTGTTTGAAGAGTAGGAAAACCATACCTTTAACAAAAGAGAAGAGAAGAGAAGAGAGGGTGGGAGATGGTTGGAATTTGCAGGAAACTAGGGAACACATAGCTTGAGCTGATTCTAAGGGACCCCATATTTATAGACGTTTCAAATGACATTGTTTTGGACCCTTGTGTTGTCCGCCTCACAAGCAGCGACGTCGCACATATCTCGGAATAGTCAATATGCTGTCGAACAATGACCGACGTCACAAATGTATGTAAGCCTAAGAATTTCAGCCCGCTAGCATAACAAATGAGCCCGCCAAGAACCAAAGCTAGGTGTGAGAAAATAAATGAAAACAAACCAAAAATTGAATAATCCAAATTTGAATAACCATAACCAAATTAAAAATAAGGTTTTCAGATAACCGAATTGAGTAAATCGCTTCTTGAATATGGTTTTTGGTTGGTTTTGGATATTGAAACTCAATCCGAAAACCGACCGGAATACCAAATTGCAATGAAAAAATAAATTTATGATGTATACTAATAATATAACTTTAAAACTCTAAAATTGTTATGGTTGAATTTGTATTGTAGTTGTTGGATTTTTATTTTAACACTTGAGTTTGATGATGTAAAAATTAAACCACATATTTTTTATAAAAGTTAAATTAGTTTATATATTTTTAGTAATTTTTTATAAAATTTTCCATGAATTCGGTTTATTTGGTTTAAAACTGAATTCAAACCAAACCGAATTTCAAATAAAAAACCGAATGAAATTGCTTGTTTGAGAATGATTGAAACAAAATTTTCATTACACACAAGTCTTTTCTAGATTTCTATATGATCGTAATGTTAAAAGTCTGTTTCATATGGTAGGTTAAACATTAGAGATTAAATAACATTAAAAAAATAGATAAAAGATTCAATAACAATGTAGTGACATTCAACAAGTAGTCTTAATGAAACAAAATTTCCAAATTCGAATAATTTTTTAAAAATTTGTTCCAAATTCTAAGCAGTAAAACTAAAATCGAGACCCAACAACAATGACATTGAACATTATTGGCACAGTACTATGTAACTGCTCGAAGTAGAGCGTGTCCCTAATCTTCAGTTCTTGGGCATAAAGAAAATCGCCAAACCCTTTGGGGTTAGGGTCTTTAGCCTCCTATTCCCCGAGCGATTTGATGTGTCCATTTTATGTGCATAATTTAGTAGTTTTTTGGGTCATTTTTGTGCTCTTTTATTATCAAGAGCTTGTGTTTTACCTTGAAATTCTGTTAGAAGAGGTAAGAGCAACTTTAGACTCTTTTACCTCTTATAAGTGGATTTTACGTGACAAAGTAAGAACATGGAGGCTTGAAGACCAATTAAAAGATCCCTTTTCGAAGACTTTGAAGACTTGCTTCGAAGACACGAAGACTTGAAGATCGGGGGCCGTCGAAGACCATTTTCGAAGACTTTGAAGACTTTCTTCAAAGAGTTGAAGACTTGGAAAATGAGAGGAATCATTGTGAATATAAGTGTTCACCACAAGAAGAAGAAAAGAAAACAAGTGTAAATTCTGGCGCCCATCGCGAGTCATGACCAACGGGTGGCTAGAACCCAACCTTATCCTTTTTGTACTATAAATAGCACTCTCTTTCCTCTCATTCACGTCTTCTTCTTTTCTGCATTTGGTACTATTTCTAACCTTAGTTTCTACCATTTTTCATCTTTGAATTCTCTTGTATTATGTTTGGTTTGTTAGAATTAATTAGCATGAACTCTTGTAGCTAAATCTAGTTCTTGGGAGCAATTGACTAAGGCTTCCAAGCCCATGTCTTAAGAACAATTTGTAGCCTATTTGATAATTTTACTATTATGCATTTATGGAGCATTGAATGTGTTTTTTAATGTCATTAATGTTATTGAAAACTTGAGTATATGAATTACTTGTGTGATATGCTTGTTAGGGTTTGGGGAAATGGGTTGATTTCCCCTTTTCTTGATAGGAATCCAAGAGTATGCTTTTAATTGTGTTGATGGATTGATAATTTCTAGATGAATATGATAATGTTGAACTCTTTGTCATGTTTTTTTCTTGTAGCAAATGAGAGAAGTCTATGAATGTTGATCATTCTTGACTAATCTTGTGTAAAAGCATGAATTGGTTAAATGCTTAGACACAGTGTAGTGTTTATAAGTGTTTCCAAGCTTGTTGATTCTTTGTGCTAAATGCCATCAATGGGATACTTTTAGTCGTGTTTCGACTACGGGAGTCATTGGTGAGGTTTGACAGAGATGTCGAATTCACTCTTGCAAACTACTATCTAAAAAGGATAGAAGTTTAGTTTTCACAAGAAGTAGTGAAAGTAGTAAATAGGTTGCATGTTCAATGATGGATAAGAGGCTTGGAAGTGGAAGTCAATTGCGCCCAAGGTTCCGTTAATTGTTGTTCTAATCTTATCTTTAGTTGTCTTGCATGATTAGCATAGTTCTCTTGCTTTGCTAATTGTTTTCTTTCAATTTGATAACTTAGGATAAAAAACCAACCAACCCCCTCCCCCCTTTCTACATGCTTTTATATGTATATATGTATGTATATGCCTAGTATGTTTTCTCCTATATATGTTTAAACACTTGAAAAAATCTCTCTTCTCGTGGACGACCCCGACTTGCCATTATCTACTTAATTGTAAATAGGAAGCATTAGGGCTTAAAAGTATTAACTTTGAGAGGTACGACGACGACCTCCCACAATTCATGTGCCACTCTCTTGTGTCACACCTCAGGACAACATGTGTCTTAACTTTTGGTAGGAGTGGAATGATTTGGCTTGGGACATACTAAATTATAAACAGATAACCAACGTTAGTATATATGAAAGTAATCTAGAGAAATGTTAATTGAAAATAAAATACATGTGTAACATGTAGGACTTACCGATATCAGAACTTGATTGAAATTTGTCTCGCTCAAGGTACAAACGAAATAGGGAATGGTATCGCCAAATGAATACCATATGCTCCTCATCTGAATCACTAAAGATCTTCAATAGTCAATGATATTATGACTAATAAAATAAGAATATAAGTAATCAAATAAAAGGAATGTAGCGGACTAAACAAAAAATTGCTAACCTCTATTGGGGAATGACGACTAGAACCTTCATTGTCATTCATGATTCTTGAAATTCATATTATCATGGATGAAATTTATATGGATATAAATTGATTCAATAGAAATTTTTTCAATTTATCGTTTAAGTTGGCCAGGCGTCGCACGTACATGCTGGTCCAAAGTAATGGCATGACTGACATGTTCATGCGACGTCGCTCATCACTCATTTATATCGAACAAGATGAGTGATAGACAAATGAGTTTACATTTGAAATAATGAATCCAGCATATATGCCGGTAACCAACGTTGCTAACCTATCAGTTGAGCCGATAGGTTAATTGAGAAGGTAGCAGTGTCTCATACAAGAAATAAGAATGCAACTATGAATGTGCGACGTCAAACAATGATTTCATAAAACGAAGGTGGATCAAAGTGTCATGGATGTGGTGCATTCAAACCTAGCAGGTATCCAAAACCACGGGAAAATTCAAGCTCTTAAACAAACAAAAAAAGAGACACAAAATCGTCTAAAAACATAGAAACAAAATGTGTACACCCTAGAACCCTAATTCATAGCAACTACAAAACGAAAAACAGATGACACATTCATACAACATATACATAAAAATTTGAAGGAAAAAAAACAAGAATGAAAGACTTTAAACAATATAAAAATCATACCTTTGAGAAGAGAGTTTGGGGGACTGTTGGAATTCAGGGGAAAATTAAATGTTTGAAATGATTTATTAGGTGGGCTTCATATATATAGTCGTTTTGAACCCTTGTGAATTATGCCTCGACATGTGCAACATCGTACTTCAGTTGACCTTAATGACATATGACCAAAGTATGAAAAACGTCGACTACCTAACAATTTCAGCCCGCTAGCATAGCAAATGGGTTCGCGTTTGACCAAAACGAATATAAATGACCTTAATAATGGTTAATAGTATATTAGAAACTACTAAATGAAATTTATAAATATCCTTGAACTTTTTTAACGTACTGTTTGATTGGAATCGATTTTAGCACAACAGTGAAGTTTTTAGTTTTTACACTTAGGTCCGTCAGAGAAAGTGGAAGAAGTCAAAATACAAAACTAGAGATACCCTTAACTATTTCATATTGTCACGATCATTTTGTTCCAATTTAGGCATCAACGGGTCCATGGAAGGGTCAGAAATCTTCAAAGGGAGTATTTGACAATACTTTGGAAAATTACACTATGGCCCAAACTTCCTTGCATGTTCCCTATGCTTCATAACTCTGCATTAAACATAAGGACAAATGTTTGATATGGAGATTGTGCGTATTGTCTAAGAGGGACGCAAACTGAGGTAATCGTCCCTCATTTTTATTAGTATTCCATTAATACCCTTATGATGAGCATCATTAGAACGATAATTTCCACCACATAGAATCACATGAAATTACATTTTCTTGATTTTTTATGAATTAAAACGTTAATAAAATTCCATCTAACAATTTTTTTTAAAAGCGCTAGTACGTGGTCTAGAGTAAATTGTAAATAATTACTTATAAGTATACAAGGTTTAATCAGAAGATCTTATTGACGTATCGATGGGATCATGCTAGTTCCTTTATCACTTTTAGAAATTATAAGTGTGACTGGGGATGGAAAAGGTCCCTTCCAGGACGATCAGAATCAAATTTAGGATAACCGGTGAACCTTTTCTTTTTGCACTTAGGTACTCCAAGAAAGTGGGAGGAGTGGAAATGCAAATTGGAGATACCCTTATTTAATTCACATTGTCAAGACCACGATGTTCTGAATTGGGAATGAACGGGTCAATGGATGGGGCCACAATCTTAACATGGAGTATTTTTACGACACTTTTTGGAAATTAGACTATGGCCCATGTGTGCGACGTCGCATGTGTGTCGATAAGAACGAACCTAAAACCAACCTGTGACCGACGTTGGTCAACCTAAAATTTCTAGCGGGAACCAAAAATTTGAGCTGAAATTTTGAGCAAATATTTCTCCCCGACCCTATTACATCTCGTTATTATTCAGCACCAACATCCATTTCACATCTCCAACACACTTCCTCCAAACCCAAATCCACAACATCCTTTCCATCCACACCATTACAACAATTAAAGTGCTCAATCAAATTGCTTCTTTCGAACATTAACAAGTATCCAGGTTCAAATTAGTTAAGGCAGTTTTCCATCCATTCCATGTTCATTTAGCAATTTTATTAGTGATTTTGTATATGTTTTTTTCTCATTGAGAAAAGATTAAATATTTTCATGAAGTGTGATGATTTTGTTACATGTTATATTGTATATAGTGTTTGTGTTTCCAAGATAATGCCGTGTTTGTAAGGAGTGTGAAAAAAAAGCTTACATTAGGGCTGATTGTGAACAATATTTACATTTTTGTGTGAACAAACTTTGAATGTGCGACGTCGGTCACTGTTATACATCCCTTGCAATATGGTACCAAACATAGACTGAGGTCGTACGGATCTAGGAAATGCTTAGGTTTTCGATGAATGTCCAACGTTTCTCATCGGTCAGCCCCAGCGACATCGATGACGCATGTATGCGACTTTGTATTAAAGCATATCAGTTACTTGTTCCCGGTTGAGGCTAATTTTGTCTACATATGACTATATTATGTGTATTTCATTTGGGGATTGCCCAATTTTAACATAAATTTTGTTTCCTATGGATTGGTTGTAATAGAATAATGAAAGTTATCGATAGACGTTCGACATTTACATGGATGGACTTTTCATTTCGTTAGTCACCCTGACAGTGTTAAAGTTGTACTATGTAGACAATGGAGGTTCAATACATTAATATCTCAATTTGATAGCAACCTTATATATTTTAATATATTGTAACATATATTTGTAATATATGTTATAGTTTTGTGGGTTTTAGAATGTCATTCTTTTCAACGCTAATTGAACAACAATTGATTATTGTATAATGTTTAACCATTTCACTCAAGAGAAAACTCATATTACCTTAGTTTTTTAGTGTTTTTTACATCATTTTTCAGCCCCAAAAAACTGAGGTAAATGTGGGAAAAGTAAAAAAGCATACTTTTTACCTCGGTTCAAAACCGAGGTAAATAGTACCTTTTACCTCAGTTTTTTACCAACGTCGCACCATGGTAGAAGGCCGACGGTGCTGCGAAATCATTGGATAAGACGTCGACATCATGAAGCATATGACATCGATGAAAGGAATATAGCAATCGATGGGAGAGGAAGTGTGTCGACTTCGCACCAGTTGATGTCGTTCATAATACGAGAGATGTCGTAGTAACTGAGAAGCGATATCGCACATAGTGAGGGACCCACAATGTGTCCCTGATGACGTTGAACGCTGACAAAATGACGTTGTTTTGTTTGTCCGACGTCGAAAAAAAAAGTGATGTCGGTCTATGTGACGTGGCTAATGTGTCATTTTGGAGCTAGTAATGCGACGTCGCAGTTTAGTAGGTCAGTTCTCATTTCTCGTAAAATATTATAATAACAAATATTCGATGATGCAAACAATTAGTCTTTGATAGCTGTTACATGTTATAAATAATGTGATGAATCGAGTATTGGTTAAACATCATACAACACTCAATTGGTGTTCAATTATTATGGGAATCATTAATTCACATGTTCATTTAAACCAAAAAAATTATGACATACTAGTATGTTACAAATAAATGTAACAATATATTAAAATACATGAGGTTGATATAAAATTAAAACAATAATTGTGTTTAACCTCCATTTTCCAAGTTGTACGGCGTTCATATTTCTAGGGCGACCAGTGAGAAGCCAACTGTGTCCATCTGATATAGTAGAATCCATTGATAACTCCATTTAATCCTATTACAACCAATACACATGAAACAAAAATTATTTTACAATTGGGCAGTGCCCAAAAATACACGTAATATATTCATATGTAGACGACATTATATGCAATATGGAAATAGTAACTGATCAGTATCACAGCAATGCCAGACTCATAAAAACCGAGGTCGCAAAGACTGATTTAAAACCGACTTCGGATATTCGTGGATATTAATGTTAAACTCAACAATTCCTCACCTCTGCGACGTCAATTCTTACTCGGTATCATATCATACCGGGCAATTAACTACGACTGACGTCGCACATTCATATTGTGTTTATCCAAATCTAATCCATTTTTCTCACTCTTTACAAACATATCATTTTATTGGTATCAGAAACAACATATAGTATATAACATGTGACACAATGATTCACCCTTCATGAAATTCTTTGATCTTTCATGAATGACTAAAAAACATATAGAAGGTATAGATGGTAACAAAATTTCTAAAGGAACATGAAAAAGATGGGAAAGTACCTCAATAAATTTGAACCTAGAAATGCTCCATCCTTGGATACTTGTTGATGGTTGAAGGAATCGATTTAAATTATCCCTTTCATTATGGTGTGAATGGATGGGGTGGGTTTGTGGGATATGTATTGAAGATGGAAATGAGTGTTAGTAGTGATAGTTATTGACATGAAAAATAGGTTTGGGGGGAAATTTTATTACAAAGTTTTGTCTGAAATTTTTGGTTTTCGCTAGAAATTTTAGATTGATCGATCTCGCTAGCTATTCGGTATATCTATCGTGACATGCAAGATATGTGCAACACCAGATATGTTTCCATGGTCTAATAATCAAAATTTGTCGTAAAAATCTCCGTTTAAAGGTTTCGGGTCCTTCTGCCCACCCATTTATGCCCAAATCGGAATAACATTGTCGGAAAATTTTGAATAAAATAATGATATATCCAATCTTTCATTTTGACACCTCCCAATTTCTTAGAGGGATCTAAGTGAAAAAATAAAAAAGACAATGTGTTGTCCCAAACTCGAAAATGATTGTCCCGAAAAGAAGCAGTGTTATCCATATGTAGTTGAACTTAAAATAACCAAGACTAATAAAACAAATTGGTTTTTATATTTTCCCATTGACTTCCATAAGATCATACGACCAACAATCGTATACTTTTAAGTAATCATCTACAATTTACTCTAGACCATGTACTTGTGCTTTATAAAAATTGAAGGATAAAATTTTATTACTATTTTATTTAAAAAAAAACCTAGAATATGAAATTTCATGTGATTCTATATATGTGGTGGAAATTTTTGTTCCCATAAGGCTTATTGTCACAGTATTAATGGAATACTATAAAAAATACTGAAATCTTACCTATCTTTGCGTGCCTATAAGACAATACGCATAATTTCCATATGAAATATTTGTCGTTTTGTTCTGGTGATTGTCTCTTAACACATAGTAACAAGCACGGAAGTTTGTGGCGTAGTGTAATTTCCACAGAGTTTCGTAATGCCCTATCTGTGAATAATATTAGCCTGTTCGGTGATGCGTCCATGGCTAAATTCGAACATGGTGGTTGAAATTTGATGGACGTAATTTTTTTACTTTTATATTTCATGAGAAACGTAGACTATGAGATTTAGTCTATTCGGCCTGTAATCCATCAATGTGATTTTGCTCTTGCGTCAGTTCAAACTCGGTGACGAAGACATTGAAGCGACATTGGGCTTTTGTACTTTTAGTCTGCCACTGACTAGGGTCGTAGTTATTTGTGGATTAGTTCACTATTCTAATACAGCCCAGTGTTTATTATGTGTGATATAGGGCAGGCCTTGGTTGTATCTCATATAGATCGATTATTACCACAATATCGTTGTATATCGATTCGATTACCTATAGTCCAGCCCAATCCAAAAGTGTTATGCTCTTATGATGAGCCCAAACCTAAGACCTGCAACGTCACACTATAGTTCTATCTTATTCTTCCTATGCGACACAATCTACAAAGTTGCACTGAACGGTAGTGTTTCACTGCTGGTATATAAATACCCGACCATCATACTCTTTGCATTCCCAACCGACGACCTCGCACCAAAGCCTCCCACCTGAAAACAATGGTTGGAAAATATTCAAATCCCAATGGAAAACATTGGCCTCTTATCATCCAAGCACCAAAACCCACATTCAATTGCTTTAGACGTAGTGCATTGGTGGATTTCTACAAAGGGGAAGAGCAACAAACCGTAACAAGGTAAGGATTTTTGGATGAAGTTTGATGTTGATGTTTCAGTTTCATATACTTCTTTTGTTTCCCATTTCTTGGTTATTCAATCATGGCATGTTGGATGTTTACTTTGTGATGTTGTTTGTTGAGATTATGGGTGTTTTAGGACCATTCATGTTCTATTTGCATACTATTTTGGCTTAGTCGATTGGCCTACAACGTCGCACATTCAAACACATGAATCTGTGACTTCGCAAAGGTCACATCGTTCTAGACAAAGTGTTTGCAACATGAATATGAACTCAGCTAAAACACATTGACATCATTGAGTTCTTCACTATTGCACTTACTATTCTACATCCCTTTGATTCTCATATGGCTTGAATGAAGCAGGCATCTAGGAGGAAAAGGGATGACACCACGGGAGTAGGTTCATCACCCACGAAGAAAGAAAAGACAATGGCCACTCCTCCATCATCAACATGGGACAAAATACGCTTCATCAAGGAAGAGTCAGAGAAGCATTTTGAAAAGATCCAGGACCAAAGGATAAAAGAGGTTAGGGTGATTAAGCCTATGGATATGGAACGACTACACCTCAATGGTTTTCTTAAACCCCTCAAACCATCAAGAATGGAGGGTTTGATATGCTTGGATAAACCGATGTATGATACGGAGGTCACAGAGTACTATGCCAATTTCAGTAGGGAATCGAACACCATCTACAAGACAAGAGTGAAGGGGATAGACGTGAAGATCATGATAGAGTTCATCTATCGGATTATTGGATGCACAATTGGTAGGGAGGATCAGCCAGAGCTTGAACCTCTGGAAGGACAAATTTCCTTGATAGATCAACAAGAATTACCCATCCGGGGCGCTTGACCCCAACCGAATGGTAGAGAAGTACTTTAAAATTAAAGTGGGGAACAGACTCATCCCAATAAAGTATATCTAGCTTGGTGTTCTTAACCGTTGAGAAAGAATGATGTTAAATATAATTGTACAAGTACTTATCTCGGTTGGACATCCTACAGAGTGCATAATTAACGAGATCATCATGTATTACCACATTGCGGAGAAGAAGGTAGTCGGCCCCGGGTACACCACCATCCAGGAGATGCATCAAGTGGCCCTCTCCATGAAGAGTTGGACACTTTCTTACGGCAACGTCATCACCGTCATTCTAGAGAAGAAGAAGGTTCCAATCAAATTGAAAGCAAAGATGCAGCCTAAGTACTCTGATGCAAACTACATTAGGCTGAAGCATGGGGTTTAGGAGGCGGTGATGAGGATTGATCACAATGTCGCTAAAGGGGATATGGATATTCCTCCCACACCCGGGCACGAGGTGACTCCATTGGCTTTCATAGCTATGGACGTTCGCCCCAGCATTTTTCCTACCCCCCTAACGGATAACAAAATTTTGAATTTTTCATTTATTCCAAATTATCATTAATTACTTAAACATTTTCATTTCATGTAACTAATTTCTTATCCCACGGGACTTAAAAAATAGGCCTGAGGCATCCTCTTGAAGGACATGACCGAGACCAAGGCCGTGTAGCTGTGCATGGAACACGATGTGCGTAATCTTATGGAAGAATTGGGGTGCTAAAGTCTATGATTGATGATGCAATTAATGAACCTGTGGGGCATGAGCGGCCTAGGGATGAGGGCCTGGGGTTGACGAGGATGGGCTGGATACCACAGATGATGAAGGAGGATCTAGCACTGGCAATAGCGAGTCTTCCACGGAAGTTCATCGGCAGACGATGTTATCCCACCCGAGTCACCACCCTATTGATTGTCATGGATCATATGTTTGTTTTTCATAGAAGATGAAGAATGTTTGTTTGGATTTTATTAAGATTCTATGTCTATTTTGTTTTGCTGGGATGTTACATGGTACGTACATTATGTGTTTTGGATATACGTAGTTATGTACCTAGATTTAGTCTTACAGATGTAACTTGATGAAATTTAATACTGGCTATGGTGAACTTGGAATGAAACATTTAGATGGTACATTCCAAGTTTCGGTTGTATTGGTTAAGTATCCTTAATTTATTAGGTTTGGTAGATACGTGCAACCTCGCAATCCATTCGCACACTATGATTTCGAGTAAACCGGCATGTCACCGATTTAGGTGCGACATCGCATAAATTAATTTATTTGAAAGGATTTTAGGCACGGGTTTGGGCCGAGGGGCATGTGTGGCTTTGCCTAGTGGAAAAATCAACATCGCTCCTTATGTCGGATAGAAGTCGGTCACATTGACTGATGGTGCGAAGTCAATCTTCTCATCACTGACTATTACTGCTAGGTCATAGCCTTATTGCCGATGTTGCAATTACATCGGTAATAACTTTTACTTCGATTTCCTACACTATTTACTCTTGTTATTGTAGAACCATGGTAAAAAAACATATTACTTACCTCAATTTTTTTAAAACCGGGGTATATAATATTATTTACTTCAAAAAAATGAGGTAAAAGAACTTTTTACCTCAATTTTTTGAGCTATGCCAAAAAACCAAGGTAAATAGGGCAAAGTAATAAGTTTAGTTTCTTGTAGTGTTTCATAAGTTATCAAATATTAAATAATGTGTAACGGCTATCGATGAACAATTTTTTGTGTCATCAAATATTAAATATTATAATATTGTACTAAAATCGATGTCTCCACAATTAACCTGTGACGTTGCACAAACCAGTACAACGGCGACACCCTATCGACGTTGCTTAAAATGGCATCAATTTTTTTCAACATCATCCCATCAAAAAAACATCGTATTGGCCATTATTCCATGTTAGCATTCACACGACATGTGTACCCCCATAGCATGCGATGTCGCTTACAAGTGTCAGTGATGTTGCTTATATTAAGATCGACGTCGGCCTGCCCGATGTTGCATCATTTCCTCTCGTTTGCCTTCCTGCACTATCTGACATCGACCACAAGACATGACAATGTCGTCCCAAATGAAGTCATATATATGGTCTCCTATTGTCTGCTTCTTGCTTGGACCAATGTCGGTCACAAAACCTGCCAATGTCGGTCCAAAGCCAAGGTAAAAAATAATTTTAACCTTGGTTGTGAACCGAGGTAAAAACATATACCTTTTACTAAGCCATTATTCACCTCGGTTACTAAAATATAGGGAAAAAATCCTATAGAATCAAGGTAAAAGGTCATGTTTCTTGTAGTGAATTATCCTGGTTGACTTGTTCTATTGCAGAAAACATTTTTGCCCTTAGATGTCTGGAATGTTTACCATAAATAGCCATTATCTGGTATTAAAATCTAAGTGGCTTATTGTGATGTGGATGAAATCTCTATGCTCAGTTATCAGTTTTGGATTAAAATCATTTCTGGAAAAAAACCCATATCCTAGTGTCCTGAGAAGAGAAATTTATTTCAAAGCCTAAACTTCTTTTGTAATGGTTAATCTTGTCTCTACTTTGCTTAGGTTCTAAAACAACAACAATAGGAAGTTTATACATGTAGATAAGCTTTTGTAGCCTAAGAAAAGCACCTACAATACCTCTCAAGAGTTCCAGGACATAATCTTAATATTCATTATTAGCTTGAGTTTTTTATTTCCAGCAAGTCATAACTCCGTAAAGAGATTTTAAATTTTCTTTGCTATTTTAGGAGGTTTATCCTCACCTATGACCATATCTGAGTCCTGATCGAAGCTGTTTATGTGCGCTGAAAAATTCTGAGCAGCTGTATCTAATAAGGTTTGGGTCGGACAGCCCAATAGGCCTTATTTATCCCAAATACGGGAGCCATCAGGAAGCCAACAATGTGGACAATGGGAAGAAGCTGACATGACATGAGTTGTTATATCAGCCACTAAACCCATATACAATGGAAGGAAAACATGATTCTGAGGTACGTTTTAACTCATTCCAAAATTACACCAGCTAAGAAACCCTAATAAGGCTCCTTCTGACAAGATCGTCGGAGCAGGTTTCATAAGGCGCCGACCTATCTGACTTAGATCCAAGCTATTTTAAAGGTCACAAGGGAGCTCTATACCGGGAGACAATTTTGGCCCAGGGAAAGGTTCAAGGAAGATGCAACATTGGCATCGTTTGTGGGGATCACTAAATCTTTAGCATCCGCATAGCTCACACACTATGGAAGGATTACCGCCGGTAGGACATCTACTCAATCAGGTACTTATGGAGGAGGTGATGCACCTGAAGGAAGAAGTTACGTTAACACCAGCGGGAGAGCATCACAGGCTCCAGACGACGAAGGAACTGGTACAAAACTCTAAAATCTTGCAAAAAAATTGTCACCTTGTAAAGATAGATAATGAGTAATTTGAATCAGATACAGGAAAGGGGAAAATCTAGAGAAGCAGACAGCCTAGGGAAGAAGAGGCATGTCGTGAAGCCGACAAAGTTGGTCCATGAGAAGGATGAACAGAAGGTAAGCTCCCAGCACAGGGAGAGAGGCGAGGAGACTAGTCGTAGTGCTGCTAGAAACAAGGATAGAAGAACAACTTTAGGGAAGAAGGCAGAGGCGGGGAATACGGAGTCGTACCATCCATTCATGGGAGACAGCTAGCATGCTCTGTACCCCCCCCCCCCCACAATTAAAAGGAGGGGGAGAAACAAGCAGACATAAACGGAGGAAGTTTGCAAGTGGGGAGAAGTCTTCCAAAGGGGAGGAAGAGGGACGTCATTCACAAGGAGTATCCAGTTTTACACGGCGGACACCAAGCTGAAGATACCCCCCAACCTGGGGCAGTACGCAGAGAAACAGACCTGGAGGATTACTTAAACACGTTCTCAACCAATATGGACACCTTCCTGATACCTAGAGCCATTTGGTGCAAGGTGTTTGCAACCACCCTCACTGGTGCAGCTAGAGTCTTGTTTAAAATTTTTGAAGACGATACCATAGACAGCTTCAAACAATTGCAGAAGAAGTTTATAGCACGTTTCATGCAAAGTAGGAAGTTCGCAAAAATGTTGTATGAACTTCATGCGATCAAGTAGAAATTTTCATAGATGCTAGCGGAGTACTGGGAGAGAATCAAGTATGAGGAAAATTAGGTGGAGGATAGGAGTAAATAATTCCATATGGGCACGTTCGTGAATAGCCTCAGACATGAGCTGTTGTTGAGGGATTGTACATTGAACCCACCAAGGACGACTGCTGAGTTAATAAGGATAGTGGAAAATATCTCCAGAGCAGACAACACATACAAGAGAAAAAAGAAGACACGGGCTGGTGCAAGCACACGGAGAGATAAGGCTGGGGGAGAAAGGTGCAAGAAAGAGAAAGAGATGATTCGACCAACTAGGTTAAATTTTGATAAAAACGTTTACCCCTCTCAATAAGACGCCAAAGAAGATCTTTGCTTTGGTGGGTGCCAAGAGCATTTTAGAGCCAACAAGGAAGCTGGTGGCCCCTGCACACTTGAGGAATAATTTGTTGTTCTACAATTACCACGGAGATCACGGTTATGCCACAAACGACTATATGCATCTGAAGCAGGCAATCGAGAATAACATCCGCAATGGATATTTGGCTCACTTGGAAAAGGAGGCATGGGCTCACAACAAGGCCACGTAATAGGGAAAAACATGAGGGAGTTGCCACTCAGGAAGCCACCACAGGAAATTGGGGGAGCCAAATGGGAAGAGATCTCAAGAAAGGGATCACAAAAATAAGGGAAAGGAAGTAGCAAGAGGAGAAACCAGGGAGGATAACAAGAGGTAGCGAGAGAACACTCTAATAGATGACAGTGTCGGGTGAACAGCCACAAACATCTACGGGATCATCGGTGGGAGTGCAGGAGGAAGAATAGAATCACAGAGGAAGGCTCACTGCAAGCAGACACCTCAGGCAACGCCAGCAGATAGGAAGCTGGGTGCCAACGAGGTTATATCATTCGGGTCAGAGGGCCCTATCCAAGAGAGGCAAGCATGAGGTTATGTTGTAATAATCAAGGTGAATGTGATGGAAAGAATAATACACAGGGCTTACATAGATGGAGGAAGCTCATCAGAGATTATGTACTGGCTTTTTTTTTTTTGAAAAGCTGGATAAAAATACAAGGAGGAAGCTAAAACCAATGGACACCCTGCTGGTAGACTTTTCAAACTGAACTGCATGGCCAGAGGGAACCATAAACCTCTCAGTGAAAGTGGGAGATAAAGTGAGAAACAAACGGTGGATATAGAGTTCATTGTGGTAAAGGATAACAACCCTTACAACATGATATTGGGGATACCCGCCATGTCGATGTTGAAGGGGATAGTGTCAACTTTGTACCTACTGTTAAAGTTCCCTACCAAGCTGGGAATAATGACAGTAAGGAGAGACCAACAAAAGGTGAGGAGAGCCACCGGATTGCCCTTAGTAAGCGAAAAGGAAACTCAGAAGAATAGGGGAAAGAAAAGAAATCTGGGAATTCCAGGATGGTATCAATGGTGACAAGTAGAAATGACCCATCAAAATTAGGTTCTGAATTTCAAATAGTACAGCTTGGAGAAGGGCAAGCAGTGTAGGTAGGAGTCATCCTGCCGCTCAAAGTGAAGGAGGATCTCGTAAGCACGCTGCACGAAAATGTCTGAGCTTTCGCATGGAATCCAAAAGACATGATCGATGTCACCAAGGGCTAAAAGTGGTTACATGAGACCGGCCTATGAAGCAGAAGAGGGGGATGTTGTACAAGGAAAGGAACAAATCTATAAACATGGAGGTGGAGCACCTAGTGGAGGAAGGGATATTGAAGGAGATTCTATACCCAAGCTGGCTGGCTAACCCTGTCCTTGTGAAGAAGGCAGAAGGCAGCTGGAGGATGTGCATGGATTACACGTACTTGAACAAGGCCTGCCCCAAAGATTTCTACCCACTGCCAGCTATTGATCAAAAGGTAGATGCCCTTACTAATAACCCAATTAAATGTTTTCTAGATGCATATAAGGGATATCACCAAAACCCCATGTTAGAAAGTGATGTAGAGGAAACCATATTTATTATAAAAATGGGACGTTCGGGTATCGCATGATGCCCTTTGGGCTGAGAAATGTGGGAGCCACCTATCAAATGGTAGTGGACAAGATATTCCAGGAATAGGTGGGCAGAAACTTGGAAGTATATGTTGAAAACATGGTGATAAAAAGAAAAATATATGACCACTTTATGGAAGATGTAGCCTAGACGCTGAAGAGATTCCAAGAACCAGACATGAAGCTAAACATGGCTAAGTGTCAATTTGGATTGGTGGCAGGCAAGTTCCAGGGGCACATGGTGTCATATGAAGGACTACAGGTAAACCCGAAGAAAGTGAAAGCCATCTTGGAGATAAAGTCACCCAAAACTATGAAGGAGATCCAGAGCCTGAACGGCAAGCTGGCAGCCATGAATCGTTTCCTATCAAGAGTGGAAAAACATGCACTTCCTTTATTCAAAACCTTGAAAGGGTATGTCGACAAGAAGGAGGCAGTGCAGTGGAGCGAACAGGAAGAATGAGCTTTTGAAAAATTAAAGCAGTATTTGAATGAGCTACCTGTGTTAACCAGCCCACAACCAGGAGAAACGTTGTACCTGTATGTTGCTGCCAGTGACGAGGCAGTCAGAGCAACCTTAAAAAGGGAGGAAGAGAAAGTGTAGAGACCAGTTTATTATGTGAGTAGTTGGTGTTGGCATTAATGCACGCAGCAAGGAGGCTGCACCAATATTTCCAGGTGCACCTGATAGTGGTGCTGAAAAATCAACCACTGAAGTCAATACTCACTAGGCAGCATGGAGTTAGGAGAGCACACAATAGAATATACCCTATGGAAAGCAGTGAAAGTACAAGTGATTGAAATTTTTTTGGCAGAAATCCCCAAGGGGGAAGAGATAGAACAGGAAGGGCATCCTGCGGAAGGCAAGGGAACCTATCTGACAGACTCGATGTTTGGAAACTTCATGTGGATGGAGCCTCAGGAGTAGAGGGAACATGCACATGACTAGTGGTGTCCGATCCCCAAGGGGTGGAAACCACATACACTCTCCATTTCAAATTTCCCATCTCAAACAATGAGGATGAATACAAAGCGGTGATAGAAGGAATGGAAATAGCCCAAAAATGGGGGAAAAGAAGTTACAAGCATTGGGGGATTCGATGTTAGTAGCTAACCAGTACAATGGGTAGTATGCTGCAAAGGAGCCAGCCATGATCAAATATAGAGACAAAGTTAGGAGCCTAGCAAAATAATTTTAGGAGTTTGACATCACCAGAGTGCCCCCGTCATAGAACACGAGAGCTGACGCACTCAGCAAGTTAGCCTCATTGGCACACGCTCATCTAATAAAGCATGTTCTGGTAGAAAAATTAACAAAAAGGTCCACGGATCAGGAAGTTGTGGTAGCGATACAAGTAACAGTAGGAAACTGGATAACCCCGTTAAGAGCCTACCTGGACGCTAGAATCCTACCAGAAAATGAGAAAGTAGCAAGACACTGAGGAGGAACGTAGTATACAGATTTGGGATCCCCCAGATCATAATCAGCGACAACGGCATGCAGTTTTCCGGAGAACCGTTCAATTCCTGGTGCAATGAGTTGAACATCAGGCAGCAGTTTAATTATATTGCCCACCCTCGGGAAAATGGGCAGACAGAAGTGAAGAACGGGACCATCCTGCAAGGTTTGAAGAAAAGGTTAGGGGAAGCAAAAACCGAGTGGGATAAAGAGCTAATAACTATGCCATGGTCCTATAGAACCACGCCCAGAACGGAAACCAAAGAATCACCATATAGACTGTGCTACGATACAGAAGCAATTATTCCACCAAAATTGCAGTTTTGAGCAGGAGAGTCGCATTTCCATTAGCACTGGCTGATAATTATGAGGCTATCAGAGATAATCTGGAAGAGTTGGAAGAGCGCATGGAGAGAGCGCCTTTAAAGGAAGCCGCATACAAGTCATGGGTTGAGCAACGTTACAATCACAAGGTTAAGCTAAGAAGCTTGAAGCAAGGAGAACTGGCCCTCAAAAAGAATGAAGCTAGCAAAGCACGGGGAGAAAAGAAGCTTGATGCAACCTGGGAAGGACCTTACAAAGTAGCCGAGGTACTGGGCAAGGGAGTATACAAGTTGGAAACAATGGACGGAAAGCAAGTGCCACGGACCTGGAACATGGAAATCCTCAGGAAATACTATGTGTAGAAAGGTACCGTCCAAAATTTTAAGGCAGCTAGAAAGTTTATTATTTTGTGCGGGGAGGGCAAAATTCCTGGTGGATCAAATCTTTTGTAAACTCATAAAGGGTATGATCCAAGGGAATTTTTTATAATACCCACGTGGAGATTTGGTTGTTGACATATGAAATGAAGTGAAAATGTTAAGTAAAAAGCCTAGTAAATGGCAATGTTAAAAGAAGCAAAAAATACCACGATGAGCGACAGCTAGAAAAGCTATCAAAATCAATGCCAAAGAAAGAAAGAGAACGAGACAAAGGAACTAGTTTGCAAAATCATCCCAGACCTCATGCAGATAGGTGAATGTCAGCCAACCCAAAGGGATTGATGAAAAGCACCCCTAGCCTTGCGCAGGCAGAGAGCTGTTAGCCAACTTTTCCAAGTTGATGAGAGTCTGAGGCAAAGACCCCAAACTCAAAAAAGTGGTAAAGGCCACAAACTGAGGAAAAGCACCTTAGTTGGAGAAATCTAGATGCGACAAGGTAAGGCACCTCGGATAAAAGAGAGAAGAGTTAGCCGAAGAAATCACTCCAGCACCCACTAGCTACATTCAAAAGTTGTAAAAGAAAGGAGGGGGGATGGGAGAGCTCCAATCATCCACACGCAAGCAAATAAGGGAGGAGAAAGTGCTCCTCAAAATAAAATAAAACAGGGGAAAAAGGCACATATGACCATAATGTATACCCCTTATAGGGACTTACAAAACCAAAGTTACAAGCTGCCATTAGGAAAAAGAGAGAAATTGTTTGTTTTGTACACAACCATCATCATACTTGAAGAAAGAAAGAGAATTAAGCTACAGAGCTTCTTGAGCCCCCGTCCGGAACCTGCCCCACATCATCTTCGTCTTGCATTGCCTCCATGTCACCTACATCCTGGATGGGACCAGCCTCTGCCAACTACTGTTAATCATCAATCTGAGCTCCCTCGGATGAAGAGCCTTCGGTCTAAGCAACCGCCACATCTAGGTTCCAAGCATCAAGCTCTGCAGTCGTCATCCTAGGGTTGAGTGGAGAAAAGTACTCGGAGAATCTATGCTCCCTGAAGGGAACAAACACTTCCCCGAGTTTAGCTTACATCTCCACAGGATCAGTAATCGCGACATCTAGGTAAAAAGACTTAAACAGGGCAGCAACCAAAAGCTTAGAAGCATGCTGACTCTATGCCACCTTCGCATTGATGCTAGTAAAACTGTGAGTAAACACCAAGTTGCGGAACTCCTGGTGAGCCTTGTTCTTGGCTTCAGATTTGTTCACTTTCATTGCCAGAGGGCTGATGACCACTCGTTAAGCTCAAAAATCCTTCCAGGGTGGCGGCCTGAGTACGGGTGCTCTGCGAATCGGAAATGGCCTCCTTAGCACATTTTTCAGCACAATCGGCCCGTTGTTGAGTGTCAGCCAGCCCGTGAGCCATCTCCTCCATCCTTGTCTAGATGGAGAAATCCACGCACAAGTGCTACAAACAGGCATTAAAATAAAAAAATTGCCATAAAACATAAGCACGACAAGTAGGAAAACAAGGCAAAGCACAAAGTGATATGCAAGTGAGGGGAAGCAAAATAATCCTAACCTCCAGGGCAGCAAAGACATGACGATCGATTGACAATGTCAGTGGAGGAAACATCATTAAAGGCACGATCCTAGAGCTAAGTTTTAAACTGGCCAAGAGGGATAGCATGCGTGAGAAACTCATAACGAGCAAGTGGGTTGCGGATGACCTCAGATCCAGGCGAGGCCTGAGAGCTAGATGCCCCCAACTGGGGAGGAGCAAAGCTAGCAGGAATAGGCGGTCGGGAGCGAGGGCCGAAGTTAGGCAGCGTAGGGGCAGCAGGCATAGGTGCGACCAAGGCAGAAGGAGTCCCTGGGACTATGTCAATAGGCTGGCGAGCGGTGCAACGACATTTTCGCTCCAGCTGCCCATCTTTTTCAGGATCTACGGACATTGGCACAGGAGCAGAAGTGTCAGACATGGTGATGACAGGTTCAGGGTGGTTCACCTCCCCCTTGGCATCGTCAACCTGGCAAGTGGCACGGCTGAAAGCACCGCGGTGAGAGAGACGCGGTAGGTCACCGATAAATCTTGCGATAGACATACTTAGGAATGAAAGAAATAAGGCAGAGGTTAAAAGCTAGACAAGGGAAAGAGACTACATAAATAGCCTATGAAGGTAAACAATTAAGGAGATAAACAGACGGGGAGACAAAGTTTTGAAGCCCTATACCAATAAGGTCGCCAGGACCACCTAGAGGTACGGTCTCGATTGGCAAAAATGGAAGCCCTACATCTTGAAAAATAGAGTTCTGCAAGGCAAATCTCACCTTGACCAACAAACCCTCTAGGACGGAGATGAACTGACAACCATCAAACATCTCCACAGCATTAGGGCCCAATGTCCACATCCTGGGAGGACCAGTAGGAAGTGCCTGTGTGAATCTCCGGCCCCATCACTGGCTCTTCATCCACAAACACGAAGCATCATTTCCACTTCTCGCGGGTGGGGAAATCGTTCAGGAGTTTGAACCCATCAGGGCAAAACTTTAAGTAATACCAATTGGGTGGCATTTTGGCAGGGGTATAGAAGACTCTAAAGAGGGGGATTGTGGGAGTAAAACCAGAACCCAAATAGAGGACCTCAAAGCCCATGAGCATATGCGGGGAGTTTGGGGACAGGTCGCTGATGCACAACTCATAATTGCCCAAAAAAGATTGACAGATGCGGGACTGAGGGAACCGAAAACCACCATTTTCAATGGTCTCCTAATAGACGACCACCATCCCCTGAGAGATGTCCAACATCATATCCCTTGACTCTGGCAGAATGATACGATCACCAAGGTCATTATATCTTTCACTACAAATCGCGAGAACCATCTCTCAGAGTTAGTGGTTATAACGACACTCACCAGTAGTCACATCGGAGTATAAGTGAGCCTTTGAAGGACCAACCGTGGACACCATGTTTTCGAGAAAATAATAGAGGAAGCAGGAAAATGGAGAAGAAAGGAGAAAGATACCAATGGCAAATGCTGGAAGTGAATTTGAGAAGCAGAGAGAGACTAAGTGGAAGGGATAGCAAAAAAAGGAAATGAATACGGAAAGGATTTTAATTGCAAAATATGAAACATATATACAAGAGAAAGGAGCCGACACGATGAATGATTTAATTCACCTTGGAAATAGGCGAAGAAATAGAGAAAGGCTATACGACGGCGTTAGATATAAGAGAAATGTGGAAACAATCAAAGCATAAAGATACAGATAACGAGGTGACAAGCATTGAAAAGATGCTGTTTTTCAAATAATTGTAGTCGTTTCCCGCAAAAGACTAGTCAACAGGTAGCAGGAAGCGAGAAGACGGGCAAATGAACCATTGCAACTAGAACTAGCCCATCTCCCTGTCAATAAAAAAACAGGGACCCGGGCTAGGGGACTTCATAAGGTTTGGGCTGGATAGCCCCTTAGGCCTTATTTGGCCTGAATACGGAAGCCCACTGGAAGCTAACCAAGTGGACAACGGGCAGAAGCTGACATGACACAAGCTGTCATGTCAGCCACCAAACTCATATAACATGGATGGACAAATACGTCTAGGATACATTTTTACTCATTCCAAGATCACACCAACAAAGAAACCCTAGTAAGACTCCTTCTAACAAGATCGTTGGAACAGGCTTGGTAAGACGCCGACCTGTCTAACTTAGATTCGAGCTGTTCTATAGGTCACAAGGGAGATCGAAACTGGGAGACGCTTTCGGCCCAGGGAAAGGTTTAAGTAGGATGCAACAGTATCATCTTCTGTTCCCTAACATCTCTGTAATTGCTTCTAGGGTTACTCTTTGGTGAGGGTACCTGAGAGTTAAACTTTGTGAGTAGTAATTCGTGAAAAGAATTAAAATCATTGAGAATGAGAAATTTATTGAAGGGTTGAGAATTTTGCAGATTTGAAGCTCTGTGTAGCTGGATATCATCAGCAATTCTCCAGTTGTTGTGATTCATCCTTGTCTATTTACTAATTGCCTCTTCACTCCTGAAAGCTATGGATTTTGAAGGACTGACCAAGTACCTCTTATCCTTCTGTGAGTATCTTCTCTCATATGTGATAACCCTAAGTGGTGGGATTTTATTTTTAAGAGGAACCTCGGCCTGTATAATTTCCTGGGTGTCTTAGAATACATCATCTTCATCTAGGATTTCAGTGTTAGCATTGTTGCTATTTTCCTTCTAGGCTTCAGTCTGCAAATTTTCCCCTATGTTAAGAGTTAGGGATTGGCCTCTATTATTCCTTAGGTTTTGTCACCTTCTTGATTCCACACTCAGCGGTTTTGTGGCCAATCTTTAAGCACTTGCAGCAGTATGATTAATGATCTTTGTACTTTATGTGTTACCATTTACTTTCTTTAACAGACCCCAACCTGATTCGATCTAGAAATTCACGCGTGAGATCCATCTCTAAGCATAGATAGTTCATCAACGATCTTGTGTGGTTGATTGTTGGGTGGTCGGCAAAGATTATCTCCCCTAATCTGCTTGCTATATACAGAATGGAGTCACGGTGGAGATAGTACGCCAGAGAGAAGCCTACGGTCAGCCAAATTGGGACCAATAGTGGTTCTTCCTACACATCAAAATTTATAGTCCATTTAAGGACTTTCATGATTGAACCACCGAGGTTCCAACTCCTCTTTATCTAACAACGCTAAATATCTTCGTCGTGGTCGAAGCGGATGAAGATGTGTTGGCGGTCTAAGGTGGTGATTGTGGCTTCACCCTTAAAACCAATCTTCCTGAAGTGGTGCCATATGAATTCAACTGTGGGGCGACCTCTTGGAAATTTTTCGATCAAATTCCTCATGAAAGGTTCAGATAGATGATTGATTTCTGCATATTAAAAGAGGAAAGCCATTTCTCCTTCATATTGAGTAATGGGGTTAAGTTTCATTGAATTGGGTTGGATCTAGGGATGAGTTTGTGTTAGGGCATATTTGTAGTTCATGGGTGGGCTCTCGCTGGTGGGCGGAGCTGCCATATCTACGGTGGTGTTGCGCTCAGTGGTTTGGAATGTTTGTGTTACGGCGATTTGTATCTATTATCGGAGGAGATTGGTACTGTTTGGGCGTAAAGTTACTGTGGGCTTGAGAGAGAATTGGGCCTAGTGAGAGAATAGAGAGAGACTCGTTTGCAAAAATCTTGTATGCTTGTATGTGCTTCAAATTACTAGTGATTCAAGTTTAACTCGTAAGTTCTCCAAGTTATGCTCATTGGGGACTAGATACAACACACCCTATATACAACAGTAACTTAGGGACTTAATACACTACTTTCAAGGACACATCTCAGTAGGCTACTAGGTAACTGGCCTGTTCCGTGGCGGTTCTGGTGGTGAGGCTGGTTTCATGATGACAATGACCGATTGTTAGTCTCAGCCGGTTTCATGATTAAAAATGGCATGTTGTTATTAACAATTATAGGGGAGTATCTATAGGGCGAAGACATCAAGCTTCAAAGACAAGGAATTGAAAGATTAGCATGGTATAAAATATTCAACTCAAGATTCTCTTGTAACATAATAATTTTACAGTTTTCCCTCGTGAGGATCATAGCCTATTCTACTCTTACTGTTGAAGTATACCCCTCTAGTTTACATTGTGTACAATGCCAGAGTTTCATCCCACGTCATGTGAAACAACATTTGCTTGTAACATAACCGACATTAAAATGAAAGGAAAAAAAAGTTGGGAGGCCCTTCTTGTAAATGACAACCTTTGAAGATCCACTGTAAAATATATAACCCCTCCTGCTCGAACATAGCAGCAGCATCAAACTGATGATATTCAACATCACTTGCTTCACCACTAGTTTGATGAAGCTCGTCCTTCTTGGAACATGATACGCTCTCATTTTTACAGGTTGCAGAACTCACATTGGATAGGGAAGACAGACTGATCTGGAAACCAGAACTCACAGGTAGTTTTTCATTTAAGTCAGCCTATAGGGCCCTCACTCATTCATCAGGTAATTTCCCTGTAAGTAAATACTTATGGAACACTCTACTTCAGAAACAAAATCTTCATTTTTACCTGGAAACTGCTGCATGCATTTCTCCCTTTTGACGATATGCTCATTACATGTGGATTTAGTTTAGCCTCTAAATGTCCAGCTTGTTATCAATCGGACTCGATCCAACATTTTTTCATCTCTTGTCACATGGCTCAAGCTGTTTGGTCGATTATGGCTTCTTTAATTCAGTTTAATCTTAATGTTCAACAATCCATTCCTCAAAGATTCTATTTATTCTGGAACTGCTACGACCTCCCTAAGTTTCAACAACTCTACTGTAAGATTCTACCTTCTCTGGTGTGTTGGAGTCTCTGGAAAGCTAGAAATAGCTTCCTATTTGACCATAAGCCTCTTTCTTTGAATCTTATTTGTAAAGAGGTGCAAGACCTGATTGAGTTAACATTAAATGTGTGTCCCCCTAAAATGCTATCTTCTGCATCTATCCCACCATCTTTTAGACATCTCACCCCTCTGCTTAGACCTCCCCCTAAGCCAAACATAATGACAGTTTTCTAGGAAAGGCCTAAGACTGAACTTATAAAAATTAATGTGGATGCATCTTGGTGTTCTAACAAAGCATCAGTTGGTCTTATAGCAAGGGATAACTCGGGTCACCCTATACAGATTAGATTAGTTCAGCAACCATTTCTGCTGCATCCTCATTACATGCTGAAATTAAAGCAATTTTACATGCTTGCCATATTTTTTCCTCATCTCGATCATACTTTCATAATTGAATCTGATTCTAAAATGGCGGTTCAGATGATTAATGACCCTTATTCTGCACATTGGCAAGTTTTTGATATGGTTTTCAAGGTGAAGTCTCTCATTGGCAGAGCTGAACTCAAACATGCATTTCGAGAGTGCAATTCTGTAGCTAATGATATAGCTAAGCACCATTTTAATCAAAATCAATGCCTCCACCTAACTAATATCCCCATGCATATCAGAGGCCTTATTACCTTGGACAAAAAATACACACCACATATTCGAGTATTTAAAAGTGCAAATGCTTTAGAATAGATACTGCTAAGATGTGGTTTGTTTATGCAGGTTTGCTGATCAATTTGCTGTCAAGCTAGTACTTTAATGATAACTGAAGCGGCCTATGCCTATTGATGTTTACCAAAGGAAAACCGCAAGAAATCTCCATCTACTGGTTTTTATTTCTTCAGCTCTTGGGCTCGGATGAAGGTTTTGGATTTCAAGCTCATCTCAGTAACATACTCATGGACTCCCAACTCAAGTTTTTTGCAAAGTACCTAATCGGGAGCTGATGATAAATACTCCTCAGCTGCAATTCAGTTTAACCATTAATCTAACTTCGGGTTTTGAAGCTCTTTAGTTTAGGCTTCGAAATTTTGAGATTGAAGTTGCCTGGCCAAAGGAGAGAATTAACACAAGGGGTGGATATTCTCTCTTTTGGATCGCAACTTCAATATCTATACTGTTCTTCCTGGATAATTACTTATACATCCTAGGTATAGATAGGTAGGACTTTTTGAGGCAACTGTGTTTCTTCATCGCTCATTATGAACAAGTAACATTCTATGTATATCTTATTGATCCTTGACTAAGGCTTGGGGAACCTTAATATATATTCCCCCACCCTCGGGTTTTTTCATTAAAAAAAATAGTTTGATGAAGCTAGTAGCCTACTTTCTGGTGCATCGCCAATTTAAAGCAAGCTCTGAAACGCAGGCTGACCACAAAACACTGGAAGCTCTATCAGGATTTTTAGTGTTTGCTAATGAAGAATACCATTCAAAAAAAAAGACACTTCCAGTGGTTCATTATCCCAACAATACGCATACTAAATCAGCAACAAGTTTTTCACTAGTGAAATTCTGTTCCACCTAAAGTCTATACTTTTGTGCCCAGTTGTTTAAAAGTTTGGTGTTAAAACACAAAACAAAAGACAAAGTGCACACACAACTTGTTTACGCAGTTCGGTGCAAATACACCTACGTCTGTGGGGCCTTGTCCAGATCAGAAACCATTCACTAGAAAGCAGTCTTTAGTACAAGAAGCTTAACTTAAATACTAATCCATTGCTAACCTATTGAGTGAATGTTGTGAGATCCCCTCACTGCCGATCCTACGTCGTTGAACCCTCACGAACAACACGTCTCCCTGAATCTCCTCCTCCCGAGGAATTAAGGCTTCCTTGTTTCTGATCTTTATGAACTTGGTCGGATGATTCAACACTCCTCCAAACACCACAGGCAGA
The DNA here is from genome assembly GCA_037428765.1 of Rubia yunnanensis. NCBI lineage: Eukaryota > Viridiplantae > Streptophyta > Magnoliopsida > Gentianales > Rubiaceae > Rubia > Rubia yunnanensis. The sequence goes on from CM075066.1 coordinate 65,391,766, forward strand.
TTTCTCCAACACTTCTCACGCAGAGATGGATTCTTCGTCGCTCACTGATTGCATTCTATCTTCTTGCTTTTATCATCTTCGCAATCCTACCTTGTACGAAACTCTTTCCTTGTATAACTCTACCAAGCATAGACTTCTAGACTAAGGAAAGATCTAATTCTAATCTGGTATTTAAATGAACAGTCCTTTATTAATAGGACTTGTACCATAAATAAACTACTTAATCAATTCCTAACTATTACAGGAATATTCTTTTACCAGAAATAGATTGCCACGAAATCACATAATAATCTGCACAATATTCTGATCTGGTCGCATAATTATACTCCATAATTCGCTCCATAAATCGTGGCTAAAACCTTCTATTTAGAAAAAATCTGATCGCAATGGTGTTAAAACACCATATTACCAGTATTCACAATATGCCATAAATAAGTCCAACTCCCAAGGACTCTACAATCTCCCCCTTGGCATATTGGTGAATTCATCAGCACAAATAATATAGACAACCAGATAGCACAATTTTCCAAATATCCAAACCGATTAAACAACCAAATTCACGAAACCCAAACATCTACACCAAAAAACATTCAAAACCAAAATCTATGAATCTGTGCTCTCAAGTTTCTCCCCCTGAATTCAGTAATATGTCAGAAAAAACATTTATTCCAAAATATCATCGAAATCCTCTGAATCATCAGCATCTGAACCATCCTCATCCTGAGTTGCTGCAAGCAAATCTCCTCTCTCGGCCTCCAATGCAGCTAACTCCCCCTGAATCTTTATTACAGCAGCCTGATGGCGCTCAAGCAGTTCCTGACACACTGCTGCTCTGGCCTCAATAGCTCTCAACCTTGCTGTACCAGCATCCGAAACCGCTGTTGCCGGAGGTGTCCAGGGTAAATCCTTCACAATTCGACCACTCAAGGTTCGGAGAGTCGGCCGTAAGGCTTGAGTAGAAACCACTTCATCAGATTCTCTTGCAACAGCTCCCCCCTTGATTAGCACCATTGTGATGACACAGGGATGAACCAAGGCTTCCTTCCTAGTCTTCCGGGCACAATCCATGATATCATTAAACACCAATTTTCCCATATATACCTTGTGCCTGGCTCCCAGACTGTATAGAAGTGTAGCCATTTCTTTGGTAACACTTGTGTTATTAACCGAAGGGATCCAATTATGGACGGCTACCATGTACAAGCAATAATACCTGGAGGTGAGATTTGATGCAGGTATCTGCTATCTGCCAGTCAGTGGCCAAGTATTTTCCACACCACCTGTAAGCTCTACTGCCACTTCATCAAGGCTGTCTGGCATCTGGTGTTGAAACACCGACTGGACATTCCTGGAGATGCCACACTGCAGAATTTTGTTCACTGCTGCAGGAGAGAACTCAATAACTGCCCCTCTCACGTACACTCTATGAAACCAGGGATAATTTTCATCTTCACAAGCCTCTTTCAGATTTGAGTAAAACTCCATCACCAACTGCTTGTTGTAATTGCTAAAGCATGTAGCAGCTTTAAATACTTTGAGATATTGTAGGAAATCTGTAAATCCACACTCTCGATATTTCTCAGCATCTGCTGGCCTTTCTGCCAGTATTTTTCTTGCACAAATGACCTCCCATTTTTCTTGGCTCGCTTCATCATAAAATTCAGTACATATAGCCTCACTAGCCACGGGAGCAGGTAGTGTCTGAGACTCCATTTGCTCAGCTGATCTCTTCTGCCGATCTGCTCTCAACTTCTTCAATTTCTGCCCAATTGGCTCATCACTATCATCACTTACTGTCATACTCTTGTCTCTGCACCTCTTTGATCGTCGAACCTTCTTGGGCGTAGAGGCCACACATTCCCTGGCCTTTTTGGACATCTGAGGGATTGGTATTTTCCCAGACTCAGGTGGTGTTTCAACACCCACCTCCTTACTTTTTATTTTAAGTCTACGGGTTTGTCTGGCTTCTGGCGGTGTTTCAACACCAATGCCAAGACCCTCAGTAGTTTTCTCCCTCTCAACTGGGCTCACATCTGGTGTTTGAACACCAGTATCAAGCATATCAGAGCCCTCTAACCCATCTCATTCTTCATAAGTGGAAAAACACCCTCTATCATAACTCATGTGGTAAGAATAACCCGAATCTAAGAATCACTCACTAGAAGACCTTGATTTATTATCCATGGCCACAAATATGATTTCATCACTCTCATATTTTATTACACTAGCTTCACCAGCATTGATATTATTCTGCTCATATTTCTATTTTTCTTTATTTTTAATATAAAATAGTTAGCCTTAATGTGCCCCTTTTTCTTGAAATAGTTGCAAATTTAATTTTTTGTATCTACAATTCGACCTCCCTTTGGATCTACCACATTTAGAATCTCTATTTTCACCTCTACCCCTCACAAACAAACCCTCAGCATGAGTTCCACTTGAATCCCCCATAATGTCCCTATCAATCTGTTCTTTAGATTTTAATACAGATTTTATACTACCCTATGAGACCAACTTTTTCCCATAAATCATGGTATCTCGAAAATACTTTAAGGACAGGGGAAGGGAACATACCAATAAAATGGCTTGATCTTCTTCATCAACTTTAGCATCTACATTCTCCAAATTCAAAATGATGGAATCAAATTTATCAAGATGTGAGAGTATAGATGTACCTTCCACCATTTTTAACATGTACAACTTTTGTTTCAAATAGAGACGATTCTCCATTGTCTTCGCCATGTATGTAGATTTCAACTGATCCCACATACCTTTGGCAGTTCTCTCACTAGCAACTTCCTGTAAAATCTCGTTAGAGAGATTTAAAAAATGTCCGATCTAGCCTTCTTGTCTAGATCACCAAAATCTTCTAGCGACATGTCCGCCGGCCTTTCCTCCACTCCTTCCAGGGCTAGCTCACATCCATCCTGGATTAGGATGGCTTCCATCATAGGTTGCCACATACCAAAGTTTACACTCTGGTCGAACTTTTTAATAGAATTCCTTGTTACCGTCATGGTGGATAATTGATAAAAAATGAGATATGGCTCTGATACCAATTTGTTAAGAATACGAATCTCACAAGATATCTATTTGCCTAAAAACATGGATAACAAAGACAACGTAAAGAAAATAACGAAAATAATGAATACAAGGATTTACGTGGTTCGGTTAATTTGACCTACATCCACGGCCAGAGGAGATTGGAAACTTCACTATATATGCAGAAAGTATTACAAAAATTTTGCCTACCACCTATAAAGGAATTATGTGGAAAAACATAAAGAAGAGGGTTTTGACTTCTACAACTACAAAGGAGAGCTAAAGGGAGAAGAAAGCAAGTAGCAAAGGAATGCTTATTCTTGAGGTGTGTTTGAACTACTAAGTTCATCCCCTATTTATACTATTCTAAGTTCTGCAATGGCCAAGAGCTCTCAAACAAAACTTATCCCAATATCCTAAGAAATCCTCCTTCTTGCTTCAAGCATGGGTTGTGAACATTGCTTCCAAATGATTCTTGCCAAAAAAACCATGATAGTTGAACCCCAATAGTCAAAGAAATAATGCTTCAACTTGCTAAGCATGAGATAAGAATAGTGTTGCAATTTAATGCTATGTTATCTTCCAAAGGGATTTAGGCAACGACCAAAAATCCCGACTTCTGTAAAACACACAGTCGCACAGCAGCGTAGAGCTCACGCGCCACCACTCACAGATCCCTTCCCCGGAACTCGTTCATCATTTGTTTCTTCCGCTACTCCAACGGACCACAAGCGTTTCAGGACTGTGAAGACCACTGACCATGGATAGCTCAGGAGGTGATAGTATGTCTGGTGCAGCTGCATCACTGAATCAGCGAACTCATGAAGTATGGAAGCTTTTCCAGTTTTACCTGGATAAGACTACACCACATGCGGTTTACAGATGGATTGGAACTGCTGCTTTGTTGTTTCTCTATGCACTCAGAGTTTTCTATGTTCAAGGTTTCTACATTATTACTTACGGATTGGGGATATATATCCTCAATTTGCTCATTGGGTTTCTCTCCCCTCTCGTTGACCCTAAAATGGAATCTTCTGATGGACCCATGTTACCAACTAAGGGCTCTGATGAATTCAAACCTTTCACCCACCGTCTTCCAGAGTTTAAGTTCTGGTATGCCATAACCAAGGCCTTCTGCGTTGCATTCCTGATGACATTCTTTTCTATATTCGATGTCCCCGTCTTTTGGCCTATACTGTTGTGCTACTGGATTGTCCTGTTTGTCCTGACAATGAAGCGCCAGATCATGCACATGATCAAATACAAATACATTCCATTCAATCTGGGAAAGAAGAAATACTCTGGAAAGAGGCCTTCCACCAGCAGCAGCCCTAGAGCGGACTGAAATCTGGAGAGAAGAAATCTAGGGGGTGTGGATTGGGGGTGTGGATTGAGGGTGCGCATAAGTTTGCCGAAGTACAAACGGAAGGAACATGAAGGGGAACTGGCTATTGATGATATAATTTTACTACTATATGGGATTTGTATTCACCATTAAATTGGACTTGGAATTTCAAAGTGTAGATTTCATTTCGTGCAATTACTTGATGATATAGCATGTTCTTTCTTCATTCATGCTTGAAATCTGATATGGGATTTGCTTAAAGGCAGGCGTAGAATTCAGTAGTTATGTAGTTTTTGGCTTAGACTAGAGATGTTCAGATACTGTATCAACACGAAAAGTCTTGCATTGCAAAAAAAAAATCTTCCAAAGAGGTGAATGTTCATAGGTGAAGACCATAATTCTCTTCACATTTTCAGACCCCACCATTGGTTGAGAAAATTATTGCTACATCCTAGCAAGATAAAGCGGAGTAAAACAGTTCAAAGATGTGAATCCAAACATATCAAGTGTAAGAAGATAAATGTAATTATAAGGTGATTTGATAGCAACTTATGGGTGCTTCAACTACAACTTAGACCAAGTCCAATAGGTTCTACAAAAGTTTACTAAAATGGAGAATGAAAACTCTTTTTTTTGTTCTTCTCTATTTTGCATAACTTTGTGTTTAATAAAACAATAATGATCTTTTTTTTAATAACACATCAATAAATAATTTAATCACTACAAAATGAGAAAGCCTCATCTTAGACGGACTAACCACTAGACCAATTATGAAAAACCTTGTTTCAATAACTTTTATAGTCACATTATAATTATTTATACATTAGAAACAGTTTGGTAGTTTTTAAAAGTTATAGAAATCTCATTGGAATAAATAAAAACAAACATTAAATCACCCCAATTATAAAATGACGATGTCTAACGGTTAATCGGTCCAAAATAAAATGCTGTGCTATAAATACAATATAAATAAATAAGTATATTTATTTTAAAGAAATTTAAATAACTACTATATACCTAAGTAACGACTAATTTTTAACGAATGTCGTTGACAGAGAGCGTCTCATATCAGAGCAGAAATGCATCAGGCCCATCTCAAAGATATAGTAGTAAGCCCCAATTGGGGGGAAACGACCCAATAGGGTAATGACGTGGGGCTTGGTAAGGAAGGCAATGGAAAGGGGACGTATGGGATAAGAGTGGTCACGTCAGCCCCCAAACACGTATAACAAGGGATTTAAACAATCAGTAAAGTAAGTTTTATGGAATCAATACACTATTCACAAAGATACTCTCTACATGGCAGAAAAGACTGACCAGGGCGTCGGAGCAGGTACAGCTCTGCGCTTGCCTGTCGGGCCTCAATCTTCATGTTTTGCAGGTCTTAAGGGAAGCTGGAGAACAAGGGAATCAAGGTAGCGGAAGATAAAAAATAGGACTTAACAGTCGCCAATCAACATTTGTTCCTTCGTATGAAAGTTACTATAACCATAAAAGCTATATATAGAAAATATTTACATAAATAAGGAAATTACCTTTAATGGCGATTGCCATTAATAACATTAAATTTCCAATTCTCCAAATATTTCATTCTCTCCCTACCAATATAGAGAATGAAACCTTCTCTTTCCTCAAATTATCCATTTTAGAGAACCATATCGAGCATTTATTGGAGCTAAAAAATGATCAAATCTCTAAATGTACCTAAAATCTTCATTTTGCATAATCTATTGGACTTGCTCTTATAGGTGCTTCAAATGTCTACATAGTTTTGTTGCATCCTATTAATGCTGATTCTTGGTAACCTCATATGATCGCTCACCTATACTCCAAGTAGCTCCTGAATCTACAGACTGACTGAATGAGGTCAAGCAGGCAGGCGTTGGGTTGTGCGTACTCTGACACTCCGATCAGTATTGTTTGCCTTGTAGAGAATATTGTATGAATAGTGATTAGATTCTGAGATAATACCTTACTTGCACATTCCTTCTCCTAGTTATACGTATTTGGCGGTCGATGTGACATCACTTATTCTTTCTGTTGTTTCGCTTTCTCTCCAACCCCGACCCATTTGCTTATTGGGCAAGATCGTTGCGTATGGGCCAGCTGGCCCATACCTTATCAAGCCCTCCAAGCCCACGGCCTTGTTGGCTTAGACAACTCAGGGTGATGGGCTAAGTTATGTTATCAATGTGTCTGTTCTCCCAAGGCACAGGCCGCTCCCCTGGCTTCGCTTCTTGTATCTCTTTTTCTATCACGACGGTTTTGCAATTTTGAAATGCTAGGAGTGTTACAACATTGTTTTGATATTCGGCAGTTCGATGGTTGTGCTACCCGCTTGGATGCTCACCACGTGGCCACTTCTTAGCGGTTTCACATGCTTGCATCATAAATGTTGCATCTTCTCAAAGCGGTTTAATCATACCGTTGTCATTTTTTCTCCCAAGGAATACCTTGGGTCTGTTGCATTTATTTTAAAATTCTCTACCCTCTTTTTTTCTTCAGTCATTTCTCTCCACTTCATCTCTCCTCAGTCATCATGACGCTACTGAGATGGCCGCCGTACAACCATTCATCTCTCGTCTCGAAAAAGTGAGCGTGAGCTCAGATCTTGTTCGGAGGGACTCCCCCATGCATGCAGTTGGTATGCCCTACCTGCATGTTGGTCTTGCTCCCGTGGATGGTCCTGGCGATGTAAGCGGTATAGGTTTAATGTTTTCTGCTTGCATGCTCTGCTATGTGCATGCTGTTTTTATAAGTTAGTCGTTCTACTTTCTTTATCCTGTTTTGACTCGTTTGCTTTGCTTCCTCTCATATATGTTGGTTTCTAACTTCCTCGAAGATCTTTCAAAGCTCCCTGTCGAGCTCTAAGCAATCTTCCTCCGCATCAGAGCGAGGACGCAGAGGGCGTCATTGACGGCCCGTAGAAGACCATCAACATGTCTGACATCGAAGCTTCTGATGAGCAGCCCCTAGTCACGAAAGCTCGTCGTGGTCCAGGTCTTGTAAAGAAGAAGCCTACTGATGCTGGCCAGGCTTCCACCATGGCGATCACGGAGGAGGTGCCTGAGACTCTGGATCCTTAGCCTGCTGGTCAGCCGGAGACCCGAACCCTTATGGCCTAACCTATTTAGTAAATTGAATTTTTACCCCCCTTTTCCTGTGGCTTTTCCTCTCGAAGAGGCTCTAGCCCTGCTCCTATGTGTAGCGCTATGGCTCATACTGAATTTAATTCTGAGGCTGTCCTTATTCATCATTTTAACGTTTGGCTCAAGGCAAACGAGCATTTCCTGAACGTGGCTGGGACCTCTTCCATTGCTGACCGCTCTGCATCAACTACCTTGGAGGTACTCTCATCTTTTATTTTTATTTCTTTGTCACTTACTTAGCTTATGGATGTTCAGATCTCTTTCCTTAACTTTTTTCCTTTTTTGTTGTCTTCAGGTCTTCTGACTAAGACTGTACATATAGAGTTCGACAGCATCCAACATGAGATTAACGAACTCCAACGCGGGATTGCCTCTCTGAAGTTGTCGAACGCCGATCTGACACACAATGCGCAACAAGTTTCTGAGCTTGAGCAGGACCTGGAGCTGAAAAAAGGTGTTTTCAGCTCCCTGGAGACTTCCTTGGACAAGGCCGAAGCTGAGATCAATGAGCTGAAGGCTTTTCACGACTGGTCTTTCGGGAAAATGACATGTTTGTGGCTATAGTAGGCACAAACGGAAATTGCATGTGGAGGACGCATTTCCGTAATGCGTCCTCCCATTTTTTTTTTGTTTAATTTCGGTCAAAGTTTTCAAACGAGGAACCAGAGTGTGACACGTGGCAAGGACGCATTTCCGTAATGCGTCCTCCCATTTTTTTATTTTTTTTGTTTAACTTCGGTCAAAATTTTCAAACGAGGAACCAGAGTGTGACACGTGGTAATGCGTCCTTGGCCAAAATTTTGTTTTCGAATAATATTACCGGAAAAAATGAGGTAAATATATGTATGTTTATATTTATATTTATATATATCTTATATATATATATATATATATATATATATATATAAATTTATAATTTATTTTTATATATATGTATATTTATATGTATTTATATATTTTTATATTTATATATATGTATATATTTATATTTATATATATCTTTATTTATATTTATATTTATATATATTTTTATATTTATATATATATGTGTATATATTTATATATATATATCTTTATTTATATTTATTTTTATATTTATATATATATATATATATGTGTATATATTTATATATATCTTCATTTATATTTATATTATATTTATTTTTATATTTATATATATGTATATATGTATATTTATATATATCTTTATTTATATTTATATTTATATATATTTTTATATTTATATATATGTATATATTTATATATATATTCATATTTATATATATATATCTTTATTTATATTTATATTTATATTTTATTTTATTTTTATATATATATTTATATTTATATATATGTATATCTTCATATTTATTTGTATATATATGAATATATTTATATATATATTTATTTATATTTGTATATATGTCTTTATTTATATTTATATTTATATTTATGTATATATTTTTATATTTATATGTATGTATATTTTTATATTTATGTATATATTTATATTTATATATATCTTTATTTATATTTATATATATATATATATATATATTTATATATATATATTTATATATATATATATGTATGTATGTACATCCACACATTTACGTGTGTGTACATCCACACATTTACGCGTGTGTACATCCACACATTTACGTGTGTGCGTATTTATATATATATATATATATATATATATATATATATATATATATTATATATTTGTATATATTTATATTTATATATACCTTTATTTATATTTATAGATATATATTTATTTATATATATATATATGTATGTGTGTATATCCACACATTTACGTGTGTGCATATTGATATATACATATATATATATATTTATATATTTGTATATATTTATATTTATATATATTTATATTTATATTTATATTTATATTTATATATATATATATATATATATATTTATATATATATGTATGTGTGTACATCCACACATTTACGTGTGTGTACATCCACACATTTACGTGTGTGCATATTTATATATATATATATTTATTTATTTATTTATATATTTATATATTTGTATATATTTATATTTATATATATCTTTATTTATATTTATATATATTTTTATATTTATAAAATCGTTTCCAAAACGGTACTCTAATTTATTTCATAAACAAAAAAATAAATCCGTACTACTTTCAGAAGACAAAAATGGAGGGACAAATTAAATTAAAAAAAATAAGGGGAAAACATTTTCGGAACAAAAAATGGAGCCCTCTATTTAAATGCTGAAAAAAAAATAAACAAACCGGGAGGACGCATTATCGTAATGCGTCCTCCAAAAATGCAGAATAAAAAAAAATTTGGGCCCTTGGAGGACGCATTATGGAAATGCGTCCTCCCCCCAAAGTGTCCAAAAATACAACATGCCCCATTTACGTCCATCTTGGCTTTTTTCACCATACAAAAATCAAGCTCTCCTGGTCTTTCACGTGCGGCTTTCTAAGCCTTTACTCCTGCGTGGTGCAGAGTCGCAATGCTTCTGAGATGAAAGTTCAGGCCATGATGAGGGCCATCAAGCTGTATTTACGGACTGAGGATGCGGAAAAAATGTGTCTTGGCATTGGCGAAGCTTTTATTCCTTTTCCTGAATATTCCAAGTTTGTTATTACGAGTATTTCTTACAAAGGATTGGACTAATGATGTATAGAATACTTGAATTCTTGATGTAGATGCCATATAGTTGGATCTCATCCTTTAGAGACTACAAGTACTTCACAAAATGGCACCCAGACATGACGCTTGAGGAACTTGACCGTTAGGACCTGGACAATGCATTGGCTAAGCATGTCGCTCTTTTTACCAGTGGGTCACGTCAGGCTATTGGTGATGGGGGGACTCAGACCGCTGAGAGGGGCGAGGTTGTTGATACCGGGAAGCCATGAATCTAGCTACTGTGAAGACTTTTTTGAACTGTCTCCTTGATACTTACTTTGATTTCGATCGGTTTTATAAGTTAGCGCCCTTTGAAGCATCACTCCAATTTTGTTGACATGTCTCTATTTGTCATTGATCGGAGTTGCTCATTTCGATCCAAGTTGCGGATTTCCGGTTGTCTCTACGACTAACATGAGTCGGAGCTGTTGACTTTGGCCTTAGGATTCGGCCTATGATTCACTAGTGATCGTGAGTCATAGTTGCTTAGTTTGGCCTGGAAATATGGCTCATTGCTCTACGGGCATTGTGGATTGAAGCTGTTTGTTTTGGCCTTAGGATCCGACTTGCAATTCACTGGTTGTTGTGATCCAGAGTTGCTTATTTCGGCTTGGCGATCCGGCTTATCGCCCTACGACCGTCGTGGGCTGGAGCCGTTTGTTTGGGCCTTAGGATCTGGCCTGCAATTCACTGGCTGTCATAAGCCACAATTGCTTATTTTGGCCTGGCGATCCAGCTTGTTGCTCTATGGCCATCGTGGGTTGGAGCTGTTTATTTTGGCTGGGCGACCTGGCCTGCAGTTTGCTGGCTTTCGTAAGCTTTAGTTGCTTTGGATTTTGATCTATAAAGATCTTGTTTTGGCCGCCTTTCCTTCCTGTATTTAAACTACAAAAGGTAGCAAAATGATGGGGATGTATACCGCGATTTCCTTAGGATTATACTCCTTGGGGTTTACAAAAGATTTGATCCCTTCAGGAATCCCTTCTCATCCGTCAAAGCATTAAGGTGTTCAAATATAAATACACACTTTTTTTATGTAAACTCACCTAAGTGAGGGGGTGTATATTAGGCTCCCCAGAACTTTCAAAATAAAAATATATAATGGTAGAAGAGTACATCAATAGTTCATCGCGTGGAATCTATAGTGGAAGCTAATTACAAGCTGATGTAACCCCAAAACCTTCATCTAAAACCCTATCTCGATGAAGGAGATGGCCTTATATCCCGGTCGAGGACAAACTATGGTCTTACACTTTCTTGACTCCACAACCTAGTGTCGACAAGAAGAGGTGACCTTACATAGAGTCCCCTTGCAATTATCTTCCCTCGAAGATAATTACTAAAGTTTGTCTTCTAAGAATAGCCTTTGCAAAGTTGATGCAGTTGTTGTATTGTTGGTACTCCACATTATCTAGTTGATACTTGAAAGTCCCTCGTTTCTGCACCTGTCATAGTAAACTGATAGCCGGCAGTAAACAGTTCGGGCAAAAGATATCCAACTATTTTCGTGCAAAGAGATAACCAAACCTTATCAGAGCCATATTTTAAAAAGCAGAACTGAGGTAAACAAAAATATTGTAGGCTAAAACCAACTATATCCTTCTAATAGAAGGTAAAGAGTGTTTATCGGTAATTAATATAGCTTTCAACTCTCTTGGTAACTGCGCATAGCATGTGAAAGTGTTTACCTGATATGAGCTGCCCATTTTAGCTAGGAAATCTACTGCTCCATTGGCTTCTCTAAAGATATGATTTAAAGTGACTTCAACCTATTCCATTAGTTCCTAGATTGTCCTAACTTCCTCCATGGTTTTCCAAGGAGGCTGAAATTGTTTTCTCAAAACCTTTATGAGCATTTTGTTGTCACTTTCAATCTGTAGATGATCAATACCCAAAGTGATTGCCAACTGTAAACCTGATCTAATTTCCCTTGCCTCAGCATGAAAGGGAGAGAGGCTATATATCTTCTGAGCATCAGCTATTAACATGTTCCATACAGCATCTCTGATAATTGTTCCAGTACCTGACTTATTTGAATCCTTCCATGAACCATCTGCATTTAGTTTATAGAAGTGTTGGTATGCCTTGAATACTGTAATAGCCACTTCTGCGACCCTGGCCTGGGGGTCCGGGGGCCGGCAGACGCCCTCGGCTAAACGGGGGTCTCACTGGACTGCTGTTGGATGGCTAAATGGGGGTCCGACGGTATAGCTTGTCTCTTCATTGGACTGCTGTTGATTTGGGCCGAATTGCATTTTGGCCCAGTTTGTTAGGGTTTAGTGGAGACAGCATATAAAGTGTCTCTCTCCTCTCTGTAAACCCTAATTATGTTTTGCACTTAGATAGGTAGAAATCTGGCCAATTTCTTGGCGTCTGTAACTTGCTACCTACTATAGTGAATTCGTCTCCCGTGGATGTAGCCAAATTTGGTGAACCACGTAAATCTTGTGTCTTGTTATTTTTCGTTCATATTTTCTGTTCTTTCTCCATTCCGCACAACAAACTGGTATCAGAGCGGTTTTCTTTTTTTGGTGAGATCCGTAGTGGGTGTATCGGATTCTGGGCTCATCAGATCGGGGCTGATCGGGGAGAAAGATGTCTGGGTTGAACGTGAAGATCGACAAGTTTACTGGGAGAAACAGTTTCAGTTTATGGCAGATCAAGATGCAAGTTTTGCTGAAACAGCAAAGTTTGTGGGCTCCACTGACGAAGGATTTCATGAGCAGTTCTGGCAATGTGGCGGGTCTGGAAGAAAAGGTACACTCGACGATTATGCTGTGTCTTGCGGATGAAATCATCACTGAGGTCTCAGATCAGGAAACTGCTGCACAACTGTGGCTGAAGTTGGAGAGTTTGTATATGACAAAATCTCTAACCAACAAGCTGCTTTTGAAACAACATCTCTTCGGTCTTCGAATGCAGGAAGGTACGCAACTCAGAGACCATCTAGAGCAATTGAATACTTTGTTATTAGAATTGCGAAATATAGATGTGAAAATTGAAGATGAAGATGCTGCTTTGATTTTGCTAGTGTCTTTATCGCTTTCGTATGAGAATTTTGTTCAGTCATTTATTGTTGGTAAAGATTCCGTGTCTCTGGAGGAAGTTAGATCCTCTCTCCATAGTAGAGAGTTGCGACATAAGGAAAATAGTACAGGTACAAAAAGTCAGGCCTCTGGCTTGTTTGCTAGTGGCGGAAACACAAATGGCAAGGGAACCGGCAGTAAGAAGAAGGGCAAGAAGTTATCTTCAAAGGGTCCCAAGGCCAATGATGTTTGTAACTACTGTAAGGAGAAGAGACATTGGAAAAAGGAGTGTCCAAAGAAGGCTAGTAAATCTGGGAGTACATCTGGTACTGCTGCTGTGGCTGAAGGGGATTTCAGTTCTGAAGATAATTTTTCTCTAGCTGCTACTGGGCAAAATAATCATCCTAATGCGTGGTTTCTTGATTCTGGGGCATCTTACCATATATGCCCAAGGAGAGATTATTTCTCAACTTATGAGCAAGCTGAGGGCATCATTACCACGGCAAATGGTGTTGCGTACAAGGTAGTTGGGATTGGTTCAATCAAGATCAGGAAGCATGATGGTAGTTTCTGTACTTTGAACGATGTCAGGCATGTTCCATCGATGACAAAGAATCTGATTTCTCTTTCTACGTTGGATAGAAAGGGTTTCGTCTACTCAGGGAGTGATGGAGTAATGTGTGTCTGCAAAGGTTCTAGGCTGGCTCTGAAAGGTGTTCTGCATGGTACTTTGTATTTTCTACAAGGTTCCACGGTTATGGATTCTGTTAATGTTGCATCTTCGGAGGTTCACCAGGATGATATGACTAAGTTATAGAATTTGAGGCTTGGTCACATGGGTGAAAGAGGGATGCAGATTCTGTCGAAGAATGATCTTCTTGGTGGCCACAAGGTCAAGAGCTTGGACTTCTGTGAGCATTGTGTTTTTGGGAAGCATCACCGCAACAAGTTTCCTAAGGCGATTCATAGAACAAAGGGCACATTGGATTACATCCATTATGATTGTTGGGGACCTTCCCGAGTTGAGTCACTGGGAGGTCACAGGTACTTTGTTTCTCTGATTGATAATTACTCAAGGATGACTTGGGTTATCATGATGAAACATAAGAGTGAAGCTTTCTCGAAGTTCAAGGAGTGGAAAGCATTGGTGGAGAATCAGACCGGGAAGAAGATCAATGGGCTGGAATTCTACTCGTCTGAGTTTGATCAGTTTTGTACGGATGAAGGGATTGCTCGTCATCATACAGTCAGGAATACGCCACAGCAGAATGGCGTAGCTGAGCGGATGAATCAGACATTGCTGGCGAGAGCGAGGTGCATGCTCTCTAATGCTGGTTTGGAAAGGAGATTCTGGGCAGAGGCGGTGAGAACAACTTGTTACTTGATCAACCGCGGGCCTCACACGGGTATAGAGTGTAAAATACCTATGGAGTTGTGGTCAGGTAAAGTTGTTGATTACTCCAAGTTAAAAGTTTTTGGTTGTACATCTTATTATCATGTTAGTGATGGTAAGTTAGAGCCCCGAGCCAAGAAGGGTGTCTTTGTGGGTTATAGAGATGGAGTTAAAGGCTCCAGGATATGGTCTCCATCTGAGAAGAGGGTTATTCTGAGCAGGGACGTTGTCTTTGATGAAAATTCTTTGCTTAGATCTATGGTGAAGCCCACAGTTGTGCCAGAAACTAGTGGAGTTGATAAACAGGTGGAGCTTGAAGTCACTCAAGGTGAAAATAGATTGGAACAATTTGAGGTGGATCAAGAGCCACAGACAGAATCTGAGATACCGGAATCTCCACCACCAGATCCTCAACCATCAGGAGCTACAGTTCGGTGTTTAGCTCAAGACCGACCCAGGAGGGTTGGAGTTGGGGTGCCCAAGAGATATGGGTTTGACGATATGGTGGGTTATGCACTGTTAGTTGCCGAGGAAGTGGATACTCAAGAGCCATCAACCTTCAGAGAGGCTACTTCATGTACTGATGCTGATAAATGGCTTGCTGCAATGGGAGACGAGATGTAGTCTCTTCAGAAGAATCAGACATGGGAATTGGTCAAACAGCCTCAAGGGAGAAAGGTAATCAGTTGCAAATGGGTTTTCAAGAAGAAGGAAGGAATATCACTTACAGGGGGAGTCAAGTACAAGGCAAGAGTTGTTGCAAGAGGTTTCAGTCAAAGGGAGGGGGTAGACTATAATGAGATCTTCTCACCAGTGGTCAGATACACTTCCATCAGAGTGTTGCTAGCCTTGGTGACACATCAGGATTTGGAGCTCGAGCAACTTGATGTGAAGACCGCTTTTCTACATGGAGAGTTGGAGGAAGAGTTGTACATGACTCAGCCAGATGGTTTCCAGGTTCCTGGCAAGGAAAAGTATGTTTGCAAGTTGAAGAAGTCTTTGTATGAACTTAAGCAGTCTCCGAGGCAGTGGTACAAGAAGTTTGACAGTTACATGCTTCAGTTGGGATACACAAGGTGTGCTTATGACTGTTGTGTCTACTACAGCAGGTTGAGAGATGGGTCATTCATCTATCTGGTGCTTTATGTAGATGACATGCTGATAGCCGCAAAGAGTAAGCATGAGGTTCAGAAGTTGAAAGGACTTCTCAGTGCTGAGTTTGAGATGAAGGATCTGGGTGCAGCTCGGAAGATACTAGGAATGGAGATTCTTAGGGATCGAAGTCAGCGGAAGCTTTTCTTGTCACAGAAAGGCTACATTTAGAAAGTGTTGGCTAGGTTTGGCATGTCTACATCCAAGCCTATAGACACTCCTAGTGCTGCAAATATCCATCTCACCACCATGTTTGCTCCTCAGTCAGACGAGGAGAAGGAGTATATGTCTCGGGTTCCTTATGCCAGCGTGGTGGGGAGCTTGATGTATGCTATGGTTTGCACGAGGCCAGATTTAGCACAGGCAGTCAGTGTTGTGAGCAGGTTCATGGGGCAACCGGGAAAGGAACATTGGCAAGCTGTGAAGAGGATCTTCAGGTATCTTAGAGGTACGTCTGATGTGGGTCTCATTTATGGAGGTGATACCGAGTGCTTAGCTACAGGCTACTCTGATTCTGATTATGCTGGTGATGTTGACACGAGGAGATCGATGACTGGTTATGTATTCACTTTGGGAGGTTGTGTGGTTAGCTGGAAGGCGACTTTGCAACCTACAGTGATGTTGTCTACTACGGAAGCAGAGTACATGGCTCTGACAGAGGCTGCAAAGGAGGGAATATGGCTGAAAGGGCTGGTTAGTGATCTTAGTCTACATCATGATCAGGCTACTGTGTACTGTGACAGCTTGAGTGCAATCTGCCTAGCCAAGGATCAGGTCCATCATGAGATGACCAAGCATATTGATGTCAGATATCATTTCCTGAGGAGTGAGAGGAGAATCAGGGTGAAGAAAGTGGGAACTGCTGATAACCCAGCTGATATGTTCACCAAACCTGTTCCACATAGCAAGTTTCAACATTGTTTGGACTTGCTGAACATCAGAGCTGATTAGGTGCTCTATGGGCAGTCCCGGGAGTGGAGGACGAAGTCTACTCATCTGGCACTGTAATGGTGGATCTGGAGTTTTCTACTTTGAGGATTCAAGTCAAGGTGGAGATTTGTTGGTATGTCTTGAATACTATAATAGCCGCTTCTGCGACCCTGGCCTGGGGGTCCGGGGGGCGGCAGACGCCCCCGGCTAAACGGGGGTCTCGCTGGACTGCTGTTGGACTATTGTTGGACGGCTAAATGGGGGTCCGATGGTATAACTTGTCTCTTCATTGAACTGCTGTTGATTTGGGCCGAATTGTATTTTAGCCCAGTTTGTTAGGGTTTAGTGGAGACAGCATATAAAGTGTCTCTCTCCTCTCTGTAAACACTAATTCTGTTCTGCACTTAGATAGGTAGAAATCTGGCCAATTTCTTGGCATCTATAACTTGCTACCTACTAGAGTGAATCCGTCTCCCGTGGATGTAGCCAAATTTGGTGAACCATGTAAATCTTGTGTCTTGTTATTTTCGTTCATATTTTCTGTTCTTTCTCCATTCCGCACAACAAGAAGGGTGGTGAAGGTGCTTTCCAGGTTACACTAACAAGTCTACCATGTTTTTGGTGATTGTCTATTAGTAACCTTGGCAAAGCATTGGTTAAGTCCCATTTGAAGTTTAGTTTGTAGGCTAACAAAATATCATTGAAGAGGAGTAAAGTTTTCCTAAACATATGTATGATGTTATGCTTTACATTTTCATGATAGTGTTTGTTCCTAAAACACCATATAGTCCATACTACTAAACAGTGGATAGTTCGAATCAGTTTCCTGTGATCTGGAAATTGAGTGTTCCAATTCCAGTAAAATACACACATGTCTAGAGTAGTACCTATCTAGGCATAATACTTCCTCAAGTGGGAGATGCTCCAGGTACGGGGGATTGGTCTTCCATACATCATTTACAGCCGATAAGCTCCTTTTCCAAGCACCTCGACTACTCTGTAAGGGCCTTCCCATTATGCATCCATCTTTTTTCTAGTCAATGGGCTATGATTGCTTCATTCTTTCTTAGCGCGAGGCCTCATGTTTTCAAGGATCTCAGTTTAACCTTGCTGTTGTAGTGTTGCTCCATCCAAGACTTATACGCGGCCTCCTTCAAGGCTATTTTCTCCATGAGCATCCAGTCCTTCCAAGTTCTCCTTGATTACCTGGTCATTTTCTCCTTGATCTATAGGCTCGATCACTCTTATGCTAGGCACGATGACTTCTGGTAGGATACTGGCTTCCGCCCCGAAACAGAGCCTATAAGGGGATTCCCATGTGGACGTTCTTGATGTGGTCATAGCACACTTACCAACTCTTTCTCCCAGTCTCCTTTTGCCTGCTACAACCATCTCTTCAATCCCTGTACTATTGTTCTATTTGTCACCTCTGTTTGACCATTTGCCTGGGAATAGGTCACGGCCGTGAATTGATATCTTATGTTTAGGCCAGCTCACCAAGACCGGAAAGTTTTGTTGGAAAACTGTTTTCCATTGTCACTCACTATCACCTGTGGGATTCCAAAATTGCAGACTATGCTCATCCTGGCAAAGTTTGTAATTTTCTTCCATGTTATAGTTACTACAGTCTCGGCTTTCACCCATTTGGTGAAGCAATCAATCACCATCACTAAGAACATCTTCATCCCCGATGCCTCATGGAATGGTTTTGCAATGTGGATTCCCTACATTACAGAAGGCCAAGGAGACTGGGAGGTCATCGACGTACCTCTCAAAGTTAATACTTTTAAGCCCTAATGCTTCCTATCTACAATTAAGGAGATAATGGCAAGTCTGGGTCATCCACGAGAAGAGGGATCTTTTTAAGTGTTTAAACATATATAGAAGAAAACATACTATGCATATACATACATAGATACATATAAAAGCATGTAAACAAGGAGGGGTTTTGGTTGGTTTTTTATCCTAAGTTATCAAATTGAAATACAACAGCTAGCAAAGCAAGAGAACTATGCTAATCATGCAATACAACTAAAGATACGATGAAAACAACAGTTAACGGAGCCTTGGGGGCAATCGATTTCCACTTCCAAACTTCATATAGCTCATTGATTCATTCACTAATTCAATCACATTTATTGTCTATGGCGAATGTTATCACTTCTCATTCAAATATCAACATTAATTCCTCCTTAAGAGTAGTTTGCAAAGACAAACAATGACCATTTGCAAACATCATTGATGATCACCCTAGACAAACAATGTCATAGGAGTATTTCATCAATGGCATTTAACCCAAAAGACCATAGGTTTGATAACAACAAGCATTCTACCAAAGGCATAGTCATTTAACCAAACAAAACATTTATTAGGTTAAACTTAGAACAAACAACATTCAAGGTTCAACCTTTCTTTGTATCTATACGACAAATATGAGAACAAACCACACTAACATACTCATCTAGCAAGAATTACCACACATTATACACAAGAAGTTCTAAATTCATGCTTTTGGATTTCCATATCAAATGAGTTAAGAAATTTGCAACTTTCCCAACACCCTAACATTTCAATCTTACAAACATTTCATATACTCAAACAACCCATGGTATAAATGAGGTAAAACAAAACATTAATGGCATAATAAATGCTCTTCAATAAATGTTCATAAATGAGCAAATATAGAATCTTACTACATAAGCTTGGAAGCTTCAATCAATTGCTCCCAAGAACTAGATTTAGCTACAAGAGTTCATACTAATTAATGCTAAACAACCAAACATAATACAAGAGAATTCAAAGATGAAAACGGAAGAAAATAGGGTTCTAAACAGTACCAAAAATGCAGATGAAGAAGTTGTGAAAGAGAGGAAAGAGAGTGCTATTTATAGTACAAAAAGGATAAGGTTATATTCTGGTCGTCGCGACTCGCGACGGGGTCGTCGGTTTCTTGTTTTCTTTAATCCTGTTTTCTTTTCTTCTTCTTGTGGTTAAAATTTATCTTCATAGCAATTCCTGTCATTTTTCAAGTCTTCAATGTCTTCAAAAATGGTCTTCGATGGCCTCCGATCTTCATATCTTCGAAGCAAGTCTTCAAAAGTCTTCGAAAATGTGATCTTTAATGGCCTTCGGTCTTCATGCCTCTGTGTTCTTCCCTTGTCACACAAAATCCATTTAGAAGAGGTAGAAGAGCATAAAGTTTCTCTTACCCCTCCTAAGAGAATTTCAAGGTAAAACACAAGCTCTTAATAAAAAAAGAGCACAAAAGTGACCCAAAACGCTATTAAATTTATGCACATAAAATAGACATATCAGAGACCTAATGTTGGTCATTTGTTCTACGAGCAGTCTCTGTACCCTGGCATGTTCTTGGCATCTGTGACATTCTCTGGCCATTTTTTCATCGTCTTCCTTCATGGTTGGCGAATAGTATCCTGCTCGAACTACCCACGGCACGATTGTCCTCAGCCCCTGGTGGCTGTTGTAGCTTCTTTCGTGTATTTCTCTGATGACCGTATTCGCCAACACCACTCTCCAACCACACTCCAACACGTCACCACTGACAACCACCCTATAGCACGTCATCGCCATAATGCCACCTCCCACCACCCTCCAACACTGCGCCAACCTCCACCTTTTGAGCATCACCGGTGAGCACTCCCTCGCTGTGAATTGCTCCCATATTGTACGCATCGTTCTTCCGTTACCCACTCCTCCGCCATCCGCTCATTGAGCCCACCTCCGCCCGCTAAGCGTTGCTCCTCCACCTGCTTGAAACATCATCGTTGCTGAGTCCGAATAAGAAGCTGCCACCGATGAGCATTCCTCTGCCGTGAATCCCTCTTCCATCGTGCACTGCTTCTTCACCATTTGCTCCTCTTTCTCCATCCACTCCACCTCTACTAAACTGTATAGGGTAGGGTTTCCATGCATGTATAACTCTGCCTCCGATGAATTGTGCCTCGACTAGATCTGTATTTCATTTTTTGTTTCTTGCTTATAATTTTTTGATTTCTTGTTCTAGTTGCTATTGCTAAAAGATTTGTTTTCATTGATCTTGTTTTTGGTCATAGGGTTACGGATCCCTGACTTTGCTTCGCTGCAACAAACTGATTGGTTTTCAAGGGCCTTTTTTTGGGACTTCAGAACCTATTTCGGATCCCAATGGAAGGAAATTTTTGGAACCGCCTTTGATTGAACCGATCAAAGGCAGTGTATTCTCTGGTCCGATAAAACCTCCTTTCATCAAGATTTTTCCACTAGTGGTAGTCGTTGATGCCACCACAGCTTCCATGTCTTTAGTGGTGCCCATTGGGTTGTACGATGGTACGAAAGTTACTAAGGTAGGAACTAATTTTTGGTGAGTACTGAGTTTCGGTGCATACTGATCTTTAACATATTTTGGTGCGTACCGATTTATATTTTATTTTTTCAGGTGGCACATGATGTAAATGTTATTTCTGGTGCGACAAAAACATCCCCTTCTGGGTCAGATTTGAATAAGAGAATATAAATTACCTACGCAGCGCTCGCATTATGTGCTCATTTCCACCGAAGCACGACCCTCTTCCCTATATGATGATGGATTGTGATAGAAACTTCATAATTAATGCAATGAATAACTAGGCAGCTGGTCTGAAACGTCCACCGGGTCGATGTGATAACTACTAAAATGTGATAACACTACTGTAGGCACACCCCTCTGGCACCGATCGATGGGGTCTATGGCACCGGTATTTTGTGCCCCTTGTCGAGCAGTGCCTAATTATGGTGGTGTTGAAACATAGTTACTATAGCATTGGTAAATAAAACTGGTGCTGAAAACGTTTATTTTAGCACCGGTATTTTAGATGTCGGTGATGACTGCCGAATCGTTGTTTAGGCACATTGATAATGATCACCGGTTCTTTCGTAGCACCGGTGTACAAACATAAAATGGTGCCTAAAACTGGACAGATTACAAATACAACATCGGTTTGTTTTGATTTTCTGGTGCTCTATCTTTGGAAGATGGATGCCTTAAGCACCAGTAGTAATATTTGTAAAACTGATGCTTAATTTTTTTTTTCAATTTGCAATTTTCTTTTTAAATTGATCCAGGCCCTCCCCGAATCGAAACCCGAGGAAAATCATAGAATAAACTTAGACGAGACAAGAACACAATATAAAAATTAAATTGATGCTAAGCAAGAACATTTGAAAAAGTAAAAATCTTAACAAGTGATAAAAAAAATTCATTCATATGATATAATTTAAGAAAAAAGGTAAATATGTCAGAATCAAATACATGCTATAATACACTAGGTCCGCTGAAGTCTTGGATTGTTAGGAAAACACGTTCACCCAAGCTTCACACCTTGTGTAAGTGACGCTTATTATCTCCTTGCCATTGTACGCTCCTCTTTTCGAGGGAAATATCTATTGTGCACAAAATAACTCAATGATTAATAGCGTGAAAGTAATCAATAAGTAAGAATAAGAAACGTTTAATTTTTAATATGTCAACTAACCTCCAAAGTAAGATCTGTAGAGGTACTGTTCAGCCTTAGTTGTTCCATTTAGTATGTGCACAGTACGATTTGTCGATGAAAACAATTTAAAATGTCAAAATCATGCAGCATTTAAGCACCAAGGAAACATGGTGTGTATAACTATGTTTTAACTATGTATTTAACATTAACAGTGATTTAATGTCAAAGACACCATGTTAAACACTTAATGATAAACACACCATGTCTACTTTGTACTCTTACACTACAAAATCTCCACATTTTAAATTGTGGAGTTCTACAAATGTTACTACACTTTTCATAATGGAAGAAGCATTACTTAGTTAGAGGGCATTACATGAATAGAAAGCAACCAATACACCAGAGAAAAATCATGATTCATCACAAACTAGGTATAAACATTAACTTCAAATCATTAAAACAACCAAAAGTTTTGCATGCATGCCTTTTAACTAATGTTTTTTCCGTTAAGTTTGTGCTCGGTATGATTTTTTAGGGAAAATGATTTAAAATGTCAAAATGATGCAGCATTTAAGCACCAAGGAAACATGGCGTGTATAACTATGTTTTGACTATGTGTTTTACATTAACTATTTTTATTGTTAAACACACCATGTTAAACACCCCACATTTCCTTGGTGCTTATAGACTGTAACATATCCACAGTTTAAACATCAACTTGAAATCATCAAAACTAGCAAAAGAGACCTGTAAACCTTAATCTAGTTCATCATTCAATCAAAACATTGTAGTTGTTCAAGGTAATTAAAACTATGTCATAAACACTTCAACATCTCACAATCAACTATATCACATTAATTTTAGAAAAAACCTTCCCCCATTACTGGAAAATGGGTGCATAGGCACCGATTAACATGTATCGGTGCTGATATGTCGGTGCTAATAATGACCTTTTGCACCGGTAAAGTCATCCATAAAAAAATAACCGGTGCCTATATGTTATTTGAACCGGAACAAAACATACCGGTGCTTAATGCCAGTACCTATGTATGGTAGGTTTTGTGAGTTTGGTAGTTTTGAGCATCGGTACAATGTCTACCGATGAAAGAAAGCAGTGCTGTTTAAAAATTTATACGAGAAATTGTAAAATTTGCACCAGTAAACTTAGGGGACCGGTACGTTAGGGAACAAAATGGCGAAAAATGTTATTGTACCAGTATTAAACTCTGCACCGGCAGAGTTATACAGGTGCTTAATTTCTAAAAATGCGGGAAATATTAGAGCACCAATCATTTGTACCAGTGCGTTTGTGTGAAGATCTAAGAAACACGGGAAATGAGAAAAATTTATGCACTGGTTCGATATTTTAGCTTTAGCACCGATACATATACCGGTGCTATATCTTCAATTACACTTTTTACACCAATATTAGTGGTTTGGACCGGTGCTATTGATGCATTAAATGCTCACCTACCACCATTTTGGTCGGGTAAAAAAAGCAAAGAAGAGGATTGTGGAGCTCATTAGTGGCAATTTGGGGTTGAAGAAGACATTGAATGCTCATAAATGAATTCCCTTGAAGGTACATCATGTTTTGTTTAAATTTATCATTTATGGTGTAATATGTGTGGAATGATATGTTGCAATAAATATCTTGTGAGTTTGAATATTGTAATGGTGCTTCACACTCTTGATGAATAGATTTTGTTAGCAAGTTTTGTTGATGTAATGAATGTCTTTGAAATCATGTGATTTGATATATAGAGAGTGGTAGGATTGTAGTAGTGTGTGAAGTTGCATTTTGCATGTTTATAAGGTGCGTTATGAATAAAATTAATGTTTATGGTGTAATTGTATATTGCTTCGGATTTTAAATGTTTCAAATTGATTACATTGTAGACATTTACCGTGCCATCGAGAGGTGTAAGCATGTTTATCACAACGTTAGTTTGGTGAGTGGTGAATTTATAGCTTTTGTTGGGACTTCTTGGAGCATGCTTTTAGTCGTGAAAAGCACATCCTATGTTCATGCCGTGATTGTAAGAATCGTATGCATACTGACGATCTGGACTTGTTGCAACTTCATTTGTACAAGAGAGGGTTCTCGAAAGATTATCTGGTTTGGACATTTCATGGGGAGAAACCACCGCCGGAGGTGGTTGTAGGTAGTAAGGGGGAATATTTTCGGGATTTGAAATTGGATGACATGTGTGAGGAGGTGGTGGATGAATTTAGGGGGAGGCCTGAGTTTCTGTCAAAATTTCTGGATGAGAAGGACAAATTGTTGTATCCTAGTTGCAATAACAAAGACACTGTAATGTCACATTTGATGGAGTTTTTTTAAACTTGAAAGGTGTTGGTTCATAGAGAGATACTAGCATGGATAAGTTGTTGATGTTCTTGAGTGAGAAGCTTCCCCCCCACTGGAAATGGTTTACCGGACAACCTGTACGATGCGAAGAGAATTTTGTTCCTAATGAGAATGGAGTATAAAAAGATATATACATGCCCCAATGATTGTGTTTCGTATAGGGATTCTTTGGGAAAAGTGGTGGTTTACCCCGTATGCAAGGTATCTCATTATAAGCAAAGAAAAAATGAGGTTGTGGAGGTTGTTGTGAAGGTAAGGAAACAGGTTCCTGCAAAATGTCTGTGGTACCTTCCTACTGTCTCCAGGCAAAAGAGGTTGTTCAAGAATGTTGTGGATGCGAAAAACATGACATGGTACAAGATTAGGGATTGTGCTGATAATGATATCATTAGTTACCCAGCAAATGCGAATTAGTGGAAGAATTTTGACAAGAGGTATCCTAAGGTTCTAGTTGAACCCAGGAATTTGAGAATGGCCTTGTGTACTGATGGTATAAATCTCTTTGGTAACATGTCATTGAAACATAGCTCATGGCATGTTATGCTTTGTATTTACAATCTGCCTCCTTATCTATGCATGAAGAGGAAATATATTTTGATGCCATTGATGATTTTGGGTCCAAGGAAACTTGGAAATGACATCGATACTTATCTAGCCCCACTCATTGAAGATTTGAAGCTATTGTGGTCGGACGGTGTAGATGTGTTTGATGGTTATCATGGGACAAAGTTCAATTTAAAGGCCATGCTATTCTGCAGGATTAATGATTTTTCAGCATATGGTAATCTTTTGGGCTACATTGTTATGGGTCACAAGGCATGTCCTGTGTGTGAGGAAGAAAATAATTTTATACAGCTAAAAAATGGTCGGAAGACTATGTATCTTGGTCATAGGAAATTCCTCCCAGCGAAGCGCAAGTTACGAGATGACAACATTCATTTTGTTGAGGGGGAAGGAGGAAAGTGCTAACAATATTGAGTGGGTTTTCTATCCGCAGCAAGTGAAGAAACTAAATGTTGTTCTAGGTAAAAAGATATCTAATGTGGTTGCCTTAAATGATGGACTTTGGAAGAAAATATTGATATTCTTTGATTTGCTGTATTGGGAGACTCTGAAGGTTCGTCATTGTTTAGATGTAATGCATATAGAGAAGAATGTGTGTGAGAGTTTAGTTGGTACTCTACTAAACATTCTTGGTGAGACGAAGGACAGCTTGAATGCACGGAACGACCTTGTTGAACTTGATATACAAGTTGATTTAGCTCCAGATGTGAAAGGTAAACGGACATACCTACCACCAGCTCCTTGCAAATTTTCTATAAGCGAGAGGAGGTCAGTCTCTGAGTGCATTGGAGGAATCAAGGTACCATCTGGCTACTCTTCCAATGTAAGTCGGTTTGTGAATGATGAATTGTGTCTTAATGCGTTGAAATCCCATGATTGTCATGTGTTTATGCAATAAATCTTGCCCATGGCTATCCGTGGTGTCATGGAGGAAGGGGTGAGATTCTGCATCATGCGCATGTGTTTCTTTTTCAACTCCATTTGTCGTATGAATATTAGCAAAAAACAGCTTGATGAGTTGGAGCACGAGGGGATACTTGTGCTTTGTTTTTTTGAGAAGTATATTCCCCCGACATTCTTTGACATTATGGTCTATCTGGTAATCCACGTTGTTAGGGAAATAGAATATGTGGTCCCATTGGGATGCATTGGATGTACCTGTTTGAGTGGCACACGGGGGTCTTTAAAGGCTATGTACATAATCAATACCGAGAGGTATGTCATGGAGGAGATCATTGAGTATTGCACTTCAAAATTTCCTAGGAAAACTGTAGTTGGAGTTCCCCAACATGTGTAGAGTGGCAGGAATAATGGGATCCCACGAATGAAAAGTACCCTATATATGCCATTTTATGCTGAGTTGATGAAAGTTCATCTTTATGTTTTGCGTAAAGGTAGTGAGACTGATATGTATGTTAAAGAGCACAAGTCAATGTTGGAAGAACTGTATCCCGAATGGTCGTTGAACTAGTTGTAACTTAAGGGAACTGTGAAGGATGATAGGACAGACGATGTGACCAAGGCAGGGGGAAGCATGGGAAAGCATTTGACAGGTTTGAAATTAGATCATGGTGCAAGAAGCGTGGTATAGCCACATGCCAATCAGTAATGCTGGCAAAGGAGAATAAACCAATGTCAGTACGGTTCAACCTATCCGACATAGTCTGCACAAAAAATTAGATCATGTGGACTGCATACTGTAACTATGCATTCCGACGGCGAATCAAGTTCGGAACACACAAGCACCAGAATAACATCCCCAATGACACTAATGAGGATGCTTGGAAAGATATCTTGATGAGAAAATTTTATAACATATATATCTTTAAGTGCATAAGTTTACCTTATTAGCTAACATTAGTTCCCATTTATTATCGTTGACTTCAAGCTAGCATTGTTTTTTTTCAATGCAGACGAGCTTTAAGTTTGAGCAGACCTTGACCTCCCAACAGCTTGATAAATTGAAACACTTTGTGTACGTTGCAGCCATCAATGCCCACCGCAACTGGAAATCAAAGGTTGCCGAGAAATTCATTCATCAGGTGGTAGACAGCACACACAAGTTAAAGTACCAACCGTGGGACAAGTACAAATGGATGGACGAAGAGGAGTGGCACGGGTTATACAAAATGAGGACAACACCTGAATTTAAGGTAAACTATATATCAAGAGTAGTATATTCACAACACAGCTTCATTTCGATTTACTTACATAAATAACATTAAACTAACTTAAATTTGTTTCCTTTGGATATAAAATAAGTGCCACTAATAGCGAGCACTCAAAGGAAAAGGTTAACACACATCGGACTGGACGAAGCGGTCACATGGTCACTCGAGAAAAGATCATTGAGAAAAAGAAAGAAGAAGAGAGATTGAAACTGGCTGCGTAGGGGTTGATGGAGGAGGCAATCGAGACTAATCTTAAGAGCAAATAGTTCAATGTGGACAGGTCTCTGGTGTACCTCAAGTCCATCAAGCTAGCAGACAATGTGTTAGAATGCTAGTTTGTTCAAATTTCATTCTCACTACTTTGTCCACGCAACCTTCAAATTTGACCACAAGTTACAGGCCGGGGGAAAGGACACAACACCGATCACGCCGCTCAAATTGGTAATGCTGTCATAGCTTGTGACTGAATCCAATATTCTATTTTGAAAATATACATATCAATGATCACTTTTTTTTAATAACTACATGCAGATTAAAAACAATCGTGCCGTAAGGGACTATCCAATTATGAGAGACTTCATCAACCTGTGCAATGAGAAGGCAACAAAAATGAATGTTACTGGGAAGGTTGTGTATTACAAAAGGTTGTGTATCCACATTTGCTAAACCATGCAAAATTTCCATTTGCATCCATTAACTATTGGAGTTTGGAGGTAAGCTCGGATATTGTCATGGCATGCATGGATCTTGAATGCACTGCTAGATTTGTGGATGGGGTAAGTTCCAAATAATTCAATTCATGTTTCGTGTTCATTAACATATTCAAGTCATAAATTGACATGTGCTCTAACAGGCACCCGTGGAGTAAAATGGAGGCCACGAACAATAGCAGAATCCAGATTTGTGTCGCCAACACGGGAAGAAATCACAACTTGTTTCAGGAGTGACATAGATAACTGGGTTGCCCTAATCTAGGACTCGATGAAGGATCCAGACGCCAGCATTATTTGGTGTCCTACCTCAGGAGGTCAGAAAAATTACAATAAAGTTTAAATTCATAAATCTTTAGTAAAATTCAACTTAAAGATTAATTTTTAAAGTACTAACGTAGGCCACATTGGTTCCTCATTCTCATTTGTTCCGGAATTAACCATGTCTTCGCATCAGACACACTCACCGGTGGTACTAAACCTGATGCTTACACCGGAACACAAGTTCTTTCCGGGTATTACTTTCAATTCAATACGCCTACGTATTTGCAGAGTTACTCATTCAAATAAATATATCACAGGCTTGCATGTAAGTATGAGAGGTTGAAGAGGAAGAATGAACCCTAACCCGATTTTAGGTGGGAGATAACAAACATCAACGTAAGTATTCAACATAAATAGTTACAGATACTTTATATTCTTTCTTCTTTACGTACATTGATTATACATTGTCAATTTTTTTATTCTAGCTTAGCACCGACAACAAGAAGGTGGCTGGGAATATGGCTACTATGTCATGTGATTACTGGACGAACTCACCCTGAAGACAACTTTCGATAATCCACTTGACGTAGGCATCGAAACTTATAAACAAATAACATAATATGTGTCTGAATTTTTTTGCAGTGACCCCGTTATACTAATTGACATTTAACCTAATCAAACCATAGATTTTTTTTCAAAGAACAAAGGACTGTACAATGCCAACAAACTTCAGGAGGTGGCAGGAAAATGATGCGAGGCATGGACTAATACGTATGCAAAAGAGGCCAAGAATGATCCCAACCAATTTTTTGATTGATATGTGTGGATGGGTGATGGGAATTTGTGGGTTATAGATTGATATGGCATGGTTTGTAGATTGATATAGCATGGGTTTTAACATTGACATTTCATGATTTCTTTTCTTGTGCAATGTGTTCGTTCGTATTTACATCATTAGCATACTGGTAATTATTCCGGAAGCTTAATGGGATTTTTAATAATCCTTTTATTCCTCGTGGTTGATCCGGGATGGCACAAGAATTTTACAATTGCCCATGCAATTTTTTTTCAAAATTAGCACGGGTTGCTATAAATTAGCGAACTCATTTCCATGCCATGCTATAAATTAATACCCTCCAACGAAATCGGTGCCAAAATAAATACCCTCGTACCGGTGCTATTTTTTCAAATACCGAATCTAAAAAAAACTACATGGGAAAAAACAATTCACCGGTATCTAACTACTACCAGTACTAAAAATTGAAGACTCGCATCCTTTTGTGACGGTGCTACTTTATCATTTTCTGGTTAAATGCACCGTAACACATCCAAATCGGTGCTATGAAATAAACACTGGTACATATCCTTAATACCGGTGTCCAATGATTGTACCCAGGTATGCTAATTTATGCACTGGTTAAACAATTTTTTGAGCACCGGTCAATAATATACCGGTTCTCATTTTTAGCACTGGTATATCCACACCGGGTTACTTAGGCACCGGTATCCAAGGGAGGAAAATACTATTGCCTAAGATGGGTTTTTACCGGTGCCTTTGTAGGGTTCTCCCAGTAGTGGCCATCATACATGCTCCATTATATCTCACCTCCATTATATCTCACATGTTCTATGACAAAAACTATAAAATCACACAATCAACTATATCACACTTCAACATAACACAATCGACAATATGTCATACATTTTATAACAGGATACACATTTTATAACAAACACCTAAACATCATGCAATCATCTATATCACACTTCAACAAAACATATTTTAGGACAAACACCTAAACATCAAACCATACACAATGAACTATATTAGTATATCTAATACACATTTAATTGAATCACAAAAAGAACAAAATCTCACACACCCCAAAAATCACCAAAATTGAAAAAAAAAAATACCACACACTCCTTAAAAGACAACATGAACAAAATCCAACACACCCAAAACATAAAAAAACAAAATCCAACACATTGAGTACCCAAGCGGAGAGGATGTTGTGCCTCGGGGATGGTGTGCAATGGGGAGGGCGAATAGAGGGTTATCGTCATCGGATATGGAGAGGTGGTGTTAGGCGGGGGATATGGAGAGGTGGTTGAGTGAGAGGGAGGGGGTGGAGAGGAGGTAGAAGTATGAGGATGGGATGACAATGAGGGTGGGTTAGACTTAGGGTTTAAAATTTACTTTTTATAGACAAATTTTTAATGGTTCAGAATAAATCAACAAAAGAAATCAATGGCTCAGATGAAACCAAGTTGGGCTCTTTATTAATTAATTTTACCAGTGCTCTTTCAACCAAAAATCGGTGCTAAGTTTTTTTAAAGCAGCTGCTTGATGTTGCCTGGGTAGTTATTTTTTTCAACTCGAGAGCAGACATATGAAATTATGTCTAACTCTGGAGCACCTGTTAGTGAATCGGTGCTGGTTAAGAAAAACCAGTGCAACACAACAATGAAGCAGTTGCGTGGAGTTGGTTACTCCCGCCGTGCGGTATGATCCCAACACTGGTTTATGATACTGGTGCCCACGGAATTGACGAACCAATGCCAAAAATGAAATGAAAATTTTGAATTTCCTGCCCAAGAATAGACTAATATTTTTTGTATTTTCCAACCTTAAAAATCTTAGCACTAGTTCATCAACACACCTGACCGGTGCTGGTTTCCATTTCTACTATTTTGCAATATTCAATTTAAGTCCCTCTCGAGGGGGTAGTTTTGTCCATTGTTTTTAATATGCAATTGGACTCAAAATTATTCAATTCAATATTCAATAGAGCTCATTTTTCAACATTGTGTCCGATGGATACCCGAAAACATTTCGATCAGAACTTTGTTAAAATAACACTGTTGGCCAAAACTCAACTACGCCTTCTTATTTGTAGCCAAATAACCCCATATTGCATATTATTGGTTTAATATATGTTTTAAAAATAATGTCAAGCGCTAGTATATGTGCTAAAGTATCTAACTCTAGATGACTTAGAAGTTGGGAAGTCTAACCGGGAACTTTTCTTTGTGAGTTATTTCCACCAAATATGAAAAATATTTCTAATTCGTTCTAGGAATTGGCTTTTGGGTTCCATAATGTAGGATTGCATCCAAGAGGAATTAAATTTAGAGCTCTAAGTGTATTTTTTTCCTTTTGCACTTAGGTCCCTCCAAGAATCTTGAAATTGTCGAAACACAAAATTGGCAATTCAATAGTGCAATTGAGTATTGTATGATCATAACTACACGATTACGACTTGATTGGGTAAATGGAACTTCCTCAAAACTGATCATAGAAAATAAGTGCTATAATTTTAGAAATTGCAGCGTTGCCCAAAACTAAGTTTCACCTTAAGCATTGATTTGAAACTCTTGATTCTTGTTTTTATATCCTAAATAAATGAATTCTAAATAATGGAATTTTTTATTGTATAAATTTCAAAGCAGTAGTACATGTCCTAGACTAAATTGTGAAAAAAGGTTTGGAAATATAAATGGAAAATCATATTTCTTTAATCACATAAATTTAATGTAAAAGCATGATAACCCTCAAAGTAGGGGATAATAATTATATTTATTCTAGAAAATAACATAGAATTGTTCCAAGCCATACTCTACAAAATAATTTGTGAAAAAACATAGTAATAGGATAATGTAGATCAAAATTCATGAATAATATCTAGAAAACGGCTCTTCATCCAACATATGTGCATCTTCTGGGCTGGTCCCAATGTAGCTTTGCCCAATGCCCGGGCCTGGATATGTAGGAAAAGGTCCAACTGCTTTCATGGCGTCCGAGAACTGGTATTGAAAAACCTTTCCCATGTGATTGTACCAGGACCTTTGATATTGTGATTCCATCAACAAACTTCTTACACCCACCTCCAACGCTGCGAATCTAGATTCCAAAGTGGGACCCACATTATCCAGAGGAAATTTGAAGAAAGAGTCTGTTTTAATCTTGCCTATTAGATGCACGTATATGTCACAAGGATAGTGGGGGGCACCTGTTTTTGTGCACAGATTGGAGATTAGGTTGTAGAAACCGGAACAACATGTTCTCTCTGCACCATGTCTCAACTCGTTCACTATTTGCCTACCCACA
Source organism: Rubia yunnanensis (assembly GCA_037428765.1). Lineage (NCBI taxonomy): Eukaryota > Viridiplantae > Streptophyta > Magnoliopsida > Gentianales > Rubiaceae > Rubia > Rubia yunnanensis. The sequence goes on from CM075066.1 coordinate 65,424,167, forward strand.
TTCCATTGAATTTTTTTTAATGGCGTACAAATGTGTCAGCCTTATACTGTGAACCTCAGAGTTCACTGTGACGGGGTCAGATCTGGATGCTACGAAGTGGTACCATCCATTCATCTCGAGAGTGAGTAGCTTTCTTGGCATATTTTTCCAACCTAGTTCCACAATAGACTCGACATTGGTTCCTTCCCTAGTTATCGTCTTCACAATCTCTCATTATGTGGAATCGTCAAAATCCCAACCCCCATCGGTATAGTAGTGGAATGCAAGAAATCCATCCTCCTCGGAGGGAACATTTGGCAACCCGTACAAATATTTTATGGATTTGTCAGTCAATTTCACCATTTTTTCAGGACAGAACGCCTCATCCCACCTTGCACCACACCACAAATTAGCATAGAACTCACTCACTATGCTGAGTTTGAACATTGGAGGCGTGTCACACAATTTCTCCCACCCAAGTGCCCGAATAGTTTCTACAAAAGGGGAGCATTTTGATTCCTCTCTCCAGAAAATGTCGCCTTGTCTGTACGAGTGTTCAATTAACTTTACCTGTTCCAAAATTAATCTCTTCTCCTATTGTTGAATATTGGACTGCACCTCCGGAGGGGAAAGGGATGCATTGCATGTCCTCTTGTAGGGAGTTTTTGGTGTCATATCCTACAATGTCAAATGAGGCATTTCAACAGACACCTTCCATACAACCAAAAAATCCTATAGAAAACTTGTTTTCATGAACATCAACAAACCCTCAATAGGAGTCAATCAAATCCAATGTATAAATATATGTAGTTATTACACATTAATGCTATGTACATGATTGCAGCATCGAACAAAGTTGGAGAGCAAAGTGAACAAACATTGACAAAAGTTGTTATTTTTCAAAGAACTTTGGGTTCATGATTAATAATCTTGTAGAATGAAGAGCAATACTTGAAAAAAGAACTCACCTCAATCTGTTATAGAGCTTTGGAGTATGAACCAATGGGGAAGATTTGTTAGATTTTCTCTCCAAAAGTTAGAAATGGAAGATTTGTCGATCTGTATAGATTTTTGAACTTAAATTCACTAGCACCGGTATGAAGCCCATAAACCGGTGCTAGAAATAGTAAAAGCGACTGCTTGAGGCTGTTTTGAATTAATTTTTTGGCCTCTTCTCCCAACCCGAGAACAAACCTGAAAAATAAATTCTATGGGACCAACACTGGTATTACAACTGGTGCTAGCATGTACCAAAATTGGTGCCTACAACAGGAACAGCAGCTGCTTATGGCTGCCTTGATTGCTTTTTTAAAATCCTTTTCCCAACTCGAGAGCTAATTCGAGAAATTTTGTCTAAGTACAGCACTGGTCCGTATTTGTTGCAGTATAAACACAAACCGGTAACTTACATGCAACATAGCACATACTCTATTTTTCAACCTCCAAAAGTACCCGCGAACATGACTATTTTCAGCATCGATTTGTTGTTTCAGATTAACCGGTGCTGAATCCACAAAATAATTTTCATCCTCCCAAATGGGTCCCATTTGCCAGACATCAATTTTATGGATACTGCTGACATAAATTAACATTGGCATCGGCGCACTGATCAGTACCGGTGCTATTAGTTCCCCTCCATTTTTTTGGAGCCAAATAAATTATTGCATAGATGTTGCCCAGTTCCAGCTTCGGTTATGTGTACACCCATATACGATACCGGTGTTATTTCTTATGTATGGCCCCAATTTGGGGCACCGGTTTCAAAATTCAGGTGCTAGAAATAAAATTCAGCACTGGTTTTGTACAATTATGTCTTCATACCGGTGTCATACATGAAATCATCACCAGTTCTGGAGGCCTCAAGGAAACAAACCGGTGCCTAAGTACCTATTTTCCAGTAATGTAATATTCACCCTAATCATTTGTCTATCTATACACTTTAATCTTATTTTATGTGGTTGGAACTAATAATCTTATTTTTATTGTAGGTTAAGCAATCATGGGGTATTGAGACCAATTCAGATGGCTTAACTGAAGTACGCATTAAAAATACTAACTAGAAATATGCATGGATGACCAATGATAGAAAATTATAGAAATGACAATCGTTGATATGGCTGGTTATATAATGCTGGTTTTTTTATGTTGGTTATATGTGTTGGTTATTTTTTAGGGTTTTTATATGTGTTGGTTGCTTTTGGTGGTGGTTATATTGTGCTGGTTATATTGTGATGGTTATATTGTGCTAGTTATATTGTTGAAAAAGGCCCAGATATCCATTCGAGCGACAACTTTAGTGATGTTAGCTAGGTCAGAACCCTTGTTTGTTTGAGTGTGTTGCTGTTGTGATGATTTTTTTGAACCCTTTATCTCTGCAACCATAATTTATTTGCATTTGAGGGCATGTGTTGGGTTGGGATTTATTTTTCATAGGGTAGCCACCGATTCAAAAACTGAATCAAGCTGGTAGCCTAAGGACTTTTATACTTAATGAGGAAGCTTAGTTTTCAAAGGCTGCTCAAACATATCAGTTTTGGGCTGGGGACAATTAACCATTCAAAGTGCATTACAATGTCTAACAAAAATGATAAATGTTGTTGCAACAGTAAACACGACATCATCTACTTGCGTGTTTACCTAAAAAAGCAAAATCTTACAACAACTTCATCATTCAAAATAGAGACTACTAGCTTCATACTTTATGCTCCATTGTTGATATTTTTGTGCTTCCAAATATCTTGCAGAAGCTTCTAAATGAGGCTAATCTTGTTATGCGTTGCCAGAAATTCAATGCATTCATTCACCAATGTTGGGTCCTCTTCTGTGTTATTTGATAAATCACCCATTCTAGCTAGGGCATCCTTTCAGGTGTGGGGAAGGGGGACGTTGTTGCTGTCTCTGACCTCCATAACTTCAACACACACAGGTTGTAGGGATATTCATATTTTGTTGAGGGTTTGAGGTTGTACCTCTTCATATGCATTTTTCACCGCTGTAACTAATTGTTTAATTGTTCGGCATGCTCTCTTTTTGTATACTTTGTATTGCACAAAAAAACTCAAGTCCAACATGTTGGGATAAGGTGAATTTGATGGTTGAAAGTCTAATAAAAATTGAATTTTGTCTGAGTTTGCAGCACACTCGAACTCTCGGTCACCACATCATATGTGGGATTTTGCATTATCTTACTTTAGATAAATCACCTTTGATCTATGGGATGGTCATCTTTGTTTGATTGGTGGAATCACTTGCTTGATTAGGCACTCCCTCATTTCTATGCGACACACCTTCTTCTTGGCCTTTGTCCCTATAGTTCCAACTGGCCTATTCTTGCTCCATCTTTGTGCTGGCACCTTGTCAATTAATGGGAAATGGATAACTTGCCATAAATAACATCTCTATTTTCTACAATAATTGACCTAGCTACACCATAAACAAATATGATCTTTGGAATATATCCTTTGTGTTGGCATGTTCTATATAGATTTTCTTCTCCCTGTAAAAGTATGTAGTTAGATGATTCTTCAGAAAGGTAGAACCATTTTTCATCCAAGTGAACAACATTGTACATACTTTTAAATCTAACCTTTGATGAATGCCTTTCAAACTTTAATTTGCTGCAAGCATACCTTACTCTATCCACCTTGCGTGAGTCTCTTAGGAATGGTTTTATAAAACTGTTGTGCTTTCTTAGTTCTCCTTCTTTTATGCGTTTGTGAATGGTGTTTTTACTCATGTTGCACTATGTGGCAGCCCTCCCACAGGTATTCCTTAAGGGCAAGGGGATAGCTTTAAAAGCTTCCCTGTCCAAAGTCATCCTTGGATGAATCTGACATGGTTTCTTGCTCTTCACATTTACAGGTTCCCCACATGCTACTTGAGCTTCATTGCTTTCCAAAATTGATGGATTGTTCTAGCCTCCACCCCCCCACCTTGTAGAAGCTTCCAGCGACCTGCCATGGCTAATCCGGCCATTGCCTTGTTGTGTCATTAGCAGGAACTGTGCCAAGGAGTTCCTCTCATCATCCATCAGATTTCTGCTCTCCACTGGATCCCCTTCACAGGCTCAATGATGGTTTCTGAGAGCCCATGAAAATTTGAATACTTTTTTCTTTCTATTGTACTATCTTATTATGATGATGATGATGAGTTGATGGATAATGAAGAAGAGGGATGTGGTTGTGGGTTTTTATTCCCCCCGGCTTTAAAAAAAACAAGTAGGGTTTACTTTTTGGAGGGAATCATGTTGGAAATTAATGAACATTGGAGCCCTTTTTTTTACTTATGATTTGGAATTAATTTATTGACATCATCGAACACGGTTCATGATGTCAGCAGAAACTTTTACCCTCAGCAATTGAATCCCCACATGACCACATCAAATTCCTTAAATGTTGAGTCAAAAAGTGAGTGACCATTAGTTATGGAACAAAAGGAGTATAAAATAGGAACATTGTATAACAATCGAACACACTCTTTATTGTTTATAAAATAATAAAATATAGGTGATCAAAATATATTTCGCCACACTTAATATGATACATGTGTCAAAAAACAGTCATGACACTCAATTGGTCAAACTGTCGCATTGGTCAAAATGACATAGTCGAGTGTCGTTGTATCCGATGCTTAGGATACGACACTCTATCCGAGTCGGGTAATATAGAATAGGCTATGAAAGCAAGGGTAATGAAGTAAAAATAAAATTCTTGAAAAAGCTCCTAATTTTTGTAAGAGTGAGTCTACTAACAGGCGGTCTCTCCACAAACTTATGGATATGCTACTTATTTCTTACCTTATACACTGCACTTGTTAAATTACACACAAAATTTAAAATTTTGTATGTAATTTTTGTATCATATTTTATATTTTCACCCCAAATACATATGGCAAAGTCTTGGGAAAGACGGTCTTTCCATAAAGTTATGGAAAGAAGGGTATAATTAGAATAATAAAAGGTAAAAGGTGTTAGTTGCAATATTAAAATTTTAGTATGTAACATGTAGTAGTTATAAAATTTATAACCCGGTTCATGCAACCCGAAAATTTTATCTTCATTTCTTCTAATTTACACTTTAAACCTTGGTCTTTCCATAACTTATGAAAAGACCGTCTTTCAAGAGACGGACTCAATACATATTAACACTTATTTTAACTTCAAAAATATAATATTTAATTTTATAAAACACTACAACATTTAAATTAAAAGCACATGTGAACTGTGCATAAGATTTCCCGTGCATAAGATTGGGGAAATGCCGCAACATTTCTTCTTTTGCAATTATCACCAAAGATAGAAAATACGGCATACGCCGACTCAAATACCCAATTCATCTCCAATTTCTCCGTTTTCCCTTTGTGTCCTCACGCCCTCTTTATTCATCTTCGCCTCTCGATTTCTCCGATTGTTATCTACTTAATTCGGAAGGTATCACTGTCCATTTAATTTTTGGGTCTTTATTCAATTTTGGTTTTGGATTTGGAATTCTGTAATTTGTTTCTGTTTTTCATCTTAAGGACCACGAAAACTGAAGTTGGTTCGATTTTGCGAGTCAAGATCGGGCAGGGTTCGTTCAATTTCGTCGATACGAAAAGGGTTTGTCTCCTTCCCGTTTTTTCAGTAATTTTTTTACACTGGTATTGTGAAGATCCCTAAATAATAACCAGTTTCATTGTTGTTATCTGGGTTCTTGTTAGAATTTTGTATGCTGTTGATTTGTGGTGTAAAGCTTTCATCTTTTGTGTGTTTCTTGCGAACTAATTGGTTGGTATTATGTAATGGTCCGCGGTAATTTTTTTCGGTTTTTTAAACCTGTATTTATCATGGGGGGCATATGCATAGATGATGTTGCTTTTTGGCAAAATCCTGTTGGTGAATTGTTGTTGTTGAATTGTTGTTGTTGTTGTTGAATGTAGCTGTTCGAAATGGCTGGTCTGCATGTGTAAATCTGGGGGCCCTATAAAGTTATTTTGTTGAACAATATGAGTTGGAGTTCTTAGATTGGGGTAAAATATTGCTAGTTCAGATAGCCGATGAGAGGAAAGGATGATGGTTGGAGATTAAGTGAAGAAACATCACATTCCACTGGTGCCAAATGGGCTTTCTGTTTGCAAATCAGTCTACTGAAACACATTAAATGTTCTTTTGTTTCACAAACCAGATGCTTGATTGAGTGGAAAATGCAGCTGTATATGGAGTTGGAATTCTTCACCCGTCTTTCTGAATAAACCTTTACCTTACCGAAAGTCATCCATAGACAATCCTTTCTCTGCTCCGAATGCTATGACAAATGTCTCTCGAATCAGTCTAAGGATATTGGTCAAGGGATTCTTAATATGAATTGAGTTTAGTCAGACTCGCAGTGAAGAATGCTTTTGTCATTATAATTCTTCCAGCTCTTGATTGGTGGAAAGAAACTCTTCAACTTAGCAGAAAATTGTTTTACTTTTACTCCAATCAGGTTTCTTATACTTCTCTTGAACTTCAGGGTTTTGCTTAAGATGTGGTTAGAAGTTTCTCCTATCATTCATATCAAACTTTCGGTTTTGAGGGATTGGTAATCATGTTCAGGTCTAGTGTGCAAGTTTTGGTTGGGTTATGAGTTGGAAAAATAAGTGCTTCCTATATTCTTTCTGATTGGATTTCAGCTGCATCTTAGTTTTCTCTGAGATGAGGATTTTATTATGTTAATTAGTCTTGCATTCCTTCAATGGTTGTAGCTTCATTTCTTTTCTAGCCGTGTTATTATTACTACCACTGTTTCAGTGTTATGAATGCTGAAATCTATTATAATCTTGTATAAATATTGTCGTTGAAACTTGTAAATGTGCAAATCTGGTGCTACATTTTGTTTCTAAACTTTGAGTACTGTGAAACAATTCTTCAAGTGCTGCAACAATATAGCTTATTCGTCTTCCTCTTCCTCTCTCTTCATTTAGCAGAGTGTGTGTAATGGAGTCATCGAAAGAGACAGGCTGCCAGACTCCAGAAGGGCCAATTCTTTGCATTAACAATTGTGGATTCTTTGGTAGTGCTACAACGATGAATATGTGCTCCAAGTGCCACAAGGAGATGATATTGCAGCAAGAAAAACTAGCGGCTAATTCAATGTTTGCTCCACTTAGCAAGGGGAAAGAGCCTGCTGCTATTACTTTTCCAGGTTTTCAGTTTGGTTCAGAAGTAACTCCTCCTCCAGGACACACTGATTTTTCATTTGGGGCGAATTCTGAGGTGAAGGTTAAAAATAATTTTTCATTTGAGGCCAGTTCTGAGGTGAAGGCAAACACAGGTCCAAACAGGTGCACTACGTGCCACAAACGCGTGGGTTTGACAGGTTTCAGTTGCAGATGTGGAAATGTTTTCTGTGCGGTGCATCGTTATTCTGACAAACACGAGTGTCAGTTTGACTATCGGGCTGCGGCTCAGGATGCAATAACCAAAGCAAATCCTGTTGTCAAAGCAGAAAAGCTTGACAAGATATAAAACAAAATGTTTGGGTTGAAGGGCTATTAGGAAGAAGTATGGTGCTTTTCTTCTGTCTTTGCATTTCTTATAAGTTGACCACTTGTCTTGTGATGTCTTCTGTAGCAACTGTTGAAGGTAGGAGGCATAAGGATTTTGGCATTCTGGTGAACTTTGGGAAGTCGCGTACATTGCGACTGGCTATGATTGCTTGGGTTGCTTTTGCATCTTAGTTCTTTATTTTTGATGGCTTGATGGATATCTCTTGTGCTATAATAATGTTTGCTGGTTTTCCCTTCTGGTTCTTTTTTATCACATGAAAAAAATCTGTGAAAATAAGAGATGGGAAGAAAATCAAGAGAAAAAAGGATGGTTGGGGGGACCATTGTAAAGAAGACATTCATCTGCTATGCGTACTTTGTATTGGGAAAATGAATGGTAGGAATCCAGAAATAATTCTAGACGTATATATAGAGATTTGGTTGTCTTGGCTTGTGGACTGTGGAGCAATTTTTCATGAAGTTCTTGAGTCGACCTGCTAGTTCTCTTTCATTGTGAACTTTATTGGTGTGATCCTATTCATGAATGAAACAACGCCTCCTCCTGCTTCGTATATTTCGTGGATAGTTTCTGTTAATCACATTTAAAGGAATACAAATTTTTGGGAAAGACCACTTTCCCATAAGTTTATAGAAAAATGAGTTTAATTGGAATTATAGAAAGACAAAATATTTTAGTTGCAATATTAAAAAATTATTGTGCTACGTGTAGTAATTACAAGTTTATGATCGATTAATGTAATTCAAAAATTTTATCTTCATTTCTTCTAATTTGCAGTTTAAACATTAATTTTTTCATAATTTATAAGAAGATCGTCTTTTAAGAGATGAACTGTTCAAGGAATTCAAAAATAAAATATACACAGACAACAATTAGGAATCCATACAAATCAATTATCAAGAAAAATTGGGCCTAACATATGATTATAGTTAATGCTTCTTTCCCTTAAATCAATTACAAAACGTGTTGTGCGGAATGGAGAAGGAACAGAAAATATAAACGAAAATAACAAGACACAAGATTTACGTGGTTCACCAATTTGGCTACATCCACGGGAGACGGATTCACTATATCAGAATTAATGTTTACAGAGAGAGGAGAGACACTTTATATGCTGTCTCCACTAAACCCTAACAAACTGGGCCAAAAACACAATTCGGCCCAAATCAACAGCAGTCCAATAAAGAGACAAGCTATACCATCGGACCGGGGGCGACTCCGCTCCCCCGGACTTCCAGGCCAGGGTGTGCTCCGCCCCCCTGGACCCCCCGACTCGCTGACCGGGCAGCGAGACCCCGTTTGTTTCCCGGGGGCGACTGCCGCCCCCCAGGCCAGGGTCGCATAAGCGGCTATTACAGTATTCAAGGCATACCAACAAATCTCCACCTTGACTTGAATCCTCAAAGTAGAAAAACTCCAGATGCACCATTACAGTGCCAGATGAGTAGACTTCGCCCTCCACTCCCGGGACTGCCCATAGAACACCTAATCAGCTCTGATGTTCAGCAAGTTGCTATGTGGAACAGATTTGGTGAACATATCAGCGGGGTTATCTGCAGTTCCCACTTTCTTCACCCTGATTCTCCTCTCACTCCTCAAGAAATGATATCTGACATCAATATGCTTGGTCCTCTCATGATGGACCTGATCCTTGGCTAGGCAGATTGCACTCAAGCAGTCACAGTACACAGTAGCCTGATCATGATGTAGATCAAGATCACTAACTAGCCCTTTCATCCATATTCCCTCCTTTGCAGCCTCTGTCAGAGCCATGTACTCTGTTTCCGTAGTAGACAATGTCACTGTAGGTTGCAAAGTCGCCTTCCAGCTAACCACAGAACCTCCCAAAGTGAATACATAACCAGTCATCGATCTCCTCATGTCAACATCACCAGCATAATCAGAATCAGAGTAGCCTGTAACTAAGCACTCCGTATCACCTCCATAAATGAGACCCACATCAGACGTACCTCTAAGATACCTGAAGATCCTCTTCACAGCTTGCCAATGTTCCTTTCCCGGTTGCACCATGAACCTGCTCACAACACTGACTGCCTGTGCTAAATCTGGCCTCATGCAAACCATAGCATACATCAAGCTCCCCACCGCGCTGGCATAAGGAACCCGAGACATATACTCCTTCTCCTCGTCCGACTGAGGAGAAAACATAGTGGTGAGATGAATATTTGCAGCACTAGAAGTGTCTATAGGCTTGGCTGTAGACATGCCAAACCTAGCCAACACTTTCTGAATGTAGCCTTTCTGTGACAAGAAAAGCTTCCGCTGACTTCGATCCCTAAGAATCTCCATTCCTAGTATCTTCCGAGCTGCACCCAGATCCTTCATCTCAAACTCAGCACTAAGAAGTCCTTTCAACTTCTGAACCTCATGCTTACTCTTTGAGGCTACCAGCATGTCATCTACATAAAGCACCAGATAGATGAATGACCCATCTCTCAACCTGCTGTAGTAGACACAACAGTCATAAGCACACCTCGTATATCCCAGCTGAAGCATGTAACTGTCAAACTTCTTGTACCACTGCCTCGGAGACTGCTTAAGTTCATACAAAGACTTCTTCAACTTGCAAACATACTTTTCCTTGCCAGGAACCTGGAAACCATCTGGCTGAGTCATGTACAACTCTTCCTCCAACTCTCAATGTAGAAAAGCAGTCTTCACATCAAGTTGCTCGAGCTCCAAATCCTGATGTGTCACCAAGGCTAGCAACACTCTGATGGAAGTGTGTCTGACCACTGGTGAGAAAATCTCATTATAGTCTACCCCCTCCCTTTGACTGAAACCTCTTGCAACAACTCTTGCCTTGTACTTGACTCCCTCTGCAGGTGATATTCCTTCCTTCTTCTTGAAAACTCATTTGCAACTGATTACCTTTCTCCCTTGAGGCTGTTTGACCAATTCCCATGTCTGATTCTTCTGAAGAGACTCCACTCATCTCCCATTGCAGCAAGCCATTTATCAGCATCGGTACATGAAGTAGCCTCTCTGAAGGTTGATGGCTCTTGAGTATCCACTTCCTCGGCAACTGACAGTGCATAACCCACCATATCCTCAAACCCATATCTCTTTGGCGCCCCAACTCCAACCCTCCAGGGTCGGTCCTGAGCTAAACTGTGGACTGTAGCTCCTGATGGTTGAGGATCTGGTGGTGGAGATTCCGGTATCTCAGATTCTGTCTGTGGCTCTTGATCCACCTCAAATTGTTCCAATCTATTTTCACCTTGAGTGACTTCAAGCTCCACCTGTTTATCAACTCCACTAGTTTCTGGCACAACTGTGGGCTTCACCATAGATCTAAGCAAAGAATTTTCATCAAAGACAACGTCCCTGCTCAGAATAACCCTCTTCTCAGATGGAGACCATATCCTGGAGCCTTTAACTCCATCTCTATAACCCACAAAGACACCCTTCTTGGCTCGGGGCTCTAACTTACCATCACTAACATGATAATAAGATGTACAACCAAAAACCTTTAACTTGGAGTAATCAACAACTTTACCTGACCACAACTCCATAGGTATTTTGCACTCTATACCCGTGTGAGGCCCGCGGTTGATCAGGTAACAAGCTGTACTCACTACCTCTGCCCAGAATCTCGTTTCCAAACCAGCATTAGAGAGCATGCACCTCGCTCTCGCCAGCAATGTCTGATTCATCCGCTCAGCTACGCCATTCTGCTGTGGCGTATTCCTGACTGTATGATGACGAGCGATCCCTTCATCCCTACAAAACTGATCAAACTCAGACGAGCAGAATTCCAGCCCATTATCAGTTCGAAGCCTCTTGATCTTCTTCCCGGTCTGATTCTCCACCAAAGCTTTCCACTCCTTGAACTTCGAGAAAGCTTCACTCTTATGTTTCATCATGATAACCTAAGTCATCCTTGAGTAATCATCAATCAGAGAAACAAAGTACCTGTGACCTCCCAGTGACTCAACTCGGGAAGGTCCCCAACAATCAGAATAGATGTAATCCAATGTGCCCTTTGTTCTATGAATCGCCTTAGGAAACTTGCTGCGGTGATGCTTCCCAAAAATGCAATGCTCACAGAAGTACAAGCTCTTGATCTTGTGGCCACCAAGAAGATCATACTTCGACAGAATCTGCATCCCTCTTTCACCCATGTGACCAAGCCTCATATGCCATAACTTAGTCATATCATCCTGGTGAACCTCTGAAGATGCAACATTAACAGAATCCATAACCGTGGAACCTTGTAGAAAATACAAAGTACCATGCAGAACACCTTTCAGAACCAGCCTAGAACCTTTGCAGACACACAGAACTCCATCACTCCCTGAGTAGACGAAACCCTTTCTATCCAACGTAGGAAGAGAAATCAGATTCTTTGTCATTGATGGAACATGCCTGACATCGTTCAAAGTACAGAAACTACCATCATGCGTCCTGATCTTGATTGAACCAATCCCAACTACCTTGCACGCAACACCATTTGCCGTAGTAATGATGCCCTCAGCTTGCTCATAAGTTGATAAATAATCTCTCCTTGGGCATATATGGTAAGATGCCCCAGAATCAAGAAACCACGCATTAGAATGATTATTTTGCCCAGTAACAGCTAGAGCAAAATCATCTTCAGAACTGAAATCCCCTTCAGCCACAGCAGCAGTACCAGATGTACTCCCAGATTTACTAGCCTTCTTCGGACACTCCTTTTTCCAATGCCCCTTCTCCTTACAGTAGTTACAAACATCATTGACCTTGGGACCCTTTGAAGATGACTTCTTGCCCTTCTTCTTATTGCCGGTTTCCTTGCCTTTTGTGTTTCCGTCACTAGCAAACAAGCCAGTGGCCTGACTTTCTGTACATGTACTGTTTGCCTTATGTCGCAACTCTCTAATATAGAGAGAGGATCTTACTTCCTCCAGAGACACAAAATCTTTACCAACAATAAATGACTGAACAAAATTCTCATACGAAAGTGGTAAAGAAATTAGCAAAATCAAAGCAGCATCTTCATCTTCAATTTTCACATCTATATTTCGCAATTCTAATAACAAAGTATTCAATTGCTCTAGATGGTCTCTGAGTTGCGTACCTTCCTGCATTCGGAGACCGAAGAGGCGTTGTTTCAGAAGCAACTTGTTGGTTAGAGATTTCGTCATATACAAACTCTCCAACTTCAGCCACAGTTGTGCAGCAGTCTCCTGATCTGAGACCTCAGTGATGATTTCGTCCACGAGACACAGCATAATCGTCGAGTGTGCCTTTTCTTCCAGACTCACAATATCGCCAGAACTGCTCGCGAAATCCTTCGTCAGCGGAGTCCACAAACCTTGCTGTTTCAGCAAAGCTCGCATCTTGATCTGCCATAAACTGAAACTGTTTCTCCCAGTAAACTTGTCGATCTTCACGTTCAACCCAGACATCTTTCTCCCCGATCAGCTTCGATCTGATGAGCCCAGAATCCGATATACCCACTACGGATATCGCCGGAAAAAGAAACCGCTCTGATACCAGTTTTTTGTGCGGAATGGAGAAAGAACAGAAAATATGAACGAAAATAATAAGACACAAGATTTACGTGGTTCACCAATTTGGCTACATCCACGGGAGACGGATTCACTATATCAGAATTAATGTTTACAGAGAGAAGAGGGACACTTTATATGTTGTCTCCACTAAACCCTAACAAACTGGGCCAAAAACACAATTCGGCCCAAATCAACAGCAGTCCAATAAAGAGACAAGCTATACAGTATTCAAGGCATACCAACAAAACGTATTAATAATCAACAGCGAGACCCCCCGTTTGTTTCCCGGGGGCGACTGCCGCCCCCCCGGACCCCCAGGCCAGGGTCGCAGAAGCGGCTATTACAGTATTCAAGGCATACCAACAAAACGTATTAATAATAAGGGAGAAATGCAAAGTTAATCTTATTATTTTGTGAAAATGTCAATCTAATCTTGTAAAATATGGTTAAAATCGATGAAAATTGAAAAGATTAAAAAAAGGCAAAGTCTTGGGAAAGACCGTCTTTCCATAACTTTATGGAAATACGAGATTTAGTTAGAATAATAAAAGGTAAAAGGTCTAAGTTGCAATACTAAAAATTTATTATGCAACATATAGTAGTAATAAAGTTTATAACTCGATTCATGTAAGCCGGAAATTTTATAGTCATTTCTTCTAGTTTACACTTTAAATCTTGGTCTTTCCATGACTTATGGAAAGATCGTCTTTGAAGAGACGGACTCTTAAATAAAAAATTCTTAGAGTTAAAATCTTAAAAACCAAAAAAGAAAAAATGAATAAACAAAAAAATGAAAAAGGAAAAAAGACAAGGTCCCTCCTCCATCTAGTTTTCTCGTCCTCTAAATCCCTAAACTCGTCAACTTAGCCATCACCCTTGATAGGGGCGGAGCCATGACATACATATAACCATATTTTTACCTATCAAAGATGGCTGATAGGATTTTTTTCAAAAAAATTACTCCAAATAATTTTCTTCCCAGCGGGGGCTAGAACACCCTCTAACCCCCATGTACATCGGCCTCTGACCACTGGATATCAAACCAACACTTTATCCACTCATCACCGCTGCCATATCCAACCCTTATTGTATCACCGGTGATAAAGACAACAAAGTCAGATTAAAAGCACCTAACCTTTTCACTTTCCCACCTTAGAGCATTTTCAATGCAAGTCTCACTTTGGTAAAAGTTACTCGACACGTCATATTAATAGACCCTTAACCCGCAAAATCATCTTCAACGCAAGGGCAAGTGGAAGAATCAATCTTACGTGGCACACTTTTCTTTAGAGGGGTTTAAGTAGAGTTTCTATTTGGAGAATCTCATATTGAGACTCTCACTTGTGTATTCAACAAAAAGTAATATGGATTCATAATATATATGAGTTCAACTAAAATTTTGTCCATTCAATGATTGACAAGTCATATCGAAACTTTCATGCTAATGGTACCATTGCAGATGAAAGTTCAAATTAGGCCATCAATTAATTTACTTTATTTACTACATCATATCGAAGTTCCAATTAAAACATAATATAAGTCATAAGTGACTCTCAAAACTGATTCTTTCATTAGCGATGCTCTTAGTTCTCCTCTTTCATTATTTTTTTTTAATGTAAACTCATCTAAGTGAGGGGGTGTATATTAGGCTCCCCAGACCTTTCAAAATAAAAATATAAGATGGTAGAAGAGTACATCAATAGTTCATCACGTGTAATCTATAGTGAAAGCTAATTACAAGCTGATGTAACCCCAAAACCTTCATCTAAAACCCTATCTCGATGAAGGAGATGACCCTATATCCCGGTCGAGGACAAACTATGGCCTTACACTTTCTGGACTCCACAACCTAGTGTCGACAAGAAGAGGTGACCTTCCATAGAGTCCCCTTGTAATTATCTTCCCCCAAAGATAATTACTAAAGTTTGTCTTCTGAGAATAGCCTTTGCAAAGTCGATGCAGTTGTTGTATTATTGGTACTCCACATCATCTAGTTGATACTTGAAAGTCCTTTGCTTCTGCACCTTTCATAGTAAACTGACAGCCAGCAGTAAACAGTTCGAGCAAAAGATATCCAACTATTTTCGTGCAAAGAGATAACCAAACCTTATCAAAACCATATTTTAAAAAGCAGAACTGAGGTAAGCCAAAATATTGTAGGCTAAAACTAGCTATATCCTTCCAATAGAAGGTAAAGAGTGTTTATCTGCTATTATTATAGCTTTCAACTCTCTTGGTAACTGCGTATAGCATGTGAAAGTGTTTACCTGATCTGAGCTGCCCATTTTAGCTAGGAAATCTGCTGCTTCATTGGCTTCTCTATAGATATGATTTAAAGTGACTTCAACCTTTTCCATTAGTTCCCAGATTGTTCTAACTTCATCCATGGTTTCCCAGATTTCTCAAAACCTTTATGAGCATTTTGCTGTCACTTTGAATCTGTAGATGATCAATACCCAAAGTGATTGCCAACTGTAAACCTGATCTAATTGCCCTTGCTTCAGTATGAAAGGGAGAGAGGCTACATATCTTCTGAACATTAGCTATTAACATGTTCCCTACAACATCTCTGATAATTGTTCCAGTACCTGCCTTATTTGAATCCTTCCATGAACCATCTGCATTTAGTTTATAGAAGGGTGGTGTAGGTGCTTTCCAGGTTACAGTAACAAGTCTACCATGTTTTTGGTGATTGTCTATTAGTAACCTTGGCAAAACATTGGTTAAGTCCCATTTGAAGTTTAGTTTGTAGGCTAACAAAATATCATTGAAGAGGAGTAAAGTTTTCCTAAACATCTGTATTATGTTAGGCTTTACATTTTCATGATAGTGTTTGTTCCTAAAACACCATATAGTCCATACTACTAAACAAGGGATAGTTCGAATCGGTTTCTTGTGATCTGGAAACTGAGTGTTCCAATTCCAGTAAAAAAAGTATCTATCCCACAGGTTTGGAGTATGTTTAGTTGGAACATTGAAGACAGTATCTATCCATGTCCATAGTTTCTTAATTTCTTTGCAAGAATTGAAACTATGATGTATACTCTCTTCATCTCCAAAACAAAAACAACAAATGGATGGTAGATTAAAGGATAGATCCTCTAATACATCAGGAAGGATATGAATCTGTTTATCATTTTCCAGTTCATAAAGCATACTTTGCTAGGCATAATTGAGGACCAGACATTATTTAAGGAGTATACCACTGTTCTCCTATTTCAGATGAGTTCATAAGCACTTTTCAAAGTGAACTTACCAGTTTCAGTTGGTTTCCATATTAGAATATCCTCATAGTTAGCTTGATCTTTGTCCAGATCAGTAATTATGTATTCGGGCAAGTGAGGTTTCAGATGGTTGATATATAGTTGTCTATTAGTTAAAAATTCAGCAACTGTCAACTCTGGGAAAGGATTAATTAGATTGCTATCCCACACCCTATATAGTGGACCACAAGATGACCAACCCGAGGCCCAAAAAGAAACATCCCCTTTCCCTACTTGTATTTTGGAATTCAGAATGGCTATATCTTGGATTTCTTTAATTCTCTTCCAGGTTTTGGAAGTTTTGTGGTGATCTGGTATTGACCACATAAATTGTGACCTAAGAGCTCTTCCCACTTGCAGCTTCCACCATAGTTTAATGGAGAAACTTTGAACCAATGTTTCAATATTTTTAAAACCTAAGCCATTTTCTTCAATTGGATAACACAAACTTGGATATGACCTCCAAACTCTCTTCCTTTGTGAGGAATATGAATTGAAGGTTCATATAAATTTTCCAAGTAGTTTGTGAATTACATAAATAATATGTTTAGTTGGTTTTAAAACTGTGATCTAATGTATTGGAATAGAAGATAATAATTGCTTAATCAGAATTAGTTTTCCAACTTGAGAGAGTAGTTTGTTTTTCCATTTATTTATTTTTGCTTGTATTGATGAAATAATGCTTGAGAAGTAGACATTTTTATTCCTACCAATGTATACTGGGCAGCCTAGACATTTGAATGGAAAATTGCCCTGTATCATTCCTGTTGCACTTTTAATTTCACCAATAATTCTGATGGGGCAGCGTTTGGCAATATAAAAGGAAGATTTTTCAAAGTTTATCTTTTGCCCTGTAGCCATTTCATAGGATTCCAGAAAACAATTCAGTGTTTTAAGTCCTGATTTTGTATAATTCATTAAGATTATAGTGTCATCTGCGAAAGATAGATGAGAGATCTTCTTAATGGGATTAGGTAGCTTATAGTATTTCAGGTTTGAGTACTGAAATAGGAAATTTATGTTCTTTGAAAAGGCTTCTGCCATTAAGATGAATAGAAGTGGAGATAATGGGTCTCCTTATTTTAACCCTCTGGTTGCTTGGAAGAAACCATAAGATGAACCATTTATCAAAATGGACAAAAAGGCTGATCTCAAGTTTTTCATTATTAGGTCTATTATTTTGATTGAAAATCCAAAATGGCCTGATAATTTAGTCAAAAAAGACCAAGAGACTCTATCAAATGCTTTCATCATATCAAATTTTATTATCTTGTTAAAACCTTTGGTTTTGGAATTAATGAATGAGGCTAGTTCTTGCATCAGAAGAATATTTTCTGAAATATCCCTTCCTGAGATAAATGCTATTTGTTCAGGGCTTATTATGGAGTCCTAATTGGTTTTAGCCTTTCAGAGAGGATTTTGGTAAATATTTTATTAATAAAGTTACAGAGACTAATTGGTTTGTAATCTTTAAAGGATGAACATACCTCTTTTTTAGGGATAATGATGATTAATGTGGCTGAAATTGCTTTTGGCTTGTTGGCTGAATGAAAGAGGTCATGTATAGCATGTAAGATATCAGTGCTTATGATGTGCCAACATTTTTGATAGAAAAAACCAGAGAATCCATCTGGTCCTGAAGCTGAATGTCCATCCATTGTTTTAACTATGTTTGCTAATTCTTCAATGGTTACATGTTTGGTGAGATTTGAGTTCATTTCTTCAGTAATTAGCCTTGGTATATTTTCTAATAACCAAGCAGTGTTAATGCCAGAGGGATCTTTGAACTCTTCCTGTAATAAATTGGAGAAAAACTTAACACCTTCTTCTGTAATTTCCTCTTGAGTATTTAAAGTTATACCAGCTTCAGTTTTAACTGAGATTATGGATTGTTTTTTATGCTTAGATTTTACTGTTTGATGGTAAAATTTTGTGTTTTGATCACCTTCTTTTAGCCATTTTACTCTAGATTTCTGCCTCCAGTAAATTTCCTGATTCTTTAGAGCTAAAGCTAACTTTGCTTTTGTGTTATTTAAGTTTTCCAGGTTAGCTTGTGATTCATTCTGTTGAAGTATAGTTTCTGCTTGAAGAAGATCTTCTTCACTAGCTTTGACTGCATCAAAAATATTTCAAAATGTGTGTTTATTCTAGAATTTTAGAGCATTTTTAAAGTTTTTTAGCTTGAATAAGAAATTTTCAATTCCCAATTTATTTGAAGGGGTGTTCCATGAATCCTCTACAAGCTTCATAAAGGTTGGGTGATTTATCCAACATTCTTGGAACCTGAAGGGTGTTGGTTTATTGAATAATTTAGGTTCAGCTATGGTAAATAGTAACGGGGAATGGTCTGATTGACCACTTGCTAGTGTTTTGATGCCTGATGCTCAAAAAATGTCCCACCACATATTGTTAGATAAACCTCTATCTAACCTTTTCCAAACCCTTCCTTTGGATCTCATTCCAGTCCAAGTAAAAAGTGATCCTGATGTGGGAATTGTAGACATATTGACTTTTTTCTGAAAATTATTAAAATTCTGAATACTCTTTGGTTCAGGAAAAGATTGACCTAGAAGTTCTTCTATGGAGCTTATAACGTTAAAGTCTCCTATTAAACATAATGGTGTATTTTTATGGTTCATCACTTGTTTCTTCTATGGAGCTTATGACATTTAAGGCTCCTCTTTCATTATTCTCCTCTTTCATGATTGCTAACAGTGTTTAGCAATGCACAGTTTTGTCGATAACAGGAAATTCTCTGCAATATTTTACAATGTTATCAAAGTATCACGCCCTATAAAATAGGGAACGAGCAACTTGGCCTTTTCTTCAGGTCAATTGTCTTGGTGGAGCCGTTACAAATTCTTACAATTCGATGCATGAATTGTCTAGGGAGGTACAAATGAATAATTATTGTTTGGGGATACACCATGGTTAGTCTCCACAATAACAGATGGTATTATGGTGTATTGTAAAATGAAGTAAATTACTGTCACTTGCACATGATCTTAGGCATGTATTGCTCTGCAGTGAGCTATACAAAGGATAGAGAAATTTCTAGTAAATGCCGATATTTTCATAAGGTTATGGAAAGTTTATAGTGATTTTTGTCTTAAATGTTGTAATTTTTAAAAAAATTTAAATATAGTATCTTAAAAGTTAAAACAAATAGTAATATATTTTCCATTGGGTTATGGAAAGTCTATAGTGATTTTTGTCTTAAATGTTGAATTTTTTAAAATAAAATTTACATATTGTATATTAAAAGTTTTAAAAAATAATGTATTTGAACGTAAAAATATCTAACATAAAAATTATTTTTAAAATTTTTAAATTTAGTAGTATGTAATTTAACAAATGCAATATATAAGGTAAAAAATACCTTTTCATAAGCTTATTGACATGCCGCATGTGAGGAGACCCACTTCAAAGGATATACTTTTATCTTCGTTTCCCCATAAAGACTTGTTTTGATTTTTGCCTTTTGAAAACTAGAAGTTACGGAGTAAAAAAGATAGTGAAATACCCATCCGTCATGTGAGTATTGACATATTTAATTTTTCATAATTTTCAATAATCATGTTTGATCGTTAATATCTCTAAATACATACAATAATTTTGCATGAAACCCTAGCTATAAGTCCTTATAGCTAGGCGGCTCAAGGCTATAAGTCCTTATAGTATATATACATGTATATATATGTATATATATGGCGGCTCATGGCTGACGCTTGACCATTCAAAGTCAAACCCTACTATCGAATACCGCCACAATTGGAGAAGTCTCTATCAAAGGCAGCGTGTAATTAAGGTCCGAAATAGGTTCTAAGTTCAGAACTCCCTCCATGGCCGCCTTTTTCATTTTAAAGGCGGTTTTAAATCGATTTAAGGCGGTTCCTCCATTAATGAAAATTGATTAAATGCCTTTAGTTAGGGTCCAAAATGGGTTCTTAGTTCGGAAGTGCTATCTTAGGTCACCATTTTATTTTAAAGGCGGTTCTAATCGTAGAATCGCCTTTAATGAGCTATCTTTTTTGCCCAATATTCTCCCCCTTTATTTTTTCTCCTTAGGTTTTCCTCCCCATCCCTACTTATAAGGGTTTTCTCCCACCTCCTTCCCTCTTTAGAATTTTCTCCTTTTTCCCCACCTCCCCCATCCCCCCTCCTTAGAGTTTTTGCCTTTCTCCCACCCATCCTCCACCGTCAACCTCTCTCCACCATCCGCCCACCCTCAGCCTCCACCTTCACGCCTCCACCGCCACTGCTAGATCGAAGCTCCACCGCCGCTGTTGGGGAGGTCATCGTTGTACCTATACAAGTTAATATTTTTAAACCCTAAATGCATCCTATCTACAATTAAGTAGATAATGGCGAGTCGGGGTCATCCACAAGAAGAGGGATTTTTTCAAGTGTTTAAACATATAAAGCGGAAGGCATAGATATACACATACATATAAAAACAAGTAAAATGGGGGGGGGTTTCCTAAGTTATGAAATTGAAAGACAAGTAACTATCAAAGCAAGAGAACAATGCTAATCATGTGACAACAACTAAAAGGATGATTAAATCAACAATTAACGAAGCTTTGAGGGCAATTGATCCCCTCTTCCAAACCTCTTGTAGATCCTAGATTCATTCACTCAGTCATTGACATTTATTGCCTATGGGGAATGCTGTCACTTCCTAATTGAAGAGCAATATTCATTCCTTCTTAATAGTAATTTGAAAATGCAAATAATGACATTGTGCAAACCTCGTTGACAATCACTTTAGATAAACAACGCCTAAAGGTGTTTCATCAACGACATTTCACACGAAGGACCATAGATTTGATAACAATAAGACTTCTACCAAAGACATAGTCAATTAACCAAACAAAACATTAATTAGGCTACCCCTAGAACAAACCACATTCAAGGTTCAACCTTTCTTTGCATCTATAGGAAAAATATGAGAACAATCCACATTAACATACTTATCTAGCAAGAATCACAACACATTATACACAAGAAGATCTAATTCCATGTTCTTGGATTTTCATGTTAAATGAGCTAAGAAATTGTACACTTTCCTAACACCCTAACATTTCAATCATACAAACACTTCCTATCCTCAAACAACCCATGGCATAAATGAAGTAAAACATAGCATTAACGGCACAATAAATGCTTCCCAATAAATGTTCATAAATGAGCAAAATCAAGAACTCACTACATGGGTTTGGAAGTTTCAATCTATTGCTCCCAAGAGATTAATCAGTTACTGAAATCATGCTAATAAACAACAACAATCCAAACATTAATCAAGCTAAAACAAAGATGAAAATGGTAGAAACTAGGGTTTTGAAAGAGGGAAAATGGGCAGAGAAGAAGTGAAGCGAGAGAGAGAGAGAAGATAGAATTCTATTTATAGTACAAGAAAAAGGCAAAAGTATTTTGGCCACCAGTTCATGACAACTCGCAATAGGGTCCTTCGCAAATCGAGACGGGCACCCAGAACCATGATTTGTCTTCTTTTCTTTTTCTAGTCTCAAGTTATCTTCTTCACAACAAGTTTCTTCTATTATTCAAGTCTTAAAGAAAGTATTCAAAGTCTTCAAAAGATGGTTTCCAATGGCCTCCGGTCTTCAAGTCTCGATGTTTTTTCCTTGTCACACAAAATCCACTTAGAAAAGGTAAACGAGCATAAAATTCGCCCTTACCTCTCCTAAGAGAATTTCAAGGTAAAAAACAAGCTCTTGATAACAAAAGAGCTCAAAAGTGATCTTAAAAATTTCTAAAATATGCACATAAAATGAACACATCAAACGTCCCCGCACTTGAACCTTAGTCGTCCTCGAGTAAGAAAAGATTCAAGCACACGAAGGAATTCATGTATCCACATCCTAAACTTATATTCCCCCAAATTAATACCTCACAAAACTGTTAACATCACACATTCCAAAGTTAAGATCAAATGAGAATTCACCCACAACCCCCATTCCTAAATCTACCAAACCATACCAACCTATCAATTCATTGATGTCCATAAAAACATTCCCAGGTCCCGAATTGACAATCCCAAATCCAAAAAACATGTATGAAATTCAAACACATACTTCACTTTACGCCAATATATCATCCAAAAAAATGAATCATATGAACAATCAATAATTTCATACCTTACTTCGTTTTCCCCGCTAAATTATCCAATCCCAAGTGGTATCATGATGTTAAGCTACCCGATCCATCCATATAGCAACCGCAACCTTATGACTCCAACACTGGAAAACGAGTGAAATCGTAGCATTTTTTCCTTTTCCCCCCTCCCTTTCTTTCATTTTTCCCAGGAGTCCTTTCGGGGTTTTCATCCTAGCCGCACATTATGTTTCTTTGGTTCACATCTCACCTTTTTCTACACATTTAGCCTCTCATTTTTTCCCTAAGTCTTCCTTTTGGGTTTTCAACCTATTTGGCCCCCCAATGTTGCCTAAGTTTCCCTCTCGGGTTTTCAACTTAGCGAGGTTTTTTTTTTCATTTTCTATTTTTTCCTTTTTCCATTTGTTTATGATCACAAGTAGCAAAAAAATTTCCAAATTTAAAACCTAATAAAGCATCCAAATAGCTCGAAAGAAAAGCATCCACAAAATAAAGAAAAACATCCCAAACCTCCAAGTTTAAGAAAACATCCCAAGCAAAGTAGAAAATACCCATCCCCGCACTTAAAACACTACATTGCCCTCAATGTAGACAAAACAGGGAAAAACAGACATATCAAAGTAGGGGAGTGAAACTATAAGCTCACAATCAGGAATGGGATGGCCCCACACTATCGCCGGGGTTCCTTCCATAGGTCTCCTGGTACTGCGCCATCCAATCGGCATTCCTCTGACGTCGCTCTCTCTGCCTCGCTACTCTAGGGTTAGGGCCTGGGGCACCACCACCCTGTGATTGCATCTCAAAAATCCTGGATATAAGATAATGAATCTCATCGTCCATCTCCATGAGGCTTCGGGAGATGAACTTGTTATGCTCAACCTATCCATGAAAATCGTGTTCGACTGTCTGCTTTAGGCACTCATAAAAATCAGGTGGAGCCTGAGGGAAATGAGGTGGAACATGATCCTCCTGCATTGGCTCGGTCTCTAGCGGAGGCAGTGGAGGATGCTGTTGACTCTGCGGCTCAGTGGATGGTAGGGAAGCCTCGTCAGGCTGAATAGGAAGTGGAGGTAGGTCATTGAGCTCCCGCTTAAAATCCAACCTACATAAAGTATCTGGATGGATTTCCAAATCCCCCAAAGGTGTATCAAACTCCATCTTGGTCCTATAACGCCGAGGAAGTGTCATAAAGGTGACATTCCTTGCCCCATACAACTAGTGGTACACTCCTTGAGCCTCTGTGGTGTCTATTAAGTTGAACTTCTTCATCCTCTCCAAAGTGATGAGGTATGAAGAACCTCTGCCCAATCTCGGGAAGCCATCCGGGGCAACCAAGCCTAAGTGCTCCGTTATGAGGGTGATTATACCCCCCATGATAATCTTGCCCTTTAGCTTCTCAGCCACATTGATGACTCTCTTCATCCACAACTCCGCCCACAGTCCATATCCCGTCCCCTAACTCGTGAGATGCCACATGTGGTGAGTATTTGTGTCAGGCATGTTCTTCGCCTCCGACGAATAAAACAACGAGCCCACTAAGAACCTGTACACAAATCGGAGCGTGTGATGGATGATGACGTTACTCTTGTCATGTGAATCCCTCATCCGCCTCCTCGCAACTATTCTATAAAACAACATAACCTCCTTGATTGTGTGCTCTGGGGCCCATGGGTCCAACCTTGCCCGGACCTCTACTGTGTCCCGCCCAAATGCTGCCTCTATTTGAGAGACTGTCATCTCTCGAGAAACATCATCCATGTGAAAGGTGATGTACCTCTCACACGGCTCATCATTTCGCATGCTGTACACCCAGACGGTGGAAAGAAACTCCAATGTATAGCGCTTGTAGGTGGGGGTACTCTTGACCATAAATCCATCCATTCTCCTTTGGCGAGTGATGCACCCCAATTTACCGTCGCTACTGTGCCGCTGTCCACATGCCTGTATCTGTAAGATAAAGCCCCCAGAGGTGTCCACAGGAAAGAGGCTCCGACGGCTAAGTAAACAAACAGTATTACCCAAGAGTAATTTAGAATGAATAATTTAGTGTTTAGGGTTACCTTTAGCCTTTATATAGGTAGGTAAGTAGGGCAACTGTTTTGTTTTCTTATGGAGCAAGTACTCCCACCTTGGGCTAACCCAAAGGTCATTACCCAAAGGGAAATGCCATGGACTAGCGGTCGTCGGTATTAGGCATTTGGACCAATACGGATTTACACATTATCAGTGAGAACACAACGAACCGGCTCTGTCAACTCGATAGCATCAAGCACCGTCTGATCGATAAATCTTGTCTCTAGGATCTCGCGGGTAATCAGAATGTCCCACCTATCTGCATAAGGCTTGGTAATCTGGGTCAAACCCATGTACCGGTCTGGAGGAGGGGGTACAAGGTTTAGCTGCAGAGCTGGTGTCGGAGGTGGTTGTGGAGGTCAAGCGGCGGCGCTCGCATATCGTGGGACCCTGGGTCTCTTTGTTGGGGCCATGATTACCAATCACAGAAAACATGTCAAATGCATAAGAACATAAACATATGCAATATTTTAGAATCACAATCAATCCTAAACTAGTTTAGCTAACATCACAAATTCCAAAATTCCAACATTCAAGTCCGAGCTAAATTAGTCCGAGTATCATCCACAATTGCATATAAAAATCAAGCCACTTTGAACATGCCAACAATTCCAAGTCCATATCATAGGCTACAAGTCATTCACAACATTGAGATTACAAAACAACTAACATTCACTTAAGTATTGCTTTAACACATGTTAGAGCCAAAGATAAACCAAGTTCTTTACATTTTATCACTTCACACACTTGTTAAGTTCTTGGCCAAAAGTATGACAACCTAAGAAATTTATATCCATCATACACCAATGTCATCCTATAGTCAAGATCTCAATCAATCTAAATCTATAACCTCAATATCCACATGGCTCAATCAATTCCAAATCCAAAAACTAACAAAGAGTAACCTCACATAATATCCACAATTTCACCAAATATCCAACATTATCAACAACACAATTTTTTTTTGCAAACCAAGTACAAAGAGTGAAGAAATGTACCAACTAGATGTGTAGGATGATGAAGGAAATAAGCCCACAAGGAATCTAGCCCCAAGTTTCTATGAATTTCAAGAACTCCAAATCTGGGAGTCATTTTTAGAAAAACCTTTCCTGATTTGGTCGCGCCTCACGACCAAAGTTTCACGAGTTGCGATAGGTTTATTGCGATCCGCGATGGAACTTCACGACTCGAACAAAGTTGAACTTGGGAGCTGAAAATTTCCAACTTTATTCTGATTTGGTCGTGCCTCGCAACCAAAGCTTCGTGAGTCACGATAGGTTCATTGTGACTCACGATGAAACCTTCACAACTTGCACAAAGTTGGACATGTGAGCTGAAAATTCCCAAGTTTCCCCTGATTTGGTTGCGACTCGCAACCCCACATCACGACTCACAACAGAACCTTTGCGAGTTATGAAATCTTGGGTCTGAGAGCTCACATTTTCTCTAATTTTTATGATTCCATTGCAACTTGCAACACAACTATCGCGATGAACGGTGAATGACGAACTTCACTTCTCAATCCTTAGAAAAAATTTCAGGGTTACCAAACGTCCAAGATTTTCTTCATCTCTCTCAGCATTCCTCCCTTCATCAATCCAACTCTATGCTCTTCAAATTGCTACAAAATCATGGGAAAACACACCTGTGAAAGGAACAAAACAAAATAATGAAAATAATGACAAAAAAATCAAACTGAAACAATATCGACAGAAAGTCACAAATGACGATCTGAATGATCAAAACCAAGTTTATTTAATGTTTTCAGCATGACTTAAAGTCACAAATGACGATCTGAATGATCAAAACCAAGTTTATTTAATGTTTTCAGCATGACTTACTCCCTTTCTTGGAGCTTACTCACAAACCGGATCAAGGAGATCAACTTCCTCTCCTTTGTCCGGCACAAAACCTTCGTGGTAAGGCTTCAAACGTTGTCCATTGACCTTGAAGGTCTTGGACGTGCTATGATCTATGATCTCTACCGCACCATGCAAGAATACCTTTACCACTTCAAAAGGGGCCACTCCACTACGACCTTAGCTTACCGGGAAATAGGCGGATGCATGATTGAAATAGGAGAAATTTTTGTCCCGTGACAAAGTCCTTCATATTTATCATCTTGTCATGCCACGCCTTGGCTTTCTCCTTGTAAATCTTGGCATTTTCATAGGACTCTCTTCGTATCTCCTCTAACTCTTACAATTGCAATTTTCTATGTAAATCCACCTCATCTATGTCAAGGTTGAAAATCTTGACCTCCCAATACGCCTTGTTGATGAGACGTCAAATGCATGTATTTTTCAAAGCATTTAACACTCTTTTATCATATTTTTGTTGTAAGATTGCTAGATTTATGTAGGTTTACATGATAAAGGGTTTAGATGACCATTTTTGGTTTTTATATCTAAATCCTTCATGTTGTAACCTATGTTTACTCTAATGGATTTTTGGTCCTTACGAGCATCTAGATTCCTTTTTATAAGCTTAATTTGTAGATTTCTCGTGAACACTTAGGAGTGGTTTATTTAAGGCCATTCGAAAGGATGGTAGAAGATGAAAGGCCACTCACAAAGTGGTAGAAGATAAAGTGAAGAAAGGAGAGCAAAGCAAGGGGTGAAGAATGATCTATGTTTTGAAGCAGAGTTCTGAGAATTTTCTGAGAAGAATAAGCCTCCAAGAGTGGTACCATTGGATTCCTCTTCTCGATTACTATACAATTGACTATAAGAACTCTCAAAACGGATCAACAGTTCACCCGGAGGAAGCAAAACAAAACGGGACTTTTTTCCATCGCAACTCTTGATGGAGGCATTGCGACTCACGATAATTGTCCTGCAACTTTCTTTTTACTCCCTTTTTCTTGTACTATAATTAGCATTTCACCCCCCTTCTTCCCCAACTCTCTAAGCCCGACTTGGGGGCTCCAAAACCCTAGTTTTTCACCATTTTCTTCCATTTCTTCTTCTTTCTTTGTAGATCTTTGTTCTATGTTATGGGTTTTAATTATCTAGCTTAGTTTTGTACTTGGGAGCAAATGATTGAACCTTCCACACCTATGTAGTAAGAACCTCCATTTCACTCTTTCTTGAAGCATTTGTTATTTAGCATTCATGTGTTTAAATGTGATATTTTACTTCATTTATGCTATGGGTTGTTTGAGTACATGAAGTGTTTATATGATTGAAGTGTTAGGGTGTTAGGACAGTTGCAAACTTCTTAGCTCCTTGACATGAGAATCCAAGAACATGGAATTAGAATTTCTTGTGCATAATGTGTTGTGATTCTTGCTAGATAAATATGTCAATGTGGATTGTTCTCATGTTTATTCTATAGATGCAATGCAAGGTTGAATCTTGAATGTGGTTTGTTCTAGGTTTAGCCTAATGAATGCTATGTTTGGTTAAATGGCTATGTCTTTGGTAGAAGACTTGTTGTTATCAAAACTATGGTCCTTCGTGTATAATGCCATTGATGAAATACCTTTATGGTGTGGTTTGCCTAGAGTATTATTAATGAGGTTTGGAAATGGTCGTTGTTTATCTTTGCAAATTACTATTAAGAAGGAATGAATGTTGGTCTTCGAATGAGAAGTTTTAGCATTCCCCATAGGTAACGAATGTGATAGAATGAGTGAATGGTTCAATGATCTATATTAGTTTTGGAAGTGGATATTAATTGCCCCCAAGGATTTGTCTTTTGTAGTTTTTACCCATTTTTCTTAGTTTGTTTACTGATTAGCATAGTTATTTAACTTTGCTAGTTATCTTATCTTTAAATTTCATAACTTAGGACCACAACCAACCAAAACCCCCCTTTTTTACTTGCTTATATATATATATATATCTACTTCTATCCTAATATGAACATTATAAGTCTAAACACTTAAGAAAATCCCTCTTCTTCGTGGACAACCCCGATTTGCCACTATCTACTTAATTGTATTTAGTAAGCATAAAGGGCTTATAAATTATAACTTTGAGAGGTACGGCGATGACCTCCCACTTGTGCTCTATTTCCATCGGTAAATGACATGGCTTCCCAAAGACTAACCGGTATGGTGAAATACCGATAGACATCTTGTAAGCCATCATATAGCCCACAAGGCGTCATTCAACCGAGAACTCCAATCCTTCCGACTAGGATTAACCATTTTCTCAAGGATGGACTTGATTTCCCTATTGGAAATTTTGGTTTGGCCATTGGTTTGTAGGTGGTACGCGGTGGAGGTCTTGTGTGTGACACCATACTTCTTCAAGAATGCCTCTAATGTCCGGTTGCAAAAATGGGTACCACGGTCACTAATCAAGGCTCGAGGAATCCTAAACCAGGAGAAGATGTTATCCTTCAAGAACTATGCAACCACTTTTCAATCATCACCTCTAGTGGGTTTTTCTTCAACCTACTTTGACACATAATCAACCACAATAAGAATGTATGTACAGCCCAAGAGTTAGGAAAATGTCCAATAAAGTCAATGCCCCAAACACCAAATATTTCAAAATATAACATAGATTTTTGAGGCATCTCATTCATAGAAAAAATATTTCATACTCTTTGACACTTGTCACAAGCCTTGAAATATATGTATGCATGTTTATTCAAGGTAGGCCAATAAAAACCACTCTCTAGGACTTTCCTAGCGGTCCTTTTTGCTCCAAAATGACCACCACAAGCATAAGAATGACAAAAAGCAAGAATTGAATGCACTTCATTATCGGGGATGCATCTCCTAACACCTTGATCTACTCAATGTTTCCACAAAAAGGAATCATCTCACACATAATACTTAGCATCACTTCTTAGCTTATCTCTTTGAGCCTTAAAAAAATGAGAAGGGAATTTACCGGAGACAAGAAAGTTTACAATGTTGGCATACCACTGCTGGAGGTCCCTAATTGTGAACAATTGTTCATCAGGAAACTCCTCCCATAATTGCTCCTTCATTGATGAATTTATCTCAACGTCTTGGCATGGAGTCAACCGGCTCAAATGATCGGCCACAAGGTTCTCCGCGTCCTTCTTATCTCGCACCTGTAACTCAAATTCACTCAAAAGCAGGATCCATTTAACCAATCTTGGGTTGGCCTCTTTCTTCATCAACAAATGATGAAGCACTGCATGGTCAGTGTACACAATAACTTTTGAACCAAAAAAATAAGATCAAAATTTTTCTAAAGAAAATACCACCGCTAGCAATTTCTTTTCCATGGTGGAGTAGTTTCTCTGGGCCTCATTGAGAGACATGGATTCATAGTGGATGGTGTGAGGCGCTCTCCCCACTCTTTGAATGAGCACCACTTAGATGTTGTAATCACTAGCATTACACATTATCTCGAAAGGAAAAGACCAATCCGGGGGTTGTATGATAGGGGCCGAAACTAACCTTTCCTTCAATGTATAAAATGCCCCTTTACAACCCTCGTCCACCACAAATTTCACCTTCTTTTGTAATAACTTACACAAAGAAGATGCAATCTTTGACAAGTTCTTGATGAACCAGCGGTTAAATTCTGCATGACCAAGAAAAGTTTGAATCATGTCTATCTTTGCCTTGTCTACCTTAATACCCTTAGAGGAGACAACATGGCCCAAGTCAATGCCTTGCACTACCATAAAATGTCACTTCTCAGAATTTAACACAATATTAGTATCAATGCAACATTTAGGTAGCCATTTTATCAACCCGATTTTAAGCTCAAAGTGCCCGGTTGGTCCAACCATCGGTTGTTGATCAAGGTTGGGAGCCATAGTCTTCCTCAATCGAGCTTGCCTCAAAGGAATAGCCCCTCCAAGAGGAGAATCTTAAGGTCCTCCTCCCGGATTCTCATCTTCATGCTCGTCTTGATGCTCCATAGAAGTAGAAGTATCAGTAAAATGGTCACTAGAAAGGGTGTTATTCACACTTTCCAAGGAATGCCTCCCTGCCCTTCTCAAATTCAACTCTAACTCTAGGTTATAGTGTAGGGATTCTTGTGAAGAAGACCGCGCACGAACCATACACCAAGAACTCGAACAATATGTCTCCAAGCCAAGTGAAAATGAAAAATCTAAAAACAAAGAGAACTAACAAATATTCACTACTAGAACATACTCACACATAATATTCCCAAACAATTAAAAATATACGCCTCACCTCGACATCGGTGCCAAAATTTGGGAGGTCATCGCCGTACCTCTCAAAGTTAATATTTTTAAGCCTTAAATGCTTATAATCTACAATTAAGTAGATAATGGCAATTCAGGGTCGCCCACGAGAAGAGAGATCTTTTCAAGTGTTTAAACATATAAAGTAGAAAACATACTAGGCATAGATATACACATACATATAAAAGAAAGTAAAATGGGGGGGAGGGGGGGGGGGGGTTGGTTGGTTTTTCCTAGGTTATGAAATTGAAAGACAAGTTACTAGCAAAGCAAGAGAAAAATGCTAATCACACGACAACAACTAAAAGGATGATTAAATCAACAATTAATGAAGCCTTTGGGAAAATTGATCCTCACTTTCAAACCTCTTATAGATCCTAGATTCATCCACTCATTCATTGGCATTTATTTCCTATGGAGAATGGTGTCACTTCCCAATTGAAGAGCAACATTCATTCCTTCTTAATAGTAATTTGTAAACGCAAACAATGACATTTTGCAAACCTCGTTGACAATCACTTTAGACAAACAATGCCTAAAGGTATGTCATCAACTACATTTCACATGAAGGACCATAGATTTGATAACAAGAAACCTTCTACCAAAGACATAGTCATTTACCCAAATAAAGTATTTATTAGGCTACCACTAGAACAAATCACATTCAAGGTTCAACATTTCTTTGTATCTATAGGAAAAATATGAGAACAATCCACATTAACATACTTATATAGCAAGAATCACAACACATTATATAAAGAAAGTTCTAATTCCATGTTCTTGGATTTTCATGTCAAATGAGCTAAGAAATTGTACACTTTCCTAATACCCTAACATTTTAATCATACAAATACTTCCTATTCTCAAAAAGTCCATGACATAAATGAAGTAAAACATAGCATTAATGGTATATTATATGCTTCCCAATAAATGTTCATAAATGAGCAAAATCAACAATCTCATGAGTTTGGAAGCTTTAACCAATTTCTCCCAAGAGATTACGTAGCTACTAGAATCCATGCTAATAAACAACAACAATCCAAACATTAATCAAGCTAAAACAAAGATGAAAATGGTAGAAACTAGGGTTTTAAAGGAGGGAAAACGGGCAGGAGAAGAAGTGAATAGAGAGAGAAGATAAAATGCTATTTATAGTACAAGAAAAAGGCAAAAGTATTCTGGCCGCCCGTTCATTGCGACTCGCTAAAAGGTATATTGCTAGTCACGATGGGCACACAGAGCCATGATTTGGCTTTTTTCCTTCTTCTTGTCTCAATATCTCTTCTTCACAAGAAGTTTCTTTCATTCTTCAAGTCTTCAAATCGTTAAAGAAAGTCTTTAAAGTCTTCAAATTCTTCAAAAGATGGTCTTCAATGGCCTTCGGTCTTCAAGTTTCGATGTTCTTTCCTTGTCACCCAAAATCCACTTAGAAAAGGTAAAAGAGCGTTAAAGTCGCTCTTACCTCTCCTAAGAGAATTTCAAGGTAAAACACAAGTTCTTGATAACAAAAAAGCATAAAAGTGATCCCAAAGAGTCCCAAAATATGCACATAATATGGATACATCAATAACCGATGTCGGTCAGGTTGAGGCTTGCGTGTTAGTGGCATCGACAGGTGACCGACATCGCCCGAGTCTTGACGGATCTTACTAGGAAGTCCAAAAAAACATTGTTTTTAGTAGCTTCTATATGAATACTTCTACCATGCTTAAAAGTTTAAGCTTTTCGGCTTCTCCCAATTCAGGAAACCTAATCTTTTGAAGCCCAATTTTGAAAGGTATGTGTTTCTCTGTCATTTCTTGTTCATAATTTTTAATTTTAATTTGGTAAAGAGCATTGTTAGTAAGCTTTTGTAGGTACATATGCTTATTTTGTGTTACACACATGTTGGATTTGGATATTTCTGCATGTTTTGGTTGTTAGAGTTAGATTAGTGCGTACAAATTCTTCCTTATTCTAGTTTTAGCGTTTGAAGTATGAAATTGTTAAGGATTTTTTACTTTGAATCCATTGTCGGCTATCTATCGGTTCCGCTACTGTTGTTACCAAAATGTGACTGACGTTGCCACCAAGCATCAGTCAGACATTACTTATGGACAGAGTGTTAAGTGCAACGTTTCTTAACCATCGGTTTTACTGTTGGTATGTCAGATGACTAACCAACTTCGGTTGGATCCCTTAGTATTGTCTTTTATTTTGGCATTTTCCAGACAAAATCACTGACTAGCTAACTCTAGTGGAATGTGCTTGATTAAAGTCGGTTATGGGCGTATTTGGTAGAGCCGTGATTATAAGTAAAATTAGCTTATTTTGAAAGCAGGGGGAGACTAGCTTCTACTTTTTCCCCAAAAATAGAAATAAGCTGCTTTTTAGCACTTTACGAAACACTAAAAAGTGATTTTCTTATAAACAAAGAAACTTATAAGCTCTGCCAAACAAAACCTATACTGCCTTTGATCAATTACAATCAAAGCCGGTTCAAAATCCAACTTTAACCAAGGTTCAAATTTAGTTCCAAATTCGGAACTTGTTTTGGGGTATTAAAAAAAGCTGCTGGAAAACCTCACGTTTCCGGAAGGAACTAGAGGTTTCCAACAGCAAAGAAAAATGCAGATATGGCAAATAGATGGAAAAACATAAGAAATAGAGTTAAAGTACATATCTAAACAAAAAAAAAGCATAACTTCAAAAAAATATTTACTCCATTTACGATGAAGAAATGGCTTTGCGCAGCGGTGGAAGCTTTGATGCATGGAGCTTAAACGGAGAGGCTTTACACGACGGAGGGTGCTTCGCGCGGCAGAGGGTGCTTCGCGCGGCAGAGGGTGCTTCGTGCGGTGGTGAGTGCTTAGCGCAACGGTGAATGTTTAGCGCATCGGTGAAAGCTTTGCACGGTGGTGAAAGCTTCGGTGCAAAGGACTTCGAGCGACTGAGGAGATTTGCAGGATGGAGGGGTTTCGCAAGGCGGAAGGGGTTCCCTCGTCAGAGGGGTTTCGACGGAGGGAGCTATACGATGGAGGCCGGGGATCGACGGTTGGGCTTTGCAGTGGGAGACATGAGGGAGAGAGAGGGTGGGAGACGAGAGGGCGTGAGGTGGAGAGGAGGCGGTGGAGGGTGGGTGGAGGAGGGGTGGGTAGCAGATCTAGGGTTTGGTGTTAGACGGGAGGGCGTAATGGCTAAGGCATGGAGATAACGGGTGAAGTGTTTGGTGTTAGAAAAAAAATACTAAGGGAATTGAAGAGAGATAACCTAGCTACTTATACTTGGGACAAAAAATAAATTAAAGTCATCCCATTAAAGTTGGTTTTTCAATTGAGCTGTCTTTAATCAATTAAAAAGTGTCTTTAAAAGTTTCGGGGTGACTCGGGAGAGAGTTTTGAACTCGGAACCTCCCTCGGATTCTCATTAAAGGCGGTTCCTCAAGAACCACCTTTGATTGAGCGCCTTTAAACAAGCTTTTTCCACTAGTGTAAGTACAATTGAATCCCAATGACGCAATTTCCTCAAACCGGCTTCTATTAATATGATTTTTCAATTTGATTTCTATTACATTTAGGATTCATGGCAAACAACAGTGGTTCAAGCAGTGCGAACCGTGAGGTATGAAAAAAATGTCTTTTTAACAATGTCTTCCTATTTGTTTACAAATGAATGACATCTAATTTTATTATTTTTGGTTGCAGATGGGATCTGGTAATCGAGACGATCATGTCATTCTCGACGCGTACACCATGTCATAGAACAACCCACATTTTAGCTGCATTTTATCACATCAAAACTTTGGTGCTATTCCCGATATGATAATTATACCTAAACCATTTAATTTTTATTTTTTTCTCATCAAATGTTCCGTTATTCGTTCCATAATAATTAGCTAGTTTTGTTCTTTATGTAGTTCATTCCTTGGGATATGGCAGCATGCCTGCCGGCAAAAAGGTCCTGGTCGTCCTCCAATGGCACATGAAGTATTCAGGTGACCAAAGATCAAGGCTCTTCCTTCAAAGGGATGTGGAAAGTTTCAAGCGGACAATGGGTTGTAGTACGGCGATGCGGTTTTCTTTGAACTGCTATAGGCCACAAAAGCCCTTATAGTGTTCCATGTTGTATACATCAATGAAAATTGGATGAGTAAAATGAATTTTTTTAACCAAACATGTATTAGATATGAATTTGAACATTATGTTTTTGGTGCTGCTTATTAAACTGTGAGTCGCGTTGGGCACTAATTTTATAATTCAAATTAATTTGTAATTTTGGTTCAAGCAATATCGCTTATCTGTCTAGAAGTTTTTGGCAATTCGAAACTAGAATTCTAATGTTGGATCGACCTCACTAAGGGAAACACCTAGTCCTCGAAACATAAAACCGATGTAAGATACAATAAAGCCTGACCTGATTAAAGCTGAAATTAACCCGATGCACAACTGTCTTTGACTAAATAAAATGATGACATTCACTGTACTCCTTGGCCCAGTCTAACAAGCCAACATCGAGTAGCTTTTAGTTACACCAAGCTCGGCTACATTTTGGAAACTCTTATGTAAAGGCCAACATACAAGCATTCTTGTCGGTTCAATCGACTTCGACAACTAACAGATGATGAAGACAACCCCAAAATCGACTCCAGTTTAGAACCAATGTAATAAATGGACTTTTTATTGCTGCTCTTTTTACCTTGATTTTTCAGGGATAAAAAATTGAGGTAAAACATCCTGAATAATTGATGTAATAGGTAATGTTTCTATTATTTTTAGGCCATTCTAGTTTTTAAAACTTATAACAAAACCCCCATATAAT
Source organism: Rubia yunnanensis (assembly GCA_037428765.1). NCBI lineage: Eukaryota > Viridiplantae > Streptophyta > Magnoliopsida > Gentianales > Rubiaceae > Rubia > Rubia yunnanensis. The sequence continues at coordinate 65,459,599 of CM075066.1, forward strand.
GGATGTATTATTTTTCTAATTTTTAGCATTTATACGTAATTACCTACTCCTCCCGTCCCAAGTTAAAATGCACAAAATCAAAGATTATGTCAAACTTGAAACACTTTAACTACATATTAGAATAGATATATACATAATCTATACTTGCTGTGGTATTCTCCAATCCGATTGGTTATCATGGCTCACCCAAGTATACCTGCAAAAGAGATCCCGGAAGTGGTCCTGGGAAAACAACTTTGACGTTCAAGTCAATAATCTTCTTTCTGGAATCAAGTTACTTTACTCTAGTTGCACTTACTTAGATTTGTGTCCTTCTTATTCCTTTTATAATTCACAATGAATGTGGCTCCGTTTTATCTGGAATGATCATCGTGTGTCTGATCTTGGGTCCAAGAAATATGGTTCGTGGGTTGACTCTACTTGTTCTGTGTCTGCCTGGCCCAGATCGCTTCGCTAGTTCACTTCAGGACCACTTGTGGTTTTGGGCTAGCAACTTATTTGGGATAGGTTAGGATATGTATGCACTATAAGCCCCCAACCACGAAGACTAAGCAGCATGGAGCATTTTCCTCGAAGTGATTGAATGCGAACAGAAGTTGTAAATCAATGGCCTGGTCGGCATATGATATTACCTTCGTAGAAATTTCAAAGTGTTAATAGCTTTATGGTTGATACAATTCTTTCTCCACCCACTCTTTAGCTTTCAAATTTTGAATTTCCTATCTTTATTGTTGAAGATAGTAGCGAAGATTATGTTCGAAAGAGAGGCGATTCTATCCACCTTGTTCGCTGTTCATTTTTGGAATTTCCCGACGTTTGTTATTATTGTGTCTTTTAAGTGGGGAATTTCAATCGAGTGGCTTCATTTAGTGTGCTGTCTATTCACCTTCCGCCTCCTCCTAGTTACATGTAAAAGGTAACCCACTTTTTGTGTAAGAACTTCATCATTGTGCTGTTGAACTATCCTTCCTTCATGGATTTTTCGCTTCCCTTATTTGCATTTAAATATTGAAACTTTCTTTTTGTTTCAATTTTATCACTTTCGTTTGCCAAAATCCTCCTCTTTTCCGGCCAAATCTAGGTTTTTTGCGCATCACTTTCCGTCGTCTCTTTGAATAGTAAGATCTGTTTTCAATTTTGAATTCTTTTACTGCATGCTCTAATTCTGATAACGTATATCTTTTCTCCGACTCTCTGGAATTATACTGGTTGTTCTAATTTTTTTATACTATCCTGGTCATGTTCTCCAGCGTGCTTGTTGTTAAGCTTTGTTCCAACAGGTTTCTATTTATAGTCCATTCCCCTAATTGACTCTATTATTTCCAAATCTAGACTCCTCATTTATCCTCATCATTTCCCCTAACTGCGTCGTGTCCCCCATAGAAGAGGCTCATTCTAGTGGGGATTCCGGTTATGTCAACGGCTCCTCTACCATACGAAGTATGCTTACCGGAACTCATTTAGAAGAATTAAAAAGCTACTTTCCATTTGATCCCCTTTTATACTTCGCCCTCCTACAAACAGTGAATGTGCTCTCACTCCACCATCTGGTTATATATCATGGTACTTAGCCTATTTGAACTTTGGACTTTATTTTCCTCTCCCTCAAAGTGTGGTTGATATTCTTTGTTCGTATAAAGTCGCGTTGTCCCAATTTCACCCCAAGGGCATTGATATCATAATGGGTTGAGCTTGTGAGTGGTTTCCCTAGTAAATTTGGTCTCTGGCATAAGAAATACTTCAAAAAATTGGAATATAACCCCAAAGTTGTTGTGCCTTCTTGGAACTACAAGGTTCCCAAGGTTAAGCTTCCTGGTCTGGATGTTCTTTTTACCGAAAAGGCGGAGATTGTGGTCACGCTTCGTGCTCATACACAACATCCCCGTCACATTGACTCTGATGCTGAAAGTGTTTTGGTTGTTTTTGTTTTGATGTGCTTGATCTGCAATCTCTCTTATATTGACGAACTGTTATACTTTTTATTTATTATTTATGTGTTCGTTTGATCTGTGACGTTCGTTACGTTTCAGATATGGACCTATCTAAAGGTGAAATTGGCAGATCACTTTTTTAAAACGACGATGCAGAGGTGGCTAAGGCTACTGCTCAGCTTGATGATGATGATGGGAGTAACATCCTCCATCCAGGATGTTAATAAGACAGGCCTCGGTGACAAGAGTAGATTACTTAGAATGGGTGGACAAGTGGTCGTCACCCCATTGTTGTGGCGAAGGAGAAAAAATAGAAGAGGGATAGGGGCAGTGGATCTTCAAGTTATTCACTCCCCCTTTCAAATGGGGACATGTAAACCAATCTAGTTCGCAAATTCTGATGCAAACTGAGGGTCCATTGGTAGAGGGGATGATATGTGATATACTTTCCAACCTCTCTTTACCCGACACACTGGCTGTGGTAAGTCTACATCTAAACTTTAGTGATCTTATTTATATCATGATCTCTCTTATATAAAATGATGACTAACTTCATCTCGTGTGTTTTTGTCTTATAAGGTCTACGAAAGCCTTCAGCTTGCTAGTGAGCGGATTTCAAACTTTTCCCCTGGTGATGCATCACTGTCGGAGAAGTATGCAACATAGGAAGCTAAATGTGTAGCTCTAGAAAGTTTTCTTAAAGCTGCTAAGGAAAGGGTTGATGCTACTGAGGGAAAGTTGAGCACTGCTGAGGAGCGCAATAAGCTTGTGGAGATGAAGGCGACTCGGCTTTGTGCGGAGTTAAAGGAGATTAGAACCAATGGACCTGCTTCTCCTCAATACCCTCAAATTATGGTTGATTGACTCTACAAGACCAAATCGTTCTATAAAAGTTTCAAGGATGTTTCCAACGATGCTCGCACTATTGGCTACTGCAAGGCTATGAAGAATCAATGCTAGTGAAACCCCACTTGCTCGCTGAAGAGTTTGCCTTCCATGAAGAAGTGTTTTGAGACTTTGGAGAAGAAGAAGGAAAAGCTGAACCAAGGTTTTCTTGAAAAGATTCTCGATGGGGGATATCCTTACGCTTAACTTTTACATCGTGCCAGCCTTCCCAGTCTTCCATCTACGACTGAGTTAAATGAGTGCAAGATGGATTATCGAGAAGATCTTCCATTTAAACCTAGCACTGATAATCCAACTCCTAAGACTGGGAAACAACTGCTATCATTGTTTAGCCTCCGCCAACGTCCGAAGTTTGTTGATCTCTAGTGTACTGGATTTTTTGGATTATTAATTGTAAACTTAAGCCAATATTTTGATGTTATGTGTACTATTTATGTGACTTTCTTTGTGAATGCTGATTTCTTCTTCCATTTTTAGGTTTCTCATTGCCCTTACTTGTGTGCAGGGCTTTAATATTATGGTAGATCATAAATACCTAAAAAGACTTGACTTTATGGGATGTAGTGATTATTTTTCTAAACCTATAAGCTTGCTTTGTGCCACTTGATCTTTCACCAAAGAGTGTGAGGAAGTTGTTTCTTCTGATCATTTTTTGCGCATTGAATCGCTTTTCTTATGTATTGAGTGGCAACTTTGCATTCTGTCTTCATCTCCTTCTTTGTCTACAAGTTGTCCTTGCAGTAAGTTCATTCCTGATGTGTATAATGTTGAGTCGCTTGGGTTGGACATCGCCTGTGGTTTAGTTGATCTTGAATCTACTGATACGGTCATTTAACCTCCCTGTTCATGTTGAAGAGTGGGTGTTATGTTTAGGCATTCATTTGCGTATATGCTTCTGGGTATTAATGATCTTGAAAGAAGTGGAATACAACTGTAAAGGACACCCTGGATGCTTTGTGCAATTCGCATAAAATTGTAAGTGAGCAGAATAGTCTAATTCATTGTCAACAAATGAACATGGTCAAGATGCTCCGACAACAAGTAGAGGATAGGGATTATGGTGTGAGCATGACTTGCGAGGCCCATCAGAAGACGTTGATCATTGATAAACAATGTGCCCGTATTGATGATTTGCTGGAAATATTAAAGAAAAAGCAGAATGAGTGTGATCACTTTTCATCCTCTGCTCTTGGTTTGCAAAGTAAGTTTGACAAGCAGTTTGCCATAAACACAAAAATGCAAAGTGAAAATGAGGAACTTCGTACTGAATGTAACCGTCTCGACATAGCTGTTCACCAATTGGAGCAAACTTGTGTTAAGTATAAATAAAGGCTTCAAGCTCGCCCTTTGTCATCTTGCAGACCTACTAGCAGTGGGCATTTGACTATGGGAATTGGTGGGCAGAAGATTAATTTGTCTAAGGTTGTCTGCTCGCATATCCATGGCCTAGAAACTAAAGTACAGAATTTAAAAGCCGAAATGAAGCAGTATGAAGAAACTGTTAACGTAATGAGTATGTGGCTGGACCGCGAGGAGTTTGGTCCTATAACTGGTATCAAAGCGTATTATGCTAGCATCTTGGTCATATGGAGCAAAGGGGTCTGACACACCATCCTGCTTATTTGCACATGAAATGGCGATATGACCATATACTTAGCGAGGAGCGTGAAGCTGAGGAAAACCAGTGTAGGGCTTAGCGTCTTCCTTACGAGGCTGAGCACAGTTGCGTCGTGGTGGTTCATCTTCGTACGGATCATCACGATCCTCGAGGCATTGATAGTATGCAGTGATTATCTTTATTTAAATGAGAATGTTGTTTTTGTTGCTGCTTTTGGATGATGTGGTTGTTCCTTTTCTATCTTTAAACTTTTGAGTGCTCTTTGACTTTGTGATTCTCTTTTACTCATATGGCATGTCTTGTATGTTTCTACTCTAGTTGTTTTGAGAATTGAAAACCTGTTTATCGCAAAGCTGAAAGATCTATAGCTTGCTTTAGTCACTGTTTTGTTGGCATATCTACCATGTAGCAAGATCTATTGCCTGTTTTATTGAGAATATGTATTGTTCAAAACCAAAAGATCTATAGCTTTCTTTTATCACTGTGTTATAGGTAGGTTTGCCTAATAGCAAGATCCATAGCTTGTGTTTTATTGAGAGCGCAAATTTGCGAGATCTATTGCTTGCACTTGCTTTGTTATAGGTATATCTACCCTTTAGCCAAGTTCATGACTTGCTTTGCTGTACGTTTTCCAAAAAAGTGAGTTGAATGGCTTTCATAATTGATAATTATACCACTAACTCCATGTGTTAAGAATTTGTAACTTAGGGAAGTGAATGTAAAGTATAGATGTTTGAAAAGGAAAGATTGTACTTCAAAAGATTCATACGACGATAATATCACCGTCAACAAAAACATAGAGAGCGAACACCACCAATTGTTATGTTATGGTTTCTCTACATGAAAGCTAGACCTCCTTGCCACTTCGCTGATTCTACACATAAAACTTTCTTAAGTTAACTATGTGCAAAGTGTTGGGAATATTGCTACCATCCATTTTTTCTAGCTTGTAGCAGTTTGATTGGTGCGCCTTCATTATCTTGTACGGTCCTTCCCACTTCGGGCATAATTTTCATCTTTCTTTAGGTAGGCTAGCTTCATTCTTCCTTAGCACCGAATCGTGAATTTGGAATTGTGTGTCCTTAACTCTCTGGTTGTAAGCTCTAGCCATGTTTTCCTTGTATTTGGCCTCCTTGATTGATGCCTGCTCTCCCTTTTCTTTAAGTTCATCCAAATTCAACCTCACCTTCTATAGGTTAACATCCTCCTTATAATGCTCAACTTGAAGGGTTGATTGTTTGATTTCTACTGGAATTACCACTTCGTTGCCATATACCAGACTGTACGACATTTCTCCTATTGGTTCTCATATTGTTGTCCTATATGACCATAAAGTATTGAGTATCTCATCAACCCAGCCTACTCACTTTCCTTTCAATCTTTTCTAGATACCTTGAACAAACGTTCGGTTTGTTACTTCTACCTAAAAGTTTGCTTGAGGGTGAGCTACAAAAGTAAATTTCTGCTTGATTCCCAGTATAAGACACCATTCTGTAAAAACCCCACTTGTAAACGGCGGGCCATTGTTGGTGACGATGATCTGTGGTACTCCGAAGCGACAAACTATGTTCTACCATAAAAATATTTTGGCCGCTTTTGCTGTCACTCGCCCAAGAGGCTTCACTTCTACCCACTTCGTGAAGTAGTCGACCTCCATAATCAGAAACTTGGAACTGCCATTGCCTATCGAAAAGGTCCAATGAGATCAATACCCCATTTATTAAAAGGCCAAGCTGCGTATATTCTTGTTAACACTAACTGGGGCTTGTGTGATATTGAAGCACTAATTTGGAAGTTTCTGAATTTGAGGACGAAGCTGTATGCTTCGTTGAACATGGTCCACCAGTAATATTCATCTCAAATGATCTTCTTTGAAATCAATCGCGATCCCTGGTGGGAACTGCATAGTCCTTCATGTACCTCTCTCAAGATTTTGCTTGCCTACGATGGGCCTACATACTTTATCCATGGAGATAAATAAACTTTCTTGTACAAGGTCATGTGTTTATAAACATAATTGCGGGATCGTATTTATAGTTTCCTAGCTTGCATATTACCACTCGGTAGCTTCCATTTGTCAAATTATTCAACCAATGGTGTTATCCAATTTGATCCCTATTCTTGAACTACTGCCACAAATGTCCTTGTTGTGCTTCTGACTAGAATTACTTCCACAGCTTTGTGCTAAGCTAATGACTCGAAACCCGTTGTTGCTAGCTTGCTTAAGCCATTTGCCTTTGTGTTATCACTTCTTGTGGCGTGTTGGATGTTAAAGTACTCAAGGTTGGAGATGAGTTGACGAACCCTGGTTAAGTATTTCATCAACCGCTCTTCCTGCACTTCGTAATCTTCACGTACTTATTGGACCACTATTTTTCAATCGCTAAATGGCCGAACGCTCTTCAGCTTCATGTTAACTGTGAGATCTAGTCCGCATATTAATGCTTCATACTCAGCTTCGTTATTGGTGAGTGAGAAATCAAAGCAAAGCAAATATCTTTGTTCCCCTCCATTTGGATTAAAAACTAGCAGTCTTGATCCTTATCCTTCCTTGCTAGATGCATTATTTACGAACAACTTCCATGTGATGTCCTCCCATTTAGCCTTTGTTATTTCCTCATCAGAGAACTGTTGTGTTTTCGTCTGCTACGCCCCCATGCTTGTCATTTTGGCAATGAAATCTGCTAAAGTTTGTGCTTTGATTGAGGTTCACGGTTGAAACTGAATTTTGAATTATCCCAATTCGAGGGCTAACTTAGTCATTCTCCCAGAAGACTCAGGCTTGTTCAGGATGTTCTTGATTGGGTAGTCGGTATAAACAACAATCGTATAACTCTGGAAATAGGTTTGCAGTAATTTTGCAAAATATATCAAGGCTAGGGTCAAGTTTTCAATAGGAAGATATGCTCTCTTGGCCTTTTACAGTATTCTACTGGTGTAGAACACTGGTATTTATTTCTGGCCTTCTTGCCTTACTATAACTGAGCTTACCATGTTTACTGAAACTGCCAAATACAAGTATGGTGTTTCTCCCTGAATTGGTGCTTTTAACGTTGGGAGTGTCTGAATTTGATCCTTTAGTAACTCGTATGTTGATTGGCATTCTTCATTCCAACTAAACTTCTTAGCCTTTTTCAGGATTTTAAAAAGTGGGAAGTGCCTCTCTGCTACTTTTGAGATGAACCTGCTGAGTGCGGTGAATGATCCCATTAAGATTTGGACTTCCTTTATTGTTCGTGGTTGGGGGAGTTGAACGATTGCTTGTATCTTCTCTAGGTTAGCCTCAATCCCTTTTGACAAAACCTTATTTCCTAGAAATATACCTGCCCCAATCCTGATTGTGCATTTTTTAGGATTTAGCTTCATTCCAATTGAATTGAATGTATCTAGGGTTTCTTTTAAGTTCTCCGCGAAGTCGCATGTTCGCCTACTCTTGATGACCTTATCATCTACATATGCCTCTATATTGCATCCAATCTGGCTGCGGAACGCGCTATCAACCACTCTTTAATACGTTTCCCCTACATTTTATAATCCAAACGACATCTTCTAGTAGCAAAATATCCCAAAACTTCTTATGAAGGCTATTTTTTCTGCATCTACAGGATCCATCAATATTTGATGATACCCTTTGTAGGCATCTAAGAATGAGAGGACTTCGTACCCCGAGATTGCTTCTACTAGTTGATCGACTTTGGTAGGGGGTAATAATCCTTTGGGCACACTTTGTTTAGATTAGTGAAATCTATACACATTCTCCATCCCGTGTCTGCCTTTTTACCATCACTGGGTTTGCTAGCCATGTTGGGTATATCACCTCCTTTATTATCCTAACATGCAATAGTGCCTTCAGTTCATCCTCAATTGCCTTTTGTCTATCACTGGCAAAACTTCTTTGCTTCTGTTTGACACGCTTGATCGAATCAGCGATGTTCAAAGAATGAGTTGCTATACTTGGGTTAATTCCTCCCATGTTCCATACACTCCATGCGAATGTATCCTTATGATCTCTTAGAATTTGTTTTACTCTCTGTTTCTCTTACTCTGGAAGATACTTCCCCATCTTGGCACATTTGGACTCATCATTGTCACCTAAAATGACATCTTTAGTTTCTTCCCCAATATCTACTGGATGATTCACCTGATTGAGTGAGTTGCCATTAGTGATAGTACTAACCATCTTTGGTTGTTTCACGGTTTGTTCGGCTTTCATAGCGATGACCATGCATTGCCTGGCGGTCTGCTGGTTTCCCCTCACCATTGTGACCCCTGTTGGGGTGGGTAATTTCATTACTACATTGTTCGAAGACAATATTGCTTTTTCTCTTTTCATTCATGACATGCCAATAATATCGTGCAAAAATCTTGGAGCATCCATGACTATGAAGTCGCAAATTATAGTGCAATTCCTCTCATTTTCCCCAATTGTTATAGACAACTATATGTTGCCAAGCGGCGTTTCTAATCTTCCTGTGAACCCCTCTTGAATCCAAGTTTGTCAAAGCAATCCATGACGAGGATTTCTGCCACACTTCCATCAACACAAACACTCTATGAACCGACGTGTTCCTAATTTTGGCAATAATAACCATGGATCATTGTGTGGCGGGGCATTAGAAACATTGCCCTCTTCACTAAACGTGATTGTTTCATCAATATACAATATTTTATCCAAGGGCTCCTGAGGAGGTGAATACCTGCCTTAGCTTTCACGACATTATTTGAAAAGGATTTTGTAGACCCATGTATGGAGAAGACAATTTTTTCTGGAGCTTTGTTAGGTACGCCTTCTTCATAATCTATCACAGCCGTCATCTTTTGATTTATGCTCTGAGTGTTCGTTATGGCCTGTGTTTTAGCCTTGGAGCTTCTTGCCTTCCTCGCTTTGTTGTATTTGATACCGCCTTCTTCCTTCCTATATTGTCCAAAATAACCATTTCTAAGATTTTCCTCTATCTGCCTATTTCTGCTATACTCTTTGTCATGACCGTGATCCTTATAGAAGGCACAATAGTATTCTCTTGATCTCTTCTCTGGGGGCACTGCCATTGACATTGGTTCGCGGAACAGATCTTTTTTTGCCTGCCAGATCTCTATTTGCAATTTTGAGCATTGTCTCTTGGGATAAAATGCCTTGTAATCTGGCTTATCTTCCTTTGAAAGCTAAGTTTCCTTTCCCTTTCTTTGCAATATTACTTTGCGAGTCCTCTGTTACTCTCTTCTCACCTCACTCTTGCTCTATTTTGCGGTTATTGGTTTCGTCAATTCGCACATACTATTCAATAATAATTTGTAGGTCTCTTGGGTTCTCTGGCATGTTCTTTATTAGTTCTTTGTAGAACTCTCCTAATCACTTGCCTCCCATGAACACACCTAAATACGATTGGAACGATAGATCCCGCACCTGCAGACTTTCTGTAATGAACCTGCTGGGGTATTTGGCCAAACTTTCATCGCTTTGTTGGGCTATATTGTTAAGATCTGCGATTGCCTTGGTGAACTTCTGCTTCTCGTAGAAACATCCCAAAAAAAAGTCTGATAGTTGTGCCCAAGATGTGATGTTTCCACTTGGTAAATCTTCATACCATGTGATCGATGTTCCCGATAAAAATATGGGGAACACATTTCATACCAATTCAATTTCAGAATCGCGGAACCTTATGGTATTACGATAGAAATATAATAATTCCTTTGGTTTGGTTGTCCCATCGTAGATTTTGACATGCTATGGTAATTTGATGTCTTTTGGCATCTTAAAGTTGCAAAGATGTGGTGCGAGCGGAAACTTATCTGCGTCATCTTCTGCAACTATGTCTCTTAATTCGTCCCCATATATAAGGCCACCATTGTTTTGAGAAACCTTTTGACTTACCTTTGGGGACTTTTGTTTAAGAGTAGCCTAGAACTTATTATACAGTTACTCCTTGTTCGCTTCCAAAAATGATGCGAACACTCTTTTCTCTTTTCCCTCTGCTTCTTCTTCTTCTGTGTCATTCCTAACATGTTCTTGTTCTTTTCTTAGGATGTGTTCCTGATCTTGGATAGGATGTGTATTCCTATTTCTCCCCGTTGTTTGCTCTTGAGTGTGGTGGTTTTAACTCCTTTCACTTCTGGTGAACACCATTATCAACTCCATTGGGAATGAACGATTGGAAAAAAATTTCATCCCCACGGACGGTGCCAAATGTTGTGGTATTCTTCAATCCGGTTAGTTGATTGTGGCTCACCCAAGTATACCGGCAAAAGAGATCCCGGAAGTGATTCAGGGGAAATAGCTCCGATGTTCAAGTCAGTAATCTTCTTTCTGGAATCAAGTTACTTTAGTCTAGTTGCACTTATCTAGATCCGTACCCTCCTTCTACCTTTTATAATACACAAAAAACGTGGATCCATTTTATTCGGAATGGCCATCGTGTGTCTGATCGTGGGTATGAGAAATGCAGTTCGTTGGTTGACTCCACTTGCTCTGCATCCTTCTGGCCCAGACCACTTCGCTAGTTCGCTTCAGGGCCATTTGTGGTTTTGAACTTACTACTTATTTGGTCTAGGTTAGGCTAGGTATGCACCAATACTATATACTAAAAGAGCAACTCTTTTGTCAAGTGGCACTCTCAAAGTTTATCCATATATGCTTTCATAATTTTGGCAATTGGCATCTCCTAAGCTTATATTTTTTAGTTCAAACCATCATGGACGGGGTTTGGAGGGTATTCTTACCTTTTCATTAAGCTCATATGTTGCCAAAAGTTGGCTAATGTTCCTGAAGGCTTACAACAATTGCCTAAAGGATTACATCAAGTTGCCCGAAGGCTTACATCAAGTTTTCGGGAAGCTTACAACAGTTGCCCAAAAAGAGTATAAAAAATGCACTAGAAATAAAATTTTCAAATCTGTAGCCTTTACGCATAAACATAGATAGGGGTACATCGTATGATAAATGGTCAATAACTGTGTAAATGATGAGACGTCAAACGCATGTATTTTTCGGAGAATTTAACATTTTTTTTGTCATCTTTTTGTTGAAAGATTGCTAGATTTAGCTAGGTTTACATCATAAGGGGTTTAGATGACCATTTTTGGTTTGCATATCTATATCCTTCATTTTGTAACCTATGTTTAGTGTAATGGATTTTTGGTCCTTACAAGCATCTAGATTCCATTTTATGAGCTTAATTTGTAGATTGCTCGTGAGCCCTTTGAAGTGGTTTAGTGAATGCAATAGGACAAAATGGTAGAAGTTAGAAGGGTCGAAGAAGGAAGGTAAAGAAGAAGATGAATTGTCACCAGGAAGTTTGGACAAAGTTCTTAAAATGATCCAAGAAGAATCAGCCTACAAGGGTGGCACTATTGGATTTAACTTCTCGAGCACTATAAAATTGACTGCAAGAACTCCTAAATCATAGCAATAGTTCACCCAAAATGACGTGAAGACCGACCAACCGACCGAACGGCCTGGTGAAGAAAACCGTGGCACGTAGGCTGCTTCCTTAACCAAACACCCATTCGAGAGAAATAAACCGTGGCGTAGCCTCTCAGATAAAAAATGCTGGCCCAAAGCTTGATTGCGCATGCCAACGCCCTGGAGTTTGGCGCCAGTGCCCAACATCCTGCGCCACCAACATAGCTCTCACCTAGGAGTCTTATGCCAGCGACATAGCTACCTCGAGTCATCACCCAGTCTTCTCATGCCACGGTATGCCCGACACGCGCTTGTGTACTCTGCTGCACCATTTGACTTCTTTTTTATCCACTTAGGCTATAAATTGCCCCCTTTCTTCCCCATTATCTAAGCACGACTTTGGGGCACCAAAACCCTAATTTTCCCCCTTTTCTTCCATTTTCTTTTTCTTTCTTTGTAGATTTATGTTCTATATTATGGGGTTTGATTATTTAGCTGGGTTTCGTACTTGGTAGCAATTGATTGAGGCTTCTAAGCCATATCTTAAGAACTCTGTTGGGAGGTCATCGCCGTACCTCTCAAAGTTAATACTTTTAAGCCATAAATGCTTCCTATCTACAATTAAGTAGATAATGGCAAGTCGGGGTCGTCCACAAGAAGAGGGATCTTTTCAAGTGTTTTAAACATATATATGAGAAAACATACTAAGCATTTACATACATAGATACATATAAAAGCATGTAAACACCGGGGGGGGGGGGGTGTGGTTGGTTTAATACTAAGTTATCAAATTGAAGTACAACAACTAGCAAAGCAAGAGAACAATGCTAATCATGCAATGAAACTAAAGATAAGATGAAAATAACAATTTACGGAACCTTTGGCACAATTGACTTCCACTTCCAAACCTCTTATCCATCATTGAACATGCAACCTATTTACTACTTTCACTACTTGTTGTGAAAGCTAAACTTCTATCCTTCTTAGATAGTAGTTTGCAAGAGTGAATTCGATATCTCTTGTCAAACCTCACCAATGACTCCCGTAGTCGAAACACGACTCAAGGTATCCCATTGATGGAATTTAGCACGAAGAATCAACAAGCTTGGCAACACTTATAAACACTACACCGTGTCTAAGCATTTAACCGATTTATGCATTTACACAAGATTAGTCAAGAGCGATCAACATTCATAGACTTTTCTCATTTGCTACAAGCAACAAATATGACAAAGAGTTCAACATTATCATATTCACCTAGTAATTATCAATCCATCAACACAATCAAAAGCTCTAAATCATACTCATGGAATCCTATCAAGAAAGGGGAGAAATCAACCCATTTCCCCCAAACCCTACCAAGCAATTCATACAAGTATTTCATATACTCAAGCTTTCAATAACATTAATGATATCAACAAACACATTCAATGCTCCATAAATGCATAATAGTAAGAGTAATAAATAGGGTAAAAATTGTTCTCAAGACATGGGCTTGGAAGCCTTAGTCAATTGCTCCCAAGAGATATATTAGCTACAAGAGTTCATGCTAATCAATGCTAAACAACTAATCATAAAACAAGAGAATTCAAAAATGAAAATGGAAAGAAAAAGGGTTTGGAACAGTACTGTAATCGCAGATGTAGAAGAATGAGAATGAGAGGAAAGAGAGTGCTATTTATAGTAAAAAGAAGATAAGATGAAATTCTGGTCACCGACTCGCGGTGGCGGCTCGCGACGGGTGCTAGAATTTTGCATTGTGTCTTTTTCTTCTTCTTGTGGTATATAATCATCTTCATAGCAATTCCTCTCAATTTTCAAGTCTTCAATGGCTACAAAAATGGTCTTCAATGGCCTCCGGTCTTCATGTCTTCGAAGCAAGTCTTCAAAAGTCTTCAAAAGTGTGATCTTCAATGGCCTCCGATCTTCATTGCCTCCGTGTTCTTCCCTTGTCATAAAAAATCCACTTAGAAGAAGAATAAGAGCGTAAAGTGGCTCTTACCCCTACTAAAAGAATTTCAAGGTAAAACACAATCTCTCGATAATAAAAGAGCACTAAAGTGACCCAAAATAGTACTAAATTATGCATATAAAATTGACACATCATCTATTTACCTATTTATTGCATTTGCTATTGTGCATTTATGAAGGTTTGATTGTGGATTGTTTATGGCATCAATGTTGTAGGTTGTTTAGGTATATTAATTGCTTGTATGTTTGCTTATTAGGGTTGGGAGAAAGTAGCTAAGTTTCCCCCCTTCTAATATGAAATCCAAGAGCATGAGTTAGAGCTTCTAATGATGTTGATGTGTGGATAATTGCTAGATGAATGTGATGATGTTGAACTTGTCGTCATGTTTCTTTTAGGTAGCAAATGAGAAAAATCTATGAATGTCAATCGTTCATGATTAATCTTGTGTAAATGCATAAATTGGTTCTATGCTTGACATGGTGTAGTCTTTATAAGTGTTATCAAGTTTGTTGATTCTTCGTGCTCGACGCCATTAATGGGTTAATTTTATCCATTTATCGACTAAAGGAGTCATTAGTTAGGTTTGACTAGAGATGTCGAATTCACTCTTGAAAACTACTATCTAAGAATGATGGATGATTTATCTTCATAACAAGTAGTTAAACTAATGAATGTGTTGTAAATTCAAGGATAGATAAGAGGTTTGGAAGTGGAAATCAGTTTCCCCAAGGCTTTGTCTTTTGTAGTTTTAAACCCATTTTCTTAGGTTTTTTTGTTGATTAGCATAATTACTTGATTTTGCTAGTTATATTGTCTTTTAATTTCATAACTTAAGACCAAAACCAACCAACCCCTCCTCCCATTTTTACTTTCTTTATATATATATATATATATATATATATATATATATATCTACTTCTAGCCTAATATCAACCATATATGTTTAAACGCTTAAGAAAATCCCTCTTCTTTGTGGACAACCCCGACTTGCTATTATCACTTAGTTGTAGAAAGGAAGCATTTAGTGTTTATAAATTTAACTTTGAGAGGTACAACGACAACTTCCCAAATTTTTGCGCCATTGCTGGGGGAGAGATTTTTGTTTTTAAGTGTTTGGTCATATTTGGTTGCGTATTAGCTAGTTATTTTTATTTTCCACTTCTTGGTGGTTGTTTTTGTTCGGAGTAGGTATTGCTTGAGTTCTTGGTGAATTTTTATTGAGAATCCTTGCAATATGATTCCGGACTTTTGAAAAAGAAATTTTTTAAAAAATGGAACGTCCCACTTTGAGGGAACTCATAATGAGAAGAGAGGCGCAACAAGCAAGATTTTGTAGGATGTGTCATTCTGACCATCCTATCGAGTCTTGCTACATGTTGAGAGATGAGCACTATGAGGAGGAAAGAACCTTTGGTTTCCAAAAACCAAGCGTATCATGAAGAGTGCTACCAAGAGGTTTGGGATGTTGGATTATCAGGAAAGAAGCCCAAGAATGGTACCCATACCACAATTCTTACAACCCGGAGTGGAGTGGTAATCCAGATTGGTGGTATGAGAATGAGCCGGAAAACCAACAATACGAGAAAATTGTTTGCTTTCACCACCTTATACCATGTCCTAAAACCAAGCCCAACAAGAAGGTTCAAGATTAACGAGTGAGGAATTCATGAATGCTATAACAAACTTGAACAACTTGGCTAAGACTAGTGAAGAACCAGACACTCGGATCTCCTCTAGTGTTAATACTATTGAGGGGCATGTGAGGAGTATATTGGAAGCGGTGGCTCAAATGGAAGCTCATGATTCCTAAAATACACCATCCGAAGTCAAACTCAAAGATTTGATGAGTGAGGTCACCATGAGAAATGAGTTTGAGTTCGAAGGGGATGATGAGTCGGTTGTGAAAGACAATGAAGTGGAGGAATAGGTGATTGTGCTACATTAATTATTCTTTACATCATCACCCTTACCCCCACCAAGTGAACCAACTCCATCATTTTTGGAAGTTTTGAGGGAGATAAGAGAGGAGCCAAAAGACTATCCCAAGCCTCCTAACCACCCTACCCATTTTAAACCATCTCCACCTCCACAAAAATTTCCTCTTGAAAGTTTTATACCCCTACCTCTCTACTGTTAGATGCTAATGGTGAAGGGTTTCAAAGCTTCACCATATGGTTAACATTAGGGTCGTCCCGGTGACCTTAAAAATACGGAGCTTCTCGGGAGGTAACCCGAGCTTTTAAGTCAAGTTAGTGTTTTTCTTTTCTTGAAAAAAAAAATCTCAACCATGTCCTCAAACCCTTACCCAAAACCACAAGAATACCACCACAATCAACCACCAAAACCCACTACCAAAATCACCACCTAGGAGTACTACTAGTTGTTGTCTTTTGTGAGTGTTAATCGACGTAAATAGGTAAATAGTATAAACGGTGGAACCTGCAGTGGAGCCCGAAAAGGACCCCACCAAATACAAAAGAATCCAACCTTAGGCTACTAAGTAAGCCTAAGGAGTAAAGTCCAAAAGAGGTAGGGGGGGGGAATAGAAGAATGTAAGTCCGTAGGACAGCATTCTACCATCCCCCCTTATGTCCAAATAAAATAACAACCAACCCAATGCAAGATAGGCGAGCAGAGGGAGCACAAAACAACCTGGAAAAACACAGGCTATAACCTAAACGAAATGATGGGGTGAGAACAAACTCACTACCCATAAACCAATCCGCTTCTACCCCTAACAAATGGGGCCTTCTTCATTACAATTTCCGAAATGCAACCGAGAAGTAGGGTCTCGGGTCTTGATTTAATTTAGGTGCTGGAACGTTGATGAAGGGGCTAAGGTCCAAGAAAAGATGATAAGGATATCCTAATGCAGCCGAGGGTGTCTCGGGTCTTGGATGTCGCATGAAAGTTGAAGCCGATGAACCAAATGGACAACAGCTTCTACCATATACATCCCTAAGATGAAGAAAGAGGGATGTTATTAGCCTTCTGGCATTCTCTTTTTGCACCGAAGCTGATCCTATGGGCCAAGATTAATGAGGCCGTGCCTCCAACCTTAGTGTCTCCCAGTGAAATCAACTTCCGAAAGATGTGAGAATGGATGCACTTATACCGCGTGCACCAAGCGTGGTGAGTATGTACTCGCCCACTCCAGTTTGAGCAAATGGACAGCTATATGCTATTTTAACACAGAGTGTAGCGCGAGCATAAAGCGCATAAATAACCGTCAAATCAGTAGTAAAAACTAGGCTTAGGAGAAAGAGTATGAGGACGGAAATCCTTACTCTAAAACCTATTGCCTCCTCCTGAATACCGAGCTACAAGTGCCAATAGAAATCCAAGAAAAACCGTAGGCCAACCAGAACTCCATCGAGCACAAAACAGCCTCTCCCGGCGCTGAAAACCGCATCAACCATCTCTGAAAACCGCGCCGGAAGATCTAAGCCGTGACACACCGTTCCAGCCTTGGATCGCACAAACCGTCACCCTTGCTGGCGTCCTGCATCCCTTCAACCGTAACGAAATCCAGCGCAACACCTGACGCCAGCACAGCGCCAGGAATGAAGCACCTTGACCCGAAATGTGAAGCACCCAGTACAATGTCGCCAGCACCCTTCAATCCAAGCAGCTTCTCCATTTAAAACAGGTGCTCATCCGGAAATAGCCTATTCATCACCATATAGCAATCCTTCATGATGATTTTCACCACTCTTTCCGAACTTGGTTGAGCACCATCCATAACCACATTGTTCCTTTCCCTCCAAAGGCGATAAACCGTGGTGATCAAGGCTAGTATACCGAACTTCTTTCGCAACTTGGAGCCTTTGATTTGCATCTTCACCCAAGTCATGGAACTTGGGATTGAATTAGTTCGTCTCCTTAAACCAATCCAAGTCCGAATACGCCCCCAAACAACCTCAGAAAATTCACACTTGAAAAACAAATGCTCATTTGTCTCCTCTTCCAAATGGCATAAAGAGCATACCTTCTCCATGCTATCCCCTTCCTCCATCCGATGCTTATCTTTAGTATGAAGTCTCTGAATGACCGCCAACCAAGTGATGAATGAGAATTTCGGCGGAACAAACCCACGCCAAATACTGTTGAAAACCCTTTCACTTGATCGACCAACATCATAAACATTCGGGTATCTATGACGATGCATATGAAGATAAGCTGCACTAGTAAACTTTCCCGAGCCAGACCAAATGCCAAGATGGCCGATTACCTCTTGCAAATCACCATTAAACATTGCAAACAATTCATCCCTGAGTTTGCAGAGGTCACCAAAGTAGCTCGAGTATCGCTCTCCCAATCTACCATTTGCAATTCTCGGATTTAATCCCCAAAAATCTACTCCCTGAAGGTAGTACGAGTGAATCCATTGGACCCAAAGGCTATCCTTTTTCAAGTGAACATCCCACAGCCTTTTAGCCATTGAAGCCCGATTCCACGTAACAAAGTCCCTCAAACCGAGGCCTCCAAAAGACTTAGGCGCACAAAGTTTCTTCCATGCAACCTTCGCCTTATGTTTACCTCCCCATAAGAACCTTTTGCATTTCTGTTCGAGAGCATCCATTACCGTAGTTTGTATAACAAAATTCTGAATCCAGAATCCCGCAATACCTTCAACGATTGATCTCACAAGTTCCAATTTGCCTGCATATGAGAGGGTATGGCCCTTCCATTTAGCTATTTCCGAATCTACCTTTCCCAATAGAGTACCGAATTGTGTCACCTTCAACTTGCTGGAATCAAGTGGCACGCCTAGATATCTAACGGGGAATGTCGCCCAAGGAATACCTGTGAAGCTCAAATCCTCCTTTATACCAACCCCAAAGAACTTCGACTTTGCAGCATTAATTCCCAAACCCGAAGTGCGCTCAAACTCATTCAAGGCGTCCATGAGTATATGTACTGAACTCGTGTTCGCCTTAGAAAAGAGCATGAGATCATCTGCAAAAGCCAAATGCGTGATCCGAAGAGTCTCGCATCTCGGATGGAATGTAAAATGCCTAGATGCCGTCCTCCTTTTCAGTAATCTCGAGAAATACTCCATGCAGATCACGAACAGGTGAGGCGACAAAGGGTCACCCTGACGAATACCCCTCTGTCCCTGAAAGTGATCGCACAATTTACCGTTGACTGCAATCGAGAACGAAGAAGTGCACACACAAGTCATAATTCTGTTTGTTAGCCTTTCCGGAAATCCTAGTCCAAGTAAAACTTCTTCTAAGAAATCCCAAGAGACTGTATCAAACGCCTTTTGAAGATCCACCATAATCATTCATCTGGGCGAATTGCGAGCTCTTCCATATCCCCGAACAAATTCCTGCGCTAACATGACATTGTCGGAAATATTTCTGCCCTTCACGAATGCTCCCTGACTAGGGTCAATAATACCTGGTAAGATACCTTCAATCCTATTCGCCATAATTTTCGTGATAATTTTATAGACCACATTGCAGCACGCAATTGGTCTGAAGTCGCCAACCTCCAGATTATCTGGCTTCTTCGGAATTAAGGCCACCGCAGTGTGATTAAGCTGTGCCAAAATGTCACCTGTCTGAAAGAATTCAAGTACTGCAGCCGTAACTTCCTCTCCCACTGTGTTCCACTGCTTCTTAAAAAATCCTGCCGTATAGCCATCCGGGCCCGGAGACTTATCATCTGCCATTGCGAATAGCGCCTACTTAACTTCAATACTCGCCACATCCTGATCCAAGTAGGCTCTTTCAACTTCAGTGATCTTCGTACTCGCATCAAATATGCTCGGATCCGTGGGCAATCTGTCCTTCTTCATACCGAATAGTCCTTTATAGAACTCAGCAAATAACTGTCCCTTGCGACTATTGGAAGTAACGATCCGATTGTCACTATCAATAATTGCAGGGATACCTCCTCCTTTTCGTGCAGAGACCATAGAGTGAAAATACTGTGATCCCTTATCCGCCTGAGTAATATGATTTATCCTTCCCTTTTGCGCAAGAAAAGAAGACTCCGCCAAATAGAACAACATTGCTTGCTTCTTCAATTTGCGCAATGCCGCAACATCATCCTCCGAGGCATTCTTTGCATCGAATTCATCAAATCAGCATCCGCAGCCTTTGCCTTCTCGGAAATATGGCTTAAATCGAGTCTACCCAATTCTTTCAAGGGGTACTTCATACGAAATAATTTCCTGGTCACCGAAAACTGCTTAGTCCCTTCAACCGACAGACTCCAATAATCTTCTACAATTTGTCCACAATTCGGATGACCCAACCACATATTTTGGAAGCGAAAAGGCCTTCCCTTTCCATCTATCTCTTGCGACATATCCACCACCATGGGAGAGTGGTCTGATTGAGCCGAGATTGGTAAGAAGGTTGTACGACAAGCAGCTTCATCCCAACCGTGATTCAATAGTACTCTATCCAGCTTCCTCCAAATCTTCCAATCCGCACTATGCCAGGTTAAGTGCTCTCCCAAAGCAGGTGCATCCCTAAGTCCACACTTCACACAAACATCCTGAAATTCCTTCATCGGATACAGACTAGGCACATTAGTCCCATAATGATCTTCAACACTAAGGATAGCATTAAAGTCACCAAGGACCATCCAAGGCGCATTCAGGCTAGCTCCAAACGACTTCAATTCCTCCCATAGTGGTAAACGCGCCAAACGTCCCTCACTATGCCCATACACAAATGTGCAGAAAAACTCAACACCAGAAGCAAGATTACGAACTTTCAGATGAATACATTGCGGCGTTTTCCCTAGAACATCAACCAAGAAGCCTTTTGGATCCCAGATGATTA